>OY747126.1:61465301-62142801 GCA_963556465.1 Berberis vulgaris
TGATATGTCAGTGAGCGTTCTGTGCAACCCTGATTAGAATCTTCTTAGAAATCGGGGAGTGTAAACCTTTTCTCTGGCTGTCTATCGTATCAGCAGTTGTCGTTGCTATTATAAGTGAACTAGTCATACTGTGGTCCTAGCACATGCACCATCGTAAATAGTTAGACGACAATCCTTGCAAGTTCTCCGAGTTGAGCTTCCAGAGCTCTAGCTGGACTTTTGACTAGTCTTTACCTGTTATTGGTGAACTAGGCTTAGTTAGACTAGAGGTTGTTATCCTTAGGTATAACTGACTAAACTGTGGTCGGGTTCGGTGACCATTGTTTGTGATTGAATAGAGGTCCATGGCGAGCCATCTTAAACATGCGTTGAGGGCACTGACTAAACTCCCACTTTCCAACCCATCTTGATCCGCTTTTGGCGAACTACGAATTGGAGTGAGCTAGAAGTTATCACTGTCAGTCATTCTGACTAAACTTTGACAGGGTTCGGCGATCATTTCTGTAGTTGGCCAATGATCCCTGGCAACCAATGATCCCTGGCAAGCCATTGCGATCAGGCGTCATAGCGCTGACTAGGCTATCACTTTCTAAACTGTCGGAATCCTCGCGCACTAGGCTTAGAGCAGACTAGAAGCCATCGTCATTAGAGATACTAACTAAGCTTTGGTCGTGTTCGGCGATCATCGTCTACCTAAGAGCAGTGATCCCTGGCAAGCCATTATAATAAGGCATCGAGAGCGCTGACTAGATTCCCACTTTCTAAGCTGTTGAAATTCGTTATTAGCGGACTAGGCTTCGAGCATATCAGAAGCTATCATCATCGGTCATCACCAACTAAGCTTTGGTCGGGTTTGGTCACTATTTCCCATGTTTGAACAATGATCCCTGGCAAGCTGTCTCGATCAGGCATCAAAACGCTAACTAAGTTGCCACTCTCGAAACCGTTGGCACCCGTTTAACGAACTGGGCGCTAGAGCGGATCAAAAGCTTTTGTCATAGGTCCAAACCGACTAAGCTTTGGTTAAGTTCGGTGACCATTATCTATAGTTGGACAATGGTCTCTGGCAAGCCATCATGGTCAGGTATTAGGAACGTTGACTGAGCTCCCACTTTCTAACCCATCATCGTCTGCTTTTGGCGGGCTAGGCATCAAAACATACCAGAAGCTATTGTGATCAGTCGGGTCTGACTAAGCTTCGGTCAGAATAAGATTTCGGACGTGCAAGTCTTACATGGGTGTTCTGACTTACTTAATTCGCCTAGTGGTATGATTCAAGAGTCGGGCTAATAATAGAATGACCACCTTTAATGAACAACAGAGGAATAATAGTAGGGCGGACGCCTTGGATTTTTTACAAGTGTTCTCTTTATTCCATGGGCGCTTAAGGCCTTCACTGTTTGTGTCTTTGGATGTGAGTGAGAAAAAAATCTTTACTGACCAGTGTGCCACGTGTACGGCGCAGATTGCGAGACAGCTCAACATCGGTTACTCCCCCCAATTAATGGGGCTCCGTGTAGGGTCATTAATTTGATGAATGTGAACTTGTGCAGTTGCAATTGGAATCTTCGTTTCCCTATTTTCCATACGACATTTAATGCTAACATAACGGTTG
This sequence comes from Berberis vulgaris, assembly GCA_963556465.1. NCBI lineage: Eukaryota > Viridiplantae > Streptophyta > Magnoliopsida > Ranunculales > Berberidaceae > Berberis > Berberis vulgaris. The sequence continues at coordinate 61,466,917 of OY747126.1, forward strand.
GATGACGCTGCTTCATAAACCGCCTCACATATATATTTAGGCTAGTCGTTCCCTATCTCAAGCATTGCAATGAGCGTTGTAGAATATGTTGATCAAATGTATCTTACCAGAGAATATGCTTCGGGTTTTCTAAAGGCTGAAGGAAAATCTCTGTTACTGGAGTTTTTGAATGTTCTGACATTTGCAGCCACGAGTCTTAATAAGAGCTGCTATCATGTGATGCCACTTGACCTGGGTGAGCATCCAATTGATTCCATGAGATCTTGTAATGTCTTCTTGTATTTCAAAGAAGAAGTTCAGACTCTTCCTCAAGGGACAAGTTTGTCTTCCATCTACTGTTTCTCCCGAGCTCTCATCCGTCGTTGGGAGGTGATCCATGCAGCTAGTTTATGATTGAATGGAGCGCCGACGGACATGACTTTCGTTCCTTGGGTTGTATCTCTCTGTCACCCCAGGCATTACACATTCGAGAGGCGTCCCCACCTGGCAGCACTGTGAAACCTCAATCATTTCTCTATTCACGGATATTTTTGTTTGCCTTCTTTTGTTTTCCTCGCATTCAAAAGGCAGATTTGCGGAGCAAAGAGTCGAGGGAGTGCTTGCAGCCTTCTTCAAGTGTTATATTTTCACCACTTTCTTTTATGGAGGTAGATTGGCGGAGCAAAGTTTTGATGTGTGTGTTAGCAGATGCATATTTGTGCCTGACTTAGATACTTGTAGTATATAAACTTATGTATTAGTTGGTTGGTAAGCTTTGTAATAACTTTCATTCCAATCAATAGAATCTGTTCTATTTCTGGAATATGTCTAATACGAACAATTCTCCTAAACTTAAAAGAAAAAAAAACAGAAAACAAAAACGAAATCAAAGCAAACAACAAAATAATTTAACTCTGAGCGGAGACTAAGCTAACCCGGCCCTGAAGGAGGCGCGTATGGTCCTAGCTTGGATTGCATAGTCTCTCTAGAAAAGTGCCTTGCTTTGCCAAAGCTAACGAAGTTACTAAAAAGTGGACTTTGTGCTGGCAGGCAGTTCCTTGCTGATTATCAGCTCTTTGAGTATCGTTACTTAGCTCTACATTGATTTGGATAGGGCCTCCATCTCTGAACTCTGGCTCTCCGCATAGCTATACTTTGGTTGTCGGGACTCTGTCTCTGTCCGAGCATATTGATTCTCCAATTTTGTCTAGGCCTGGTGCTTGATATGTCTGTTCCGCCGACTCGAGCAGCAACTAGTTGAAATTCAAATTTTTTCAGGGATGCATAATGGCAGTCTCTTACTGCAGGTTTATCTCCTTGGATAGTTCCTTAGGCCTGGTTGGCTGTATATTTGATGCATTGGTGCACGTGAAAACTACTACCTCTATATGATGAAGCCAAGGTCTCCCTAGAATAATGTTGTAGTTGGACGGAGCGTCAACCACAATTTATTCTTGGACAAGGTAATTCCACAATTGTGGTTCTCCCGCCACCATCATTAGATTGATCTTCCCAATGGGGAAGCATTTCTGTTCACTGAACCCGGCCATGGGGTGAGTGGCGGGGTAAGTCTTTTTCCTGGAGTTGCATGTTTCGGAATGCACAGAGAAACAATACATTAAGTGAACTTCCTATATCCACCAAGGCCCTTTTCACATCCCACTTCGCAATGAGGAGGAAAATGACCAGGGCGTCATTGTGATGACCCTGAAGATCCCTATTTGTAAACGACATGGGGTGAGTGGCGGGGGTTAAGTCTTTCTCCTGGAGTTGCATGTTTCAGAATGCACAGAGAAACAAGACATTCTGTGAGCTTCTTGTATCCACCAAGGCCCTTTTTCACATCCCACTTTGCAATGAGGACGGAAATGACCAGGGCGTCATTGTGAGGAGAATGTACACCCTAGAGATCCCTATCCATAAACTTCAATGGTGGGATCGGGCTCTGAACTCGTGCATGCTGCACTTGTCGGTCCTTACACTAGGGTGGCGTCCGCATCTCGGTCAGCATCCTCTTGCGGGACATGTTGGATTGCTCTCCCTCGAGATTGACCCCATGAAGGACATAGATGTTGCCAGGAGCTTCCTTTTCGATCTCCTTAATAGAGTCCTCCCTTTCCTTTGTTTGATCATGCCTCCTGTCTGAGCTCAGGAACTTCTTGAGCTTGCCTTTCCTGATCCAGTACTCGACTTCTCCTCTGAGGTTTCTGCAATCCTCAGTATCGTGTCCGCCCTCCTTATGGAAGGCACAATACTTGTTGTTGTCGCGTCAAGTAGAGTCTCCTCACTACTTGGGGGCCACTTCAATTATTCATTGAATCGAGGATGTCGGACAGATTGTTGTTGAGAAGGGTGACAGATTTGGACCCGACATAATTCAAATTTCAAAAGGGTGTGGGTGTTGAAAAAGAAAATTGTGGGTGCAAATAGTAGCTTCCAATCTAACAAACGTAATCAAGGCTGAGTGACCAAGGAGAGATAAGTCATCTCATAGGTGACACTTCCCCAATGTCCATATGCCCAAAATCTTACTTTGCAATTGTGTGCCTTTACCACTTTTTCTCTGAATTCATCATCCTCCAACTCTAATCAGTCCTCGTCCTTTCTCTTTGTTGCAATCAATCGACCATCAAGGATTACAAACCACACAATCGAAGCTTAATCAACCCCTTTGATGAAACTCTTGTTCGACAAGCTTCCAATTAGTCGGGCTCATCTCATCTTTGGTTTCTTCTAGAGCTCATAATCGATTTTATGGATTGTTTGAACTCAATTGATTTTATTGACTCTCTACTTACTCCATCTTCAATGCCAATCAGTATACTAGTATTAACAAGGCTAATATGAAACTAAAAATAGTGGGACTATGTCTAGAATGTTCTGTCCAACCCAACATAGAAATTGGTAAGAAGAAAGTAAATAAAAATAAGGGAAAATGACTTATAAGGCCTACTTCTTATAATTGTAAACCATATAAGATCCTAACAATTGAAAATGCCTCAAAATACCTACTTTTTGTAATTCAAGACTATTAAAAGCCACAAACCTAAATCATGACGAAAATATATGTAAAAAAACAAATATACCCATATTCTTAGACATATTGACAAGGTGTTTTTATTTATGAATTAAAATTTCAGATACATTGAAACAAACAAAATATGCAATCTCTTAAAAGTTGTTTATGTCCCTGAAGCACAATTGATCAATTCTTGTTGGGTACTCTGGAAGTAAAAACAATAAATAAAAAAATCTGGAAGAGATTGGTTTTAAGAAGGCGAATGAATTTCGATTAATAATAACCTGATACAAATAGAGGAAGTTAATATGGAAATTGATATGTTCTATTGAATAATGCTTCAAGATATTGAAATCAAATTCTAATGCATTTTTAATGTTGGGTGTTGAAACTATATTTAGAAACGATATTACTTGTAGTTGAGAAAAAAATCAAAAAAGTACACAGTGGTGGTGGTATCTAAGAGATTGAAAGGTTGAACGAGGTTTCTTAATCCAAAGAGAGGTTGGGGTTAAAGATGGATAAAGAAGATTAATGGTACTTGATGCGTCAAAATCATCCTCCTGTAAGTTTGACCTGCAACACAGATGTTAGACTACCAAGGACCACCTTTTTGGTGGCTGAAGGCACTTCGATGCTTAAGTCAGCATATTTGTTTGAAGAAGGAAGTAAATCAGGATAAAACTTAGTTAAAGTTGCCTACCCGTGTCGAATGTTCTCTTTACCTTTTATAATGGTCGCTGCTAATTATCTGCGTGACTTAAGCATGTGAGATACAACGAAAGAAGATGTTTCTTGTAACAGCGTAACTCCCTCCACGACTCTTTTTGATGCAACATTCATCTTCTTTATGAGAGAACTCGTGTCGAACCTGAATTTGGGCTATGATTCGTTTGGGCATGGGTTCGGTCTTTGTTTATATCTTCTCATTAGTGGACCTTGTCTGGGCCTCTGTGGTTGGCTTTATTCTTTTTGGGTTTTATGAGCTGGCCCAATAGATTAGATGCCATATCCTCGTGATGGATGTTCTCTGCCATGTGTACGGCTGCGATGATTAGTCTATTTTAATGTATCATCAGCTACTCCCCCCTTAGTTAGTGGGTATGTTCATGTATCCACTAACTGTGTGGCAGTTTTATTTTCGATTTCAACATTACAACATATTTAGCGTTCTTGCTATCTGTTGATGTTGTTGTCTTTCAGATGTTCCACTCGCTTGCTCGTTTTGGCGTGATTTCTGGGATTTTGTGTGGCTATCATATCTTGCACGTTCTCCCAAGAGCGAACATTTCACTCCTCGTCCTTATAAAAAGAAAAGTTTGAGTGTGTTTACTTCCTTTTGCACATCTTCATTTTCTAGTTCTTAATTCTTTGATTCCTCGCGTTCGTTTCGTAGTCATGTCTAACTTTAGGGTTTTGAGTGGCGATGTCTTGGATGCCTGCGAAACTTTCTTTTTTCCTAAGCGAGCAACGCATGCGACTCTGGACAACATTCGTCACGATTATTCATTACCGACTAATCTAGAGATTGTTCTCCCCGAAGAGGGCGGTAGTCCTTGTCGTCCAAAACATGGGTACATTTATTTGTATCCTAGTATGTTCCACTCTAGTTTTAGGCTTTCGGCTTTAACGATCATCTGAGAGTACTTGGATTTGGTTGGTATCGCTCCGGCCCAACTGGTCCCTAATGATTGGAAAGTAATGATTTCGACCTTTGCAAAGGTTGTCACAGCTCGTATCCCTATGAATGCCAGGGTTCTGCATTCCTTGATGGAGTTTAGTGTAAACCCCAATCGCACATGTTGTATTCGCTCTCCTTCTTGTTTCAAGGACCTGCGAGAGGAGTATGGGGGTTGGTCAAGGTCTTGGTTCTACACATCCCTTTCTTCCAATTACTTTAGGTTTTGCGAAAACCAGATTTTACGCTCATTACGGAAGCCTAAGAGGGTCGAGTTATCGTTGTCTTTGGAAGAGCAGGAGTTCTGCAGTGGATTTTGCGATCTTCCTTGAGTCTCAGTAGAAGATTTTCTCACTGCGGATGCCATTATTCGTAGTGGCCTATATTCATCCGGTGAAGCAGGTCGCACTTTAGAAGTTACTGTTGTGCGCGTTGGTGATGTGGACGCTGGCCACCAAGAGGGTTCTGTTGACGAGCGCATAGGCCGAGTTACTTTAGTCGCTGCTCAAGGTTCTGGGAGTATCGGCTCAATTGTTAAGAAAAGGAAAGTTCCTAGGCCTCTCAGTCCTTCCAAGAAGTTAGCTGTCAGTTCCGGCCGTGTGTCAAAAAGGAAGAAGCTTGCTTCTCAATTCTTGACACTACTAGAGCTCCTTCTCATTTTGCTTCTCTCTGGAAAGGATGTTGTGGTTCGGAGGATGATTCTTCTGCTCGAAAGGACGAGGAGGTAAATCGAGTTCTCAAAAAGAGTAGAATGAAGTTTCCCGTCCTCTAGATGACCACGAGAAAAATTTTGTTGCCTCTAATGGTTTGTCCGCCTCCGCCGACCTGTCGATTGATGACTCACGCATTATTGAGAATAAAATTCTTCAGCTTAGTCTTTAGCAGTTGAAAAATCCGAAGGGTACTAAGACCTTGGATGACTTCAAGTATGATCCAACAATGGAGGATCGAGTTGTTGCCCGAGATCGAGACTTCAAGCTTATTATTTCTTTTGTCGTGGCTGGGACCTCGGGATTGCCTGCTACTCCCTCCGCGTCTCATCTTACTCCTACTGTGCCAGGAAGATCTTTTGACATTTCGAGTTTGAAGTGCAGGACAACGCCCGCAACTTCATTGGCGGTTGGCTAATAGGGTTCTTATGCTCGTACGCTCGCCACGTCGTCATATTAACGACGATCTCCAACACCTTATAGAAAGGATGACTCACCTTACTTATGCAGCCGTGATGGGGTCAGATTGTAAGGCCGCTCATGACTAGGTGGCACATATTGAGAAGAAACTAGCAAGGCAATCCTGGTCCTTTTTCATGTTCTCCGTCGATTTGATTTGTTGAAGGCGCAATGCATAAAACATGAAAGGGTTGCGGATTCTGCGCAGATATCGCTGAGGGAACTCGAGGCTATTCGTGATACATTTGCTTTTGACCTCGAAACATCTGAAGTAGAATTGGGTAAGTTGCGGTCCCGTTTGGATGCTGTTGAGAAAGAGTTGTCCGATTGAAAGGCTGAACGTGATGAGGTTGTTCATTCTGTTGTGGAATGTTCTGCCAGTCTTAAGGCTTCTCCTATTCAAATCTCTTAGATGAATTCCGGGTTTGTCGAGACCAAGTCTGTGGTCTCTGCTAAACTTGCTGATGTTGACAGAGAATTAGCGCCAACTCGAGCTGAGCAATCATCTGTTATTGAAAGGCTGAAGGCGACAAAAATCGCAGATTGGAAAAGAGTGGTCAATGGTCGCCACGATTTCTTGGATTTTTCGAAGACGCAAGGTTTAGACATGTCCAAATATTGTTGCTTTGCTGGGCAGGAATTCGACGATGTTGAGGAAAGAGTTTTGGATTCACTAGGTGATTCGGATGTCGGAGAACCTTCTGAGCCCATGCTGCCTGGAGATGCTGCTGATGTTGGTTCTCTTTCTTAATTGCTATTTGTAATCTCCTTTTTTAGAAGATCAATGCAAATTTTTTATTTTGCATTTGTTGTGTCCAGTATGTCTAGCTTATCATCTTTTATTTACGACATTCTTGGGAGATTTCTTACTTGTTCGTCCAGACTTTTACGAATGTCTTCGATGTTCGACGTTCTAGTCGTGTAGAAGCTCTTGTTTGCGAAATCTGATTGTATATTCGGATGACGATGTCATACATTACAGTCGCTAGAAAAAGTCCAGCTCTTATGTCCTGGTGCTTTATTACTTTGTTGTTTATTAGGCCAGAAGTTTTTTTTTATGCCTGACTCGTTCGTCCAGTACATATATTTGTTTTTGCTCGATATTCTAGCCGTGCCGAGTATTTTTTCGAGTTGGATATTTAATCCGACTTCCTTGTCCTGATTGAATTCTTGTCGTTTCGAATTTCAAAGCGAAAGATTTTATTGATAATATCTTTTCAAGTGTTATACATTCCATGGTCGAGGTAGCATTTCGCATTCTTTGTTCTCCAACCAGTATGTTCCTAGTCTGTTGATTTTTGTTACTCGATACGGTCCTTCCTAGTTTAGGTTTAGCTTGCCTGCGCCAGGTTCCTTCGTGTTGAGTTGGACTTTTCGTAATACCCAGTCTCTGACGTTGAAAGTAAGGATTCGTACCTTCTTGTTGTAATATCCTGCCATATGTTGTTGGTAGGTTGTTGTTTTGATGGAGGCTGCTTCTCGCTTCTCTTCGAGGAGATCCAGTCTGACTCTCAGTGCTTCGATGTTGTCCTCATCACGAAATTCTTCGGTTCGGAATGTTGGCATTCCGATCTCCACGGGTAGCATTGCTTCTGACCCATATGCGAGGGCGAAATGTGTTTATCATGTCGAAGTTTGTTGTGTTGTTCTGTACGCCCAAAGGACGTTGAATAACTCAGATGTTCACAATGTTTTTGTTGCCATGAGTCTTCTTTTGATTGTTTCCAAGATTGTCCTGTTGGTGACCTAAAAGCTTGTCTGTTTGCTTGTGGATGAGCGAGCGCAGAGAAATGTTGCTGGATATTCAGATTTTCGCATAACTCCTTAACCTTCTTGCCTTCGAAATGTTTCCCATTGTCTGTGACAATTACTCTTGGGATCCCAAATCTGCATATGATGTCTCTCCAAAGAAACTTCTCGACTTGGGCTTCTCCTATCTTTGTGAAGTAGTCTACTGCTACGAGGAAAAACTTCTTCTTATTGGATGCTAGGAGTGGTCCTACGATGTCCATTCCCCATTGTGAGAATGGCGAGGGGCTGCTAATCGAGATCAGGTTTTGTCCTGGCATGTGAGTGTATGAGGCAAATCTTTGGCATTTGTCACATTTGCGAACGAGCTTTTGAGCATCTCTTGCATCATTGGCCAGTAATAACCCAGTGTGAGAGCTTTATGGGCCAGTGTTCTTCCTCCTAGATGATTTTTGCATGTGTCGTGGTGGATTTCTTGCATAATGTATTCAGCATTTCTTGGTGCAAGGCACTTTAGCAATGGGCTCGTGGCAGACCTTCTGTATAGTTTGTCATTGATCATTGTGTATCTGGTTGCCTGATTTCGTAGCTTTCTGGCTTCCATCTTATTTGCTGGGAGTTCTCCGTTTGATACATACGCCAATATTGGAGTTGTCCAGTTGCTTTCTTAATTCACGATGCATGTTTCTTCTGCTTGGTTTTCAAATATGGAGCTTCCTTGTGTCATGACGAGTGGGTTGTCATTGTCCTTAATTGTCGATGCCTCATTTGCTAGTTCGTCGACTCTTTTGTTCTATGCCTTTGTGCACCGTGGAATGGTAGCATTTCGAAAGCCTTCTACTAGCTCTGTGGTTTTCTGGTGGTAGGCTTTCATTCGGGTATCTTTGACTTGAAATTCAATGTTTAGTTGTTTGACTACCAGTTTGGAATCAGTAAAGACACTAATGTCTTTTATTCCCAAGTGTTTTGCTAGCTGTAGCCTCGCTATCACAGCTTCGTACTCAACTTCGTCGTTGGAGGATTCAAAGCTGAATTTTATCGCCTTCTCTAATGCGATGCCTTTCTAGTTGTACAAGACTAGTCCGGCTTCACTTCCTGCCTTGTTGGATGTTCCATCACAGCGTTGGATCCATCCGTCGGTGATTGGTTTGGATTGTTCTTCTTCGCTATCGTTTTCTGTGTGTTGATTGTTCTTCTCGGCCATGAAATCTACTAGTGCTTGAGCCTTGATAGTGGTTCTGGAGGCATAATTGATGTCGATTGTCCGAGTTCTATTCCCACTTCACCATTCTACCCGATAGATCTAGTTTGTGTAGTACCGACCGAAGTGATTGTTCGGTCATGACTGTGATTGGGTATGCTTGGAATTATGGTCGTAATTTTCTTGATGACACGATTAAAGCGAGCACCAGTTTCTATAGGGCTGAATAGTTTGCTAATGCAGTACACTGGTTTTTGCACGCCTTTTTCTTCCTGTATCAATGCCAAACTCACCGCGTGATCGGACACAGATAGATATAAATACAATGCTTCTCCCGTGTTCAGTTTTGTTAGTAGCTTTGTGCTTCCCATGTATGTTTTAAGGCTTTGAAATCCTTCCTTGCATTCAACATTCCCCTTCAAAATTTTGAAGAAAGGTAGACATTTGTCCGATGATCTGGAGATGAACCTGTCCAAAGCTGTTATTCTCCCATTAAGACTTTGGACACTTTTTGCATTTGTTAGTGACTACATGTTGAGAACACTTGTGATGATACACCAAAACGGTCACATCCCTGAGCCATACACGTGTCATGATGATCTCGAGGAGTTACGAGCCCTAGCGTCAGCCCAATACTGATCCGGCCCAAGCGGTTCCAAGCTTGCCCAATGCAATCTGACAGACGGATCCGAACTCTTACAGCCTGCTAGGCCTATATGTCTCACAACTATCCTCAATCTCGTAAGCCCTACTAAGGCAAGTATCTCGATAACCAACTTTGGACAGGCAACTACATCAAAACTCTGCTTCCAACTAGAAAGTAAATACCAGAGTACATATCACACAGGAAAACTTCATCTTACGGAATACCCTTAGATAGGGAACTATTTCCCGCGTATCTAGGAGCACAGGGCTAACAGGGAACTTCCCTCCTACAGCACAACTCCTAATTAGAGAAGGATCTCCAAGAAGATTTCCTTTTTGCCATCGATGGCATGGTCGAACTAGGATTCCTGCACTATAAATAAGACATGAGGTTGATCAGCTAAGGTACGCTACAAATTCCCTATTTACAACATTACACATTCCTCAGATCCCTGCCTGACTTTAGTTACTTGTGCAGGTCAACAGTGGTCTGTGGCTTACTTGAGTTACTTGTGCAGGTCAACAGGACTAGGTCAAAGCAAGGAGCGGAAAACGACTACATCAGTTTAGCAAAGTTCCTAACCTTTCACTAGCATTGTCTCTTATCGAAACACAGAGAGATGGTGACCACTGGATCGCACAACAATGGATAACAAGGGGACACGTCAAACGCTTAGGCTGGCGTTGTACCACCGCTTTCAGCGGTTCTGGTTATGCACGGTTAGCAGCCTCACGCCGACAATAGAAACGACAAACTCCAGGATGGATGTGCTGTCATCTCAAATACAACAGATTGCCAAAGCAGTGAAGGCTTTCGCGCGAAAAAATCCTTCACCTGCTAATGGAGACCAGAGCGGCATGGGCCATTGTCTTTAGAGGATGGCAGAGAGCAAGCATGGGAGAGTCAAGCCCCCACTAGTTCTATCGGACTAGAGGAGGTTGTGCGGCTAAAGCTGAGCCTGCCGCCAGGGCGTAGTGGCTTGACCCACTGAACCCCCTCAGCAAAGGGGGCACACGACCCAAACGTGTTGTACTGTCTCTCTGTCCCACCATTCATGGATCGAATCATGAATGAATCCCTTTCGAAGAAGTTCACTCCTCCGAAGCTTGACTTCTACGACGGAACCATCGACCCATTCGACCACCTACGCCATTACCAACACGTAATGGCTCTCAAAAAAGGATCTGAGTCAGTGATGTGCAGAACTTTTCCCACTAGCTTGAAGAAGTCAGCACTAAGGAGTTGAGGACTGTAAAAAGGAAAATCGAAGGCGAGAAGAAACCCTCCGCTCCTAAGGACAAAAAGGACGGAAAGAGACGCAAGGATGGAGAAAGGAGTAAGAGAAAGTGCAGTGACAACAGGGCAGACCCTAGTCGGTCCAGGCCAGAGAAATCCTCCAACTACGTTGGCTCCAGAGCCATGACACAACTCAATTCTAGCCTGTCAGACGTACTAAATTTGATGAAAAACTAGGAAGATCTGAAGTGCCTCTCCAAGCAAGACAACGACAAGTATTGCGCGTACAACAAATAAGGCGGCCATGATACCAACGACTACAAGAAATTGAGGTATGAGATTGAGTATTGGATCCGCAGGGGCAAACTAAAAGAATTCATGAACTCTGAGATGCAACTAGAATGAACTAAGGATCATGGGGAGTCAGTTAAAGAGATAGAGAAGGAGACTCCGGACAGAATCTATGTCCTTCATAAATTTGGACCGAATGAAGACCAGTCGTACAGGTCTCGTAAGCGGACCTTGCTAGATATGCGGACACGACCCGCGGACGAGGATAAACACATTTGCTACTCAAGGGTTCAGAGCCCCATTCCCACCTTAACCTTCACATACAAGGATCTCGAAGTAATCCGAGCGCCGCATAATGACGCCCTAGTCATATCGGTATCCATTGCAAGGTGGGAAGTTAAGAGAGCTCTGGTGGACAAATGAAGCTCACTCAATGTCCTATTCTACAACGCGTTTCACAGTATGAACCTCAAATAGAAGAGCCTATCGTTTACAGACTACCCGCTGATTGGATTCAGCGGAGAGAAGTGTTTCACGATCAGAAAGATAAGGTTAGCAGTAATAGGAGGAGAGCCGCAACTGAGAAAGGTTTTGTTTCTGGACTTCATGGTAGTAGACGCACCGTCTGCCTACAACTTTATCTTGGGAAGACCATGGCTCCACTAGATGGAAGCAGTAGTCTCCACCATCACCAGTGCGTTAAGTACACCGCTAACCACTCTTAATGAACAATACGTGGAGACCAACCTACTGCACGAGGCTGCCATTACGCTGCACTGAAACAAATAGAGTGCTCGCAGATGCAACTGAGTCCTACGGAGCAGCCTGAACCAGTGCCAGGTTGAATGACAGCAGAAGCGTCACAGTCAAGCGGAACAGGAGCAATCTGCTCTTCAGCCAAGCGGAACGAAGAGGTCGAGCCAAATCGAAACACAACCCCCCGACCTTCTGTCGGTGCGGAGATTAACCCCCTACAAGGTTTACTCTTCAGTAACCTTTGTAAGGCCAACAAAACCCAACAGTCCGCTGAGAACACTAACGATCCACAAGGGCCATCCAAATTCATATCAGGGCCATGATCAATCTCTCTCCGTCAATAGTTAGTATTTTTCAATTGTTTATTTCCCTTTCCATAGTCAATGTAGAGTTTTGGTACTTAAAGACTTATGTGATTTGCAATCATTTAAGAAATAATTACAAAAACAAACTCTATTGATTACTGGAAAGATGTAACAACAAGCACCTTGAGGCAAATACAAAAGACTACATACTACAAGCATCTGAATCCAGTGAGACATGAAGTAAAAACTCGATTAGACGATCCAACTACGTAAGGTATCCAAAGAAATCCATGCAAGCTATCCGCAAGTGACAGCAAAGATATTTAAACGGACTTCGCTCGACCCCTTCCCAAGATAAAGGACAAGGTGTCAGAAAAAATTGAAAGGACAGAGCGTCTGATTGCTCCGTGGATCTACCCTCGGAAGCACCACACATTCGCTAACACTTCGATCAACCTTAAGTTAGCAGAGGGAACCACATACACGCGGACACAAGTGACACGAAATAACACCAAGGCATTTCCCTTGGTAGAAAACCCGTACTACTTTTCCGCAATATGAAAAGAAATTGCAAAATCTCAGCAGATCAGATACGTGCCCACCTAGAACAGGTGACCATGCATAACAACGATTATGATCATGCCTGATCGGTGTAAATGTCAAAATATTCGAAGACTCCAGAGAGGAAGATCCCCTTTCATCCTTTGGAAAACCCAAAACATTTTCTTCAAAGCAAGAACATTACAGAAGATACGTTCTGCGAATGATAGTGCCTACAACGATTGAAGAACGCCATTATATGGACATGATGGTCCACCAAACGGGCGCCCCAACATTAACCGTCAAGCGTTGAATACTGTATGGGAAACTAGCAGATGACGGTTCCCGAGGAAACCACGCAGACCACGTTCATCCAATTAATAGCGTGCACGCAACCCAATCAATTGAGAGGGAGTAACCGATACTCAACCGTCCCACAGCCTACATCGTACATGTGTTACTGTGCGATCTATGACGTACACGTAACGCAACCGTGCAGGAAACCCTAGCTCTTCCTCTGCGGGCCCATAGGCTCGGCCCACTATTCAAACAATATTTTGCTACATGCTCCGCACGAGCACTAGAAATCCAAGTCAGCTCTGACACACCGATCGTACCTACTGATCGCTATTTAATTTAAGGTAATTTTATCCACACAGTGCACGTCGCTAGCGGACATGGGTTCGCACGCCTTCAAACAGGCGAAACCTCTCTCCAACAGGATAAACTTAGTCAGCCAAGGCTGATGACAACAGCTTCTGGTACGTTTCGACACCTAGTCCTCCCAGCGCGATACTCAATGGTTTAGGATGTGGGAGTCTAATCAGTGCTATCACGCCTTGTGGCAACGACTCGCCAGGGATCGTTGCCCCTTTCATGGTCAATGATCGTCGGACCCGATCAGGTAAGCCTAGCTGGTGACGCCTGGCAACGAAAGCTTCTAATCAAAGCCCAGACCTGTAGCCCCTACTGCACGGGTGTAGATAGTTTAGAAGGTGGGAGCCTAGTTAGTCCTGAACTAATTTCGACGGCTCACCACGGGACCACTGCTTTTCAGCGTGGCCGCCAAATTATCAATCCTGGACTTGTAGCCCCCACTGCGTGGGTGTAGATAGTTTAGAAGATAAGAGTCTAGTCAGTCCCAAACTAATTCCGACGGCTAGCCACGGGACCACTGCTTTTCAGCGTGGCCGCTGAATTACCAACCCTTGACTTGTAGCCTCCACTGCGCGGGTGTAGATAGTTTAGAAGAAGGGAGCCTATTCAGTAGCTAATTAATTTTGACGACTCACCATGGGACCACTGTTCTTCAGCGTGGCCATCAAAAACCCCCAAATTTGTAGCTTGATGCGCACGAGTATAGATAATTTGGAAGGTGGGAGTCTAGTCAATCCCGAACTGATTCCGACAGCTCGCCACGGGGCCACTGCTTTTCAACCTGGTCGCCAAAACCCTTCGTCTCGAACTTGTAGCCCCCACTATGCGGGTATAGATGGTTCGAAAGGTGGGAGACTAGTTAGTCCCTGACTGATGCCAGCGACTCTCCACAAGACTAGTGCTCTTCAGCGTAGTCGCCAAATCCTTACTTCCCGAACCTATAGTTCACACTGTTCGTACATATATGGTCCGGAAGGTGGGAACCCCAAGCAGCTCACAACGTGACCACCGCTCTCCTTCGAAACAGCGGCCGCAAAGATCACGGACTGGCATTATTATCAACAAAGGCCACTTATGCCGACACATAGATCGTTCGGCCAATGCCCGGATAAATGCTACATAGTGTGTCAACCCGAGCTCAAGACACCCGACTCAGTACAAACACTCTGACGCATACACTCGACTATCGTAACTCGCCCATAGCAGCAGCTGCAGCCAGCTAATCAGACAAGCGAGGTAAGCCTCCAGCAGCTTACCTTGAAGACGATACATAGCTTGGGAACCCAACCCTCAGCTAAACTGTCTGCGACATGCCCACTATCGGACATGACTACACAACAATGACCCTGAGTCAAGCAACGCAAACAGCCAAGCTCTCTACTGGAGAAAGACCACTCAACGTTTTATTGATTCAATCAGCCTATGCCAAAGCAAGATGACAAAGCGAAATGAAAAACATACAATAGAGACAACGAGCACAAAATGGATAAAACTGTTTTCATTAACGGTCGGAACAAAAAGGGTACAAGTATGCAAAGTTTACTCCTAATCAGGAAAAGGTACAAAAATATAAGAGGTTAGCTTTATGAAGGAAAGAGCAGGGGTCGCATCTTCACACGCCACGACCTGAGCATCAGGGTCTGAACCGCCCTCCTCGTCCGAGGACACAAAAGCAACGGACAAGTCTATGTACGACATCTTCTTATATCGGCCAAGATCCCATTCTGAATGCTCCTCCTTCATCAGTGCTAGCAGCTCCAGCCTGCCATGTACGACCCAACGAAACTCGCACTTTCCTTGTTCTTGTAGAAGCTCTTTCTCCCCGGCTCCGCGTCGGCCAGTTCACGGTCCAGCAGCTCCAGCCTGCCAATCTGTGCGTCAACCTGAAATTGCTCTGCAGCCAAACTACTCTTCATAGCACCGAGCTCATGTTTTTCCAGTTTGAGCCGATCATTGGCCTTCATTGCCTCCCGAGCGTTGAACTCCACATCGGCCTCTAGTTGTTGCTTCTAAGTGGCCCAGTCGACCTCCTTTAAAGCACTTTCTTCAGCGAAAGACCACAATGTAGTGCTTGCCTTATCCGCGACTTTCTGCTCGACCTTCAAATCTTGGTGAGTCCGGCCCAACTGCTGCTTGAGTCTGTCTCTTTCAAACGCCGCCTCTGCCAAATTACGCTCAAGGGCATCCAGACGAGCCCTGTGAGTCGCAACAACCACGGCTGATGCTCCAATTTTTTCTCCTCAGTCAGCTTCTGTAGTCACTCAATTTTATAAAGCGCGTTGGAATACAGCACCTGCATATGCGAGAAGACACGTTCCATGGTGTATACCCTCTTACGAGCTGCCTCGACTTCTATCCCAACAACAGCCACCTGACTCAAGTGAGAAATACCCAACATAAGATACTTTAAGCCCTTATCCATATGCCCCTCTAGCGTATCCTCCTCGGGTTTTGGAGCGTAATTCATCAGTCAGATATGATGCCTGCTAATATGCCTCCTTGAAGCATACTCCACGTCAACCTCCAGGGGGCCAAACCTGAGTGCTTATCCTTACCAAGTCTGGTGCAAACAGTCTTATCCGCGCATCTAGATGAAGCTTTCCCAGGTCAAGAACCACGTTGGCACCACCGTTCGCAGTCACCATTGTCCTCAAGCTTTCCTCCGCAGCTTTTCCCTTGTTACGAGCAATTGACCCTTTACTGCGTGACGACTCAATAGGATCTGGAGGAAGGGGAGGAAGCAAATTATTCAAAGGGCCTTCCAACACCTCGAGTTGTGTCTTGGAACGAAACGGTGAACAATGCGGACTACAAGAAACTTGGCTTGTGCCACCACGACCACTATCAGACAGCACATCAATGGGACGATCAGATTTCACAACCTCAGGCAGATCTTCATAGGAACCTTCTATTGGAACAATCCTGCGCAAATCAACACTAGCGAAAGCCACCATTGCAACCCACATCAGCCGCTCGCTCAAAGCTTCGGCCTGCTCATTACTAAGGTTCGACCTGTCTTCAACCCTGGCAAACTGTAGGTAGTCTTTCTCCCAGCCGGATACACCAGTCTCCGCCCTGACGGACCGATCAGACTCACGTTCTCTCATTGGAGTGGGTCATGCTGAAGACAACCCGGTTCTGATACGGGACCTCTTTGAACTCACAAAAGAGGCAAGCGTCTTAGACGGACTCCTCCGTGTCGGACAAAATAAGAGCTTTGACCCCAGCAGCCTTCCTTTTCCTAGAAAGGGTCCCATCTTCAAGCTTAACTCATGACATTCGGTAGAGAGTGGGGGGCTACGTGCCAGTTGTCCCATAGCCCACTACGAATAAAGTTGGGGACTCATATGACATCCACCACGTTCCTCGTTGACAAGCCACGGAACGTCTCCACAGTGTTTTGCTTCTTTAAGGTAAGAGGAGTAGTGGAAAACCTTCCTGTAAAAAAACACAAGCAATGATTAGCACGCAATCAAGCGCAACAAAACTAGAGAGAAAATGTGCACTTACGAAGTGGTTTGAACTCCCGCTCGAGAAAATGACCCTTGAACCTAAAGTACTTTGAATTCGCAGGGGCTAAGAAGTAATACTTCTGCCAAAACTTGAAGTCATCGGCAGATTCGCAAAGCAAGTCGGCGACGTCATCTTGCAGATGGCGCTACTCTTCAGCGGAGGAGAAGTCAACAACTGGATTACTCGCGGAGTCACGCGGACGCCAGCCTCCTTCGCCCTAACCAGAATGAGAAAGATAATCCTATATCCATTAGGCCTCAATTGGGTCAGAGGAATCCCAAGAACGTCCAAGAATTCCCAAATCAGGTCCAAAATGAGAAAACGCACTCCAATTTGAAGCATCCCACAATGCAAGCAGATGAGCCTAGCCGGTGGTGACATTGGCGTCGAGTCACTTTTTAGGACAAACAATGGCAGGTCCTTGGGGACCCCAAACTTCTTACGGATTTCATGAAGGTCAGGCTCAGAAAGCAACCTATCTTCGAAAAACTCCAGACCCCTGGCCAAGGTTGCGTCTTAAAGAACGTTTTGTTGAGCCATGAAGAAGATGAACAATTTTTCTAGTCAAAAGATGAACAGGGCAATATCTTCAAAAGCAAAGAAAATAAAAGAGCCAGATTTTGCACAACGAATGACCTAAATAGGGATTGGGTTCCTGCCCCTTTTTCGCTGAACCGACACACGTTCAATAAATGCAGTGCGCGACTCAAGTAAATGATTCAGAATCAATCATCATGGGCGGCATATCTTTTCAAGAGATGACTTAGCGAACCAATGTGATGACCCACTAACTCGGGGGGAGTAGCTGATGATACACTAAAATGGTCACATCCTTGAGCCATACATGTGTCATGATGATCTCGAAGAGTTACGGACCTCAGCATCAGCCCAACATTGATCCGGCCCAAGCGATTCTAAGCCCGCCCAATGTAGTTTGCCAGACGGACCCGAACTCTTACAGCCTGTTGGGCCCATATGTCTCACAACTATCTTTAATACTCGAAAGCCCTATTAAGGCAAGTATCTCGAGGATTAGCTTCGGATAGGCAACTACAACAACTCTTTGCTTCAAACTAGGAAGCAAATACCATAGTACATATCACACAGGGAACTTCTTCTTACGAAATACCCTCAGATAGGGAACTATCTCTCGGGTATCTAAGAACACGGGGCTAACATGCAACTTCCCTCCTACAACACGACTCCTAATTAGAGAAGGATCTCCACAAAGACATCCTTCCTAAATTCCGCCATCGATGACCTGGTCGAACCAGGACTCCTGCACTATAAATAAGACATGAGGTTGATAAGCTAAGGTACGCTAGAAATTCCTTATTTACAACATTACATCTTCCTCATATCCCTGTCTGACTTTAGCATCGGAGTTCCATTGGCCACCACAACTGTGGTCTGTGGCTCACGTGCGTTACTTGTGCAAGTCAGCATGACTAGGTCAAAGCAGGGAGCGAAAAATGACTGCATCAGCTTGTATCTGCTTTGGATCGGCCTCAATTCCTCTTTGGTTGACCATGTACCCAATGAACTTCCTTGATTCTACTCCAAAGGTGCACTTCTCAGGGTTCAATTTCATTTTATACTTTCATAGCTGGATCTGTGACGTGGTCTGCTCGGCGTGAACATTCTGCTCCCGCGTTCTTTAATACAAAAGGCATCACCCGATAATAGAATGTACCCCTTTTCGTTATGAAAAATGTTTTTCTTGGTTGGTAGGGTACATCTGTATCTGATTATACCCGGAGTATGCATCCTTGAAGCTCAGCATTCTGTGCCCGACAGTTGCAACCACTATCTGATCTATTCGCTGAAGTGGAAAATTATCTTTAGGGAAGGCTTTATTTAGATTGGTGTAGTCCACACACACCCTCCATTTGTCGTTCTTCTTTTTTACTAGCACCGTGTTTGCCAACCAGTTCGGGTAGTGAGTTTCTCTTATCATCCTTGCATTAAGTAGTTGGTGCACTTTCTAGTTTATTGTCTGATTACGCTCTGAGGCCACCGATCTTCTTATTTGTCGAACCAGCTTTTTGTCTGGGTTTACTTGTAGTTTGTGAGAGATGATGGATTGGTCTATCCCTACCATATCCTTCATTGTTGATGCAAAAATATATTGGTTATCTTTTAGCAGCTAGATCGGTTCCTTGGCGAGTTAGGGATGAATCTTTGTGCCAATTCGAACTGTTTTCTCCGCTTCGTTGTCTAGGTAGACTTCAATCGTGTCTTCTTCCTGTTGTCTGGTGTTAGGTTGATCTCGCGAACTAGTTGGAGCCGTATTGTCGTCTGAAGATTCCAAGCTCTTTTCATCAAGTTGTTGTGAAGGCTCTTCCGGTCGTTTCAGTAATTGCTATTTATGATGAGTCTTTATCGTTGCGAAAGACACTCATGGGGTGCTAGTTGATCTCCTTTGATTCTTTCGATACTATTGTCGGCATGGTACTTTAAGCATTAGTGCATAGTGGAGAAAACTATGCCCATTTTGTGTATCCATGGTCTCTCGAGTAGCATGAAATCTGTCAATAATACTCATTGCTTTCCTGGTTCTCCAGCTTCGACTGGTAGCTGACCATTCCCAGCGGATGGCATTGTTCCCCACTGAAACCTACCATAGATTGATCGCTAGGTGAGAGCATCTCATTGGCGAACCGCATCCTTCGGAAAGCCTTCAAGTATAGGAGGTTGGTTGAGCTGCTGGTCTCAACCAACACCCTTTTGATTTCCCATTTAGCTATCATGACCGAGATCACTGAAGCATCATTGTGCAGGAAATTAACCCCGTTTGCATCTTCGTTCGAAAAATTTATAGTCATATGCATCATTTTTTCACGCTGTGCGGTTCTTGGTATCTGATCTTTGCCTGCATGTATCTGACTATACACTTTGGGATCGATTGCATTGCTCATTTTCTTCAGTTGTACCGTGCAAGACGTATATTGTCTTCTTTGCTTGCTTCCTTGAGATGATTGTTTCGTCATCGAGTTCGATGAATTCTCCAAGTCGTCCCTCTCTGATATGGCGTTCAATCTCATTCTTTAGACCATGACAATTTTAAATATCGTGGCCGTAATTGTCGTGGAAAAGGCAGTATTTGTTCTTGTTCCACTTCTCCGGATCTCCTATAATTTTTGGTGGCCATTTGACATCTTCCAATCCTGTCAGTGCTTTAAGGATCTCGCTCCGACTCGCTATCAAGGCCGCGAACGATTTCTCGTAGTTAGGCTTCTTTGGTTGTAGTTTTCCAAACTTCCATTGATTAAATCCAAAACAGTTATTGGTCTGATGTCTCTTAAGCTGGGCTATTTCTTCTCAATGTTTGCTGCCCTTCAGGTCTCGGATGATTCTGTCCACCATCTCGATTACGTGGTTCATCTGAGCCATAAACATCTTTACTCGGGGATCCTAGGGGATTCCCCAAGATGTCAGAGACGTCTAAATTGTTACATGTTGAAGCTCTCTTCTAACATGTGCGGTTAATTTGACGGTTGTTGCTGGATTCACCGCCAGATTGAGGATTTGTGGAGTGTTCCATTGATCTTGATAGTTATTTGATTGTTAACCAAGTCTCAGTGAGCTATGTTACTGAATTTTCTTTTTGGAAAGGAAAGTCGTCGTTCCCCACAGACGGCGCGAAACTGATGCGTCCAAAAATCGTCATCCTGTAAGTTTGACCTGCAAAACAGATGTTAAATTGCCAATGACTACCTTTTTGGTGGCAAAAGACACTCTGATGCTTAAGTCAACAACTTTATTTGAAGAAGGAAGTAAATCTGGACAAAACTCAGTTAAAGTTGTATACCTGTGTCGAATGTTCCCTTTGCCTTTTATAATAGTTGATAAGCACCCAAAACATCGATTTTACACTCCCAAATATACAATTGTTAAGTCCAATTATCAAATAAAAATATCTCATTACGTGTATTTTGTGCATTTTGTAGGAATTCAAGTACAAATCTCAAATTATGCATAAAGTGGCACAATAAGGCTAAATTCATCAACTAGAAGACCCAATGGGAATTTGAATGGATTCATCGGGATTAAAGAATTTCAATCTCAAGATCCATGAAGTCAAACCCACAAAGCAACAACAACTACGGATCTCGAGAAAATCAATATGAAGATTTGGACGTTTCACATGGCCAACTTTATCATAAAAAATCTCTACAAGACATGTTTCCTTATTGAACTCTAACACCATTCCTTATTTCACTCAACCATGTTTCACTGTTTAACTCAAACCATGTTTCCTTGTTTCACTCAAACCCTTTTTACCTATAAAACCCCCATACATGGAGTTCATAAGGGATAGTTTTTCGTTGATAGTTTTTTTTACAGAGTTTTTTAATTGTAGTTCTTGGCTTTATATTTTTACTTGGGAGAAAAGTGCATGTACTACAATTTAATTCTATTGAAGAAGTAAGTTTTATCTTTGTTTTTCTTTATTCTTTTAGTTTAATACTTATTTTCACCATACATTATTTTGCTATTCTCTTTATTCTTTAAGTTGAAAATCAAATATTGTCTTCTAATCCACGTGAAGTAGTCGATAACCCCTACTTCCACTATACATTGTTGAATTGTATTGCAGGTTGAAGGAAGAAAAAAAATAGAAACAACTTATATTTCTTTAATTGAAGTCGAAAATCATGCAATGACATTAATGTTGGTTTTTGGCATCAATCAAATGGCGTCGTTGCACATCACTTGGTGAAGAAAGATATTATTGAAGATACAACTTTGGAGACTATAGATAAGATTTTTAATTTTTTTCCTTTTTTATTTATTTAATTATTACTATTTTTTGTCATCTTTATGTTTTTTTTTGGTAATTTTCAGCATATAACGGAAACAACACAGCAGCAGACGACTCAAACATTGTCCATTTAACGTGAAATTTTGATGCTCCCCTGAATTTCCATAAGTTTTTCAGATTTTTTTTATGTCGGTTGCCCGTTGAACAAATTCGTTTGGAAAAGTTGGTGATAAAGCTGTGAAATTGCCTAAGACTTGCTTGAAGACCTTTTTTATATATTTTTATTTTTTATTTGTAGTTTTTAGTGAGGAAGAGAGTTTATTCTTTATTAACTTCTTTTTAATATGCCTCAAATGTTCGAGTGCAACTTGTAATAGTTAGACATTATTTTAGCATTAGGTTGATTGTTAGTTTTATGTTAGATTTAATTCACTTTCATAAAAATAAAAAAAAAACAAAAAACTAAACAAACAAACAAAAATTTAAAAAAAAAATTCTGACTTCTTGACCAAGACCATTAAACATCTTTGCATGTGTAATTGTTTGATTGTATGTTTATTTATTTAGATAGTAATCGAAGTCAGAAATAAAATATAAAAAAAAAAAAATTCTTTGAAAAAGGGTTAATTTTTTTTCTTCTTTTGTAGTGGACAACCAGTGGTGTTGTGGGGGAGAGAGCAATTGCTTGAACCTAGGAGGAGTAGCTCTCAAATAACACTTCTCTCTACTCCCACGGTGGAGAGCTTGTGTCAGAGCTCACAAGTTAGTAAGTATTTCTTTCAGACACATTGTTTTAGTGGCTTGGGTGCCGAGTGAAAATCGATTGGACATTGCTTGGTGTTTGTTTATGTTTCTGCATCTTAACGAACTGCGTGGTTGCTTACGTTAATAACTACCATAAACAGAGAGGGCGGACCTAGCCCTGTTTTTGAAACTGGTGGGATTTCATCACCCACCTCATCACTCTAGCTGTGTAAAACCAAGGCATATAATAAAATCAACTAAGATTAGACCCAACTAGGACGGTGTTCATAGGACAACTAAGACCTAAGTTATTCTGCTGAATTTTGTGTTGACTAAAGTAAAATGTGACGTTGGGTTTAATCATTCAATGAACTTTGAGAGGCCACTGCCACATGGGTAACTCACCCGGTACGCCAAGTCATTAGTAAGCTGCAGACCGCAGAAAAACGTGGTGTAACTAACAGTTTTGGCTAGGAACACACACCCTAAGTACGTATTTGACACACATCGTTCTCATATCAATCGGTCTACAGAGCGGTAGCACGGGTACAGTTCTTAATTAGACCACGTGATCTCCTGTACTTGTGCAATAATCCGCCTTCTTGCAAGTGTAACTCTGGCCTTCTGATTTTGGACTTTGTACTGTTGGATACAAGCTTTTAGGATCATTTGTTAGCACCTTATCTAATCAGGCAATAATAGATAACAGTGTAACGCCTGCTGGTTTCAATCAATCTTGTCCCTCACAGATTCACAAGATAAAATCCCATTAAAACGTTGTTTGCTTAGATTTGGCATTTGTGTGGTTTAGAAGTGATCATTGCTTGTGTATGTCTTCTTAGCAATTATCTAGGGATACTTGATCTTGTGTTTTGTCATTGTCATCTTTCCAATCCATTTTTTTCCCTTTTATGAAAGTTTGGGAACGACCCAACAAGCGTTTGGTTCGTACCCAAAATTTTTCTAGACACCCTAATCCACTTTTTGCTTCTTCACCACACTCATTTCAACCTACCTCCCCTCACTCTCCAATCAACACTGAAATAGAAGAACGTCCAATTTGGGAATACAATGTTCCCTTTGCTGCTAATGCGCACGGATGCATTAAGCTGCCCCCTATCACTACAGCTCAATTTGAGATTAGACCGGCTATTATTAATATGTTGCCAAAGTTTCATGGGCATGATCTAGAAAACCCATATGTCCATCTTGGAAAGTTTCTTGAAGTTTGTAGTACTTTTAAGAACCAAAACATAGATGAAGAAAATGTCAGACTTCGCTTGTTTCCTTTCTCTCTTGATGATTGGGCCACCTCATGGCTAAATTCCCTCCCTGTCAGTTCCACTAAATCATGGGAAGATTTAGTTAGAAAGTTTGTAGCGAAGTACTTCCCCCTGAGAAAGACCCTAGAAATTAGAAGAGAAATTGAGGAGTTTACTCAAACACATGATGAACTTTTTTATGAAGCATGGGACCGCTTTCAAAATTTACTCATACTCATCAAGTGCCCCCATCATGGCTTTGAAAAATGAGTGCTAGTGCAGAGTTTCTATAATGGATTGATTGTCGAATCTAGAAATATGATCGAATCCATGCATCAAGGGAATTTCATGCATAAAACTAGTACTGATGCTTATGCCTTTCTAAGTGAACTTGCTGATGATTTTCGACAATGGACTACCCATAGAGACTTGAAACCTAGTTCTTCTAGAAAATCACGTCTATTTGTACCAAAGGAAGGTCCCGAACCAGACATCAAAACATTCCTAAAGGACTTTGCTAAGGAAATGAAATCTATTGTGACAAAGTCTACCTCTGAAGCCAGATAACAAACTTATAAGCCTTGTACCTTTTGCCTCAAAAGAGATCATATAGGTTCTGATTGCCCTTTAACTTCAGGTGGCAATGAACCTCTAGAGGAGGTGTGTGTATTTAACAGTGAACATAAATCAAACACATTCGGTCAAACATACACATCTGCAAATCGACATCACCCTAACCTTTCCTATGGTGGTGACTTTTATGAACAACCACCCAGAAGTTCAGGGAATCCTCCTAGGTTTCAACATGCTAGGCAGCCTAGTGGACAAGCCCACAACTCACGCACTTATCCCAGACAGGTTCAATATAGACCTCAATCTAACCAGTTGCAACAGAGTCAATATCCACCACATGGAGGACCTCTTTCATTCCGGCAAAATCAGCCTGTGAACCTTCCTATGGTACTTGTCCCTCATAATTCTTATAGTCAACCTCAACTTAGCAACTTCCAAGACTTGGTACCTCAAAATCAATATGTTGCTCCTTTACCACTTTCAAAACCATCATTGGAGGATATGATGCACCAATTAATGACAACTAATGCTGCTAATTCCCAAGCCATCCACCAGCTTCAACAACAGTTGCAACAGTTGAGCGTGGGAAGGGAAAAATGAACATTCCCCAGTCAGCCCATCCCTAATCCAAAAGGTGCTCCCCAAGCCCATGTCAATGAAATTGGTAGTAATGTTGATTCACAGAGAGAAGTTAAAGTTGTCACCACCCTTCGTTCTAGCCGAGCAATTGATAATGACATAAAACAACCCAAGAGAACTGATGTGATTTAAACTTAGCGCTACTGGGAGGCAGCCCAATCCGTTTATGCATTCATTCATAAAATAATAATAATAATAATAAAATATATTAAAATTTTTATTATTAATAATACCACTAATTCCTGTTTGGAGGTGATGTATTTTAATAATACATCACCCCACCAACTCACTCTTTTTCATTGCAGGGACAGTACAGATGTTCAACAAATCACCTGAGGTAATAAGTTCTAATTTTTATTTCTCACTTTTCATTTCATTTGTTTAACATTGGGGACAGTGTTCTATTTGTTTGGGGGTGGGGAGATTTATCAAAATTTATACCTCTTTTGAAAATCGTTTTCTAAAAAAAATAAAAAATAAAAAATAAAAAATGGTGTGGTATCCTAGCTATGATGAGATTGGATTACTTGATTCATTACATTTAGGCAAAGAGATGTTGGAAGTTTATTGCTAGAGTAAATATTGCATTTGAGCATTCAAGAACAAATAAATTTTTGCATAATGACCACAGATGTAGTTTGGAATACAAAAGTAAGTTACTTCCTGAGAATCTAGAGGAATAATAGTGGAGACTTTAACCTTGTGAGCTATCAGGCCTTTCATTTTATTCAGAGTGTTTTTACACAACTCCGAGTCATATGATGACTTCAAATTTTATTGGACATTAATTTGTTGTGAAGTCTCATTATTCTTCTTTTTAGTTGGTCACTGAGGATGATATCTTTTTTCATTTAAGAGAAACATAGGTCTTGTAGTCTATTTGAGACTTATAGCCATTACTAAACCTTAGAAGGCAAATTAGACATCTCTTGTCCATCTGAACCTTCTCAAAACCATCTTGCTAAACATTTCATCCAATACCAATGTGAGCCTTTGTCTTGTTTTTTTTAGATATATAAAAATAAAAAAATAAAAAAAATAAAACACCCCCCCCCCCCATTTTTCCCTTTATGTTTCTGAAAAATGTTAGGAAGATTTATGAAGAAAAATAGGAGTGCAAAGTGAAACTACAAAGTCCAAGGTACTTCAGAAAAAAAAAAAAAAAAAGGTTGTAAAGAAAGGAGAATAAAAGGAAGTGATTGATGAGTCCCCTATTAATCCATTTGAAGACCCTATATTTTCATAAACATCATTTTACTTGCCATCTCCTCATATATATAAAGCCAGATTCATTGCCTTTTTAGATAAGTCCTAATTAACCCTATGGTAAGGTATGGTCAGAAGTGGAGAGTAGATGAGAAGATGCTATGGTGGGTAACTCGACATTCTTGCAAGTGATCAACATTCCTTCCATGAGACTATTATTCTCTTTCATGTCCGTTTATTCTTATGAGCATGTGAGAAGTTTGCATTTTCGCATTTCTTCTTTTCCTCATATGCAAGATAGAAAATATTTTACCCAAACTCAAAGTGATCATTTCAGAGATATTATCTGGTGAGTTTTGAAGTCAAAACAGCTATTCCAAAGGTGGATTGGGATGTACGTTGCTTTGACATGAAAATTTGCATTTGTTGGTTATTCACACACACACACACCTTGTTCCAAAGTTGCTCACTTGTAATATGCATTTTAGTAAGAAGTTACATATGTCTCTTGACTTCTATGTGGTTGAATAACAGAGACATTCTCTGAGAACAATAGGTCACACATCAATTTTGTTTCATATAAAAAAATGTTTGTGGGTGTCATCCTGCATAACCTCAGGAGGTTAAAACTCCTCTTTTAGTGTTATATTAGGGGCTAAAAACGTTGTTGCATATTGTAAATGCAATCGAGTCATACCAGCGAAAGTGGCATTGATTTTTTTGAGAATTTTATGACGAATAAAAATATTTTGTTTTGTGTTCTTATCTTTTTTTTCGTTGTTCTTTGCCAGAGGACTAGCAAAAGGTTGTTTGGGAGTGGTGTGATAAGCACCCAAAACATCGATTTTACACTCCCAAATATACAATTGTTAAGTCCAATTATCAAATAAAAATATCTCATTAAATTATGCATAAAATGACACAATAAGACTAAATTCATCAACTAGAAGGGCCAATGGGAATTTGAATGGATTCATCAGGATTAAAGAATTTCAATCTCAAGACCCATGAAGTCAAGCCCACAAAAGCAACAACAACTATGGATCTCGAGAAAATCAATATGAAGATTTGGACGTCCACATGGCCAACTTTATCATAAAAAATTTCTATAAGACATGTTTCCTTATTGAGCTCCAACACCATTCCTTGTTTTAATCAACAATTCATTGTTTCATTCAACAATGTTTCACTGTTTAACTCAAACCATGTTTCCTTGTTTCACTCATACCCTTTTTACCTATAAAAACCCCATACATGGAGTTCATAAGGGATAGTTTTTCTTTGATAGTTTTTCTTATAGAGTTTTTTAGTTGAAGTTCTTGGCTTTATATTTTTATTTGGGAGAAAAGTGCATGTACTACAGTTTAATTCCATTGAAGAAGTAAGTTTTATCTTTGTTTTTCTTTGTTCTTTTAGTTTAATACTTATTTTCACCATACATTATTTTGCTATTCTCTTTATTCTTTAAGTTGAAAATCAAATATTGTCTTCTAATCCACGTGAAGTAGTCGATAACCCCTACTTCCACTATACATTGTTGAATTGTATTGCAGGTTGAAGAAAGAAAATAAAATAAAATAGAAACAACTTATATTTCTTTGATTGATGTCGAAAATCATGCAACGACATTAATGTCGATTTTTGACATCAATCAATAGTCGCGGTTAATTCTCTGCGTGACTTAAGCATGTGAGGCGCAACGGAAGGAGATGTTTCTTGTAACAGTCTCCTCTTCAATGGAGATGCGTCCGTAGATGCGTAACTCACTCTACGACTCCTTTTAGTGAAACGTTCCTATTCTTTATGAGAGAACTCGAGTCGGGCTTGAATTCAAGCTTTGATTTATTCGGGTCTGAGTTCAGGCTTCGTTTATATCTTCTCATTAGTGGGCCTTGTCTGGGCCTCTATTGTTGCCTTTATTCTTCTTGAATTTTATGAGTCAACCCAACAGATTTGATGCCATATCCTCGTGATTGATGTTCTCTGCCACATGTATGGCTGTGATGGTCTATCAATTTTGATGCATCATCAGTACTGAATTGAGTCAATGCTCAAGATATGATTCTTTTGATTTTGTTTTTGAAAATTAATCACTTAAGTTAATGGACAATAATGTCTTTCTAGTTATTTTAAATCATGGTTGAATTTGTGGTTTTTAAGAGTCTTTAAACATTTTCAATTATAAGAATATGATGTGGCCTGCAAATTATAAAAAGTAGGCCTCACATAAGTCATTTTTTGTAAAAGTAAAGATAATTGACTCAACAGAGCAGAGGGAGTGGACTAATCCCCAATGTTGCGGTGCCTTCATCCGGTGCATTACACTACAGGAGTGGGATGGTCTTGCAATCTCAAACGCTCTCCATCGATCGAAGAGAAACCATTGCTGGCAAACTCAAAACTCACGGGATTCCTTCCTTTTCCTCTGGTTGGTTCAAGGTAAGTCTCTCTTTCTCTTCTTCTTCTTCTCTATTAAAACTAAAGGTGAATTATTCAGTATTACATCTTAACAAAGCGAATTGAGACCCTCCTCATCTCATTTGGTTGCAGATTTCGATTTTAATTTTCTCTTTCTAGGGTTTTTAAACTGTAAATCTTAACTTTACATCTCTCATCTTACTAGAGGCTTAGAGAATCACATCATTCATTGCAATTGGTTTACTCAACACAGTAGCTTACACCAATCTCACTAAATTTCTTAAACGCAATAGAAGGTTTCTCAACACACCACTAAAGCAGATGACACTCAGTGTCGCTCTTTGCAAGCTCATGTTGGGCCCAGCCGATTCAGTGCCGTTTTGTTAACAACACAACGTAGGCCATTACTGATCGGTTTGATGAAGTTGTCAAGTAGGTCAGGGAAATGGGATGGGATTTCACCGTTTGAATGTTCCATTTGCCTACTGCTATTTGTTTGTTGGGGCATGAAAGTTGGATGCTTAAAATAGATGGGTTTGGTCGGAAGAGGACATTCAAATGGCATTCATGAAGAAGCCTAGATGTACGATGGGATATGAGAAAGTAGATAATGCATATCATGAATGTTGAATATGAGAGGCAATACATTGGATGTTTCATATATGTATTTATTTATTTTTCTGCTGCTGGAAATAGGTGCTTTGAATTGATGGCATCGATTTTTGTTTTGGGTATTCTACTGATAAAAAAAAAATTAGTGGCTTCATCCATTTTTAAGGTGGATTTTCAGTGAAGATATTATTTGGTTGGTGCTTTGGTTACAGTAAGGTGATAACATTGCTTATGTTTTGACCCCCTTCCATTTTCTCCCTTCACTACATCTTCTTCTCCCATCGGTAGAAACACCATCCACCCCCCCTCAATCAACTTCCTCCCCACACCTGTTCTTTTTGGTCAACACCAAAACACCATATATCCCTCCCCATTTAACCAATCTCTTCATTTGCTCTTCTCACTCTCTCTCAACGTGCTCAGTCTTCACCATCAAGAAACAAGTGCTTGTAAAGAAGATGTTTCAGAATACATGGGGACGAAGAGGAACTATAGAAAATCATGGGCGATAATAAAAAAAAAAAATTAGGCGAACATTAGATTTATTTAATGAAGGTTTAGTTAAGGAAAACTCACAAAAATTTGAAGAACATGTAAAAATTTTGAGATTCTTCTACACTTGCCAGTTCCGATCTGAATTTGGTATGGAATCTCTCCTGTAGATATCCGGTTCACAAAGTCATTTATTGCCAAAACAATAGAACCCTGTTTATCTCTTAGTATACGGGGTCTTATGAGCATACTAGTTATTGTATTGGCAAATCCGTCACATTGTGGCTATGGGCCTCAAATTGGGACAAATGTAGGGATATTCAATTCTCTACTTGTATGTTTAGTTGGGATTGCATTCTTTTCAACTGATCTTTTGCATATTTGTAAATTTTTTGTGCTGACACTAGTCCTCTTGGTGTCTGGCCTATACTAAATATATAGATACTTGTTTTTCTGATTAAAAAAAAAAAATCATAGGTTGTTAAATCTCTGTCAATAGCACGAGTGCTTATCAAGAATTATGTTATTGTTGAGAACCAAGAGTCCACTACTCCCCTTTTGCAAGTTTTTATTTATTTATTATTTTTATCAGTAAAGCATGGGTTTAAGTTGTATATTAAGCCCCCTAAAAGCTACAATAAGATCCAGGGTAGTAACTATTAACTGACACATAATCTCACTGCCCAAAAGAAAAAGAAAAAAACACAGACACTATAGTGTGGGGCATAGATGATTTGGGAGTTTATACCTTTAGGCTATGTTTGATTGCTTTGGAAGAAGTTTCATGAAATCAGGATGGATTTCCCTGAAACCTATTCTTCGGGTGGGGGGAAGTGGTGGAATTGGAGCTAAAAATCACGATTATAAGCAAACCAAAGCCATGTGAGAGTTTAAGTTCCGAGTACAATCAAACACAGATTTGAAAGCTGCCAGTTGCCAGTTTATCTTAAAATGTTGTTTTTCACTCTCTATACATTTGTTTTTCACTCTCTATACATTTTCAAAATATTGATGATGAGTTCATTTGGGTTATGATAAATGTGCATTGGCTTGCTGAAAACAGTTTGGAAGCCAGTTTTGGGAAGAAATGGAGAGGATTCAAGGTCACTGGAGTGATCTTTGGCTGATTGGGGGTGACTTTAATTCATAAAAATCTGGTGGAATAAAAATGTTAACAAGGAATTCACATATTATACACTTTCACTGTTTCATAGCTTCATTAGAGATTTTTCCCTAGAGGACTCTGTTATCAAGAGAGGGAAATTCACCTGGTCTAACCATAGACATCCCCTAGCTTTGTGCAGACTTGATAAATTTTTGGCATGCAATGATTGGTTAGATCACTTTGAACTATTTCAAGAATCATTCCTTCTTTAGACTCAATAGGGTTCGATCATCATTCCATTCTAAGGGAAGATCCCAATCAAACCCCAAACCTAGACCTTTTAGACTAGGACTCATGGTGTTTTAGGATAAGTATTTCTCCAAATTTATAGATGACAGTCAACAAATGCATTGTTCAGGGCACTCAGGCTAGGCTTTGTTCTATGGAAGAAACTGAAATTACTTAAAAATCACTGCAGAGGTTGGAACATGGATCATTTTGGAAGTTGAATACTCTAATTGACACCAGCAATACAAACTAAATGCGTTGGGGAGAGACTTAACCCAGGATGAATAAGAAAGGAGAGTGAAATGCAACGACGAATTGTCCAAACTCCTCAAAAGATATTTCATTTCTTGGATGCACAAAGCAAACACTCGGTGGGGCAGACATGGGCACTTTTGCTCAAAACCCTTTCAAATCCTTGTGAACCTCATGACAGTTATCAACAAAATTGATGCCCTATTTACTAACGACGTCTTGGAGACAGGAGACAGCCATTGCAACTCATATAATCTATCACTCTGATGCCATGGCTCATATAAGTATTTCTCTACTGAAGAGGAGATCGAGAGAGCTTTGAATGAACTTGAGGTGGCAACAGGAAATGATGGGTTTCTAGTTGATTTCTTCCTGAAATGTTTATGTTTGGCCACAGGTATAGCTGAATTCATGGCAGTGGTGGCTGATTTTTAACAACAACGCTTTCTTGGACTGGAGATTGAGTTGCACTCTTACATCTCTCAGCCCCAAAGTTAAAGACACCATCTCCATTAGGGACTTTAGACCTATTAGTTTCATATCATCTATAGCTAAGATATTCTCTAAGGTGCCATGAGAGCAAAGAAGTTCATGAGTGCCCTTGTCTCCCCTTTTCCATCTCTAGATGTTGAAGGAAGAAACTCATTGATGGCCTCTTGATAGCCAATGAACTGATGATGCTAAACACAAGTCTAAAAATTCAAGAGTAGCATGTAAACTAGATTTTCCCAAAGCATTTGACACTATTAGTTGGATTTCATTGACTAATCAACACAAGTATGGCGTATGTACTAAATGGAAAGGTTGGATTTCAGTAGTTATGAGAATTGTTAGCTTCTCAATTCAAATAAATGGATGCCCTGAAGGTTTCTTCAAAGCCTCAATATGCATAAGGCAAGGTGATACCATATCTTCTTGTTAGCTGTTGAAGTCCTTCACAAATGATTTTAAAAGCTGACCACTAGAACCTGATTAAGGGCTTTACTGCTTGCCATATGGGAAATATGAAGATGACACTATTCTTTTTCTTGAGCCTCTTCATGAGCAAACTAGAGCAGCACATTTGGTGCTTTTGTGGTTTGTGTCAGGATTAGCATCAATTTTCGCAAGACAACTCCACTTCCAATTGGTGAAGCGGAACACTTGGGTGAGCTAGTAGACATTATGAATTGTAGAGAAGGCAAACTCCCTGAAATATATTGCATATGCCTTGGGGAGCAAATTACAGAGGTAGACAGGCTTAGGAGCTAACCATTGACAGGATGAAAAGTCGATTATGGAAGAGAAAATACATTTCTAAGGCTGGATGAGTCACTCTCATTGGCCGTAGTGTTCTAGTTTTCATGATGTCAACTACAACTATGCCCATTTCCATTGCCAATGACATTGACAATATCTCCTTTAAGAAGCAGATGGCATTTCAAAGAGCTTTCACTTTGTCAATTGGACTAAAAAAGTGCAAGCCAAAAGCATTGGGGGATTGGGAATCATTCACAAAATGCAAGCCAAAAGCCATTGGGGTTGGGAATCAGAAGACTAAAACACTTCTACCAAGATCTAATCTAAACGGTTATGGAGATTTAGTAAAGACGAGGGAACTCTCACAAGGAAAATATAGTATTCATGAGAGATATTGGTATACAAAACCACTAATACTCCTTATGCTCATGCTTGGTGGAGAGCAATTATGAATCTCAAGACCTGATTTGAAAGAGAAATACCGTATATGGTTGGTAAGGGAAATAGAATATATTTCTGGGACGACGTTTGGACTGGCAACAAACTCTAAAAGATCTGCTTGGGCCCATTTTAACACTTCTCTGAGGAAAGCAGGCCCAGGCTCCATCTGTCAAATTTTATATGGGGACAGAAGAAAATGCAGGAAAATAGGAACTTGAACCATGTCATTTCAGTTTCATATTTCTCATGGCTATGGTCATTTAATTATCAACATATATATTATCCTGAGTTTTAATGAATAACACATTAGTTTTACTTTTCTCACCAAACATGAACATTTCCAATGACTTCAGTTGATACACACATTTCAGCAACAAAACAATATTGTATTAAGTATTAACTAATACAAATCAAGAGAACTTGAGATCCAACTTATCAATTATACTAAAGGAAAGAGAACTTAATTTGAGGTATTTTGTTTTAGTTATCTAGCCATGTTCTCCACCAGCAAAGGTGCAGTATTTTTGGTTGCAGAGAATCGCTTTCTCAAGAAAGGAGGGAAAAGCAGTGGGGAAGGAGGAGAGAGAAAGTATGAGAGGACGGAGGTTGAAGATGGTTGTCTAGTTATGATTTCTAAATGCATTAAATTCTTTGGCTCGCCCTCCTCAAACATTCAATATCCAATCCCACATTAAATACTTGACACTCAAAACTCATCAACTTTTTCTATTTCATAAGCAAAGTGTAAATACTAGCCATATCGGACCTGTTTTAATATAGGTGATTGAGTCTCTTCAGCAATAAACTGCTTCAAAGCTGTAGTCTCAGGTGATGCCTAGCTGGGCTTTGCTTGATCTCACTGCCTTGCCTATATATATATATATATATATATATAGTCAAAGGTGCCTGCCTAGTGTCACGGGCTTTCTTTTTCACAAGTACTTCCCGTGCGGCACTAGCAAACTTTGCCCCGACTTATCAAAGAAAGCTAGTCAGCCTTTCCCACAAAAGACTTACTTAGACTTTGGAAAACTAAGCAAGCTAAGAACACAAGAGAGCTTAAGAGAACTAGAACTTGTATTGCTTGAATTCTCTGAGGTAGGTTACAACAAATGAGGCCTTAGCCTATTTATACAACTCCACCTCCTCAATGGACGGTGGTGATTAATTTGATCTAACGGTCTATAATGAACTTCTACACACTTCCTTAGAAATATCTAAGGACTAGAATCCTATGGAACTTTACGAAATCTTATGGGAGGTTCTAGAGAACTCTCTCTAGAATAATGTTGAATACTCTACATTATGTACACTTGCCAACCTCACTTGGCTAGGCAAGAAGATAGTTGTGACATTCTCCCCCACCTAATCAGGCGACGTCTTCGTTGCCTTCAAATCCTCGTACGCTTTAATTTGTTCCTTGAATTGCCACAAATGTTGGATTGGCTCCCAGCTAGCTTCACTTTCTGGCAATCCTTTCCACTTGACAAGTAGCTCATGTGTGGGAGGTTGGTTTGAATGACGCACCACACGATCTGACACGATAGTCTCTGGTTCCTTGTCATGTTCTATCCTCATGCCCATTGGTGCTCTTTGTGAGACTCCTCTGTTTGGATCATCCTTTATACGGTTTCAGTAGGCTTACATGGAAGACTGGATGAAACTTGATCCTCGGCGGCAACTCGACCTTGTAGGCTTGCTTTCCCACTTTCTTGACTATGGGGAAAGGACCCTCATATCTCCTGATAAGGCCACGATGTAGTCCAGAAAGTCTGGCATGAACATGCATCTTGACAAGCACAAGGTCTCCAACCTGAAACTCTCGAGGCCGTCTCTTCTTGTCGGCCCACTTCTTCATCCTCTTGGAGGCTTTTTCCAAGTAAGCTCGAGCCTCATCAGCTTGATCATTCCATCCTTTGGCAAACTTATAGGCTGATGGACTCACTCCAGTGTAGCTAGTGGCAATAGAACTCGGGGTCATAGGTTGTCCCATGACAATCTCAAATGGGCTACGACCCGTCGCTTCACTCTTCTGCAAGTTGAAAGAGAATTGGGCAACATCTAGCAACTTAGCCCAATCTCGCTGGTTGGCACTCACATAGTGCCTAAGATATAACTCCAGCAAGGCATTCTTCCTTTCCGTTTGACCATCCGTTTGAGGATGAAAGCTAGTAGAGAAATTAAGGTCGGTACCCAATAACTTGAACAACTCAGTCCAAAATTTCCCCGTGAACCGAGTATCCCGATCACTGATGATAGATTTGGGCACATCCCAATACTTCACCACGTGTTTGAGGAATAAATGTGCAGCTTGCTCGGCTGTGCACTCCTTGGGTGTGGGAATGAAGGTGGCATACTTCGAAAATCTGTCCACGACCACAAGTATCCAATTGCAACCCTCTGATGCAGGCAACCCAACTATGAAATCTAAGGAAACACTCTCCCAAGGTCTCTCTGGGATGGGGAGGGGTTCAAGTAAGCCGGCAGGTGATTGTTGCTCCACTTTGTCTTGTTGGCATACAAGACAAGTCTTCGCATATGCTTCGATATCATCCCTCATATGTGGCCAGTAATAGGAATCTTCCACAAGAGCAAGAGTCCGATGTATACTTGGATGTCCCGCCCACTTGCTATCATGGCATTCTTTCAAGACTTCCTTCCTTAGGTTGTCATGAGGTGGAACATAGATTCGCCTTCCCTTAGAGTATATCAAG
The DNA here is from genome assembly GCA_963556465.1 of Berberis vulgaris. Lineage (NCBI taxonomy): Eukaryota > Viridiplantae > Streptophyta > Magnoliopsida > Ranunculales > Berberidaceae > Berberis > Berberis vulgaris. Next base: position 61,502,406 of record OY747126.1, read on the forward strand.
CCGTTCTCCACCCAAAACCGTCTTGTCTTCCCATCTTTGACAAGAGCTATGATGGTTTGAGCCATGGAATCTGATAAGATCTGACCTATCTTTAGGTTCTTTCCTGCAGGAGATAATCCAATGAAGCAATTCAATTAAGCAATAGCTCAGAACACACTCAAGAACTGCAGAAATTGAAGAAGGAAATTGCAATGTCAGATGTTCAGCTGAGTATGAATTCAGGAAATGATTGTATTCGATAGAAAATGAAATGTAACACAGATTCTTGTAACAAGCCAATTCGAGAAGGCTATTCTCCTAATAGAGCACTTCGAGAAGCTCAATTTCTCCTAGAGCACAAGCTCTGTGTAACACTTTACAAATGAATGACTAAACCCTTATGGCTACTTCTAGTCTCTTATTTATAACACTCTTACTAACAGAAAACTAACAGAACTTCTATTTATTTACAGCACTCTTACTAACAGAAACTAACAGAGATTTGTTATGTAACAAAGCATCTAACGGGCTGTTACCAATTGAACTCACAGAGCACCTCACGACAGTCACAGAGCACTATCAGACTTCCTTATCATTGGCCTTCCTTCTTCTAGTATAGGTAAACCTAATAAGGGGGCCTAACAATACTCCCCCCCCAAAAATTCACCTTGTCCTCAAGGGGAAAATCAGAAAACTTAGACTGCAAAAACTTGTAATCTTCCCAAGTGGCTTCAAAAGCAGGGAGCCCTAGCCACTTAATCAATACTTCCCATGAATCAAACTTGTCTCCCACGCCCTGACGCACATCCAAAACAGACTCAGGATGAACATGTGAGTCAGATTCTCCAGGAACATGAGAAGGAAGAGGAAGGACCTTATAACCCTGACCTTTAGCTCTACGCAACTGGGATACGTGGAAAACTGGATGGATCCTGGAAGAGGAAGGAAGAGCCAGTTTATATGCCACTGCTCCAACTCTTGCCACTACCTCAAAAGGGCCATAAAATCGAGCCGACAATTTCTGATTCTCTCGACTGATAACAGTTCGCTGCCGATAAGGCCGAAGTTTAAGAAAAACATGGTCACCCACAGCAAATACTTCATCTCTTCTAGCTTTGTCAGCCTGGTGCTTCATGCGTTGTTGCGCTCGCAACAAATGTAATTTCAACAAAGCCAATACCCCATCCCTTTCTGAAAGAAGTTGTTCTACTGAAGACACAATTGTAGAATTAGGGACATACCTGATCAGTGGAGGTGGATCCCTTCCATACAGTATTTTGAAGGGAGTATACCCTGTAGCTGAGTGCGAAGAAGTATTGTACCAATACTCCGCCCAATGCAACCATTGAAACCACTGTTTGGGACGCTCTGAAGTAAAACACCGTAGGTAGGTTTCAAGACAGCGATTCAATACCTCGGACTGACCGTCCGTTTGCGGATGATAGGCTGAGCTTCGTTTCAGTTTGGTTCCCTGAGCCCGAAATAGTTCTTGCCAAAAGAGACTAAGAAATACCTTATCTCTGTCTGAAATAATCGATATTGGAGTGCCATGAAGCCTACAAATTTCCTTGCAAAATACTGAAGCGACCTTCTTCGCTGTATAAGGGTGTTTGAGGCCAACGAAATGGGCATACTTGCTAAGCCGATCAATGACCACTAGAATAGTATCAGCAGCACCAGAACATGGCAACCCTTCTATGAAGTCCATGGTGACTTCATCCCAAATTTGAACCGGTAGCGGAATAGGCTGAAGAAGACCGGCAGGAGACGTGGCCATGGTTTTGTTGCGCTGACACACGTCATACTCATTGACCATTTTTCTAATATAAGTCTTCATCCCTACCCAATATAACTCCTTCGCCACCCGCTGATAAGTCTTAGACTCGCCGGAATGCCCGCCAACAGCTGACTCATGGAATTCTTTAAAAATAATAGGAATGAGGGAAGAAGCACTAGGTATGACCAACTTCTGTTTGTAATGCAAAAAATCATTAACAACTTCATATCCCTGTTTAGCCGAACCTTGCAACAGCCCCTTCTTTATTTGCTGAATTTCTGGATCATTTGCAATCTCAGTGCTAAGGACTTCCCAAAATCTCGCCAAACTGGTAAACTGACAGATGCACAGAGTGGTGATAGAGAAATGCGAGAAAGTGCGTCTGCCGCCGCATTGGAAGCCCCAGTTCTATATTGAATCTCAAATTGAAATCCCAATAATTTGCTTACCCACTTTTGATAATCCGGACCAATAACCCTTTGTTCCATCAAATACTTCAAGCTCCTCTGATCACTGCGGATAGTGAATTTGCGGCCTAACAAATAAGCACGCCACTTATTGACGGCCAACACCATGGCCATGAGCTCTTTTTCATAAATTGGCTTGAGCTGAGCTCGTTGTCCCAATACCTGACTAAAAAATGCAACTGGCCTCTTCTCTTGCAACAGAACTGCGCCCACGGCGAACCCTGAAGCGTCAGTCTCCACTACAAATTCCTTAGAGAAATCTGGCATGGCCAAAACCGGAGCCGTGGTCATAATCTGCTTCAAATTCTGGAAAGCACTCTCTGCCTCATCATTTCAAGCAAACCAATTTTTTTTCAACTGAGAAATCAATGGCCACGCCACTTTACTGTACCCGCTGATGAATTTTCGGTAGTAGCCCGTAAGACCCAAAAATCCCCTTAGCTCCGTAACATTCTTGGGTTGAGACCAATCCATGACGGCTTGTATCTTAGATTGATCCATGGACACACCATTAGCCGAAATTACATGTCCTAAATATCCCAGTTGTCGACTCCCAAACTCACATTTCTTCTTATTTGCATACAAACAGTGTGTTTGAAGCAATTTCAGGACTGTTTCCAACTGAAGCACATGTATCTCTAGACTTGGGCTGTAGACCAATATATCGTCGAAAAATACAAGGACGAACTTACGCAAATAAGGTCGAAAAATTGCGTTCATCAAAGCCTGGAACGTGGCCGGAGCATTCGTCAATCCAAACGGCATTACGAGGAATTCATAATGCCCCTCGTGGGTCCGGAAAGTTGTCTTGGCCTCATCCCCTTCCTGAACTCTAATCTGGTGATAACCCGACTTCAAATCTAGCTTCGAAAAAATCACGGCGCCATGTAGCTCATCCAATAGCTCATCGATAATGGGAATTGGAAAACGATCGGGCACCGTTTGTTTATTCAGGGCCCGATAGTCTACACAAAACCTCCATCCCCCATCCTTCTTCTTGACTAACAGCACTGGGCTAGAAAACGGGCTCACACTATGCCTGATGATGCCGACTTCCAACATTTCGGTGATCAGCCTTTCTATTTCGTTCTTCTGAAATTGTGGGTAACGGTAGGGACGAACATTGACTGGTCCGGCTCCTTCTTGTAACACGATGCTATGCTCATGTCCCCTTTTTGGAGGTAACCCAACTGGTATCTGAAACACATCCTCATACTGCCTTAACAATGCCGTTAACTCCACTGGAACCTTTCCCTGCTCCATCTCAGTTGAAGAAACACATCCCAATTCCACCAAGAAACCATAACCCTCTTGTTTGATGGTTCTAACCATAGCTTTGAACGAAATCAAACTACGTCCCAGAGAAGGATCCCCCTTGAGAGTTAAAGTTTCTGATCCCACCCTAAATCTCAGAGTCTGATCCTTCCAATTAATGAAGGTAGTCCCTAATTTTTCTAACCATTGTACTCCCAAAATCACGTCTGAACTCCCCAGCCCCAGAGGAAGAAAATCATCCAAGATCTCTACTCCTTGTAACATTAACTGAACACCTCGACAGATACCACTGCCTTGAACCGAGTCGCCCGACCCCAACGTCACTCCATACAAACCTGTCGAAGTAATTGGAAGCCTCACCTGTTCAACGACCTTGTGGGAGATAAAATTGTGAGTGGCTCCGCTGTCGACTAACACCACAACTGATTGACCCAAAACTTCACTTTGGATTTTCATCGTTTTAGGGTTTGTCAAACCCATAACAGAGCTCAAAGATACTTCAACCACCTGACCTATTTCTGCTACATCCAACTCTTTCTGATCTTCACACGCCTGAGCTTCCTCTTCTTCCTCATCACTATTTGCTTGTGCAATCAAAACACTAACCTCCTTCCTCTTACACCGGTGACCAGGAGAGTACTTCTCGTCACACTTGAAACACAGACCTCTCGCTCTCTTCTCCTGATATTCTGCATCTGAGAAGCGTCTGGTCTCTCCTCTCGCCGCTGAACTTCTCTCGTCTCTAAAGACATTTGGTTGGTGAAAACCAGATTTCTCGAACTCTCTGAAGGGAGAGTAATTTGGTTGCCCTAACGGGCCTAGTCCCAATGGCTTTGGGTTGATATTGGGCCTACTGTTATAACCCTGAAGGCCTGTTTTGGCCCAACCCGAATACCTCTGTTTTTCCTCGACCTGTTGGGCAAGGTCCATGGCTCGACCCAACTGATCCGGGTCGAGCATTCGAACTTCAGCTCTAATGGCAGGCTTCAAGCCATTGATAAACTTACTGAGGTATACCTCCTCAGTGACGGTTTCCAAAGGTGCAGCGAGAGAGACAAAGTTTCTTCGATAGTCCGAGACTGACCCTTCTTGTTTAAGAGCCAGAAATTGCTCGCAGAGAGAGCCTTCTTGAACCGATCGAAACTGCTTCAACAGCAGACTCTTAAGCTCCTCCCAGAAATGAATCGGTCTTCTTTTACACTCCCACTGATACCAAAGAAGGGCATCGACTTCAAAAGCTAACACCGAAGCTTCCATCTTCTCTTCATTACTGTATTTTTGCAATAAGAAGAACCTTTCGGCCTTCATAATCCAACCATCTGGATTTGAACCCTCAAAAATTGGCATCTCTAATCTTCTCGATCGCCTATCAAATTGGAATCCTTGAGAAGACGATCCGCCCATACCGCCATTAGGGTTTTGTGTTTCATGATGCACTGGTGAGATCTGATCCCTCACTGTGTTGGGAGTAGTTTTCTGGGGTTCTTGTTGTCCCTTCAACACTTGTTCTATCATCTGTTTCAATTCTTGAAAATTTCCATCCCAAGAATTCATCCTTCCTTCCAGCGATTCAAGGAAGGCCAATGATAAGGAAGTCTGATAGTTGCTTTGAGGTTGACTTATGTCAGTAAGTTCTCCTTTTCTACTCAAAGCATCCGCAACAAGATTAGCTTTGCCAGACTTGTACTCCAAAGTGTAATCGAACTCTGCCAAGAAATCTTGCCACCTAGCTTGTTTTGGTGTGAGCTTCTTTTGTGTCTGGAAGTAGCTAGTGGCAACATTGTCGGTCTTGACCACAAATTTGCTCCCAAGCAAGTAATGTCTCCATGTCCGTAGGCAATGCACAACCGCAGTCATTTCCTTTTCTTGTACTGTGTACCGCATCTCAGTATCATTGAGCTTCCTACTTTCAAAGGCAATAGGATGCCCTTCTTGCATAATACCCCACCAATAGCAAAGTCGAAAGCATCCGTGTGTACCTCAAAAGACATAGAATGGTTGGGAAGTGCCAACACCGGTTCTTCCACAATTGCCTTCTTCAATCCTTCGAAAGCTTGTTGGCATTTTGAACTCCAATCCCAACTTCGTCCCTTCTTGAGCAAGTCCGTCAATGGAGCGGCTATGGAAGAGTATCCTTTGATGAACCTTCTGTAATAGTTCACCAAGCCAAGGAAAGATATTAACTCGGTGACTTTGGTCGGTGGTTTCCATTCTTGGATGGCTTGTACCTTGGACTTGTCCATACGAAGTTTGCCTTTGCCAATGATATGACCCAAGAATGTCACCTCCTCTTGGGCAAATGAGCACTTCTCCTTTTTGACATAGAGCTCGTTCTCCTTCAAGGTTTGGAACACTTGCCTCAAGTGATCCACATGTTCCTCCAATGTCTTACTATAGATCACAATGTCATCAAGGTACACAACTACGAACCGATCAAGGTAAGGAGCTAGTTCCTTATTCATTAGAGTGCAAAATGTGGCCGGCGCATTAGTTAAACCAAATGACATGACTAAGAACTCGTAAGACCCGTACCTTGTAACACATGCCGTCTTTGGTTCATCTCCTTCGGCTATGCGGACTTGATAATATCCCGAGCGCAAGTCAAGCTTGGTAAAGTACCTTGCATCACCAAGTTGATCAAATAGATCCGCAATAAGTGGAATCGGGTACTTGTTCTTGATAGTGACCTTGTTGAGTGCCCGATAGTCAATACAAAGCCGTAGGGATCCATCATGTTTTTTTTTAAATAAGACCGACGCACCATATAGAGCTTTGGAGGGTCGGATATAACCAGCATCTAGTAAATCCTTCAATTGTCTTCTTAACTCCTCGAGCTCAGGAGGTGCCATACGATAAGGAGCAAATGTGGGTGGCTTTGCTCCAACTTCTAACTTAATAGCATGATCCACCTCTCCTTGGTGGAAGCTTCTTAGGCAATTCGGCAGGCATAACGTCCTTGTACTCCTTGAGAACATCTTGGACGACCTTAGGTGCATTCACCTCTCCATCCATGGGACCTTCGTCTTCCTTGAGGGTAGCCAAGTAGGCTCATTCCTCTTTACTCCTTTAGAAAGTTGGAGAGCGGACATCATTCTCTCCTTACTTATCTCCCGTACCACGAGCACAACACAAGGTTGTCTCTTCTCCATGATGCACATGGTGTTGGCATATGGGACCAGGAACGCTTTCACCATGTCCAAGAAATCTATACCCAAATAGAACTTGTGATCATCAATTGGAGCAATAGTTATGTCGACTTTACCTTGCCATTGTCCAAGCCGAATATCGGTGTCACGAGCTATTCCTTCAATTGGGAGACTTTTAGCATTGACTCCCTTGATATATCCTTTCTCCTTCTTATATGATAGGCCAATTTCTTCAGCAAGGTCTTTGGCCATGTAGACTGTGTCGGCTCCGGTATTCACCATGGCTTTCAAAGTCTTTTCCCCGATCTCGGTCTCCACGTACATCCTTCCACGTGGTTGTTCTTCGACCTTAGCTTGAATGGCACTTAGGAGATTCATTGAGGCGATCCTCCTTTCCTCATTTGCTTCTTCCTCCATGACAAGAGCAGCAAGCTTCCCCCGGTTGGGACACTCAAATGCCCGATGGGGTCCACTACATAAGAAGCAAGATATCTTCTTGGGTGATCCATCTATTTTCTCTTTCCCCTTGTCTTTGGAGTACTTGTGTTCCTTGGAGGACTTTTCTTTGTCTCCCCCACTTTTGCCATCATTACTTGGTCTTTTCCCTTGCCCCTTGGATGAGTCCTTTCTCTTGAACTCAATCAAGGATTCGGCCGCAGCCATAGCCGTTGCAAGGTCTTGCACACCTCGCCTCTTTAATTCCAACTTGGCCCAACCCGTTAGGCCATCAAGGAAGCTAAACAAAGCATCATTTTCTCCCATGTCAGGAATTTTCAAGAGCAATTCCGAGAACTCCTTCACATACTCCCTTATGTGGCCTTCCTTATGTTGAATGCGACGAAGCTTGGCCTTAGCTTCGTTTTCGGCATCCTTCGGGTAAAATTGTCTCTTGAGTTCCTTCGTGAATTCTTTCCAAGTGTCGATGGTGCACAATCCTTTCTTGACATCATCAGACCTTCTGCGCCACCAAACTGTAGCAACATCGTTTAAATATAAGGAGACACGACGTACCTTTGATGCTTCATCTATTATGCCAACTGCATCAAAGTAGCGTTCCATGTTCCACAAGAAGTTGTCGATCTCCCTTGCACTCCTTGCCCCACCATAGGCCTTAGGTTTGGGAGCTTCGACTCTGTGAGTGATTGTTCCTGGTGTAGTCCCACCATTGGCTACTGCAGTCATACACACACTGAGTTGAGTTTCTAGTTTCTCAACTCTTTCCCTGTAAGCATACATCTCCGCATCTTTGGCAACAATTTGGGCTTCAAGGGACTCGATCTTCTTGGACACTATGTCCACTACTGTGTTCAAGGCTCCTTGCATCTCTTCCCGGAGCTCTTGGTCCTCCCCATTGGACGCTTGCCCCTCGATGTGTTGGTCCATGTCATCGACTTTCTCCCTCAAGTCGGACATGGTGGCACACAACTTAGCCAACCTTTCATCCATCGCAACGATCATGTCCTTCGACTTGTCCTTGCGGACTTTCCCACCTTTGTCATTGTTGCCAGTTGCTGGGTTGTTGACCTCTGACGACATTCTCTTGTGTAGGATGATTTCACCAACCTTGCCAAACCTTGCTCTGATACCAATTGTCACGGGCTTTCTTTTTCACAAGTACTTCCCGTGCGGCACTAGCAAACTTTGCCCCGATTTATCAAAGAAAGCTAGTCAGCCTTGCCCACAAAAGACTTACTTAGACTTTGAAAAACTAAGCAAGCTAAGAACACAAGAGAGCTTAAGAGAACTAGAACTTGTATTGCTTGAATTCTCTGAGGTAGGTTACAACAAATGAGGCTTTAGCCTATTTATACAACTCCACCTCCTCAATGGACGGTGGTGATTAATTTGATCTAACGATCTATAATGAACTTCTACACACTTCCTTAGAAATATCTAAGGATTAGAATTCTATGGAACTTTACGGAATCTCATGGGAGGTTCTAGAGAACTCTCTCTAGAATAATGTGGAATACTCTACATTATGTACACTTGCCAACCTCACTTGGCTAGGCAAGAAGATAGTTGTGACACTAGGCGAGAGCCTTTGACTTCAAGAGATTCTTCTTATTTTTTATTTTTTTTTATATTGACACCTTTTGCCCAGGTTGCTAGGCAATGATTTGGCACGCAGGACAGGCTTCTCGCCTCACCTAGCGCTTGGGACTATAGAGGTATTAAGTGGTATATGCTATAAGCTTGCTGTCGACTCTAGAAATCTATAAGAGTCAATGTAGTTTATTTGGATAAACCAGCAGGGAAAACAAACATACAAGCACACTGATAGGCATGCTTACAAATGTAATGGGTTTTTCTGGTTGGATGCCTGTCATTGCAGTGCTATAGTCTCGTTTTAATTACATCCTTCATTGTCATGATCACTAAAGGCACACTTGGCAAATCCTTTCGAAGGGGTTAAAGAGATATTGAGGTCTCCCGTCTCCCTTGTGCATCTTTTGATTGAGTTATTAACTCAACCACAGGTTTATCTACTTATTATAAGAGTTGAGTTTCAGTGTTACGACTTAGGACCCCTCTGGCCACCACTGCCTTTAATTGATATATAAAACAAGGACTTATAAATGTCTTTTTCTTTTCAACTTTAGCTACTTCCATATCACTCAATAAATAAGACAATTTACAAAAAAATAATATGAATCCCGAACTGGACAGGTGTACCTCACCCTTTTTACCTCACTCACGCCTCACATAATGCTCCGACGCCTTTGGGGTGCAGTCAGCTGAAAGACCTCACACCCCTCTGGTAACTTGTATCAAGCTTCTTAAACATTAATTTGGGGTCAACCCACACTTCAGACCAACAATCTCAAGTAATATGACATTGAAGGGGATTGCCTCTTTTCTTTTCTTTTCCTTTTTAGATAAAAGGCAGTTGTGAGATTTTGTGATTGATTTCCACTACGACTTACTGCAACATGGATGTTTTTTTTGAATTTATGGAAAGTGTCTCACGTCTGTCATGATGTTTGGCTTATAGACTTTGTATTAGTGTTGCAAGGAAAATATTTCATGATCTTTTGCTTACCTATTTTTTTTATTGTTTTGTTTTGTTTTTTTACATAATATTATTATGTTTACATGTGTGATTTTAATTATCTCTTTAACTATTGGGAATGTAGATTTTGAAACGGACTCTTGCTCTTTAAAATGAAAATTTGATTGGTACTTACTCTCATAAATGCGTTGTACCTTTCTTTTTTCTCTCCTGTTTTAACTCAATGTGGTCTTAGCCTCTAGCTTTTGTCCTTTTTACTCGTTAGCTTATTCTACTTTAGTTGCCTGTTATTATCTGCTATCTTGATTCCTCATGACACACTTATATTGGTTAAACAGGTACACAGCTTTGGTTGTGAAGAGTAAAACCAAAAATGCCTGTCAGAAGAATGAGGTCTGGGCCTCCTATTCTTCATTAGCATAATATGACTGGAAGTTGACATCATTGGAAACCATGGAATCTGTCTTTCTAGTTCGTCCGTGTGCGCTGTTCCAGTCTTTCTCCTCAATTAAAATAAGAACAGAAGTCCCAAGTCCAAGACAAATCTGCAATGGATTTAGATTTTCAAATAGAGTTCCGATCTGTAGTCATAAATCTATCCACGACAGGAGACTCTTTGCTACTGTCAACACTGATGATGGTCACCTGGGATCCTTTTGTATTTCTGAAGACATTAATCAGCCATCTGAACTTGAATATGAACCAGTAACCTTCCTAAGCAATTGGACTCCTCCAAGGTCACTCTGGAGAGGTCTTTCTGTTCTCATCCTGGCAGGACAAGTAATCGTCAGAACTTTGTACGGTAAAATTCATAAAAGGAACACCCTCCAGCAGTTGGAGAGGGTTGGGCCAAGGTCAGTTGGTGTCTGTCTCTTGACATCAGCTTTTGTCGGAATGGCATTCACAATTCAATTTGTCAGAGAGTTCACCAGACTAGGGTTAACTAGGTCTGTTGGTGGGGTTTTAGCCCTAGCTTTTTCGAGGGAGCTGAGTCCTGTGATCACATCGATCGTGGTTGCAGGACGTATAGGGAGTGCATTCGCAGCTGAATTAGGTACAATGCAGGTGTCTGAGCAAACTGATACCTTGAGAGTTCTTGGTACTAACCCTGTAGATTACCTGGTGACGCCGAAGGTGATAGCTTGTTGTATTTCCTTGCCAATCTTAACTCTAATATGCTTCACAGTTGGAATGGCTTCCAGTGCACTTCTTGCTGATGGGGTTTATGGTGTAAGCATCAATATCATATTGGATTCAGCTCGACGAGCTCTTAGGCCTTGGGACATAATTAGTGCTATGATAAAGTCACAAGTGTTTGGCGGAATTATTGCTACTGTGAGCTGTGCATGGGGGGTTACAACTCTTGGTGGTGCCAAGGGTGTAGGTGAGTCGACAACTTCAGCGGTGGTGATATCTCTTGTTAGTATATTCATTGCCGATTTCTTCCTTTCGTGTTGCTTCTTTCAAGGTGCTGGAGATTCACTCAAGTATTGTATGAATTAGCTATTATATCCTTGTCAATTCTTTTTTATTTTTAGCTGGAGTTATCTTATTTTGATTGTTGCGAGACTAGAATATGCAGTAATCTTTTGGCATTTATTGTATAGAAAGAAGATTTAATGGAAGTTTAGTGAGTAATTCCTGTGCCTTTGGTGAGGTATATTGGGTCACTTAAAACAGTTTGACAGGTTTTTGTTATATTTATCTGTAGGTTCCATGTGTGTGTGTTTCATTTGTTCACGAAATTTGTTCCGATTGGCTGAGACATGGAAATTGGCAAATGTTCATTGTTGTGAACCATATGCTAGGTGATGTACAGAGTCTCAGGCAGACAGAGGCATGGAATACGGCCAGAAAATAGGTGGGTAAGGTTTTGATTGGTAACAAAGTAAGTGGGAGAAGTTGGAGGGTTTAGCGTTAACATGTTATTACAATGGACAGAGGTTGGAGTGCAACTATTTGTAGATTGATGGAGAGATATTTTGGATGAATCGCTAGATGTGGAGCATAATGAACAAAAATTGCAATCACAAAATGATACTAGATGATATTAGATGGTTAAAACCTCTCTAGATGTTTAGATGATATCATGGTTGAAAGCTTGAGTTATCGCCACTTCTTATGTCCACGTTGTGTTTGTCTTCATGGCCTCAACAGGTCTTAAATCCTTTGTAAGCTATAGGTGCTTTGAGTGTCATGTTTTTATTTTTAGTTTCTCTATTTTCTAAAGAATTTGTTTGAGCTTATAAAGTCCTCTCTTTCAAGCTCTGTATCTTTGCAGAGCGTTGTGGACAGAGGTAGTGGACTGGGTGTTTTCATTGTTGCAAATGCAGTTCACGGGTGGAAACCTGGTGAAAGATGTAAATGAACTGTGTAAGTTATCTGAAGTGGAAGTGACAAGAATCTGAGGATCGTTCAAAAACTCAAAATAAATATGATTAGAGTTTAGTTTTAGTTTGGACTAGTAGTTCATTCTAACTTTTAGTTGTAGATCATTGTATTTGTTTGTGGGGTAATAGAAGACTTCTGGCTATCTTCCAGAAGGTTTGCCTGTGTAAGATACGAGCTTGGCTAACTGGCGAGGAAACCAGCGAGGGAGGGAGGACCCTCCATCCCCCTCGCGATATGTGCGTCCCATCCCTTGCACGCATCACGAGGGGGATGGGGGGTCCTCCCTCCCTCGCTGGTTTCCTCGACAATTAGAATTCCCCGTAAGATACATTGTGAAGTTAATTAAGTTGCGGTCACTGTCACTCGTGACCTCGTACTCATTTGAATTGCTAAATCTCTCTTATTTATTTATATATATTTTAAATCCAAAAAATGACTTTTAAGGTTTATTTTTTCACAAAATAGACCATTTAGATATCGTAGTTGATGTAATGACTAATTTGTACATATTTGTATACTTTTATGACCAATAAGGATTACTTTATTAACCGAAGTTAACATATAAAATTATAGGACATCTTTACTCTCCCTAAACAAATAGAAAACTTATTTTTATACTTTTATGATAAATAATGACTATTTAATTAATTATTCTAATTATGACTAATAAATTTTTAGTTGGGTTATGGTGTATAAGTTGATGATTTATAGTTTATTATTTCCACAATCACTCTCTAAAACATATCTAATCGAGCCAAAAGTATCACATTGTTTTTATTTATTTATTTATTTATTTATTTATTTATTTATTATTATTATTATTATTATTATTATTATTATTATTATTATTATTATTATTATTATTGCCCACTATAGCTTACTGTAATAATCAATCATAATTTATTTTGTTCTAGAGCCCCCTCTTTTACTAGGCATAAATTTATGAAGAGATCCTGCTAATGACTTAACAAGTTTTTTTTTTTTTTCTTTTGTTTTTTTTTTTTCAAAACCTTACTTATGTTTTCTAGGCATCATTGTGACTAAAAGCAAGAAACAAATCAAACAAACACAAATTACAGCAAGAAAGAAACACAAATTACAACAACAAAAGGGTTTATGAATTAATCAATTTTGGATTCACTATACTGGTTTCCACAAGTTTTGTCTTCTGCAAACATCCAAACAAAACAATACATATAAATATAATTAAAATCTATTAAAAAATCACTAGAACTAACTAATATTTGTTCAAAAAATATAAAAAATTTTATATATAATCTCTGTAACTTACCCTTTTCTCTTTATTTAGTCAGTGGCCTTTTCTTTCTTCTCACGTCAACTCTATTCAAATCCACAAAGACAAATGACTTTCTTTACGAATCACAGAAGAAATAGAGAGAATACAGAAAAAAAGAATTAATTAGATAAGGAAGAGAATAGGCGGATTGCGTGGAGAAGAAAAAGAGGAGTCACAATCATTAATGCTCATGTTTTCTATGGCGTTTAATCGTTTACGTAAAGTAGCATGTGTTTTATCTGTTTGTATTCTAAATAAATGGATTTTTAGATTATATATATATATAAATTTTAAAACATGGGGCCCCTTGGAAATGGGGGCCTGAGCGATCAACCAAGTCGCCCATGCCCAAGGACGCCCCTAATCAAGAATTATATTTTATCATGCATGCTCAAAGATTTTATGATGTGCTTAATTCAGTCAAACTTTATAAACTATACAGTGGGAAGAAATAACATTCTTAAATCGAAAACATTTATTGTGATAGGTTTCACATAGGAGTGGGTTCGCCAATCAACTTCCCCAAAATAGAGTCGGGTTTTTGAAGCTCTATATGCCCATGAGTGCCTTTGAAAAATATTGAAATACTAAATGACTTTTAAGGTCCACTTCTTCCCAAAATAGACCATTTAGATATCATAGTTAATATAATCGCTAATTTGTGCTTACTTTTATGACCAACAATGACTATTTTATTAACCCAGGTTAACTCATAAAGTTATAGAACATCTTGACCCATCTTAAACAATTAGAAAACATAATTTTATACTTTTATGACCAACAATGACTATTTTATTAGTGATTTTAATTTTTTTTATTTTTATGTTATTTTTACTCCTTTTTTTTTTAGCCTTAACCCCTCCTATCCCATGCCGCTGGTAGGTATCGATATTAATGATTCTAATTATGACAAAACAATTATAAGTTTTCATTGACCGACAAGTTAATCAAATTATTATGCTAATTTTTAGTAATCTTTTCATAATGTAATTAATGATGATTACAAATTTGGTTTTTTTAGTTAATAAAATCAATTTGATTAACTTGTCATAAATTTGATTACAAAAGTTTACTGGTACCCGTGCAGTACCCTTCTTGACGATGATTAGAAATTTGGTTTTAGTTATCATTGCTTCTTATTCCATAATGTAGTTAATAAATCAATTTTTCCACTATCGAAATTTGATTTTCTATTCTTTGTCGCTATTTAGTCACAAGCTATCTACCACAAAGCATATTTCCTCTCCATGTTCAAAGGATTCGATCCGGCTTAAGAGATGAAAACCGAAAGGGTCGACCGAATATTCAGTTGTTCTTATCCTCCGAAATCTTGACATCAGAGATGTGGTGATGCAACTCTATATTGGGCCAGAAAGGCTACCACCTCATACCTATTATCTCCTAGCCTATGGTATGGCTGGCACGACACCCAAAGTCCTCTCAAGCCAAAAAAGAAAAAAAATGCTTATGGCATATTGCCATAAAAAACCCGTCCTATCTACCGCGTCAAACATAAGGGGAACCCCCACTTACTATAGGATTTTTAGCGAAGGGTATGCAATCATCTAGAGATGGAGTTGAACAACCGCCTTTGGATAGTCCCCTCATAACCTCATAGGTAAAGTCGGAACCAATATTGAATGAGATAATTTCATGTAAAATAAATAGTGACAGAGAATTGAAGCAACCATTAGATGAAACAAAAAAATTGTTCTTTAAACTCGGATATACCTTCACAACCGGTTAAATACAAACACATTCAGAGCGACAAAACATTCATGAATAAAAAAAATGCTAACATGAAAGTATTAATGCAGTCATTTGTAGCGAACAAATGACATAAAATAATTACTCAAACTGCAGTTAAAAAAATTATTGTAGCCATCTGCTGTCTACAAATAATGGAAGGGGTTAAGGGTAAAAAAAAAGTAAAAATGTCAAAATAAAAAATAAATCGTTAATAAAGAGTATTTGTTGGTCGTAAAAGTATAAAATAATTTTTCTATTTGTTTAGGAAGGGTAAATATGTCTTATAACTTTATGAGTTAATCTGAGCTGATGAAATAGTCATTGTTGGTCATAAAAGTATAAAATTAGGCACAAATTAGTTATTACATCAACTACGATAACTAAATTGTCTATTTTGTGAAGAAGTAGACCTTAAAAGTCATTTTCCGTTATTTGTTATATACATATGGCTGTGATTACTCTACACCACCTAAAGTACTATCCCACGCCACTATATCAATTTTTTCTTTCCCACACCACCTACTTTATTTCCACACCACCATTTCTCTCCCACACCACCAATAAAACTCAAAATTTAAAATTTTCCCTCTCCTCCATTCTTTTCATCTTCTTTTCTTCCATTCTTCTCCTCCATCCCTCTCTTCTCCATCAGACACCGCCACCCCGCCACTACCATTTATCTCCCTTCCACCACCGCCACATTTTTCCTTTTTTCTCCATCAAGCACCACCACCACCCCGCCACCTTTCTCACCCTATTTGTCTATGAAAATATGGTATTATCCCTGACTTTGGTTCAACTTATATGTTCGATTGAGACCAATTTTCAAGTTCATCAAAACAAAAAATTGTATTAATCTAATAAACACAATTTGAATTACTTCAAAATGTTTTGAAATGAGTAAATTATGGTCATTTTACTAAAGTCGCGCAAATCTGCTTTGCAATGAAAATGGGGTAGTGTCCTTGACTTTCGGTCAACTTATATGCTCGATCAAAACCAATTCTCAAGCTCATCAAAACACGAAAATTGTAATACTCTGAGTTATCTAATAAACAAAATTTGAATCAATTGAAAATATTTTGAAATGAGAAAGTTATGATCATTTTACTAAAGTCGTGCAAATATGCCTTGCAATGAAAATGGGGTAGTGTCCCGACTTTCAGCCAACTTATATGCTCGATTAAGACTGATTCTTAAGCTCATCAAAACACAAACATTGTAGTACTTTGAGTTAGCTAATAAACACAATTTGAATCACTTTAAAATGTTTTGAAATGAGAACGTTATGACCATTTTACTAAAATCACGCAAATCTGTCCGAAAAAAAGTGTGTTCACCCATTCGCCCAGACCTATGCGAGGATTGGGCGAAACTTTGCCCAGACCTATGATCTATGCGAAGTTTCGCCCAATCCTTGCATTGCTTAATGCAGATGGGTGAAAACATATATTTTTTTTTTCTGACATATTTACGTGACTTTAATAAAAGGCAACGATTACTACTCCACACCACCAAAAGTACTGTCTCACACAATTACACTCTCCCATACCGCCTGCTTTATTTCCCACACCACCACTGCTTTCCCACACCACAATTACTTTCCCACACCACCTATATAAACAAGCAAACAACATTTTTCTCCTCCATTTCAAAATCGAAACGCAGTGGTCTCCCTCATTCAAATCTTTCCTCTTGCAAAACGCAAACAACATTTTTCTCCCCCGTTTTGCATCTTCCCTTCAGAACTATTCTTCAATTCGTCTTAGATTTTGACTCCAGCACTTCTGAAATAAGCTTCAAGTTAATAAATCTATTAAACATACTAAATTAAGCCTAAATATTAAGAAATGAAACAAACATGAAATCAATATATAATTAGAAAATCAGAGGTGGTTTCAAAAGTCAATATATAAGTAGAAAAAATGATAATTAGAAAATCATGAGGTGGTTTTCAAAATCAATAAAAAAAAATTAGAAGAATTGATAGTATGAAAAAACCCCGAAATTTACGAAAAAACTCCGAATTTAAAAAAAAAAAAAAAACCCCGAAAAAATGTAATTGTTGGTAGCTAGGTTTTTTATTATTACGGAAAAAATGAAATTTACAAAAAAAAAATTTGAAATTAATGAAAAAAATTTCGAAAAAACCCTCGAAAAAATGTAAATTTTTATTTTGCTCTTTTTCTTTTCGTAATTTCAAAAAAAACCAAATTTTCATTGAATTTTCGTGAGATTTCACGAAATCACATTCCTTGGCTGATACAATGCAAGGTTTTGCAAAACCTCGCATTGATCTGGGCGAATAGTAAAAAAAATTGCTAAAAATTTTCCTGTTCACCCAGAACAATGAGTAGTTTTGCAAAAACTTCGCCTGGAGTAATGCAAGGTTTTTGCAAAAACTTGCATTGTTCCGGGCGAACAGGAAAATTTTCAGCAAATTTTTTCGGAAAGATTTGCGTGACTTTAGTAAAATGGTCATAACTTTCTCATTTCAAAACATTTTCAAGTAATTCAAATTCTGTTTATTAGAAAACTTAGAGTAATACAATTGTTTTGTTTTTGATCAACTTAAGAATCGGTCTCAATCGAGCACATAAGTTGCCGAAAGTCAGGGACACTACCCCTTTTTCATTGCGAGACAGATTTGCGCTACTTTAGTAAAATGAGCATAACTTGCTTATTTCAAAACACTTTCAAGTGATTCAAATTGTGTTTATTAGATAACTCATAGTACTAAATTATTTGTGTTTTGATGAGGTTGAAAATCGATCTTGATCAAACATATAAGTTAGTCAAGTTAGGGACACTATCCCATTTTCATTGCGAGACAGATTTGTGCGACTTTAGTAAAATTACCATAACTTGCTCATTTAAAAAATATTTCAAGTGATTCAAGTTGAATTTATTAGCTAACTCATATTACTACAATTTTTGTGTTTTGATGAGGTTGATAATCGATCTCAATCGAGTATATAAGTTGGCCGAAAGTCAGGGACACGATCCCGTTTTCATTGTGAGACAGATTTGCGCGACTTTAGTAAAATGACCATAACTTGCTCATTTCTAAACATTTTCAAGTGATTCAAGTTGTGTTTATTAGATAACTCAGATAACTACAGTTTTTGTGTTTTGATAACCTTGAGAAACGGTCTCAATTGAGGGTTTAAATTGGTTGAAAGTTACCCTATTTTTATATTACTATTTTTTTCAAAAACAGTTTTTTGTGTGGTGTGGGTTAGTAGAAAAAAAAAGTATATGGTGGTGTGAGATAGTACTTTAGGTGGTATGGAATAATCATTTCCTTAGTAAAATGATCATATCTTTCTCATTTCAAAGCATTTTCAAGTGATTCAAATTGTGTTTATTAGATAACCCAAAGTACTACAGTTTTCGTCTTTTGATGAGGTTGATAATCGGTCAAGATTGAGCATATAAGTTGGCCAAAAGTCAGGGACACTACCGCATTTTCATTGCGAGACAGATTTGTGCGACTTTAGGGTGTGTTTGGTTGCATGGAATCCCATGCCATGGGAATCCATGAGGGAACCCCTATATTTTAGACTAATTTGAGGTACACTTCACATCCACCATTTGATTTTGTAATCAATGGTGGGAATGAAAGTCCCATGAACATGAGAATCACATGCCTTGGGGGACCAAGGAGTGTGATTCTCATGTTTATGGGACTTGCTAAAATGTATGGGTCCCCTCATGAATTCCCATGGCATAGGATTCCATGCAACCAAACACACCCTTAGTAAAATGACCATAACTTGCTAATTTCAAAACATTTTCAAGTGATTCAAATTTGTTTATTAGATAACTCAGAGTACTACAATTTTCGTGTTTTGATGAGCTTGAGAATCGGTCTTGATCGAGCATATAAGTTGAACCAAAGTCAGGGATAATGCCCATTTTTAGAGAAAATGAGGGTGAAAAGGGTGACAGGGTGGTGTTGGTGCTTGATGGAGAAAGGTGGCGGTGGTGGGAGGGAGAGAATTGGCGGTGACGAGGTGGTGGTGATGATGGCGTGGTGATGACGGTGTCTGATGGAGAAGAGAGAGAGAGACAAGAAGAAGGGAAAAAAAGAATATGAAGAGAGGGCAGGAGAGAAAATTTTAAAATTTGAGTTTTTATTAGTGTTGTAGGAGAGAAATGGTGGTGTGGAAAATAAAATAGGTAGTGTGGGAGAGAAAAAATTGATTTGGTGGTGTGGGACAGTACTTTAGGTGGTGTGGAGTAGTCGTTGCCAATTACAAATTGCAACCTATTAATGAATGTGTAGTCTTGTTAAAGTTTTGAAGTAACCAAAACAATAACAACAATTATAGGGAGCCAAGTTTGGGAGCCACTTTTGGATTAAGTTTTGATTTATTTATTTATTTATTTATACTTTTACCCTTTTTTTTTTTTTTTTTTTTTTATAGATGATGATGTTTGTGGTTGTGTGTTAAAGAGGGGTAAAAACCCAAAACTTGTCCCAAAAGTGATTCCCAAACTTGGCTCCCTAGACTTAGTCAATAAAGAGTGAGGCTACGGAACCAAGTTTTGCAATCGGGTTTTGCAATCAGGATGATGTGACATTATTAGAGGAAATTTTTTACAAACTCGAGATACACAAACGGTTTTGAGATTTCATCATTCTTTCAAGATCACGCCACATCACCCTAATGGCAAAACATGATTGCATAAACTTAATTTTCTAGCATTTTTGAAGAGCAAAATATGTACGACTTACCAATTACAACTTAGACCAACAAGATTTTGTTGCTCCTATGTTACCGCTGTCACCGGAATTTGGGGGTAAAGGACATGTATTGATATGTTCACCTTAAAGGTTTCTAGGATTTTGGTTTTTTCATTATGGTTGAATTCCGGAGTTTCCACACCCACTTGTATATAATCCCAAGTGCGTGACTTGTTAGTCACCTTCACAAACTCCTCCAACAAATAATGACATGCAAATTGAAAATGATTTGTTAATGATAAAACTCTCAATATAATTTTTTTTAAGAAACCTCTATCATATACCATCTCTCACAAGTTTTTGCTTGGTAACACCCACTAAATATGGGAGCTCCAATAGGTTTCCACAATGCTATGTAACAACGATATGATACATGTTGCAGTAGAATAAGTGGATATTAGATCATATCTTTGGAAATTTTAAACTCTGAGTAATCACATTTTATATCTTAGACAATATTTTTCAGTATATTTAAATTTAGGGTTATTTTGAATTTGGTCTCCATTAGTTTTATATGCAACTTTGTTTGGCCTCCAAATAGTAATAGAGCTTGACCCCCAAAATTAGATTGAACTGAGAAGTCAATGACGTGGGATTGCCTTGACTAAACTCAGGACCAAATTGCCCTTACTCCAATTTGATTCCAAAAGCATAAGAAAACATCGAGATACAAAAAATGCATCCTGAGGCAAACTAACGATGGAGATTAAAAAATCCATCTCCACCACCACCATCTTCCTCCCTCCCCTTCCCTGTTTTGTTTTTGCCTGCCACTACTAAGAACATCTCACCTTATATGCTTGAACTCCTAAACTCTAATAAACCAAATTCTAAAACAAAGTCTCAGTAAACTCTTCTTCTACCCTCATCAAACTTCGACCATTCTTGGACAATATCAATTCAATTTCTCCCCCTTTGTTCAATTAATCTAAGATCCAGGTTGAATTTGTTTTGAGCTTAATCAAGATCTTAACACAAATTATTAATTTTTGACCCACACTTTTTCTACCTAAATTATAGCTTGGTACCTGTCTTCCTTAACAAATCTCCATTAATGGAGACAAAAGATAGAACGAGCACTAGGTGGTAGGTTCCGCAAAAAAGATAACGTGGAGGGGGAGGCGGTGGGGGAGGTGACAATAAAGCTAGGTGAATGACGGTGGTGGATTGGGTTGTAGATTATGGAAGATGGTGGAGGTGGAGATATGGATTGAAGGTTGTTTAAGTCCACTGGGGAAGATAATATAACTTTTTTATTCCACCATCAGTGTGTATCAAGATGCATTTTTGTATATATCAAATTCTCTTATGCTTTGGGATCAAGTTGGGTAAAGGCAACTTGGTCCTAAAATTAATCAAGGCGAGTTCACATCGTTGACTTCATGGTTCTGTTCAATTTTGGGGATTAGATTCTATTAGGCATTATTTTAGAGGTCAAACAGAGTTGCGCGCATATAAACTAATGAGGCCAAATTCAAAATGAGCCTAAGATTTAGTAATCTTTTAGTAACAATTTCTTGGAATTTTTTTTGAGAATATATCTTAGTTACATTTGGAGAATAATTATGCATATTCAACCATCATCTTCACTGATCGATCAATTTGATATGTATGTGGTATTCTTTTGCGCATAAACTATGTTCTTAATAAGATCAAAATTTTGGAAAACAATCTTTGACATTTTAGCAGAATAATTTTTGTTTAGGGTGAAGAAGAAATGACATTTTCACATTTCTTCCGTATGATCATATGATTAAGCTGAGGATATTCACTCGTTTAACTGACCTTGAAAAAGTCAAATAGGGGAAGCCGTCATCTACATATGCTATGACTTTTATAAAAATAATTTATATTCTGTATTGCTTGTTCAACCCTCACAATAAAGTTTGACACCATGCAACGAATAATTTGATTGTAGATCCCACTACAATCAAATTATTTATGATCAAGGGTTGTGTTTTTGCGAAATCTCGCTGAATTTTTTGTTTTTAAAATTACGAAAATAAAAAGGGTGAAAGAAAAAAAATTACATTTTTTTTAGGGGTTTTCATTAATTTTGAGGTTTTTTTTCTAAATTTTTTAATATAGGTTTTTTTTTTTTTTTTTAACGTAAATTTGGGGGTTTTTTTATAATTATTATTTCTTTTAATTATTTATTGATTTTTGAAACCACCCCCTGATTTTATAATTATCATTTCTTCTACATATATGTATATTTGAAACCACCCCCTGATTTTCTAATTATATATTGTTTAATGTTTATTTCATTTTTTTTTATTTAGTCTTCATTTAATGTGTTTAATAGATTTATTTACTTACCTCTTATTTTTCACATATTTCATATACCCTCAAAATTTATTATATATATTTCATGTATCCTGAAATTTTTTTTATGTTTTTTCTTTACACAACAAAATATTTCTTAAAATCAAGAGACTGAAATTAACTAGAAAAATGAAATCACAATTTTCATCATCTTCTTGTGATTAATCTTGTTCAACAACCGATCCAGTTAAACTTCCAACCTTTCAAGTGGTTGTTATTGCATTTGTTGGGTGGAAAATGCTTGCACTAAGTTTGTATATGTTCTAGGATATGATAATTAAGATTTTATTTTGATGTGATTTATTAACTATGAAATATTTTTTTTTGGAAGGCAAGCTGAGTTTATAACAAGATCCCATAACTATCTCAGGAATAACATATGCATCTGGCAGGTTCGAATCCTGGACATGAGGTTCCATTTGCCACAACTCTACCAACTAGTTGGTACCCCATTGGAAGTAATTTTGAAATGTTCTTATTTGCAAGAAGACGAATGTAAGATTCGAGCTGAGGATTGAAGGTTAATGTGATGCAGCTCAACGATAGCTTCGTTGAGCTTGTTGTTAAGCTTGAGTTGGTTGATGATCTCCAAAGGTTGGGAGTGGGGTATCAATGTGAGGAGATTAAGAGAATAATGAATGATGCATTCTTTTGCACCTTAGAAGATGATCAATACAAAACGTCTCTCCAATTTAGGCTCCTTAGACAACATGGATATGATATTCCCCAAGCTAATATAAAATATTTACCTCAGTTTTCAAGGATTGTATGCATCATCTACAGATCGATTCTCCTCAAGGAATAAAATGTCACCTTAAATTTATAGTAACTATTAAAAATTAGGCTACCAGTGACGATCCTAAGTCTACGGGGGCCCTGGGCAAACTCTAAAAATGGGGCACTATTTAGAAAAAAAAATTTAATGCCTTATTTTAATTAAATATGACTCTTCTAGCATTTTGAGATGCAAAATCACTAATTATATTGTTGTAATCATTTTTTTCCGCCAAGTCACTCTCAATAGATATCATAACTAACCCATTTAATCTTTATTGTGACATGGTGGATTAAAGATATGATTTTATCAACTTCAATTTGATTAATTTTATCCCAATTTTCTGGATCATAAATGTTTATTAGCCCAAATTCATTATCTCCTATTGGTTGATTTGTTTATTCATTTTCTTGTTAATTTGTTTCTCCTAATGGTTCATTTGTTTCTACATTTTCTTGTTCATTTTCAATTATATAACTAACCATAGGTGGTGGATTTATTTCTTTCGATCTTTAACATTTGATGTAGAGCCCCCTCTTTTACTAGGTATAAATTTATCAAAAGATCCTGCTAACGATCTAACAATTTTTTTTTCTTTTGTTTTCTTTTTTGAAAAGCTGATTTATATTTTCAGGCATCTTTGTGACCAAAAGCAAGAAACAAATCAAACAAACACAAATTACAGCAACAAAAAGGTTTATGAATTAGTACTTTTTTTTCTTAAAAATTGGGTCATTGACCCTTTTTATTTATTTATTAATCCATGCCCGAAGGCTACAATATTGTTGCCACTTAATATCCTCGTCGCTTCCATCTCGCATAAAGACTTTCTTTCGCTCCGGTCCATCGCCTCCACCTTGCATGAAGACTCGCTTTCGCTTCACTCCGGTCTAGTTCATCTAAGATGCATTCAATACCCGAAGGCTTATCAACTGCGGAGCAAATGTGCTCCTAATAATCGGGCGAAAACTCACAAAATCCTAACTGGTGAGTCTCGAACCCGCGACCTCTCACAAGGAGAGTGAATGTTCGACCAACTGAGCTACAATTGGTGGACAATTAGTACAAAATTAACTGACAAGAGATCCTAATTCTACAAATCAATTTTGGATTCACTATACTAGATTCCACAAATTTTGTCCTCTGCAAACATCCAAACAAAACAATACATATAAATATAATTAAAATCTATTAAAAACCCACTAGTACTAACTAATCTTTGTTAAAAAATATTAAAAAATTTACTATATAATCTCTGTAACTTACTCTTCTCTTTTTTTTAGTCAGTGGCCTTTTCTTTCTTCTCACGTCAAGTCTATTCAAATCCACAAAGACAAATGACTTTCTTTACGAATCACAAAACATAAGATGAAGTTGGATTTATCAAATCAGAACAAGATTTAGTCATTTAGAATTAGAGAGATAAATAAAGAAAAAATTAATTAGATAGGGAAGATGAGAGGTGGATTGCGTGGAGAAGAAAAAGATGAGTCACAATCATTAATGCGTGTGTTTACTATAACATTTAATCGTTTACTTAAAGTAGGGTGTGTTTTATCTGTTTGTATTCTAAATAAATGGATTTTTAGATTATAATTTTAAAATATGGGGCCCCTGGGAGATCGCCCATGCCCAGGGACGCCCCTAAAAAAAAGATTGTCTGAAATACATAATTAGGTTTAGTTTGAAGTGAATTTCGATTGAGTAGGGAGTTTGCACACTTTTTTTATTATTATTATTTTTTATTTTTTTATTTTTTAAATTGGGTCGTTGACCATTATTTATTTATTTATTTATTAATCCATAATCCATGCCCGAAGGCTACATGACTGACCCTATATGGTTAATCAAACTAGGCCCGCAGACTACAATATGTTGCCATTTAATATCCCCGTCGCTCCGGTCTAGTCCATCTTATCAAAGGCGGAGCAAATGTGCTCCTAATAATCGGGCGAAAACTCACAAAATCCTAACTAGTAAGTCTCGAACCCAAGACCTCTCACAAGGAGAGTGAATGTCCGACCAACTGAGCTACAATCGGTGAACTGGAGCTACAATTCTGTATTTTGTATGACATGGATTTCTTTGGTAAGGATGACAAAAACAAGCCGATTTCATGTTCTGCAGGTAAATATATCAAGGGCGTTTTTAGTTTGTATAAAGTTTCTCATCATAATGTTTGATGGTGAAAGCAACATGGATGAGGCCAAAGCATACACAACTAAATTCCCTGAACATTTATTTTGGTCATTAGAATGATCAGTAAACCCCATCAAATTCCATAACTTGAATGAGTGGGTGCAAGTTTTTATTATTTTTACATATCTTGCAGAAACACAAGAGTGTCACATTAGATCTTGCTGTAGAGTTCAAACTACAAACACATGTTCTCCACGAAAACCCTGGCCTATTTTATATTTCTTGTAAAAATAGCTATTCATTCATGTGCATTGGGGAGCAAAAAAAATTGTACTTGTTCAACAACCGGTTTAGTTAAACTTCCGACCTTTTTTGAGTAAGTGCTGCTATAAAAATTTGAAATTTGTTTGTTTTTAAGAAAAAGAAACAAGAAATGGTGGAGATTGCATTTTTTTTTTAATATTCTTTTTCAAATACCAACCGTTTAAATCATGAGAGATGCAAATTTATAGGTGTTAGTAGTTTTAAATAATGACTGTGATTTCACGAAATTTCGTGTTTTGCGAGCAAAGAGGGGATAGAAAAATGTGAGAGAATTTGATCTATCTCAATTTTTTTTTAAATGTCATTCACTTATGAAGATCAATAAAAAACGGTAGGGTTTACTATTCCTAAATGTTTCATTCTGAACATTCCTTTCAGTTTTATAATTCCAAAGAGTAAATGTGTGTCTTGCTTGGGCTTAAGGCTTCCCAAAGTTATTGAAAATCATATAAAAATCTGTTGGTGGGGTTTATTGGACTAGTTATTTTGAAAATATTTTGTGTTTTTTGTAAATTTTAGCATTTTCATGTAAAACTAAAAAAGTTATGAAGCAAATTAAAAGTTTTCGGGAGAAATATTTGGTCATTTGTTGTAGATTTTGATATTTTCATGTAAAACCGAAAAAATTATGAAGAAAATTATATTTATAGAAATACTTGTGTACTTAAATTTCATTTAATATATTTGAGGACGCCACCATGGGCATTGCCAAAAGTGGCATTGAGGACGACAACTCTGTTCATTAGAGCTTCAACATTCAGGGGAAACAATGAAAAAGGGAGGGGAAGTAAAATACATGGAGGGCTCAAGGATTAAAGATTAGGGGTGGGCACGGGACGGGATGATAGACTCATCCCTATCCCATCCCGTTCATACGGGATCAGGACGGGACGGGATCAGCGTGCTCTCATTTTTTGACAAATTACTGCTTACCCAAGACCCAATTTGCTTAGTTGAAAATAGGCAAAGGCAATTCGTTGAACTACACATAAATGATAACTTTGGATTGAGTATGCAACATCATAATAAACTACCATAAATGATAGCTGAAATTCACCATGTAATTAAGATTAATGCAGAGTTTTGAATGGCTAAGATGTGGACAGTATAATGGCAATGGTGGACATGCTCTACTGTTTCGAATAGTGAACAAAATGATGAGTAGATTTGGGGTGCTAAGAAGAATGTTTCATTATTGTTTAAAAAAAAAAACAGTCATTAAATTCATTGTCTTGACACGAAATAAAATCTCCAATGTAGTTAGCAATCCCATTTTGAGATTTAAAGAGTTTGCAATTAAATAATTCATTTAGAAATCTAGAAATAAACCAATATCAAGTAGTTGCAGATATAGACTAATATCAATTACACTGATTTCAACTAAATTCATTTTTCTTCAATTACACTAATATTGCAATCCTAAAATAAATAAATAAATAAATAAAAATATTAAAAAATTAGCCCGGGACGGGAGAGGATTGGCGGGATTGAAAATCTTCATCCCATCCCATCTCATTCTAGATCGGGACGGGACGGAAAAAGATCGGGATGGAATAATTCAATCCCATTAAAACCCGAAAAAATTGGGACGGGACGGGACGAGAATGAGATCGCGGGATGGGATGCCCACCCCTATTAAAGATGGCCTTGTCTTTTCATATTTTTCCCTCTCTCACCTCTTTTTGCAATTGTTTGCCTGGACAATATTTCCTTTCAAACCAAACACCCAACGGCCTATGCAGAATAGTAGCTCAAGAATATCAATCGGACAATGCAAGTTTTCATTGAATAACTTTTTGGTTTTCCTATTGTTTGCTCAATTCCTGTATGTTTTTGTGATCTAAAGGGCTCTGCAAACAATAAATTATCGATAAAAAAGACTAAAAGAGGAAAATATGGTTAACTTGTTTGGATTTAGAAAATCTGTATGGAAATCCTTGAGAGGTAAACAATTTTGATTCATGTCATGCTTGATTACTTCATCAAACTGTTAGTTTTTTTTTTTTTTTAATATCTATTATCTTTCAGGAGGCCGTCATGAAAACATTTTCAAAGGGCATTGCAATATTGACATACCGAACAGCTGCATCTAGAACTGTTAAATATGTATGTAAGGACCCAGCAACAAAGATAATAAGCAAATGAGCTTTTAGACAAAATGACCAAGAAGTTTAAACACTCCTTCGAGGTATTGTATAGTTTTTTATCACTTGTTTTTCCTTGTTGGAAATTCCTAAAAGTTGGTTTTACAGATTCAGATTTGGCTTCTTAATTTGTGAAACTTTTTGAATCAAAGGAAAGAAGGAATTCAATCTACTGAGAAGTTTGCCACCATGTAAAACTCATCAAAAAAAGTTGTCATCCTTAAGTATAGATGTGGTCAGTGACGGAGTCAGGATTTATGTTGAAGGGGGCAGAGTAATGAGTCATAATTAATCAATGATAATATGGTAATTAATTACTTTAAAAAAATTAATTTGAACAATACATAAATAACTATACAAAACATCAATTGCTAAACAAAACTCCATCTAACCTACGAGGAAAAAAATGAATCCAACAAGCTACTTTATAGGAACACAAAAGATAAATATATGGGAGACAAATCAAATTGGTATATAAAATTAATTTCAAATGTAAAATTAGATGTGGACAAAAAATTGGGTTATTGCAATTGGCCACCCATCATAAATAGCTAATTAGAGGTTACCCTATCATTGAACACTATTACAGTCTCCCCCTCAGGACTAGCAATTAACGTGCATTGATTGTCAAAATTCTCACGTTGATTACCAAAATGTCATTCAAACAATAACCCACAGATGAACCTCGAGATACAAACATGTATCTTGAGAAAAAATTTAATGGATCAAAATTTTCATGTATCTCCAGAAAAATCCTATGAATAAAATACAAAACTAGATTTCGAGATACGAATTCATTGAGAAAATACATTTTTTTTTAAACTTCTTTCTCAAAGAAGGAAAGAGGTTGTGGTTGCTGGTTGTTGATGGCAATGGTGGGAAAAAAAACTAAGTCAAGCAAAAAAGGGCGATTGTCGGTGTCGTAGTAAACAAATAGAGGAAGCAAATGAGAACAGAGGGGCAGGACTGATAGATCCATCGGAAGGATTACTGAGAAACTACCCAAATAAAACAACTTTATGGTGTGACTACATTGACAAAATAAGTTCAATTTCCTATGCTGTGAAGATTTGTAGAAGTTTCCTAGCTTTATCTTGTAAATATTTGTAATGATTTAGTAATTTTTCTAGGAGATCAAACTTGGAGACAAAGAAGTCATCCATGCATTCACTACAACAAAAATAACATATAATAGCAATTTTGTAATGACATTACTAGTGAATGCTATCATATAGTTGGTTGTACATAGCATTCCATATAAAATTGCTATCCACGCACAAAAAATGCTATCATATAGTTGGATTTACATAGCATTCCATATAAAAATGCTATCAACACAAACAAAAAAAAAAAAAATTCCATATGAAAATGCTATAATCGCACAAATTTTTTTTTTTTTTAAGTGAGGGTCAAGAGTTCAAATCTCGACCCCAACTCCCTTTATTTTGAATTTTAAGTTAGGGTTGCACCTATCTCTTTTCTCTAATGGAGAAATCCTGTTGTTGTCTTCCGATCTCTCTTCTTCTTATTCTTCGTCTATAATGGAGTTCATCGTCGAACAACAGATCAAGAGCTCCTTCTCTTTCAAACCTCATCACAAAAGCAACAACTCTTTTGCATTCGCTCCCCGTTACTTCGTCTTTGATCTCTCTCTCCCTCGCTTGCATTTTCAATCTATCTCTGTGAAGCGAAACATGTTGAAAGATCAATCGATTTCCAGATTCAGATCTCTGTCTATAATTGAGGAAGAAGAAGATATCTTCGAATTGATCAATAAATGTAAGTTTCACTCTCAAATTCAGTCGATAATATAGATTTTCAGTTCAAGCAAGTTTGATTTCGTATAGTTTTCTGCATTTTTACATAAACTACCCAATTTCACTTCGCGATCATAGATAAGGAAGATACGAACTAGAACTCCTTCTTACTTCGTTTTCTGATGATTTCGTAACTAGAATAATTGAGGAAGAAGAAGATATCTTCGAATTGATCAATAAATGTAAGTTTCACTCTCAAATTTCAGTCGATAATATAGATTTTCAGTTCAAGCAAGTTTGATTTCGTTTAGTTTTCTGCATTTTTACAGAAACTACCCAATTTCACTTCGCGATCATAGATAAGGAAGATATGAACTAGAACTCCTTCTTACTTCGTTTTCTGATGATTTCGTAACTAGAAGTTTGATTTCACTTGAGATCAAGATTTTGAATACATGTTTTCGTTTTGTTTTGGTTAAAATTCTATTATGTTTGTGTAGATGAATTTTTTCACCGCTTTGTCCATATGCATTTTGATAACCGCTCATTTCGTAGATCATAAAAACCGCTCATTTCGTAGATCATAAACTATTTTTGTTGAATTTCATCAGAAGAACTTCAACCGATGTGATGTTTGACTTGAGATCATCAGATGTTCCATTAATATTCTTTACTGTGCCTGGTTTGGTGCCTGGTATCAGGCACCGTAGATGTACCTCGAGATAGGAGTTAGAAGAGTTCAACTTATCTTCTGTTCTTTCTTTGTTTGAACAAATTTTCAGAAGAGTCTTCCGAGCTCAACTATTCAACTGCTCCCAAAAGGCTTCCTCCTATTTGAGACACATCCAACCACTTATATATTTCACTTCACTTGGCTCCTTAGTTGATATGGGACCAAAGATGCACCGACTCTCTGGAAAACCTCCGTATCACGCGTCAAATGCGTGTTGGATACGGATTCACGCCCGACACGCGCTGGACACGTATTGGACACGGGGTCAACGGTCAAAATTCGTTGACTGGTTTGGACACGGCCTGGATACGGTCCTGACACGGTCCAGACTCGGCCAGAAACGGTCCAGACACGGTTCGGACACGGTATTTGTAAATGTTGCAAATAAATCAGATTTTCTTTCTCCCTTCGATCCTTCCTCCCACAAACCCTAACTCCCACAAACCCTAACAGAGACAAAACAGAGAACAGAGAAAAGAGAAGAGAAAAGAGGGGAGAAAATAGAGAATCAATCGATCGAACCACAGAGACGGAGGTAGAGAGATCGATTTCGACAGACACGAAGAGATCGATTTCGACAGGATCTATGGCGTCCTCATCAACACCAGGTACCTTCTTTCGTTTTTTTTTTCCTACGAATTCTGCTATTTTCTCTGTTTTTTGCTGTTTTTTTCTTGTGATTCCTGAGATCGATCGACAGGATCTATTCCTGAGCTCGATCGACAGGATCAATCGCAGCAAGTAAGCACATCGATCAGAGTACAACTATTCTGGATGTTCAAGGTGTGGTATGTGAAACCATCGACCTTTTAAATTTATTTAAAATTAAAACAAAACAATACAAGGTCGACTTCCCCTGCCTTTGTTGTTGACATACATTTTTTTTTTTTGTATTCAGTACAGAAAGATTTTCAGTGATCCATGCACAAGATTGCTATGAAGTTGATCCAAAAATGTAGTAGCAATAACTTCATACATTTTTTTTTAGTAGCAATCTTGTATTTTTTGCTGTTTTTTCTCTTTTCTCTGTTTTTTGCTGGCACTGGCATATATATGAAAGCATGCATGAAATACTTCAAATACCCCATATTTAAGCTTGCACCTATTGGCTGAAAACTAAAGAAGAAACTAAAACTGGTTTTAGGCCAAGTAACTGGAGATGATCTTTGGAAACATGTGACAATAATAATAAGACCAAGTGAAGGTGGGGGAAACCTTAGATGGCGGTGTAACTTTTGTCAGAAAGAATATACGGGATCTCTTACTAGATTGAAGGACCACTTGTTGAAGATAACAGGCCGTGGGATAGCTATTTGTGCCAAAATCTCCCCCATACAACTTAGAGAGGTGCGACAATTCGAATTTTCAGGAGGCTTTCACCTATGCAATGAATAAAGCAAAGTCCATTAGTGGTTACAAGATCCTGGGTATAATGCATTGAGGATGACATTGCTTCAAAATGAAAGTGGCAACATTCAGAGGTTGTTGGAGACAACAAAGTTCACATGGGTTACTAAAGGGGCAACCATTGTTTGTGATGGGTGAACTGATTCTCAAAGGAGGCCTCTCATTAATTTCATAGTGATTAATGAGGGTGGTCCAATGTTCTTGAAGGCTGTGAACTGTGAAGGAGAATACAAAGACAAGTTCTTCATTGCTGATTTGATCAAGGAAGTCGTACGTGACGTTGGGCCACGTAATGTGGTTCAAGTTATAACCGACAATGCTCCAGTTTGTAAGGCTGCAGGTTTACTTGTTGAGAGCCAGTATCCTGAGGTTTTTTGGACACCTTGTGTAGTCCACACTCTCAACATTGCCTTGAAGAACATATGCGCTCCAAAGAACACACCTGCAAATGAAAATGCCTACAGTTTGTGTAGTTGGATAATTGATGTTGTTGGGGATGGGGTGCTGATCAAGAACTTTATCATGAACCATTCCATGAGGTTGCATATGTTTAATGAGCATTCGAGATTGAAGTTGTTTTCCATAGCAGAGACACTTTGCTTCAAGCATAATTATGATCAAGAGGTTGAAAGACATTAAAAGTAGCATCCAGAGTATGGTGATTGGAGATCAGTGGGATTCCTATAAGGAAGATGATGTTGAGAAAGCACAGATTGTGAAAGGAAAACTATTGGATGACTTGTGGTTGGACAAAGTGGACTATGTACTTCGTTTCACAGAGCCTATTTATTCAATGTTGCGGAGGGCTGATACAGATAAGTCTTGTCTTCACTTGGAGTATGAGATGTGGGATGTTATGATTGAGAAAGTGAAACAAGTTATTTACCGCCATGAAGGAAAGGAAAATAGTGAGGAGTCAGAGTTTTTTTCAGTGGTGCATCAGATATTGGTAGATCGATGGGAGAAAAACAACACATCACTGCATTGCTTAGCACATTCCTTGAATCCAAGGTAAATAATTACATTGTTTTCAACTTTTTATTCTACTTATTCTTGAGTTTTGACTAGAAGACTAGAATTCATGAGTTATGCACTTAATGTTTATATATTAATTTGTGATTGACATTGCTTATATATAGGTATTATAGCAGAGAATGGCTTGAAGATGATCCTAATCGTATTTCGCTGTGCTATTAATGCGGCCGAAAGTCGGCCAAAAAGCGGTATGCGGGCTGGACCGAACAGCACAGGGCTGACTCGGCCGGCTTTAAACGGAACCGTTGAAATCGGTCAAAATCGGCCGATTCAGCGCTTAACCGGTCGACCCAACTCGCCAATTTTTAGTTTTTTATATATGAAAAAAAAAAAAAAACCCTAATCGATTTTCATTTGCTGCAGCTGACTGAAGAAGGAGCGACGCCGACAACTCTTCCTCCCTTCCTTCAATCGACTTCATCAACCTCTCTTCCTTCAATCTGAAGAAAAAGAAGTAGATCTAAACCTCTCTTCCTCCCTTCAATCGGTTGCTGAAGAAGAGATCAATCAATTGCTGAACTTCCTTCAATCGACTTCATCAACCTCTCTTCCTTCAATCTGAAGAAAAAGAAGCTCTCTTCCTCCCTTCCTTCAATCGGTTGCTGCTGAACTGAAGTGAAGACTGAAGAGATCAATCGAAGACGTCGAAGAGAACTGTTGCTTACTTCCCAAATCAAGTAAGCTTACCCTCAACTGAGTCTCCTCCCAGTCCCTCTTCCCTCTCATCCCAGTCGCTTTCTTCTTCCATTCGCTTCTTCTGTTCTTCCATCTGCTGAAATGTTTTGTAATGTTAGTAATTACAGACGAATTTCTAATTTGTAATGTAATGTTTCATTGTTTTGTAAATTAGACACATGATGTAAATAAATTAGACGAATTTCTGTTCTTCCCTCTTCTGTAAATGAATTTTTTTGTAATGTTTGTTAATTACAGAGTAACAGACGAATTTCTAATTTTTTCTAATGTTTGCTAATCAATACACATATAATTTCACAGACGAATTATACTTGTTTGAGGTTTTTTCTAGTGTGGATCAAGTGATGAGAAAAAAATTGCAACCATATGAAGACGATGTAGATTTTGCTATAGAAGTAGATTGATATAAATATTTTGTATTAACATTTTTCTAGTGTTTCACTGTGCTACATTTATTGTTGTATACATTTGCTATTATTGTTCCTTTATTTTTTGTTGTTGTTACTTGCAAGTTGCAACTCTTGACTTCTTGCTTTTATTGCTTGCAGTTCTTGCTGTTGGAGTTATTGTTATGCCAGAATGCCTATGAGTTGCTGCTGTTGCTTTCGTTGTATTGGTTGTTCGTAAACAAGTCCAGGTAACTATAAGTGTTCCAACCTGCAAAATTAAATTCATTTGATTAATTAGTAAAATAATATATGACTATGAATGATTACATATTTACACTCTTTTGATTAATTATTTATTTTGTAATCTATGACTATGATTAAATTTTAAAAATATATACTTTGAAAAAATTGTCCGTATAATTCCGCTTAGTCCCGCATAATTATGAAAAATCGTAATGCGGTCCTGACCGCTTTCCGCATTAACTGCATAGGTATTTCGCCACACAGAGATCCTGAGATTACAAAGGAGATAGATAAGTGTTTCAAGAGATACTTTCCTAATATTGAAGAAAGAAGATTGGTTATTACAGAGTATGCTAGGTTTTCAACGGGTACTAGACAGTTTGCAGAAGGTGATGCTCTACAGAATAGAGCATACCTAGAACCTGATGTGTGGTGGGTTTCTCATGGTACCTGTGCACCATTACTCCTGAATATTGCTTTGAAGTTACTTGGGCAACCTTGTTTTTCCTCATGTTGTGAGAGGAATTGGAGCACGTATAACAATATCTACTCATTAAAAAGGAACAAATTGACCCCACAACGAGCTGAAGATTTAGTGTATGTGCATTCCAACCTTCGTCTTTTGTCTGTGGTGGGTTTCTCATGGTACCAGTGCACCATTACTCCTGAATATTGCTTTGAAGTTACTTGGGCAACCTTGTTCTTCCTCATGTTTTGAGAGGAATTGGAGCACTTATAACAACATCCACTCATTAAAAAGGAACAAATTGACCCCACAACGAGCTGAAGATTTAGTGTATGTGCATTCCAACCTTCGTCTTTTGTCAAGAAGAAAACAAGAGTACAAAGAAGGTGAGACAAGGATGTGGGATATCGCATGAGATACTATTGATTCGTTGGATTTGGATGCTACTGGAATGCTTGAGATTGCCAGTCTTTCACTTGATGAACCTGAGCTAGAGGCTGGGCTGTTGAATGAAGAAAATGCGACAATTGATCCGCTAGTTAATGAAGAAGAAGAGATGTAGCTGCCTCGCTGGTGAGTTTTTGAAATTATCAATTTACATTTTATTTACATTATCAAGTTAATGAAATTATATTGCTTATGCTTTATGAGTATGACTTGAGCAGTTGAGCTTGACTTTATGATGCATTTGTAAATTTGAATGTTTTATTGATATGTTTGGATTGTTTAATAGTATTATTAATTTATTTATGATTTTATGAGTTAAAAAAAAAAATTATTAAAAAATTAAGTTTAACCGTGTCGTATCCGTGTCCGAGTCCGAGTCCGTGCATCCTTGTATGGGACTAAGTTGAGACAACCCAACTCCAACAAAAGATGCAACATTGCTTAACCTAAAAGCAGTAGTATTCAAGATAAGCTACTTTTTGTAACGTTTTAATGCCTAAGCTCCTTATCCACCTTATGGTACTTTTTGTCCATTTTAATGGTCTGGTTATAATGGACCTGAAACCTTTTGTTTTTGTTTTTTTTCTTGGAAAAAAAAATCTCCATGCTAATAATCAGACAGAGTTTGAGATAGTAAGGGCCTCGAAAGATTTCCTTACGACAAATCCAGCTAATTCACTAGCTACAACTAAAACCTTTCATTTAGTTCTTATGTGATTTGGCAGTTATTTGAATATTCTAATTCAAATTTGATATTGTGGCAGGTTTATTGGATTCAAAAGAACATTTTATTCAAGTGTGGCACTCAAGAAGGTTGGGTATCCTCCTCTATGTTATTTTTGCAGTATTTTAGGTGAAAGTTTGTATAAAGAAACATGTCTTATGTATCATACACTGTCTTGTACGTCTCCTAATAGGGATGATATAGAGAATTAATTGGTTGCTAACCTGGTTGCCAAAACCTTCTTCTATGTTATGTCTCAGTGGTAGGAAGGAATTTCATTTGTTTAGTTGAACTGAGAGCTAAATGCTTGCAACCTGGTTATTACCATAATCAGGACTTTATATCTGGACGTGATCTGTAGCTTGTTAGTATGACTTTTTCTGTTGACATCTTTTGTCTCAGTTTGCACAATTTGGTTCGTCTCTAGTCACAAGCGTCAATTGACCTTTCAAATAATTGAGTAAATTTACCTTGTATCTTATACGAAATAGATGTAGGGGTAAATGACCTAGATGTTACTTTAGGATGTGAGATAAAGATAAAAAGTGCCTATCTGAAGCGAATAAAAATGTATGAAAATGTTATAAATATATATATGTATATGCTTTGCATATCAACAATGAATATGTATTTGGTTGCTTTTATTTGGTTGATTTTTTTTTATTATGCAAGATCACAAGTTGTTAAGCCCTTTGCTTACAGTACTGACTCTTCTTCTCTGTTACTTTTTAATACCTTTGAAGGTTTAGGAACGAACTCCCAGATCCAACAACGCAGCTGAAGTTGATGTTTTTGAACACTAATAAATGCCAGTATGTCTTCTTTATTTTGAGAACATAACTTTTTGTATTTGAGGCATGTAAAGCACTTTGAAGCCTTAGATATCTACGCTGAGCGAAGTGGTTTCTGTGCCACCACGACAGACAACATAGTTATTGTTTAAGGATTTTTATTTGTCTCCAAAAAACTATTTCCATTAGCCAAATTTATGGTGATGGGATACCCATGTAGCACTCTTTATTAGTCAGTTAGATCAGATGTTTAGGTTCATGAAATGAAGATAGAGATAAATCTTGATGTTTTTTTGGATAAGTTGTCAATCTACTGTTATCCCTATAACCTTTAAGATGTTATCTCTAGGCATGCACATTGCGAAAAACTTGCTCCTGTTAGTGCGTTAGACTGTTTATAGCTAAGGGGGTTTAAGTTACATGTGATCTTATATATATTGAAAGCTTTCATTGTGTTCTTCCATCTTGTAGGATTATGAAAAGCTCGCCACTGCATATTGTAATTCCTAAGCTAAACCCTGAAAAACACAAGGACCTAGCTGACAGGTGAGTTTAAGCAAGCATGAAGTTTCATTTCAGCGGAAAAGTTCTAGTAAGTCTCAAAAAGCAGAAAAAATTGCTTCATATGTTGCTAACTTGCAGATATGATATCGGTGGTTATCCTATGCTGAAATTCTTTCCAAAACACTATAAAGATGGTGAAGACTATGATAGTGAATAAGATTTGGAGGACTTCATATTATTCATCAATGAAACTTGTGGTACCGGATGTGATTCAAATGGAAAACTTACTTTTGACGTGAGTATCGGATAGATTTACAACTAGTTTCATAAATATTATTTATGCAGAGCGCTACCACTAGTACTAGTACGATCTTCTTCTATTTGTTAATATTTGATTTTCCTAGTTGTTATAGTCTGGTATAGTTGAAAGTCCGCATCTCTTGGTGAAGACCTTGTCAGTGGTAGCAATGATGAAAAGAAAGAAATTTTATCTCAAATACAGGAGGAAGCCAAGGGTTTGGAGGGACCTACTGAAAGGTAATGTATCATTTCTGTGGTCTGATCACTTACGAAAGTACAATATTTGAAAATATTCCCAACTTGTTCAAATATTGTTTTCCAACGGTATAACACCAGAATTATGATCAAATGACATCTAGTGATTATAAATTATGATTGGGTCGATGTTAATTGACTTGTACCCAAGACGGTCACCTATCAACATTCAGGATGAAGAAGGCACCTACTGCCATCTTCTTCTCCCACATGCAACAAAGGCGCCTGAACTGTTTTTTTGCTTTGTGTTATGTAGGTATGCAGAAATCTACATAAAAGTAGCCAAAAGCTGTATCAAGAAGGGTTCTTACTATTTTATTGCACTTTCTTTCATTTCATTTCATTATTTATCCTATTGAACTGCAGGGGATACAAAACTGCTTTCATTATTTATCCTAAAAATTGCAATCTTGAAGTTGAAAATTTGCAAGTTCCCTTGCTATTTTATTGCACATTCTTTCATTTCATTTTTTAAAGAGATGTGGGACTTGCAGTGCTCTTGATTTCTGACGATTTATTTGGTTTCGGGGGCTCTGTTGGTAATCTAACTTCCCCAGGGTATCAACACACAAAACAATTCAACTGAAATCAATACTCCGACAAGGTTCCTAGATTGATGCAGCTATGATTGGAATTGTCTCTGGCATGCCTGACAGGTGATCTCCATGCTTAATGCATCCACTCGCCTTGTTGCCCTGGCCAACATATTGTTTGTTGATTCACCTGTTGGGGTGGAGTTTTCCTATTCAAAAACTCCCTATGATCTACTCACAAATGGAGATAAGAGAACTGGTAGGACATTAGAACTCTTTGGCTTCTTCATAACTCATACACCATCTAGTACCCTCTACTATGATGCGTCTTTAAATTTTTAGCAGTGTTATAACTTTCAATTATTTTGTTTCATCCTTGTATTTGCAGCGGAAGACTCGTTGATGTTTCTTCTAAACTAGTTTTGAGTGATTCCCTCAACACAAAGGCAGGGATTTTTACATTGTTGGTGAAATATATGCAGGTAAATAAGGGATTTAAACATAAAAATCTATCTAATCCAGTGGAGAAATATGTTTTTCATATACGAATTTCATGTAGTTCAGCTTAACCATTCTTCAACACTTTATAACTGTTGATGTCTTTAGACCAGAACATTACATTCCTCAGCTAGCTCAAGCTATTGTTAGGTATCAATTGTCACATTTGAAAACATCGATCAACCTCAAAGGATACATGGTATGAGCTTTCTTGTAAGTTTTAGCGTATAATGATTGATGAGAACATAGAAAGCAATTGACTTGATCATCTGTGTTGCAGGTTGGAAATGGTCCAACAGAAGATCATAACGATTAGCGGGGTGTTATCGAATACAAGTGGTCTGCTGGCCTGATCTCGGATCAAACCTTCAATCTAAAGACTCTTCACTGTACCCATGTCTCTTACCTACCAGCTTCACAATATGATTGGAATTCGCAATCACCTATCTGATGCAGCAGTTAGTGACGCAAGGAAGTTTAAAACAATGGTTGATTGTATGAAGCTTCTGTTGCTGTTGCAGAAGTCAGTACAAGCAAAGATTCTAAGGAAGGGAAGGTTAGCCAAGTTTGTAAATAATGTGACTTATTTAATTGGGCGAATTTTATGAATGATGTCACCGAATTGACAAGGGCACTTTATGCCCTTGCCTTGTAGGTTATATTTAATTTATGTATATTGATTGTGTCCCATACTTCACATTGTAGTTTGTTGGTAGGTATGCCCCAAACTTGTTGGTATTGTTGTTTGATTTTAGTCAATTGAATAAAATACTTATACTTTTATTATTCATTTCAAATTTATTGTTATTAACGTTATTATTTATTTATGTATTTATATTATTGTTAGTTAACTAATTATTAATATTCATTTATTTAGATAACTATCATATCATAGCATTTTATTTTAAAAATGTCATGACATTCACAAATGCTATGTTAGGATTCATAGCACTCACAAATGCTATTTTGGGATAACACTCACTAATGCTATGATAGATGATACAACCATGACATTCGCAAATGCTATGATAGATAATATAACCATGACATTTATAAATGCTATGTTAGAATAGCATTTTCATAGCATTCACAAAATTTTAGATGATGTAGGACAAAATCTTAAAACATTATACTCAACTGTGTATAATATTCGATTCCTGGTTTGGGTCTAGTTCTGAACACAAGAATCAAACCCGAACCGGAACTGAGTCGGTTCAATTATAGAATCGAACGATTCGGTCGGGTCTATGCAAGTATCCATTGGTTCGGGCCGAACTTCCATGCCAATGGGTAAGGCATAAAATGGTACGGATAAAATCCAACAATCGACTGAATTTGAATCTGAATGAAGAACATATGGATTCTAAAAACTATCCGAATTGGAAAACGGTTGGACATGATTTACGGTTCAATTATATGTGATCCGGTTCGAACATGGTCGAATTTTTTTTTTTTTATCATAAAACTATATTCGAATATACCGCATTTTTAAATATCATTTTCCACTTTTATCTATGCATGTGCCTAAGACAAGTAATTATTATCTAAATATATCCAAATCATTAACGCTATCCGAATTTATCTGACTCTAAAAACCAAGTTATCCATTTTTTAAATATATCCAAGTTATCCATTTTTTAAATATATCCAAGTTATCCATTTTCTAAATATATCCAAGTTATCCATTTTTTAATTAGATTTGGATCTGTGTATAATAGTTTGGATCCAGATACAGTTTTATGTGTATTTGGACCGTACCTGACCCGTTTTTTTTTCCTAATTATGAGAAAGGTGATGAAGAACACGTTGAATATGTCAAGAGAAAGGCATCGGAGTATGTCAATTCCCTCAGTTGATTATGCGGGTTTCAATGTCTCAACTCTGCGTAGATTCAATTTGTTCATTTAAAACTTAAACTGAAGGACATTATGATGAGATCCTGTGATGCAAGTCCTTTGTGACGTCACTCATGAAGTCTAATGAAACTAACTGCTTCTTTTTAACTTACTATATATTAAAAAAAATGTTTATCTAGTGATTGCTTAGTCTATTCAGTATATTGAAAACAATATTACTTGCCAATTTAAGACGCCGTTGTCTATAGTCTATACCATGTTAACACTAATGATGAAAAATCATGTTATTCTCGAGTAGACACTACTTGAAAGTGTCTTTTGCTTATAAATTTTGTGTTTGATTTTACATTTTTAGTTTCTATTTCATTGCCATGAGAATGTGAACATGTGGAGGCATTGGTAGTTACCCACTAGCTCTTGGATGAGATATCGAACAGTCATCCAATTGTAGCCGTATACGTGGCACGAGCCAACCTTAATGGAACATAGTATGAATGGACCAGGCCCAGATCAGGTCTCAGTCAGGTCCAATCCATCCTATAAGTATTACACAAGTCCAATGTGACACTAATCTAGGAGCCTGTCTCAGGACTGAAAGGCAGACCCTTGGGCTAGAATAAGCCCAGTGGCCATTTGGAACACTCCTAGTCCAACTAAGGACATTGAGTCCTAAAGGGAAACAAAGACCAAAGAAGATCAAGTTATGGAAGGGAAATAACCCTACAAGGACATAACTTGATAGACGAAAGATCTGAATAAGATTTTCTTCCTCTATTGCGCAATCAAAAGTAGAATCAAGGAAGGAGATAAATTCTCTTATTATATAAGGTGAACACGAAGCACTAAGGTATGCAACTCTAATTACATTCAACCGAATTCTACCTTCTTGTTTAGAGCTTGAAGTGCCTTTAGCCACTCACACGATGGTTCTTGTTCATTGTTGCTCATTTTGCATGTCAAAGTCAAGGTGACGAATTTGCACGCATCAACTTTCATAGAGAGAAGAAAATATTGAATTTGTTACTTTTTCAGATATCTTAGAGTGATCACAAACGTTTGATTCATGTGATTGAACCATTAAAATTACATGGGATGGAATATGCATTGAGCTTTAACAAGGTTCATTACATCAATTTAGCTGAGGATTTGTTATCACTACTTGGTGATGGATTCTCAACAAATGTTCGATTTCACCTCTTACTGCAAAGGTGACACCTAGATAAACTGCATCTGATGTCGAGCATCTAGGAAAGTTTTCACAAAAAATGAGATTTGACCCCTAAATGATTGAATTTGGGCTCAAAACTCGTAGGCCAATATACCTGGTTAGTGGCTAGCCTGTATTATTCTTCGAGACGGTCGTTTTGAGTGGTCTTATGCGCGATTCTAACTTACAGTCGCAAAGATATGACTATTTGAAGTTCTTTTACGTTTGCCTTCCCATTTGGTAAAAATAACTCTGCAATAGCTATCACCACATCATCATTATCCAATCTGATATCAAGATATATAAGACTCCAGTTACACTGGTTCTCATCTAATGGGAAATACAGATGATTTACATCTAGACCACATTTGATGACTTACGGGTAACAGTGAAAATATGGTATAACAATTTACCTAACAGTGATAAAATATTGAAGTTGAGACTTGAGGATGCCAAATAGGATATAATGAAATATAACCGGGGAAAGTATAATCACACTGGAACCATTCCATCAGCAAATGTTCTTGATGTTAGTTAGGGATTGATTAGGCTGTTCTTTAAAAACCAAGCAATTCATGGAATTTGTTGTTAAACCATAATCACTCCTACATTTACCAAAGTTGTAACTTGGATACAAGTTCCCGAATTAGAGAGCAGATTTTGGTTTTGAGTCCTCTATTCCATGACTGCCATCACTTGGACACATATACTCATATTAAGTCAGACCAGAGTTCCAACTGTTCAATCCATGTTTATAGAGTCCATCCAATGTGATGCTTGTAATGACAAGTAAACAATAAGGAAAATTAGATATTACTTAAAACTAATATTTTAACAATCATTGATAATTGGTAAGAAGAAGACCACATGAACTTAAGTGTGACCTCTCTTCCAAATGCTTCCTTTGCTAAGACTCGCAAAATGCTGTGTGAGTCCTTCGAAGAGATAACACTTATTCATGAGCTGTTCGACATTTTCACCGTCTGTAGTTTTTCACTCTTAAACAACCTTTCAGTATTAAAGTGATTTCACTTGCTTTTCCAACTAACATCTCCAATATTGGGTATTTATAGGACAAATTCATGCTAAACGCATCTAACTTTTTTTACTCACAAAATGGGTGTTTTTTGCTGCAAGGTTCACAAGTTTTGGAAGGGTCACTTTTTTTTGGTACCTTTAGTCAATCAAATCATTGTTGATGATGGTCACACCTCTGAGCTGTACACGTGTTATAATGATCTCGAGGAACTACAGGCCCTAGCATCAATCCAATGCTGATCCGGCCCAAGCGGTTCTAAGCCCGCTCACTTTAGTCCGCCAGGCGGACCCAGACTCTCACAGCACGCTAGGCTCACACATCTCACAACTATCCTCAATACTCGTAAGTCCTCCTTAGGCAAGTATCTCGAGGATTAGCTTTGGACCGGCAACTACAGCTATTCTCCGCTTTCAACTAGGAA
Source organism: Berberis vulgaris (assembly GCA_963556465.1). NCBI lineage: Eukaryota > Viridiplantae > Streptophyta > Magnoliopsida > Ranunculales > Berberidaceae > Berberis > Berberis vulgaris. The sequence goes on from OY747126.1 coordinate 61,545,258, forward strand.
ACAAACACCAGAGTATCTTCCACAAAGGGAAACTCCCTTCTACGGATTTCTCTCGAATTGGGAACTATCTCCCGCGTATTTAGGAGCACAGAGCTAACATAGAACTTCCCTCCTACAACACGACTCCTAATTAGAGAGGGATATCCACGAAGATCTCATCCCTAAACTACGCCTATGATAGCCTGGTTAAACCAAAACTTCTTGTACTATAAATAAGACATGAGGTTGGTAAGCTAAGGTACACTACAAATTCCCTATTACAGCATTACACCTTCCTCAGAGCCCCGTCTGACTTTAGCATCGGAGTGCCATCGGCCAGTTTGTGACTCACGTGCGTTACTTGTGCAGGTCAGCAGTTCAGCAGAATTAGGTCAAAGTAGGGAGCGAAAAACGACTGCATCAGTTTGGCACCGTCTGTGGGGGTGACATAGTTCGTAACTTTACACTAAACGCCGTCTCCTTTCAAAAACACAGTGAGATGGTGACTACTAGGTCATGCAGCAACGAGGAACAAGGGGATGCGTCCAACACTCAGGCCATCCCTGTACCACCCCTTTCAGTAGTTCCTGTCATGCACGGGCATCCAACTCACAGTTTTACGTCGACGGCAACACCCTTGAACCCTGAATCGGATGAACGATCTCTTTTCATGCACCAAACTTTGTCTATAATTAAGGCGCTCACATCAGTGAAACAAAGTCATGATGAGACACTAAAGACGTATCTAACCCGCTTTAATAGTGAGTTAACCACCATCTACATGTGCAACGATATAACGGTTGTTTTAGCCTTCATTAACAGATTGCAGAGAGGAAAGTTTTACGACTTTTTAACGCCAGACCCTCCGGCGAACATGACGGACTTGACGAAGTAAACACCAAACTTCATCGCCGTGAGAGCGAAACAGAGAAGAACCGAACCCGGGGAGGCATCGGTCAACAGAATACGTGTGTTTCACGGAGCACATTTCGAGTCCGAGCTATCCAACAGGTCCAGAAAAAGGGCTTTAAGAGATATGAGGATCCAAGCGATACCTGGAGAATAGCCGACACAACATGGTCAGATGCAAGGCCCATCTGCGCCTCTGGCATTTACAGAGAAGGATTTCCAGAGCATACAACTCCCGCATGACGACTTCCTAGTGGTGACAGTTTCTCTGGCGGGTTGGGAGGTAAGAAGGTCCCTGGTCGATACCGGGAGCTCGATGAACGTCCTTTTCCTCCGTACGCTCCGCAACATGCAACTAGACGGAACAACATTAAATCCTGATGGTCGTCCAGTGACCGACTTCAGTGGCAAAAAACGGTTCCCCATGGGAAAGATACAACTGACAATAACAGCGGGAGAACAACCAACTCATAAAACCCTGTTATAGGAGTTCATAGTAATTGACATGCCTTCGGCATACAATGTGGTTTTGGGAAGACCCTGGATACACCAGATGGGAGCGGCGGTCTCCACCCTGCACCAGTGCGTCAAGTGCCCAACAAATCAAACGGTCGGCACATCGAGAGGAAATCAGTTGGCGGCTAGGGAAGACCAATACATGGCGACTTTACCACCCGACAATCCTCAATAGGCAGCAAATCCAACAACTAAGACCACTTTCTGTTCAACTCGAAGCATCGAAGAAGAACGATCGGCACAGGTAACGAGGCATCGGTAAGCCCTTGAGGTCGACCCAATGCCGGACAACTAGAGGAAGAAACCATTACAGTCTACCTCGACAGCCCTCAAAACATCAAGGTCATTTAGATCGGTTCCCGCCTAAGCAAGGTAGTGGCGAAGCAACTTACGGAGCTGCTACAGTGTAACCAGGACATCTTCACCTGGACCATGTGCGATATGGTTAGGATCGATCCATCGATATCACTCATAGCTCAAAGTTGACCCTTCAAAGAAAACTGCCAGACAGAATAAAAGGCCCGTGGCGCCCGAAGGAACGCGATCATAATCGAGGCAAACTTCTCATCTCATAAACTTCTCTTCTATCATGAATATTTGTGGACGTTCACATCGATGACCCGGGGCAAACTTCTCATCACAATAGTAGCATAATCCTTTCTCGCGACGCTCTCTCGCCTCTTGATTGGTTATTCGTCAGAAGGTGGTTGGATGAACATTTGCACTTGGACTTCCACGCTGGTTAGAGGAGGGCCTAGAACTCCGGGAGCATAGTTGGAACTCGCCCTTGGTGTTGCAATTGCTGGTTGGGATCGACTTGGGTAATTCGGCTTCTTCTGAAGTTGATTTCGCTCTTCAATCAGTCGAGCCACTTTTATAGTGTCTGCTAGCACCTTGGGTTGTTTAATTTTTACGTCTAAGCGAATATTGTCTCAAAGACCTGCAATAAAACATCCAACAAGAAATGCCTCAGGTAGGTCGTCTACCCGATAATAAAGTTTTTTAAAGGCTTCCTGATAGGCTGCCACAGTAGAGGTCTGCCGGAGTCGTGTGAGAGCTTCAGAAGGGTCCTCATAGTCAGTTGGTCCAAAGCGAAGAAGGAATGCTTTGGTGAATTCATCCCAATTATGTGGTCCATGGAATTTCATGAACCATCGGTGCCATTGAAGGGCTATACCTTCTAAATGGAAGGAGGCTAGTTGAACTCGCTGATCAGCACTGATGTTTTTAAATTCACAATATTGCCCTACTTTGTAAATCCAGCCGGTAGAGTCTTCTCCGTTGAATTTTGGAAAGTGTAGCTTGAGGTGGTGGTGAGGGTCATTTGGGGTATGGGGTCTTATGGTGTTTATGGGATGTGATGTTTCTCCTTGGTAAAAAGGGTGAATTTCAGGTTGGGGGTTGGGTTAGTGCGAGAGATTCGCAAGGCTTGTAACTCAGTTAATACTGATTGCAAGGCAGCATTGATTTGATCAAAGCTGGACTCATGTCGAGCCAAGGCTTCATTCACATCATTGCGAAATTCAGCATTAGTTTTGCCACGAGTGTTCATTGTCGGAACCGCGCTCTGATACCAAATGATAAGTTTAAATTTCAGGAAGAGAAATAGAAGAGAAGAGGAGGAAGAAGGATTCTGGAATTCTTGTTGTCCTTTATTGATCATATTGGGGGACTATTTATAATAGTCTAACAACTGGAAAAATAACAAACAATGCTAAAACTTAGGAAAAAATTAAGACCAACTCACCTGGCAATCAAATCAAATCAACATGCTAAAGACTAGCTATGATTAGCTTATTAAATGGAAAACAACTAACAGATTATTGACTAAGTCCTACAATATTTACGTATCGGGTTGTTGGGGTAGGGAAAAGGCAACAGAAAGGTGCCAACATCAAGTTTTGAACATTAAGGACACAAGACCCAAGGTTTGTACTTTGATGATTAAACACTTTGTAGTTTTAATAGTAGACATCACATGTTCATAAGAAACTGAGGAACTAGGCACTAGGCACTGCTGGTCCGTTGGCCTTGGCCCTGGGCAATTTGATTGACTGGATAGGATTTACTAGCTCTTTTTCAAATATTTGTAGCAACAATTTTCATTTTTTTTTCTAAGAAAAAAATTTAAACTAAATCTTATCTTATCTATATGAAGAGCCCTTCTTTACAGCGAGGAAAGAGAGCGCGTTTCCTCGCCGTTTAGAAAAGTTCTTGTATGAAAGCTTATAGTTTAGTTTTGCTTGACCCATAAGTGCTATAAGTTGACTATTTGAATTTGATTCTGATAGTTCTACCAGCCTGCAAGGAATAGTCAGAGGCAATTTACGATTTTCTGACTACATTACTTGACATGAACCATCTTTTCACCAGGTAATTCTCAAATACTTGTGTTTTCTGAATCAAAATTGTTGGAAAATATAGTTGCTGCAAAATTAAATAAGAACGAAGTTATCGAAATTTTCTTGGGTTGAGTCGCGGACTAGGTCGCTCTCTTTAAGACGTTTCGTGGCTCTGCCCAAGTTTGTGCAAGCAGTTTGTAAACCCCTCGTCCCCAGGATAAAACAGCCCAGAATCTCTTTCTGTCTCGTTCAATCACATGCACCGGATGAAGAACGGAAATCAATCACCCAATTTTTTTATTGCTCGGAATCAGAAACCAATCATAGCAAAGAAACCAAGAATTTTGAAAACTGAACAAGCAAAACTCGATCAATGTTTGAAGAAACAAAGTTTTGGAAACTCTCTGATATATTTTGTTAATGAAACTGTTTGCTAATGAAACTCTCTGAAACAAAAACTTTTTTGCTAAAGAAATTGTTTTTTTTTATCTATCTGTTAAACTGAAAGAGAGCAAATATTTATAGGTCGAATGAGAGATCCGTTTGAGAATAAATGTGGCTAAATAAGTGGAAAAGACCGTGAAAAGCGTGGATTGGTGGAGAGAAGATCGGGTCTCCTCTGACTCAGTCTTGTTCTCTAGAGAAAAAAAAAAGATATTTTCAAATAAAATTTCAGCAAAAAAGAATATGTTAAATCTCATCCAGGCCCGATTTGGCTCGGCCGCACGGCGGCGCACACGTGGAATGGACCCAACATTGGTCTATCTCCTCTCTTCTCCAAAAAAAGTGGGTACCCCTTGGGGTCCAAACCCAAGTTCAAAGACTATCCTTATTAACTCCTTCAAAGTGAGTTACATAAAGGATATGGGACTATACAAATTCAAAGAAAGATTTAGAAAACCATTTCCTTTTTTTTTTGAAATTCACACTCATGTTCCAACAATCCCCCACTTGAATTTTTAAAAAACATTTCTTCATCGAGCAATATATACTATATAAGATTGTGCATAAACAAAAGTGTCTTTCAACTTGAACTCTTGCGTAATGTTCATGATTTAGATTATACTAGAGTAACTCATAGTGTTGAATTATATCTCTAACAACATTACACACACAACCTTACCAGGGTGAAGTCTAAAATGTTTGTGCGTTGAGGCCATGCATGTATATCCCAGTGTAGTGAAAGCTCTAGAAATCGTGCCCACAAATTCCATAGGAAGTGGCCATACTTCCATAATCACTTAGGTGAGTCTATCAAGAGTACTCCTGTAGCTAGGTACTCCACTCCACATAGAGTATATATCTCATTAAGAGTGTTAACTCATCCTACTATAGCTTCAGGAACTCATGCTTCAATCTAGGAATGGATTTATAATAATATTAGCATGATTCACCTCATATCATTCACGACTTGTTATTACCCATTGAACTTATTTCTTGGGATCTCCAGTCTATAGGTCGGGTTACCATCATGAATGACTCATCAATCTAAGGGCATAAGTCACATTCTTTTCGAGGTTTTGAAAACCTTCTCTCTAGCTAATCCTTTCGTCAAAGGATCAGCCAAGTTCTCATCAGTTCGTACATGATCCACTCTAACAACTCCAGTAGATAGAACTCTCTAACCGTACTGTGCTTACAACGTATTTGTCATCTCTTGCCGTTATAATAACGGTTTTGTATCTTTGCAATAGCCGCGGTACTATTGCAATGATCAAGACAACTGGTATTGGTTTTTCCCATAAAGGGATCTCAGTTAGGAGGTTTCTTAACCAACCTGCTTCCTCACTAGCCGTGGCTAATGCTATCATTTCAAACTCCATCGTGGACTGTGCCAAAATAGTCTATTTCTTTGATTCCAAGAAACAGCTCCACCAGCTATACTAAAAACATAGCCACTAGTTGCTTTGGAGTCATCTGCTGGAAACTTCTGATAGTGTAATCCAAGGTTCATAGTCCTCTTTAGGTACCTCATGACCCTTTCAATAGCATGCCAATGCTTTATACTAGGTCTACTGGTAAATTTGCATGGTAGTCCCACAACATAGGCTATGTAGGGCCTAGTGCAATCAGTAGCATATCGAAGGCTACCAATGATGCTCGCATACTCAGATTGTCTAACACCATTACCAGTGTTCTTGAACAGCTTTACACTAGGATCATTAGGAGTACATACAGGTTTGCAGTGAGAATAATTATATTTATTTATGATCTTCTCAATATAATGTGATTGATCCAAAGAAATTCCCTTTTCAGACCTAGTAATCTTAATACTAAGGATTACACTTGCATCTCCAAGGTCTTTCATATCAAAATTTGCATGCAACAAAGATTACACATTATTCACGTCATGAATATTAGAACCAAAGATAAGCAAATCATCCACATATAAACATATAATATTGCAAATGTCATTTTCAGATTTATAATAAATACATTTGTCACTTTCATTCACTTTAAAGTCATGTGAGATAACAAGATTATCAAATTTCTCATGCCATTGCTTTGGTGCTTGTTTCAAACCATAAAGTGATTTATCTAGTTTGCAAACTTTATCTTCTTGCCCTGGAATTACAAAACCTTCAGGTTGGTCCATGTAAATTTCTTATTCTAAATCACCATTTAAGAAGACAGTTTTAACATCCATTTGGTGCAATACTAGTTCATGAATAGCAGCCACATAAATTAGCACTCGAATGGATATAATCCTAATAACAGGTGAATATGTGTCAAAGAAGTTAACATTTTCTCTCTGTCTAAACCCTTTGGCTACAAGTCGAGCCTTAAACTTTTCAACATTTCCATTGGGTTTCAATTTCATCTTAAATACCCATTTACAACCTATTGTCTTGCAACCTGGTAGCAAGTCAACTACATGCTAAGTTCTATTAGACTCAAGAGAGTCCATTTCATCATCAATAGCCTCTTCCCAAAAGTTGGCATTTATAGAAGACAAGGCTTCTTGAAAGTAAAGGGGATCATCCTCTACTATAAATGCATAGAAGTCAGTGCCATAGTCTTTAGAGGTTCAGGTTCGTTTACTTTTCCTAGGCTCAGATTTTGCTACTTTATCGTGTTCATTCATCCTAATCTTTGGCACATTACTAGAGGATGTACCCCTACTATTCCTCGAAATAAAAGGAAATCTATGTTTATAGAAATCAACATCGTTCGATTCTATGACAACATGATCATTAAGGTTATAGAATCTATAGGCTTTGTTGTTAACGACATAGCCAATAAATCACTACAAGAAAAGTGATCATTGATAGCAAATGTTTATAGCGTTTTTGTGAAAAACGCTATAATTGATTGAATTCACCAAAAGGGCCTCGCGCGGGAAGTGAAAAAGAAATGCGCGCTCCACAATTGCTTCACAGAGCGCAAATTTTAATAGCGACAGAGTAGGCGGGAAATAAAAAAAGCGACCTCGCTCGATTCCACTTCAACATCTACGTCTTTCTCCCTCTCAGTCTCGCTCTCCTCCCACGCGACTCTCCCTCACCAAAAGCAAAACTCCTTCTCCATCCCTCTCGCTCTTGTTGCCTTCTCTCCCTATCTTTTTATCTCCATCTCTCTGTGTATATGTGATGTTGCTCTCTCCATTTTCTTTGACTTAGTAAAACGAATCGAGAGAGATCTTCATATAAGCCTAAAATCCCTAATTTTCTCTCCCCCTTTAGTCTCCATCGCACACAGAGAAGAGAACCACCGTCGACGCCACTCGCATCCGCCATTCCACCGCCTTCGCCTGCTTCAGGTGAGTTCTTCTATGTTTGCAAATTTCAAGAAGGGAAAGGATCAGAGGAGGGAGGGGGATGGGGGAGGTGGAGAAGTAAGGTTGAGTTGAATCAGACTCCGAAGGTGGAGATTGGGACTGCCGATTTGGTGAGTTGGTGAGAGGAAGAGTCATTGGAGGGAGATGACGATGTTGGATTAGAATTCGATTGATGTTTCAGGATGTTGAGAGTGGTGGTGTTTGGGTTTAGATCTTTGTGATAGGGACTTGTTCTTGAAGGTTTTGATGACCGGCTAGCGAGAATCGAATCTCATAGCTAAAATCTAGAGTTTGCAATTTTTGAGATTGATTTTTTGTATACTAGGGGTTTTTCTCAGGTACCCATTTCTTGTTTGTGTTTGTTTTTATGAGAAAAATGTCTATTTGTTGCGAACACTTGTCTCATTGTTGTGATGCAAATCTTGCCTCAAATTGCAGCATTTTTGGACAAGTCTCAATAATGGGGTCTGAAGCAAGCTTTGGTTCTTAACATCATGAAGTCAAGTGGTATGAATCCATTCCTAAATCATCTAAGTTCATGGGAGTAACCCCAAGACACGAATGCTCTAAGAGGTAAGCTTTTCTTTGCATTATGAATTCATACATTATCTCATATTTAGTAGTTTTTAATTTGGTTTATGGGTTCCTTCAATGGATTGGGGTTTTTCCAAAATCGGATATTGGAGTTTGAAAACTTAGATTGGAGAATCAACTACCCATAATGAGAGTCAATCTTGAATAAGGATATAAGAGTGCATTTTGGTAAAGTGTTCAAGTTAATGAGGGTTGATTGTACTTGAAAGATTAGTGGGTCTTCTTGGTTTCACCACTTGATTAAAAAATAGTTTACTATAGTTTTTGTTTCAAACCCCATCTTTGCAAGATGTGTATTTTTCCATCCTATTGAAGCTGATTTATGTTCTTTGGCTGATGGCAGTAAATCTTGTAGAAAAGTCAAGGAAGAGAGTTTGGGCATCTCACCAGAAGTGTCTCATCTTCACAAGCTGGTAAGACACCCATTTTTCTCTTTCAAGGATTTTCTAATCTGTTCTTCCTCTTCACATTTATTATTATCGCATCAGTCAAGTAAACGGATGTACTGAACCCATGAAGAAACAATCTCCCAAGATTGAGCTGCAAATTTCTTTGAAGCAAGAGGTATGGAATTGAACTCGTAAGCCAAAGATCTATAAGTCCTATGAGTTGTTTTTTTCATTTTTGTTTTTCTTGGATAGTGTGGCATGCTATTTACATATGTCTCCAAGTTATAAATCATTCGATTTGAATTTACCTGCAGAGATGGTAAGCATGTGCTAGTTTCTGGCTCTCTTACCCCCATGGATTACACACAAAATGTTCATTATTGAGATATTGGAAGTTTTAGTCTCAAGTTGCAAACTGTTTGTCTTGTAGGTTAAGTGCGTGGAGGTTTTTAGGGAGTTTTACCAGACAAAAACTAAACACAGAAAGCTCACCTGGATACACTCACTAGGGACTTGTAACATTAATGGCAAGTTTGAACCAAAGACTATGGAGTTGATCGTGACCACTTATCAGGCAAGTTTTCCATATAATTATCTTCCATGAAAGGTGAACTGATTAACAGTGATGGGAAGGCTTATGATTTTATCCTTTTTCTTGTGTATAGGCCTCTGCTCTACTGCTATTCAATGCTTCGGATAGGTTGAGTTACTCGGAAATCATGAGTCAGTTGAACTTGACGGATGATGACGTTGTTAGACTGCTTCATTCCCTGTCTTGTGCAAAGTACAAGATTCTGATTAAGGAACCTAACTCGAAATTTTAAATGTTTCAGCTCTAAAAACTTCCAACTTGTTAGAAGATATGGCTAGGCAAGGTGTGAGATATGTGGATTGTTATGGAGTAGATAATGCATTGGTAAGAGCTTATCCTTCCTTACTTGGTGCCATTGGCATAAATTGTCAGGAATTGTTATTCATCTTAATCTATTTATTGATTGGCAAAACAGGTTCGTGTTGCAGACCCAACTTTCTTGGGATATTTCATTGATAAAGGTGTAGCTGCTGCAGTAAAAGTTGTTCGTGAGGTGAGTAAAGATTTGTATTATGCAGATGACAATTAATGTTTTAGTAATGTTCCGTTTCTTTGAGTTATTTAATAGTGTGGAACTATTTCATATCTGCGGCACTGTGATAAAATGGTGGAAACATTCATTTGAAACTTACAAGAATAAGGATACAACGTAAATAACATTTTGTCACCATTTTAGACATGTTAATAGGTTAGAGTCCAAACTGGAAAAAAAAAAAAAAAAAAAAAAAAAGACAGGACATGAATGGTATATGAAAACTTTGATCTCAAGTCTGAATTGAGTCAGTAATTTGTAATCAACTCAGTCACTTCAATTATGTTTTTCATTAGGAAAACAAATGTCGGTAGATTAAGGGGACAATTCAGAAAGGTAAGTAAAAAAGTTGGAGAAATATGAACTCGTCAGTTTATTAATTCTGAACTCTCGGCAATACTGTACATCTCATTCTTTTGTAACTTTTAGGAGTTGAACAATTTTTTTGTCTTTCTTTGTTAATTCGTGAACAGGCTTATCCTCAAGAGAAGGTTGGTGTTTTTGTTAGACGGGGTAGGAGTGGTCCCCTGTCTGTGGTTGAATATAGTGAGCTAGACCAATCAAAGGCCTCTGCTATCAATCAGGAAAGTGGATGCCTTCGCTTTTGCTGGAGCAATGTATAAATCTTTGCCACTTCTTCTATAGCTCCAGTCAAGGTCAATTCAGTGAAATATTTTTAGTTGTTCCATAGGAATGTGAAATTGTTTTGAAAAACCTTTGTGAGGATTAGTTTCAAAGTGGAAAATATGGTACAAAGGAACACAAACTTTTATGATTTATCTGTGAAATTAGAGGAATGCTAGCATGTCAAAGTGTGTGATCTATATGCTCCATATATTATTAGTTATTCTTACAGGATAGTTTGGATAAGATCACATCTTTCTACTTCTACACTTGCATATTCTTGAGACATGTTTAGTTTCATACTTGCTTACCGTAATTGTAGAACAATAATAATGTGATGTCTGATCTCACAACCCTGTATGACCTATATTAGTGAATGAGCAGTAGCATTTACACTTCTTAATGAAAATGATGGCGTGAGACCGAAACATCATAGGCTGTGGGTGATCTTCAAGATATGAACATGTCTGTTTACTCTTCTAATTGTCTGTTTATGGACAAAAAGTATGGATCTTTCACAATGACCTTTTAAAATTTCTGGTGATCCTGTAAAGACACTTGTGGAACAAATATAACAATGGCTGGTGTAATGAAACTAACAAACTGAACTTGTCATAGGCGTGGAAAATTTTGATTCCTTGTCTCAACGTAAACTAGTAAACATGCTTTGGGGTGTGTAGCAGGAACTACTAAATTAACTAAAGGTTTCTTTTTTCTTTCTTTTTTTTGTATGTGAAACTGTAATCCAGCATTGGCAATAATCCCTAACATTTCCTCCCCTGCTTACGTTTTCGTACTTCTTTCCCTGACTATATGTTTTGTATGGTTCAGGTTTGCTTGCATATGTTCACTTTGGATTTCTTGAATCAAGTGGCTAATGGCCTTGAGAGAGACAGCATGTTAGTATTCTCTTACTTTATCTTATTTCTCATGTCTCTTCCATTTTATTATTGTTCGTATTTTTAATTAGATTCACTGGTAGATCCATTATAAAATTTTCACCAGTTTCCTGATTGAAAATGGTCAGAGGAATCCTCATCAACCAAATCAGCTTTCATGCTTTTTTGGTGTGGAAGTGCAAGGCCCCTACTCATGTTTGATGCAGATATTAACTGTATTACATGATAGATCAACTTTGAGAGTTTCATCAACTTAGAAAATCAATTTTTTTGGTGTGGAAGTGCATGCCTCCTATTTTGTTATTGTTATCATCCATTTAGTTTACTTAATTTCGGAGTTTCATCAACTTTGAGATTAAAATTTGTTAGCCGAATATCGACATAATTCCTATTAAAAATCAAGATTTTTACTTTGTTGACGTGTATCCCTGTCCCTTTTCATTTATATAATATGTGCATGCATTTTACTGCAGCTACCACGTTGCTGAGAAGAAAATCCTTTCCACCCACGAGTATACAGATGGCTTAAAGTTAGAACAGTTCATCTTTGATGCATTTACATATTCTCCTTCAACTGTTTTATTTGAGGTGGGTTTCTTTCTTCTGCTAGTAGTTACCCGAGCCCACCTTTTTCTCAACTGAAACAATTATAATATGACGTACTGGCTTTGTTGACGTGCTATTCTAATCTTTATATTGATTATCAGGTTCTTCGCGAAGAGGAATTCGCACCTGTTAAAAATGCCAATGGGTCGAATGTTGACACTCCTGATAGTGCTAGGTTACTTGTTCTTCGGCTTCACAGTCGTTGGGTCATTGCAGCTGGTGGCTTTTTAACGTATTCTGTGCCTCTGTATTTGACTGGTTATTTTCTTGCCTTCGCTTCTACCTATCTTTGTACATACTGCTGAAGGTCATCATTGTCTATGTTACTAATGCCATTTGTGTGTAGGGGTTGAGATATCACCGCTTTTCTCTTACGCTGGAGAAAACCTAGAAGCTATATGCCGTGGAAGAACATTTCATGCACCCTGCGAAATTTCCTTCTAGTTCTACTAAATGAGGTTTTTTGAGACAGGGTTACCCTAATTTATCTACCGTGAGTTGTTTTTTTTATCTTTTATCTTTTATTTTCCTTTTTCCTTCAGGGTTATTTTTTTCGAAACCCATTTGTTTGATCTATTTTATGAAGAGTTGAACCCAGAGAATGTTACCCTCAAATTTTTATAGTTTATAGTTGGAATGTCTTTGATGGTTTCTGCATTGACTGATTGCGTATTGGCTGCATATTTCAAATTTGTTTCATTAAGTAATGGATTTAAACTCCTAATTTAAATATAAAAAAAGGTTTGCGCAAAGTGAATTTTCTGTCTGTGTATTTGTTAAGGATCCTGAACCATTCTTTCTTCTGAAGAATTCGGTTAGAATTTTCTTATACAGAAAAGTCGGTTTTCCAAAGAGGAATATCCCCATGAACAATTTCTGGAGTTGTTGGGTTTGATAAAACTGAAGTTTCCCTCTGCCAATTTTCATGGTAGCGATGTAGGAATGGTTTAACAATTACTACTTTCTTAGCTAACCATGAGTATTTTCTTTGGTAGATGGTATGTGGACTATTAAGTCTTTGTCACAAAATTTGAGAATTCTGGTACTCGTTCATTTCATTTCTGTTGCCTCTACAAACTGATTGCTCTTCCCTCGTGATGTTTAATTTCCATTAGGCTGCAGTGTGAAGGACTTCCATTGGACATTGGTTTGGGCTCCTCAAACGTAGCTATTCTTCCTTGGTTATTGCATGACAATAAATTTCAAGTATGAAGTCCATCATATCAAATATAAATTAACAATCCTTCTTTGATAAATAACCACACACCAATTTTTAGCAAAATTGCATTTTCTTTGGATGATGTAGCTAATGTCATATGTGACAGCTTTTGATTGCAGAGTGACATCTTCGACCAATGTGTAGACACCCTGAAAGTTTATTTATCTTACATATGTACTGTTTTTGTGAAGATAAAGCACTCGACTTGTTCAATATCACAATTAGGCCTTGAAGATAAGATTAGGAATACAATTTACTGTCCCATGAAGACCATTGCAGAATATTTGATTCTACTCACTGCAAGGAGTTTCATTTGCTGAACATTTTCTCTGATAAAATGAAAATGCTATACTCATATTCTACTTGCTTTATTTACTTAGGTTGTACCTTGATGTTTTTCTTTTGTGCATTCTATAGCATGCTGCACTCACGGATTTGGACAATTCTACATCATTCTTTGGTGTTTATGATGGCCATGGAGGTAAGCATGCTTATATGGTACTTCTCTCATTATCTTTTGTGATTGTGGACTTGCGGATTAAAACAACTCTTAGAGTGGGACTTCATAGATACAACTTTTGTGAGTGTCAGAGTGACAAACTCTGAATATGAACTGTCAGCAAAAAATTCTCTTAGCTGTCACATCATCATTATTATGTCACCTACACTATAGTCCAGATACTGGATTTTGTGTTATATTCTCTTAGTGTCAGCAGTTGCTAGGTCTTTATTGTATTTGTTCATAATCATAATGAGCTATCAAGCAACTAAGATGTTAGAGTTCTCGTTGCTAGAATTTGGTTACAACGTAGGTGATCCGAAGGTTTCAAATGCATGCTTGCGAGGCTTATTCCTTCATTTCCTTGAAATGCAGCAAAAATGCATTCATTCTTTAATGGAGCTTTTGGTGTCTTAGCAGTTTATGCAATTGTATATGATCTTTACCTGTTTGCCATGGTGTTCTGTTTATTTGCATAGAAATATTAATGATGATCATGCATACATTTAGAAGAGAAATAGAGAAAATAAGAGTCACAAATGCAGGAAACCATGTTAGAATCCATGGAAAACATATAGAATTTGATTAGAATTTAGTCCTATACTACATAAATGGGTTCATTACTTGGATTAGTATGTTTCTTCGTGTGTGTTCCATGTCTAAGCATTGAAACTATTCTAAACGGAGTTAATTATTCATCCTAGTTTGTTCTTGAATTTGAAAACTTGATATTTATAAGTACTTACATCAAATTTGTTAAACTTATAATACAGATTTAGCATCAACCAGAGGAAATTGTCATTGTTCGTAGGCACATGGGCCTATCGCTTTCTTTGCTTTTATCAGCTTGGAAAGACATCTTTAGAACCAAAATTGTGACGGATATCATGGAAACAGTGAGAATCAGATCATTCAGCTTTGACAGAACTGAAAGACGAACCTTGAGAACAATTAGCTTCAAGAAGGACAATACAGAGACTACCATGATGGGGTTCTTGAGGGCTGTCTATACTACAAACCGAGGAAGCAGTGGGGTTGATTTAACTGCAGCTGTCCAGAAATGAAACTGTGGTCAGTTAAGCTGTGATCAGTTGTCTCATAGATCTCATACTGGGACATTGTTTGAGCGGTTGTCCATTGGCAGAAATGAAACTGTATTTTTGAAACACAGAGTCCTGACTCGATGTAATACAGTTTATTAATTAATTACATTACTTTGCCTCCATTCATGGAAATGTTTAACTTTGGCACATTAAAATTTTTATTTTCTAGACATAAAACTTATGAGATGTAATAAAAAGTCATTTGATAGTTTATAAAAAAAAAAAAAAAAAAAAAAAAAAAAATTGCTATGTATACTTACCATAGCGTTTTTAAACCGCTATGGTAGACTTCCATAGCATTTTTAAACCGCTATAAAAGCCAAACTTACCATAGCGTTTTAAAACCGCTATAATAGCCCATGGGTCTATTATAGCGTCGGCTGTCATAGCGTTTACTAAAATGCTATGGTATCCTACCATAGCGTTTTTGAAACGCTATGAATCAACATTTTTCTTGTAGTGAATACACACTCATATGCCCTACTTGCAAGTTTGTTCCTTTTTGGATCAGGAATTCTTACATAAACTAAGTAACCCCAAGTTTTGAAGTATGACAAGTTTGGTTGTTTATTTTTCAAGATCTCATAAGGAGAAATTTTACTTCTTGATTTAGGGACTCTATTTAGCACATAACAGACCGTCAATAAAATCTATCCCCACCAGTGTGATGCAACACCGGAGTTAAGTAGAATGGCAACTGCTGATTCAGTAAGAGTTCTATTCTTCCTTTCAGCTTTGCCATTCATCTTAGGAGAGTACGGTGCAATTGTTTCATGAATGATTCCATGAGAGTTGTAAAACCCGATGAACTTGCTGCTATCATATTCAGTGCCTCTATCACTCCTAAACCCATTTATCTTTCTATTGAACTGATTTTCAACTTCAATTAGAAATATTTTGAACATGTCAAATGCTCCACTCTTATTTTTCACCAGGTAGACAAAGGTATAGTCGGAGCAGTCATTTATGAACGTAATAAAGTAACGTTTTCCATTTCTAGTCAAAACACCATCAAGTTCACATATGTCTGAATGTATTAAATCTAGAGGTTCATATTCTCTAACAACAGATTTATGTGGTGTTTTGGTTATTTTAGCTTGGCTACAATAATTGCATTTTTCAAAGTCATTCAAGGACATTTTTTGAATTAGTCCTAAGTTACTCATGTTTTTAATTATTCACTTATTAAAATGACAGAGTCTAGCATGCCAGATATTAAAAGAACACAACATGTAAGGAGAAGTAGAAATTTTATTAGCATCAACATTCAATTTAAATATACCATCAGTGGCATGCCCCTTCCCCACAAAAAACATTGTTCTTAGTAATGGCATACAAATCAGCCCCAATTAATTGAGTAAACTCAGCCTTGTTCAGAAGGTAGCCAGAAACTAAGTTCTTCCTCATCTCTGGATTATGCAGGACATCCTTCAGGATGATGGTCTTTCTAGAAGTAAACTTCAATTCTATTTCACCAGTTCCAGCAACGATAGTAGAGTGGGAATCACCCAGCAGCAATTTCTTGTCCACAGCTTCAGAATAGGAGTTGAACATTTCTCGATCATAGCAAACATGTCGAGAAGCACCAGTGTCAACCCACCACCCCTCGGATCCACCAACAAAGTTGATCTCAAAGATCATAGCTATAAGTTGGTCTTCAGTTAGGTTCGCCTACAGAGCAGGACGAGACCCATCTCGGCA
Source organism: Berberis vulgaris (assembly GCA_963556465.1). NCBI lineage: Eukaryota > Viridiplantae > Streptophyta > Magnoliopsida > Ranunculales > Berberidaceae > Berberis > Berberis vulgaris. The sequence goes on from OY747126.1 coordinate 61,561,540, forward strand.
GTTCCTAGCCATATGCCCTGGCCTATTACAGGTATAACAGAGGAACTATGTTGTGTCATTCCTTGAGAGGTGTTTCTGTCCATTCTGATTCCGCAAAGGATTATGATTCTGTTGGTTGCGGTTCTAGTTGTTCCGGCTCTGATTGTTTCAGTTCTGATTGTTTCGGTTTCGATTGTGACTCTGATTTTTTCATAGTCTTTCCACCGGTTTTCAGAGCCACATGGGTGGATTTATTATGGTTATAAATAATCAAAATTCTTTGGTTTTATGCCTAAGTGCATTCTTAAAGTCTTTCCAATTAAGGGGTAGTTTGTCTATCACAACAGCTACTTGAAATTGTTCATCTAAGGACATGCCTTTAGATATGATTTCATGAGCAATCTTTTGTAGCTTGTGAGATTGGGTTTCCACAGATTTGTCATCATTTCATTTGGTAATTCAGGTAGCGACTAATGGCATATTTCTTTGTGCCAGCCTCCTCAGTGTCATATTTTTTCTAAGGGCTTCCCAAATATTTTTAGCAGATTTTTCAGAGCAGTAATAATCATACAGATCATCAGACAGACCATTCAGAATATAATTCTTACACATAAAGTCATTTTCAATCCAGGAATCTAATTCCTTAGTTTGGGTTTCATCAAGTTCAGCAGGCGATTCAGGTTTCTAGACATTATAGATATAAGCAACATTTTTCGTAGTTAAGAAAAACAACATTTTTTGTCTCCATCTTTTAAAGTGTTGACCCTCAAAACGAAAGGGTGTGTTTAGGCCTTTAGCAGCAATTTCAGTAGTAGTAGACATGGCAGATATAAACCATCTTAAAATTGTTGGAAAATATAGTTGCTGCAAAATTAAATAGAAACGAAGTTGCTGAAATTTTCTTGGGTTGAGTCGCGGACTAGGTCGCTCTCTTTAAGACGTTTCATGACTCTACCCAAATTTGTGCAAGCAGTCTGTAAGCCCCATCGTCCCTAGGATAAAACAGCCCAGAATTTCTTTCTGTCTCATTCAATCACATGCACCGAATGAAGAACGGAAATTTGTCACCCAATTTTTTTATTTCTCGAATCACAAACCAATCATAGCAAAGAAACCAAGAATTTTGAAAACTGAACAAGCAAAACTCGATCATTGTTTGAAGAAACAGAGTTTTGGAAACTCTCTGATATATTTTGTTAATGAAACTGCTTGCTAATGAAACTCTCTGAAACAAAAACTCTTTTGCTAAAGAAATTGTTTTTTTTATCTACCTGTTAAGCTGAAAGAGAGCAAATATTTATAGGCCAAAGGAGATATCCGTTTGAGAATAAACGTGGCTAAATTCGTGGAAAACGCGGGTTGGTGGAGAGAAGATTAGGTCTCCTCTGACTCAGTCTTGTTCTCTGGAGAAAATAAAAAGATATTTTGAAATAAAATTTTCGCAAAAAGAATATGTTAAATCTCATCTTGACCCGACCCGACTCGGCTAGGCCGGACGGCAACGCGCACATGTGGAGTTGACCAACATTGGTCTATCTCCTCCCTCCTCCACAAAAGTGGGTACCCCTTGAGGTCCAAACCCAAGTTCAAAACCTATCATTATTAACTCCTCCAAAGTGAGTTTCATAAAGGATATGGGACTATACAAATTTAAAGAGAGATTTAGAAAACCATTTCCTTTTTTTTGAAATTCACACTCATGTTCCAACAAAAATAACAGGACATCATTGCAAAATATACAACCCTTGCAAACTTTTCATGTTTTCTATTTTGCTTTATTAGTACGAGTCTTTTGATATTGAGTTTAGTTGAATGTTTACCCTTGTTTATCATCCTATATCTGAGTATCTTCCAAGCTAAGATAGTGTCATCACATTGTCTAATGTGTATCGCTTTGTAAGAGAGTTGATCAAACACTATCTTATATCAGTTTGGCATTTATCTTTTGTAGCGCTCTATGCCATGTTTTTATTTTGTTCATTTGCTTAGTGGTTTGGTATGTGCGCCTTTTTGCTTATCATTGGTTATCACGAAATTTATACTTAAATTACCTTATAATTTATATTTGTTAGTGTTTTGAATATTAATGCGCACTTCAAAGAACAATTACTTGACAAGTTCGATTAGCGGTACAAAGTGACGGATGAAATTGGAAGTCGCCATAACAATCACATGCCAAAACCTGACCTTGTCAAACCCAAATCCACCTTTTTCTCAACCTAAGCCCAACCAAAATCCCTATTTATTTTCTTCTTCCTCCACACAACAGGGCTCTCTCTCTTTCTGGCAACCACAAACCCTCTATCTTCTGTCTTCCTTTTCTCTCCCTAACATCACAACTAATGACTAATAGTGCTCATGACCCCCTTCTTCATAGTTGCCCCAACACCATCTCGTCCCTTGTCGGGGATCTTTCTAGCTCTCAAGAAAAGCCACCAAATAGCCATCCACGTTCCTTTCTTCTTTGCTTTTCCTCCTTCTATCCAACTACCACTAACAGACACGACAATAACAACCCAACCACCCTTTCTTCTTCCCCTGCTCCACATCGTCACTACCACAAAACGCAAAACCACATTTTTCTCCTGCGTCTTCTATTTCTCACACATGCAGACATCACCATCATGACATTGCTACTTTTTGGAACCACCTCGTCTCCATCTCATACCACAACAACATCTTGCAAACCATCACGCCGCCTCTACTTTCATCACGCTTCACAGCCTCCATTGCATACAACCACCATTTCCTTGTTCACTTCTTCATCTCATCGTCACGATCCTCTCTTCCTCTCCTCATATCCACTTCATCACCATGTCAACGAATGAAACAATCACCACCACCACGCCTCAATCCTGCACTCTCGCCTTCTATCATCACGCCATCCACCCATCACCACAACTCCATCGCACAACCTCACAGGTCATGCAAAGGAGCATGACACGCAGAAAAGAAAGAAGAAAAAAGGAAGGAGGGAAAAGAATTTGAATATTTTTCCTCACTACTTGCACCACAGGATTTATTCTGTACCACCACAAAGTAGCGGCACCCTTTCGTGACATAGATTTGTTGAGGAGATGGAGTTGACCACTGTTGTTGTCGTGGTCACCACCACCATGATCTTCTAAACCTTTCGCTAAGGCGTAGATGAATCCTGAACCCTAGTATAATATTTTTTTTGTTTTCTATTGTTCTCTGATGCATTGCATGGTTCAACACTGGATTGATTTTTAATAAACGCATATTACTTTCATTGTACATGTCATGCATCCATGGAGTTAGAGTTATTCTATGTTTTTATTTAAGCTTGTTTTATTCGTATTAGTTAAACTTGTGATTAGTTGTGCCTTAAACATAAAGTTAATGTTAGGGGTTTGATTCTTTGCTAAAATCAATATACTACATTTCTAGGGACAATACTTGACATTATTATAGTTTTATGAACTTTATGGATGATTTGAAAGCCTTATCATCTCGTTCTTTGTTTCTTAAACTCAATTTCAATTTTTTTTCCATTAGTTTAGAAATTTCTGAGTGTTGTAACTCCCTTTTAAATTGGTTTAAATAGATTGTAGTGTTCGATTGTGTCTTCAATCCTCGTGGGATCGACCTGTATTTTCCATTGCCTACTATTTAGGCAATCTTGCACTTGTGGTATAACAATCAAGTCAAATTAGCCTTTTAATTTACTTTAATAAAATTTGTATCAAGTTTTTGGGTCGTTGCCAGGGAATTGTAATGGTGCAATCGAATTTTAGGTTTATTTTCACTAGTTTGTAGTTTATGTTTAATTTTCTTTATTTAGGAACAATGTTAGGAGTCGTTTGCTTTTTTTTTTTGTTAGTTTTAGTTGTAATTTATTTCATTTACTTATAGACAATCATACAACAGGTGTTCATAGGAGTTCAAGTGGGAACAAAGTGAAAAATAGGGATCGTGAAAACTAGCAGAAAGGAATAATAGCAAAGCAAAGAAATACAAAAGAGGAATATGCGTGGACACTCTCAGAAGTCGGCTTCTAGCCGTCGTCGTAACTAACTCGAAAGAGGTTCACCCTGAAGGTAACTTCTCCCCACCGCATATGCACGCAATTTTTGTTGTGATCACTTGTGTTTTGGTTGTTTTAGTTAGTATCGTATGCAAATTTGAATAGTGGCAGGATTGATTTGCAACTTTCATGCCCGCTCTCACGGTTATGTTAACCACCATCTATTTTAGGGTTAGGAACCTAAGCCTTCACTATTTGATATTTGTAGCAAGAGAATTGTCTTGGACAGGTTTCATGCTCATAGGATCCCTCTTTGGAAGCTTGAAAGGTTAAAATAGTCAAGTGAATGAACATATCCTATCTTGGAATAGTTCTTAAACTTGCATTTCACTTTGAGCTGAAAAGTGAGAAAAAAAGGTAGGAATAATTTTGTAGTGGCGGATTGATAGGAAGTTAATTGTGCATCTCCCATGGTTTGGTAAGATAAATTAATTTCAGTTTTGCATTGGTAGAAAAACTCTAGGGTGGTTTGCCATTCATCTTGTTTGTGCATTATTTAGGTGTTGTTCAGGGTTCCATTGTTTGTTTTTTTCTTCTTAAAGTTGTTATATCATCTTCACATAGAGGTTATGCTTGCATTTAAAAAATAAATAAATAAAAAATAATGAACCTTATTAAGGAGTGAGTGTTTATTAGTTTATGTGTACTTGGGTAAGTGATTTCAAGAGTACGCTAGTTCGAAAAGATTCCGAGGAGTTTTTTTAAGTTCTTGTTACCTTTCTAGGTTCTCCCACCTTGTCTATTGAAACCAAGGAGATGGATGAGGAAAAGGCCTTTAAGGATTACTTCTCTCATCTTTTCAGTAGTGTTCCATCATGCATTGTCTTACCTGAGACAACTGCAAATAGCTTTGAACTCAAACCATCCATCTCTTGCCTTCATTCTATGGTTTTGAGAAAAGATCCATATCAAATAAATTCTTGACATCTGTGCTACCCTTAAGTACCCAAACTTTTCAGATTATTCGGTCTGTCTTAGGTTGTTTCCTTTTTCTCTTAAAGATAAGGCGTAGTCGTGGTTAAATTCGTTAGAAACAGGATTCATCACAACTTGGGATGCGTTGTCAAGAAAGTTTTTGTCAAAGTATTACCCCATTCATAAAGAATTCCTTTCGAAGAGATATGTCTAATTTTCAACAAAAAGAGGGCGAACATTTTTATGAATGTTTGGAAAAATTCAATGAACTCATTGTTATGTGTCCTGATCATGGATTTGAGAAGTGACATCTGGTTTTAGTACTTCCAAAACACGTCAACCCCTCAAAACCATCGTATGATTGATGTCACTATTGGTGGACTACTACTGAAAATGAGTGTCAATGAGATTTGGAATTTTTTTTAAATGCTTTCCGAAAATTCTCAGCAATAGGATTATTCAAGAAAATATTTTAATAAGCGTAAGGGTGGTTTATATGAAGATAGAGATACATCTATTAAATCCTCTTCTGCCTCGAAGCTAAAAGCAGTTGTCATGATTATGGCTAAGAAAATTGATGCAATTTTGAATGTGACTCGACCTACACCTCCCATGAATGTTTCGTCTGAGGTTTTTGTTGCATGTTCAAGTCCTCGTCATTTTATAGTTGAATGTGATTTACAAAATAATATCCGACATATTTTGCTAAGCAATTCAATTCTTTTAACGCTATTCGGCAACCTGGTAATAATCCCCAACCCAACTATTACAACTCAGGGTTCGCCAAACATCCAAATCTCTCCTGGGCCCATGGCCCACACCAAGGAGAACTTGTTTCCATGGCTTCTCAAGCCCCTAGCCCTTTTAGGCCTCAATTTAATCAAGTTCCTCTATCCAACACATCCAGTTTAGAGGAAATGGTTAATCATTTTATGCAGCGCACAAAAAGTATACTTCAACAGAATTCTCAAGCTATATCAGGGTTAAAACCACGACTCAACACCAATCTCAAGCCATCAATAGACTTGAGATAGTTGTGAGTCTAATTGCTCAGTCATTCCTTGAGAAGGAGCCAGGAAGATTTCCTAGTCAACATGTTTCAAACCCAAAGGGTCAATTCACAATTGGTAGCACATATAAGCCATGTCATGAAGATGTCCAATCTATTACTATCCTTATGAGTGGAAAACAAGTTGGTAATCAGGTAAGAATGTCCATACTAGTGTCATTGCATCTCCGTCTATGTCAAAGCAGGTTGCATCTCCATCTGATTAGGAGGCGGATAAGCCTCATCTAAAGATGATCTTCTTGACTCTAACCCCACTCAGGCATCTTATTTTCCTGAGGCACTATTTCCATCACAGTTAACTCCGGGAAAGAAATGAGTAAATGTCAACGGTGTAATGGAAATTTTTAAACAAGTTCACATTAATATCTCGTTGCTCGATGTTATTAAAGAAGTTCCTGCCTATGCCAAGTTTTTGAAGGATCTTACACACAAAAACAAGAGCTACATGTGGAAAAGAGAGCCTCCATCGCCGAGCAAGTCAGCTCAATTATTCAACACAGAACCCCGCCTACGTATTGGGATCCCGGGTGTCCGACCATTTCTTGTGTTATTGGTTATTATATGATTGATAAGATATTGTTGGATTTAGGGGTGAGTGTCAATTTATTTCCATATTCCGTTTATGAGCAGTTAGGTCTCGGCAAGTTAAAACTGACTAACACTGCAATTGGCAGATATGCCAATTAGAGTTCCATGCGGTGTTATAAAGGATGTAATCATTAAGGTTGAAAATTTATATTTTCCAGTGGATTTTATAGTTCTTGATACACAACCTATTCACAATCCCTCCAGTCACATTCCAGTTGATTTTGATTCGCCTATGTTTTGCCACATCTAATGTTATTATTAAATGTAGGAATGGAATCGTGAAATTATCATTTGGTAACATAACCGTCGAAATCGATGCTTTTAATGTAAGTCAACAACCTCCCGAGTTCGAGGATGTATGTGAGGTTAACATGATTGAGAGTTTGGTGGAGCATTCCTTTTTGCAGTTTGCGTTAGATGACCCCTTAATAGCCAGTTTGACTCATTTCGGTTTAGACTTCGATATTGATAAGTCCATTAGGAAAATGAATAATTTGCTTGATTCATTTCCTATTATGGATCCTGGTTATACATGGAAGCCTAAATTGCAAGGCCTTCCACTCAGAGAGTCAAAATCAGTCCCTTCTGTTGAGACTATTTTGCTTCCTAACCCATTCCCCTCCTCACACTTTCATGTTGACTCATTTGACGTATGTCTTCTTAGAGACTCATGCATGAAGTCTGATTTTCAATATTCTTTGGAGTTTTGCCTCGACTATTTTCATGATACAAATTACCCCATAATTCAAAAAATAGTCAGGGTGTTATCGGAAGATGCATCTAATGAGACAATCCATGCCATAGGTAGCATTAATTCCAGGTTTGGGGATGTTATTGAGTTGTCTAGCCCATCAACTTTGTGTGATTCATTTTTTTATGAGAAGCCTATACGACCCAATATATCTATAGACACACATTTTTCCATCCCTTTCATATTGATTGTCGCCACTTATATGAATCCCTTGTTTGTAAGTGATGATTTCATTTCCAACACCCTATTATACAAAAGATTCAATCTTATGATTTGCAACCTAAGTTAGGATTTTTTATTTAGGAGTAGCCAATAATCATTTGTTGGATATCATTGTTTGTGACCTCTTTATGCTCCAGGTCCCTACAGATTTCCTAGGAATTCAAGTTCATTTGCATTTTTTTCTATGATTTTGCATGGCACCTTCGTAGCTTTTATGGGTGTGTCAGTATATGTTGTGTCGCATGTGTTAGCTACTATTTATTGGACTGATCCTCAACTTTTTAGGTTGTTGATATATGGTTCTTTGACACTTTTGATTTAGTTTACATCATGGACTAAGTGTCTAGGTTTGGGGGAGGGTGGTCGCTATGTTCTTCATCTTCATTTTATGGTACATCATTTGTGATGGAGAATAGAGCTGACGATGTTAAATCAAGCGCTCATGGGAGGTAGCCCAGCTTAGTTGTGCCATTGTAGTTAGTCTGGATTTATTTTCAAGTTCTTTCTAGTTGCATTCTACTCATACTCATTAGCTCCGTAACAATTTTGACTTACAACTAGTGCATGTATTTTTTTTTTCGTTTGTGCATTTTTTTTATCATGTATTTTTTTTATCAATTTCTTATGAAAAGTCCATAGTTCCAATTTTTTGAGCTTTCATTAGTAGATGATATCTTCGAAATTGGTAAAAACTTTACCATGGTAATTGATGATACATAAAAACAGTTATGCCCCTGAGTTGTACACATGTCGTGATAATCTCAAGGAAATACAGACCCCAACATCAGCCCAATACTGAACAGGCCCAAGCGGTTCTAAGCCCGCTCAATCCAGTCCGCCAGGCGGACCCAGACTCACACAGCACGCTAGGCCCAAACGTCTCACAGATGTCCTTAATACTCGTAAGCTCTCATTAGGCAAGTATCTCGAGGATCTGCTTCGAACGAGCAACTACAGCTGCTATTTTCTCCCAACTAGGAAGCAAACACCAGAGTATCTTCCACACAGGGAAACTCCCTTCTACAAAATGTTATTGGATTGGGAACTATATTCCGCGTATCTAGGAGCGCAGAGCTAACTGGGAACTTCCCTTTTACAGCACGACTTCTAATTAGAGAGAGATCTCCACAAAGATCCCCTCCCTAATCTACACCTACGATGATTTGGTAGGACTCCTTTCACTATAAATAGGACATGAGTTTGGTAAGCTAAGGTACGCTACAAATTCTCTGTTACAACATTACACATTCCTCAGAGCCCTATCTGACTTTAGCATCAGAGTGTCATCGGCCACCCCACGGTGGTATGTGGCTCACGTGCGTTGCTTGTGCAGGTCAACAGGTCAGCAGGAACATGGTCAAAGCAGAGAGTGAAAATCGACTGCATCAGTTTGGCATCGTCCGTGGGGACGACATAGCTCGTAACTTTATACTAAGCGTCGTCGCCTTTCAAAACACAGAGAGATGGTGACCACCAAGTCACATAACAACGGAGAACCAAGGGACACGTCGAATGTTTTGGTTGTCCCTATACAACCTCCTTCAGCAACTTTTATCTTGCATGCGCAGCCAACTCACGCTCCTGTACCATCGGCAGCAGCGGCGGATCCCAGAGTCGATACGTTGGCATCCCAAATACAGCTGATCGCCAAAGCGGTGGAGGCTCTCACGCGATAGAATCCACCACCCGCTAAGGGAGACCAGGAACAGCACGGACCTCCACCTCCAGCAGATGATAGGGAGAAAGAGCAAGAAAGCCAAGCACCCGCCAATTCCTATTGGACTAAAGGAGGTTGCGCGGCTAACACTGAGTTCAATGCCAGGACAGAGAAGCTCGGCCCTAGGAACCCCCTTCGCAGTGGGCCACACGACCCAGACGTACTGTACCGCCTCTCCGTCCCACCATTTGTGGATCAAATATTGAACGAGGCCCTTCCGAGGAAGTTCACCAAAGTCAATCGACTCCTTCAAAACACTGGCGGAGAAATTCCTAACACGTTTAGTTAGAAGCCAGCATTTCAGAAAAGGCTCGCACTACATACTCTTTCTAAGAAAGAGGTCCGGCGAGACGCTTCGAGAGTATGTCACACGCTTCAACAACGAGCTAACCCTCATCGACGAGTGCAACAACGATACAGATGTGACGACATTCACTACGGGACTCAGAGAAGGAAAGCTATTCAAGGAGCCCCCTTCTATATGTGGCAGAACTTTTCAAGAGCGTCCAGAGACACATCACACTGGAAAAGTCAAGGACCACCAAGAGGGAGACCGAAGGCAACAGGAAGCCCTCCGCTAGAAAGAGGGAAATAGACACGAGGATAAGGAACGAAGCAAAAGGAGTCCCAGCGACAACAGACTGGACCTTGGTCGACCCAGGCCGGAGAAATCATCCAACTTCATTGGATCCAGAGCCGTGACACCCCTAAATGCTAGTCAGTCGGATGTGCTCAATTCCATGAAAAATTGGGAGGAATTGAACTGGCCCATGAAGTCACGCGAAGACCATGCCAAGCGGGACAACGGCATGTACTATGCGTACCACAAGGAGTGAGGCCACACCTCCAACGACTACAAAAGTCAGAGGTATGAAGTAGAGTACTAGATCCGCAAAGGCAAATAGAAAGACTTTTTGAAGTCTGAGAAGCAATCAAAACAGACCAGGGACTGGGGGGAGTCAGTTAAAGAGACAGAGAATGAGACTCCTGGGATAATATACGTCCTTCATGGAGTCGGGCCAAATAAAGACCAGCCGTACAGGTCCCACAAGCGGACTCTACTGGATATGCGAACACGACCCGCGGATGAGGAGAAACTCGTTCGCTATTCAAGAATTCAGAACCCCATCTCCACTTTGACTTTCACGGACAAGGACCTCGATGGAGTCCGAGCGCCGCAAAACGACGCCTTGGTCATCCATGTTTCCATCACAAAGTGGGAAGTAAAGAGAGCTCTCGTCGACACAGGAAGCTCGCTCAACGTTCTGTTTGACAATGCTTTCTGCAGCATGGACCTCAAGGAGGAAAACTTGACGTTTTCAGAACACCCGCTGATCGAATTCAGCGGGGAGAATTGCTTCCCCATTGGAAAGATAGGATTAGCTACGGTAGTAGGTGAACCGCAGCTCAGGAAGGTCCTATTTCTGGACTTCATGGTGGTAGACGCACCATCATCCTACAATCTAATCCTGGGAAGACCATTACTCTACCAGATGGAAGCAGTGGTCTCCACCCTTCATCAGTGTGTTAAGTATAATGCTAACCACTTCAAAGGAACCATACGTGCAGACCAACCTACGGCACAAGGCTGCCACTACGTCATACAGAAACAGTTAGAGTGCTCCCAGATCTAGCTACATCATGCAGTGCAGCCTGACCCAGTGCAAGACCAAAAAAATGGGAGATACACTATTTTCGAGTGGTACAGGAGCAATCAGCTCACCCGCCCAGGGAGTCGTAAAGGCAATGGCAAGCGGAACACATCCCCCCGACATTTTGTCGATGCAGAGATCCACCCCTCTGCAAGGTTTACTCTTCAGTGACCTATGTAAAGCCTCAACAATCCGCTAAAATGATCAGCGAAGAGCAACCCGAATTCACTTCAAGGCCAGGATCAATTTATCTCCATCAACAGTTAGTTTGCTTTAAGTTGTTTGTTTCCCTTTCCATAGTCAAGATTGAGTTTTAGTTCTTAAAAAGCTTATGTGATTCGCAATCATTTAAGAAATAAAAGAAGAATTACGAAAAACAAACTCTATTGGTTATTGAAAACATGTAACAACAAACACCTTGAGGCAGATACAAAAGACTACATATTACGAACGCCCTGAGGCGGATACAAAATATTGAGCATCTGAATACAGTGCGAACTGAAGTAAAAGACTCGCTTAGACAATTCTACAACGGACAGAGTCCGACGAAAACCTGCAGACTCTCCGATATGAGTAATCTGCAAGTGAGAGCAGAGATAAGAGAATGGGAAACCTCGAAACCTTCCAAAGATAAAGATGAAGTGCTAGAAGAGATTGCAAGACTGAACAGTCAGATTTCTCCGTCAAATCACTCTGGAAAAGTCTCGCACTACAACATTGTAGACCTCAAAACGAGCTGTTGATTTCCTCAAGAGACATTCCGCAGTCTAGCCTACCTCCTCGAAGGGCTTAGAAGAAGGCAGATGAGGATGGCCACAAGTAGCGACGCAGTTACGATCTCATAATGCAATCAAAATAGACTACTTTTCCCATATGCGATGGCAGGTGTGACAGAGAGCTACCACACCCGGAGTCAACGCACATCAACCAACACTTCGATCAGCCATCGGTCAGCAGCGGGATCCGAGCACACGAAGACACAAGTGGTACGGTATAACACCAAGGCATCTCCCTTGGTAGGAAATCCATACTACTTCTCCGCAATATGAGAAGAAATTACGAGACCTCAGTGGATCAACTACGTGCTCAACCACAACAGGTGACCATGCATAACGACAACTATCATTGTGCCTGACCTTTGCAAATGTCAGAACATTCGGAGACTCCAGAAACGGAAATCCACTTTCAGCCTTTGGAAAACCCAAAGCATTTTCTTCAGCCTTTGGAAAACCCAAAGCACTCTCTTCAAGCGAGAACATTACAGAAGATAAGCTCTACGAAAGATGGTGCCTACAACGATTGGAAAACACCATTATATAGACATAGTGGTTCACCAAGCGGGCACTCCAACATTAACTGTCGAGCATTGAATGTTGTATGGGAAAATGGAAAATGACAGATCCCAAGGAAACTGCGCAGACCACTTCAATCAATTAATGGCACCGCGCGCAACCCCATTAATTGAAGGGGAGTAGCCGATATTCAACCATCATGCAACCTACGCCATACACGTGTCACCGCACAGGAAACCCTAGTCCTTCCTTTACGGGCCCATGGGATCAGCATGTTATTCAAATAACACCATGTCGCATGCTTGGCAAGCTTAGTCAGCTGAAGCTGATGACGATAGTTTCTGGTTTAACCCAACACCTAGCCCGCTCAGCATGGGCATCGATGGTTTAGGAAGTGGGAATCTAATCAGCGCTATCACGCCTGGTAACGATGACTCACCAGGGATCATTGCCCTTCCCCTTGCGGCCAATGATCGCCGAACCTAATTAGGTAAGCCTAGCTAGTGACAACTAGCAACGAAAGCTTCTAATCAAAACCTGGATTTGTAGCCCCCACTGCGAGAGTGTAGAGTCTGGAAGGTGGGAGCCTAGTCAGTCCCGAACTGATTTTGATGGCTCACCACGGGACCACTGCTTTTCAGTGTGGTCGCCAAATCACCAAACCTGGACTTGTAGCATGCTGCGAGGGTGTAGATAGTCTAGAAGGTGGGAACCTAGTTAGTCATGACCTGATTTCGACGGTTTGCCACGGGACCGCTACTCTTCAGCGTGGCCGCCAAACTGTGACGACCCCCTCCCGCACTGTATCGATACTGTCCACTTTGGGCTACCATCCGGCCCTCACGGCTTTAAAAGGCCTCAATACAATGGGGAGCTGACTCCGCACATATAAGGATCATCCTCATCCTCTACCCAGGCGATATGGGACTATGATTTCCCTTGTAGCTCGTCCAACCTCTCCCGGCCTGTTGGGCTCCAACCCTCACCCTCACCTCAGGTCCGCCCACTTAGGGTCTCACAATCCACCCCCCTTAAGGCCCAACGTCCTTGTTGGCCACACAAGCACAACGTCCACGTTGCCCGAGGGCCCACCTCCACGTGGCATACTTCCGGTTGGGTCAGGCTCTGATACCAAACTGTGACGACCCCCTCCGGCACTGTATCGATATTGTCCGCTTTGGGCTACCATCCGACCCTCACAGCTTTAAAAGGCCTCGATACAATGGGGAGCTGACCCCGCACATATAAGGATCATCCTCCTCCCCTACCCAGGCGATATGGGACTATGATTCCCCTTGTAGCTCGTCCAACCTCTCCCGGCCTGTTGGGCCTGTAGGGCTCCAACCCTCACCCTCACCTCAGGTCCGCCCACTTAGGGTCTCACACAAACCCTCCCAAATTTGTAGCTTGGTGCACTCAAGTGTAGATAATTTGGATGGTGGGAGCCTAGTCAGTCCTGAACTGATTTCGATAGCTTGCCACGAGTCCACTGCTCTTTAGCGTGGTCGCCAAACCCCTATCGAATACTTAGCCCCCACCGCACGGGGAGGGTGTCGACGATTTGAAAGGTGGGAGCCTAGGTAGTCCCAAATTGATTTCGATGGCTTGCCACAGGACCACTGCTCTTCAGCTTGGTCGCCAAACTTTTACTCCCAGAATCTGTAGTCCGCCTTGCTTGGACATAAATGATTCGGAAGGTGGGAGCCTAGTCAGTCCCGAACTGATTCTGATGGTTTGCCACAGGACCACTGCTCTTCAGCCTGGTCGCCAAACCTTCACTCCCCGAATCTGTAATCCGCATAGCTCAGACATAAATGACTCGGAAGGTGGGAATGTCAAACAACTTTCCACACGACCTCCACTTTCCTCCAAGACAGCGGATGCAAACATTAATTTAGCTGAGTCAGCGCCATCACGCTCAAACGGATTGACTTTCTAACATTAGAAAAGGCCATTCATACCGGTACAAAGATAGTACAGCCGATGTCCAAATGAAAGCTAATTATGATGCCAACCCGAGCTTACGGTGCCTGACTCGACATAAGCGCTCTGACGCGTACATAGCTTTCCCACAACAACAACTGCAATCGGCTAGTCAGGCAAACAAGGTAAACTTCAAGCAGCTTACCTAAGGGACATGACACAACTCGGATGACTCAACCCCCAGTTAAATTGTTCGCAACATGCCCACTATCGGACATAACTACGCAGCAATGACCTCGAGTCATTCACAATACAAAGCGGTCAAACTCTCTACCGCAGACAAATCAGACAACTTCCTATTGATTCAACCAGCCTATGCCAAAGTAAGAAGACGAGGCGAAATAAGAAAACATGCAATAGAAACACCAAGTATGAAACGAAGAAAACTATTTTCATTAATGATCAAAACAAAAAGAGTACAAGCACACAAAAATACTCCTAATCAAGAGCAGGTACAGAAACAGAAGAACTAAGTCTAGTAGAAGATGGAACAGGGATAGCATCCACAAGCGCCACGTTTTGCGTATCAGGGCCCACATTGCCTTCCTCATCCGATGATGCAAAGGCAACATACAAATCGACATATGACATCTTCTTATACTGGCCAAGATCCCACTGCGGATGCTACTCCTTCATCAGTGCCAACAGCTCCAGCCGGCCATGTATAACCCAACGGAACTCACATTTGCCTTGCACTTGAAGAAGTTTTTCCTCTCGAACCTTCACGTCGACAAGTTGACAACTTCACGCTCCAGTAGCTCCAACTTGCCAGTTAGCGTGTCGACCTGAGACTGCAATGTGGCCAGACTACTCTTCACAGCACTAAGCTCATGCCACCCCAATTCGAGCTGGTTCTCAGCCTTTCTCGTCTCGCGGGCGTAGAACTCCACATCGGATTCCAACTGTTGCTTCTCAGCAGCTCAGTAAACTTTCTTTGAAGCACTACCTTCAACAAAAGACTGCAGCTTAGAACAAGCCTAAGCCGCAGCATCTTGGGCAGCCTCGACTTCTCGGCGGACTCAGCTCAACTCCTGCCCAAGTTCGTCCCTTTCGAACACTGCCTCCATCAGACTACGCTCGAGGTGTTCCAAACGAGCCCCCTGAGCCTCAGCCTCCACGGTTGACTGATCCAATCGCTTCTCCTCAGCTTGCTTCGTTAAGTCGCTTGATTTCATGGAGCGCATTAGAATACAACAGCTGCATGTGAGAGAAGACACGCTCCAAGGTATATACTCTCTCACAAGCCGCCTCGACTTCCGACCCTTATCCATGCATCCTTCCAACGTATCATCTTCGGGTTTCATAGCATGATCTATTAGCCAGCTGTGGCGCCTGCTTATGTGTTTCCTCAAAACATACTCTATATCCACCTCTTGATGCAAACATGTTTATCCGTGCATCTTGGTGAAACCTTCCCTGATCGGGAACTATGCCAGCACCCCTCTTTACAGTCGCCACCGTTCTCATACTCTCCTCTGTGGCCTTTCCTTTGTCAAGAACAGTCGACCCTTTATTAGGAGACGGCTCAATGGGATCCGGAGGGAGGAGAGGGAGCGAATTATCCAAAAGACCCTCCAACACTTCCAATTGTGGCCTAGAACGAGACAGTGAGCAATGCAGACTATAAGAGACATGGTCGGTACCACAACCACCTTCAGGCGAATCAACAGCAAGGCAATTAGATTCTACCACCTCAGGCAAATCTTCACAAGAACCTCCAACAACAATGTTCCCACGCAAATTAGCACTAGTGGAAGCTGCCATTGCGACCCGCACCAGACGATCATTCAGAGCCTCGACCTGCGTGTCACTAAGGTTCAACTTGCCCATGACTTCTGCTAACCGCAGGTAATCTTTCTCCAAGAAGAAAATGTCAGTCTCCGCCTCAACAGGCTCAGCAAGCTCACGCTCCTCTCTCACTGGAGCGGCTCATGCTGAAGATGACCCAACTCTAATGCGATCCCTCTTCCTCACAAAAGAAGCAAGCTTCTTGGATGGCTCCTCCACATCGGACAGAACATGAACTTTGGCCCCAACATCCTTCATCTTCCTAGAAGGGGTGCCTTCTTCCAACTTAATGCGCGACTCACAATACATAGTGGGGGTAACGTGCCAGTTGTCCCATAGCCCACTACGGATGCAGTTGGAAACTCTTATGACATCGACCGCCTTCCTTTGTTGCATGACACGAAACGTCTCCATGGTGTTTTACTCCTCTAAGGTGAGAGGAGTGTTAGGAAACCTTCCTGCAAGGGAACACAAGTAATGAGCAGCCGGCTCGCTATCAAGCATATCAAAATCGCGAGAAAAAGATTGAACTTACGGAACGGTCTGAACTGTCGCTCGAGCGGATGACCCCTGAACCGAAAATAACTAGAATCCGCAAAAGTCAAGAAGTAGTACTTCTACCAGAACTTGAAATCATCAGGGAGTTTACTGAATCACTTTGACGACTTCATCTTACAGACAACATTGTTCTTCAACTGAGGAGAGGTCAGCAACTGAATCACCAGCGGGGTCACACTAACGCCGGCCTCCTTAGCACTAAGCAGAATCATGAGGATGATCCTGTATCCATTGGGTCCCAACTAAGCCGGAGGAATGCCTAAGAGATCAAAGAACTCCTAAATCACATCTAGAACCGGGAAATGCACCCTAGTTTAAAGCATCCCCTGATATAAACAGATGAAACTGGCAGGAGGTGACATAAGCGTTTGGCCGCCCGTTAGGAGATACAATGGCAGGACCTCAGGAACCCCAAACTTCGTACGGATTTCAGCAAGACCGAGCTCGGACAACAACCTGTCTCCAAACAATTCCAGGGCCTCAGCCAAAACAACATCATCAAGAAGGTTTTCTTGAGCCATGAAAAAGACGAACGATCTTTTTGGAACAATATCTTCGAAAAAAAACAAAGTAGAAGAATTAGACTCTGCACTGCATATGACCTAAATAGAGGATAGTTTCCCGCCACTTTTCTGTCGAACCAACGCACGTGCCATTAATGCGGCGTGCGGTTCAAGCAACAATTCAAGCTCAATCATCATGAGCGGCGCATCCCTTCAAAAGATGACTTAGCGAACTGATGTGACGCTACAAATTCTCTGTTACAGCATTACACCTTCCTCAGAGCCCTGTCTGACTTTAGCATCGGAGTGCCATCGGCCACCCCACAGTGGTCGGTGGCTCACATGCGTTGCTAGTGCAGGTCAACAGGTCAGCAAGAATAGGGTCAAAGCAGGGAGCGAAAATCGACTGCATCAATAATATCACTCTAACCCTCATCTTTTCTTTTTGCTTTCAATTGTCAAGGTTATATATTTTTTTTCTTTACATTGAGGACAATATTTGGTTTAGGTTTCGGGGTGAGGTTTATGAGTTTTTGTGCAATTTTCTAAAATCTCGAGCTGAAATGTATTTCACAACTCTATCGATTAATTACTGTATTCTACTCAATCTCCATTGAATACATAGATGATTCTGGTACTTGTGAAAAATCTTTTGTATTTGATGTGTAAATATGCATTCGAAATTCGCAGTTTGTTTCCATTGAAGAGCATATGCTTTCAAGTGCTTGATGCTTTTAAATTTGAGAAAAATACATGATATCACTTGCCACATTGATACAGTAATAGGAACATAAGGTTTGATATTATCTTTAAGTTAAATATATTTCATGAGATTTTTCAACTCGACTATTCTTGCATTATAAGCCAAGTTAGCATAATTTGAAGTTTATAAGTGAGATATTTAATAGGAAGCCTTAGAATAATTGTGGAGACTTAACCCTTGTGAGTTTTGAGCGATTCTATTTTTCTTGAGGGTTTTTAATAAACTCTAATTTTTCGTGAGTCTGCATTAACTCGTTGATGATCTCGTTATTCTTGTTTATCTTTTTTATTGTTTTGAGAATGACATTTAAATTGGATCATTACACTAAAACTTCTTGATTTATTTAGTTGAGATGTCATAATACCAACTAGAACTTAAGAAGTGATATAAGTATTTTCTTTGAACCATTCTCTAGCCTTTTAGCCTACCCAGTAATAAATATTTGTTTGCAACACTTTTAAGCCTTTGAATAGTTTTTCTTTGTTAATCCATTTTCCATTACCTACTCCAATTATGGAGTAATACTCCATAATATTTATACTCTTACCCAATTTCTCTGAGAATGTGTATGATTTGATATATGTTTGGAATGGCCAAATAGAAAGAGTTGAAACTAAATATTCCATGAACCCTCAAGGCTGAAATGTTTTATTGTGTAAAAAGGGAAAAACATGTCACTGATAAAAAAAAAAAATATATATATATATATATATTGATGCTTCAATAAAATTGGAAGGAAGAAAAACTAATGGTATACAACATTGGTTTATTCTTCAGTGCCCCATGTGTTTATTAAAGGGTTATCCATTCTTAGAGAATTTTTATATATTATTTTTCATTCTTGTCAGTCATAATATTTGCCTCAATACAATCTAATAAAGACATAAGTGATCTTAAGTAAATATTTGATCCGTAGATGTGGAGATTGAATAGACAAGAACTATGGTGTTTGACCCAACATTCTTAAAAGTATTTAGTATTCATGTCCATGAGATCATATTTATTTCATTATTTGAAAAGTTTTTTTTTCATGATAATTATATGTGAGATGTTTGTGTTTCCAAAATTTATTATTTTCTTCACATATAAACTGAGTGATAAATATTCAATCTCTGAGTGACATGAAAAATTTGTAGTCGAAGCATAATTTCTAAAGGTTATTTAGTCGTGTCTTTATTGTAAAATGGAGAATTATGTTGATAAGGCTATGCACACTTACACTTCGAGTTGAGAATGATGATGAAATTTATTTAACATTTGGATACAATTAAATTATTGTCAAGTCTGTTGATATACTATTGTGACACTGTAAGTTGCTTTTTCCTACAAAATTTGGCAATTACATAATTACTCTGAGGAAAATAAAGGAGAGTGGCCAATTTTTGAAAAATTTTGTTTTTAAAGTAATTTTTCTTTTATTGAGTTTGTCATGTTTGTGGGTGACATTTCTAGAAACCCTCATGAGACTATAATTCGTCAACTAGAGGTAATCTAGGGGTTCAAAGCCTTGTTACACGTTAAGCCGATGATTCTTGCAAAAGTGAGTTAGGATTTTATTTTTGTTTTGCTCAAAGACTAGGAAAATATAGGTTTGGGGGTATTTGATATACACGTAATTTATACTTAAATTACCTTATAATTTATATTTGTTAGTGTTTCCAATATTGTAGTTTGTTCTAATTATTTAATTTTCCCGTTTTTATAGGATTGGGAGCTTAAACGATGGAATCGTATAAATGTGCACTTCAAAGAAGAATTGTTTGACAGGTTCGAATGGCGGTACAAAGTGACAGGTGAAATTGGAAGTCGCCATGACAATCACATGCCAAAACCCAACCCAACCAAACCCAAATCCACCTTTTTTCTAGCCTAAGCCCAAGCCCAAACCAAATCCCTATTTATTTTCTTCTTCCCTCAACACAACAGGGCTTTCTTTTCGGCAGCCACAAACGCTCTCTCTTCCTTCTTCCTCCTCTCTCCCTAACATCGCAACTAACAACTGTTGGAAATTTATGTATTTCCATAAGGTTGAATGAGATAAATAGTTATTTATGTATTCTCTACCAGCCAATAGACGTGTCTCCTTGCAAGTATTGGTGTCTTCTGGGAGCAGATACGTAGTGTTTCATTTGGTATAAGTAGGATCTCAAACCGGTCATTTGAGATATCCAAAATATTAACAATTCATCATTACAACAACAACCTAACACACAGAAGAAGAGTTTACATTCAAATCAAACAGGTTTTTTCCTGGTCATCTCAAAGTCAATTTATATTTCTATTTGTCTGAGTTTCTGTCCTGAAATGCATTAGAAACATAGACGAACCTATTGTATCTTGGGAGACTAACAACCATCAATGTTGCTCCAAGACGGGTCGAATATTGTTTTAAAGACATTGCATTAAGCAAGCCTCAGATTATCCCATCCTCTCATTGTTACAGATTGTATCTAACAATCTTAAAGCCAATAAAAATAATATGTATCAGTGTTAGACTTTCATACAGCTCTAGCCAAACATATCCAGAGTACTAAAAACTCTGGTCAAATCCAATGTAGAACTTTGGTCAATACGTGTTTGGTTTTCAGACTTTGAGTCTGTGTTGTACACTTTACGTAGCCATACATATCAAAAGCACTAAAACTTTGGTCAAATCCAAAGTACACACTTGGGTCAAAACTTGTTGGCTTACAGACTTCGAGTCTATAACATCTACTCTTTAGTACAATAAACTTTTAATTGTGCAAATTAGTTTAACACACAGTTTCGTACAGTGCGTGTTTTATTTGTACATTTAATTTCAACATATTGTTTTGTACAATAAGTTTTAGAGTTTATATTAATTAGAACTCTATCAATATTAATGTTTTTTACTACAGTAATTTGTACAAATTAGATACAAAGTTTATAAATTTATGAACTCTAATTAAGATACTATTTTTACAGTACTTAATCTAATTAAATTTTTTGTGACACAATTTGATTTATTTGTATTATTACCAATAATAAATAGATTTTTTTTTGTGTGACAAACAGAAATATAGAAAATAAAATGGAAACCACTTTAATTGTTGGGTGACCTCTGGAGTCATTACAGTTCTTGCTCATGATAGGCCAGAGAAATTAAAAGGAGTTGATTTTAAAATATGGCAGAGCAAGATGGTTTTACCTAACAACATTTGGTTTGGCAAAGTTTCTCACCGAAGATGAACCAAAGCCAAAAGATGGCGAAAAGCAAGAGAGCCTCAAAGAAGTGTTCCTCGCAATTGAAGCTTGGAGGCATTTTGACTTCTTGTACAGAAAGTATGTGATGAATTCGTTGGATGAAGTTTTATACAAGACCTATGGGGGGATTGGAAAACAAGTACAAAATGGAGGATGTTGGACTAAGAAATTTGTCGTTGATAAATTCATGGATTACAAGATGACTGATGCTAAAACTGTCATTCTCTAGATCTAAGAAATCCAAATTCTCATTAACAAAATGTAGGCTGAAGGCCATGTCATCAGCGAATATTTTTCGATTATTGTTATCATTGGGAAGCTCCCTCCTAATTGGAAAGATTTCAAGCACTATCAAAAACACAAGTGCAAGGAGATGAGTCTTGAAGACTTAATCATCCGCCTAAAGATTGAGAAATACAAGTGAGGAACACACAAGCGCACACCAGTTGATTCAAAGGCGCATGTCATCGAGAGTTTAAAGCAACAGAAGAGCTCTCACAAAAGGAAGTGTTCCTTGAAGAATGGGGAAAGTGGCGTAAACCCTAAAAGTCACGCGAACATTAAAAGGTTCAAGGGCTCTTGCTATGTTTGTGGCAAGAAGTGGCATCTTGCGAAGGATTGTCAAAACTGTAAAGATGAAGACAACGAAAAGCAGTCTTCTCGAGAAAACTTGTCAGAAGCCCTTGGTTGTCTTATCGAAAAGTTACACATTAGTGCCAATGTGTTAACCTCTTACAGATGGTCTTTTCAATGACAATGTAGTGGTCTTTAATAATACAAAATTTGTTTCTTATTTGCTTAAGTACCCTTTACTATGGAACGATAAACTAGGTCGCATAAACTTTAAAAAATGAAGAAGTTGACTAGTCTAGGGTTAATCCCTAAATTTGATAATAAATCACAACACAAATGCAAGGTTTGTGGATAAGCCAAATTTACTAAACATCATTTTCATTCAATACAAAGAAACCTTGAAATTTTGGGTTTAGTACACACCGATTTATGTGATTTCAAATCAACTCCTACTCGAGGTGGGAAGAAATATTTTATCACATTTATCGATGATTGCTCACGATATTTTTATGTGTATTTATTAAATAGCAAAGACGAAACAATCAATGCGTTTATAAAATACAAAACTGAAGTAAAAAATCAATTAAATAAAAAGATCACAATATTGAGATCTGATAGCACTACACCACATACCCTCATTGATAGCATTTTCCAATAGCACTTTTTACAATTTTGCTATAAAAAATCAATTTTAATGGGCTTTAAAAATGAAAAACATTGTCTAATGAAGGGCGGGCTTTTTGGCGCCCCCGTAAAAATTTTATTTCACTCGACCTTATCTCTCCTCTCCACTAAATTTCACTCTAGCTAAACCTAAAACATGATTCCTTAAATTTTTATTATCTGGAATTATATCACTTAGAACTACTACACCTCTTTGTTGTTTGTGATTTCCCCTCTCTTATAGAGAAACTAGATCACCTTCGAGTTGTCTTGCGGATGTGGGGTGCCTATTTCTTATAGAGAAAATAAAATAGCCTACGGGTTAGTCTTGCAAAAATAAGGTGAATTTTTATGCATAAGATAGGCTTTGATATTTATCCATAAAAAATGTGACGTGACTTTATGCACATTGATAGCCCAAGAGTGGTTTTTAGTTACTCATATAGTTAAGAGTATCCATTAAGTTCATGTCCGTATGTGATGTGTCCCCACTTAGACATGAATGATGGAGAAGTTCTCCTTTATATGAGAGAGGCATACGGACATGTATGTTCGGCACGCAGGTGGTTCGAATGTGGTATCGTCTAAGTGATCAATCCGTTAAAAATGAATAATATGCTTAAGTCAAATAATGTATGAAGATAACTGTTTTAATTAATAAATTACATTTATATTGTTTATAACCTTTTTCATGTATGATGGGAAGTCCACTAATATTTCTGCAAGTCAGACTTGTCATAGTCAACATGTATAGAGTAAGTACAATAAATACGTATTTACTTATTAGGATGATGACATGATTGCCTCGTTGAGGAACTAAATTATTTGAACTGTGATTTTCTTGCATGACACATTTGCCTCATTGAGGAACTACCTTTTTGTATGGTTGTTCATGGTTTGTGTTTAATTTTATGTTATCACTTGCTGATGTGTTGATTTTTAGGATGAAGATTTCTCACACCAGCTTTATTGCTGACCCAAGTGAACTTTTACTTATTGGGTACATTCTTTTGGGAATGTTGCCGACGAGCCTTTCAGATTTAAAGATTTTTTAGCAGCGTCACTGGAGTTTTGTTAGTAGGGCTGCTAATTCAGAGTCAGAGTTTTTAGCAAAGTCAGAGTTTTTTAGCAGCGTCACTGGAGTTTTGTTAGTAGGGCTGCTAGATTTTTTAGAAGCGTCACTGGATTTTTTAGCAAAGTCAGAGTTTCCTGGTTAGATAATTTTTAGTTTGTTTAAATTTTTCCAAACTATGTTTTAGTTGTTGCTGCTAATTGTTTCTGTTGTTATTGAATTTTCATTTCCCAAGTTTTGGGGAAACGGATAATCCTACGTGGATTTTAGGATTTTCGTTTTCTTCAAAAATTGGATCATGACACTAGCCATCACTGATGCCGACCGCCCAGCCATCGCCTCTCCCCCGCTTGCCTTTTCTCATTTGCTCTCGCTCCGACCTTCGTGAGGATGGGTTCTATCCTTGTAGAGATTGGAGTGGGAGCGAAGGAGAAAAAAGGGGGTGAAAAGGGGTGATTGTAGGGTTGTCGGCGGCAATGACGTCCTTGTTGATGCTTTTGTTGGTTGCTATTGAGAAGAAAAATAGAAGGTTGCAACAACTTGCTATTGAGAAGGGAAAAAAGGAGAGACGCCAGAGGACAGTGTGAGGCGTGGCAGCAACATAACTGTCGTTGTTGTCCCAACTTTTTGTTGGGAAGAGATCGCAAAGGGAGAAAGAAAGAAAGAAAGAAAGAAAGAAAGAAAGAAAGAAAGAAAGAAAGAAAGAAAGAAGAGATGGGAAGAAAGGGAAAAAAACTTTTATTGGTAGTGTCCTTTAATAGGTTAAAAAAAAGGGTTTTTAGACATACCCCCCCCCCCCCCATCACAATTCCTAATTAGTTAGACCCCCTCAAAGATAGAAAATTAGACTTGCCCCACTAAATTAACATTTCCTTCCTTTGACCGTTCGGGTCATATATGTTATGATCAAAATACCCATCATGTGAAAAGCGCACTTATGTTAAAAATTTTGTCAATATATTCCTAGAAATAATAACGCATCTCGATACACGATTATGGGCTACAATTAAGACAAAATATTAATTGAAGCGTAACACATCACGAGGTGAAATTGATGTCTTGGATTGTAAAAAAAAACATATTCATCTTCATCGGTTTCTTCCCAGGTAACCCCCACCATTACCACTCTTTCTGCACAAGGAGTAGCTTTGAAATAAGAACTAAAGCTCCACCATTCAACATTGTGAACCTCTGTACTCCACTGAGTCGACCCAGAGAAACCCACAAACATGAAATCACTCACAAACATATCCAAATCAAGATGAAATGACAAAAGGGGTTAACTAAGTTTCGATTCTTGTACAAAATAGAGACATTAAACATCAGAGTTTGCCCATCAAAAACGATCCAAGCATTTATGAGGTTCCCAAAAGCGCAAACATGGACGAACCCCTTTCAATCCGAGAAACTAGGGTTGAACAAAAACCAACCAAACCGATCGGGTCGATCGGTTTAGTTTAGATCGGTTTTGGCTCGGTTTAGAAAATTCAAAACCAATATGGTCGATTCGGTTTTCGACTTTTAAGAGATTTTAATCAAACCGACTAAATATATATAATGAATTAACATATATTAGATATAAAAATAATATAATATGTTTAATTAGGTCGGTCAATTCGTTTTTAATAACATTTTAGTCGATCAATTCGTTTGCAATTTATATAAATTAAGATTGGTTCGATTTCGGTTCAGTTTAAAATTTTTGAAACCTGATGATACACCAAAACGGTTCCAATTTTGCGTTGTACACGTGTCATGATGATCTCAAGGATTTACAAGCCCTAGCGTCAACCCAACACTGATCCAGCCCAAGCGGTTCCAAGGCCGCCCAATGCGGTCCGCCAGATGGACTCGAATTTTCACAGTTTGCTAAGCCCACGTGTCTCACAGCTATCCTCAATACCTGTACGCCCTGCTAAGGCAAGTATCTCGAGGATCAACTTTGGATGGGAAATTACAGTAGCTCTTTGCTTCAAACTAGGAAGCAGATTCCAGAATATGTATCACATATGGAGACTTCTACCTATAGAATACTCTCGGAACATGAACTATCATCCGTGTATCTAGGAGCGCATGGCTAACAAGGAAACTTCCCTCCACAATACAACCCCTAATTAGATAAGAATTTCCACGCAGATCTTCTTCCCTAAACTACGCCATTGATGGCCGGGTTGAACCAGGACTCCTGCACTATAAATAAGACAAGAGATTGGTAAGCTAAGGTACGCTACAAATTCTCTGTTTACAACATTATGCCTTGTTCAGATCTCTGTCTGACTTTAGCATCGGAGTGCCATCGGCCACCACAACGGTGATTTGTGGCTCATGTGCGTTCCTTGTGCAGGTCAGCAGGTTTGCAGATCAAGATCAAAGCAGGGAGCAGAAAATGACTACATCAGTTTGGCGTCGTCCGTGGGGAAGACAAAGTTCCTAACCTTTTACTAGCATCATTTATCTTCAAAATACAAGAGATGGTGACCACTAGATCGCGCAACAATGGAGATCAAGGGGACACGTCAAACGCTCAGACTGGCGCCATGTCGCCTCTCGGCGGTGCCGATGACGCACGAACAACAGACTCACACCCCCACATCAGTTACAACAATGATGGACCCCATGATAGATTTGTTGTCGTGTCAAATACACCAAATCGCTAAAGCGGTAGAGGCTCTCGTACAACAGAACCCTCTACCCGCTAATGGAGATCAGGAGCAACACATGCCTCCATTTCCAAGGGACGACAGAGTGCAAGCACAGGAGAGTCAAGCCCCTGTTATTTCTCATTAAACTAGAAGAGGCGGCGCAGCCAGCGCAGAATTGACTCTGAGGGCAGAAGGGCTAGGCCCTATGAACCCTCTCCACCGAGGGGCGCACGATTCAGACGTGCTCTACCGTTCGTGGATCGTATCATGAACGAGGCTTTTCCAAATAAGTTACGCCTTCAAAGCTCGACTTCTACAACGAGACCATAGACCTGTTCGACCACATACGCCATTACCAGCATGTAATGGCACTCAAGGAAGGATTCGAGTCAGTGATGTGTAGAACCTTCCCTACCAGCCTAAAGAAGTCAGCACTGACATGGTTCCACAACCTCCCTCCAAACTCAATCAACTCATTCAAGACGTTGGCGAAAGAGTTCCTGATGCGGTTTGTCGAAAGCCAGCGCCTCCAAAAGAGCTCGCACTACATACTCTCTTTGAAGCAAAGATCCAATGAGACACTCAGAGAGTACGTCACACGCTTGAACGACGAGCTAACACACATTGACGGATGCAGCGACGACATGGCCGTGACGACTTTCACCGCAGGCCTAAAGGAAAGAAAGATTTATGAATATCTCACCTTTGAACCCCCTTTGGATATGACGGAGCTCCTCAAGAGCACCCAAAGGTACATCACCTTAAAAGAGTTGAGAACTGTGAAGAGGGAACCAGAAGGCTCCTAAAGATAGGAAGGAGGAAAGGAGGTGTGAGGATGAAGAAATGAGAAAGCCAAAGCGCAATGACAACAGGTCAGACCCTGGCCAGGACAAGCCAGAAAAAGCATCCAACTACGTTGGATCCAGGGCCGTGACCCCCTTCAATTCTAGCTTGTCGGACGTCCTGAATTCCATGAAAAATGGGAAGATCTTAAGTGACCCCTGAAGCAGCGCGGAGACCCCTCCAAACGAGACAACAACAAGTATTGCTCATACCACAAGGAGAGTGATCACGATACCAACGACTACAAGAGTCTAAGGTATGAGATTGAGTATTGGATTCACAAGGGCAACCTAAAGGAATTTTTTAGCTCCGAGAAGCAACCAGAAAAACCCAGGGACCATGGGGAGTCGGTCAAGGAAATAGAGAAAGAGACTCCGAGCATAATCTATGTTTTTCATTGAGTCGGACCGAATGAAGACCAGTCGAACAAGTCCCGTAAGCGAAATCTATTGGAGATGCGGACACAGCCCGCAGATGAGGACATACGATTTTACTAGTCGAGAGTGCAATGCCCCATTCCCACCTTAACCTTCACAGACAAAGACTTCGAAGGAGTCCGAGCTCCGCACAATGACGCACTCATCATATCGGTCTCCATTGCAAGGTGGGAGGTAAAGAGAGCTCTGGTAAATACGCAGATCTCACTCAACGTCCTGTTCTACAACGTGTTCCGCGCTATAGACCTCAATGAAGAGAACCTTACGTCCTTAGACTACCCACTGATCAGATTCAGCGGAGAAAAATGCTTCCCAATTGGGAAGGTAAGGTTAGCAGTAGTGGCAAGAGAGCCACAACTCAAAAAGGTCCAGTTTGTGGACTTCATGGTAGTAGATGCACCGTCTACCTACAACCTTATCTTGGGAAGACCATGGCTTCACCAGATGGAAACAATAGTCTCCACCATTCACCAATGCGTTAAGTATTGAATTAGGAGCTCCTTCTTCATCTTATGTTGCGGACATGATGTTATAAGAGTTTTGAAGCGCTAATAGTAAGCTAGATATGATTCTCCTGGACCTTGCTATATACCACTGATTTTCTTCCTCAACAAGATAATTTTGGAAGTTGGGAAGAATTTTTCTAGAAACACCTTCTTCATGCTATCCCAAGAATATATTGTTTTGGAAGGTAGTTCACAAAGCCAATCCTTAGCCCTATCAGTAAGAGAAAATGAAAATGCTCTCAGTTTCAGGATGTTCTCATCCACAATCATTGGCATCATACTGAAGCATTCAACTTCAAATTTCTTTATATGTTTATTTGGATCCTCCATAGAAAGACCATGAGACTTTGGAATATGATGAAGTAGACTGGATTTTAGCTCGAATGACTTTGTCTTGCCTTGCGCTGCTATTGGATAGTGAATGCACAGGGGTGCGGCTTTGTCTAAGGTGGATGTCGAAAGTTCTTTAATAGATTTATTGTCTCCCATGTCGAAATCTTCAAATTCAGATTCAGAGCTAGACGTTTGTGACTCTTTTGTTTGTCTCCATCGTCTTCTAAATGTTTTCTCATGCTCTAAATCGTATTCTAATAAGTTTTCACTGGATCTCCTATTGAGCATGAACTGGTACCTGAGATAAAGACAAAAAGAAGAAAAAAATCAATAAAAATAAAAATAAATAAATAAAAACTAATGAAGTAATTAACAATTTTACTAATCCCCGACAATGGCGCCAAAAATTGATGCGTTATTTTAGTAGCACACAACTTAATACCCTGCTTTGTGATTGTAGTATAGAATAAATAGGGATCGTTCTGGACCAAGGATTAGAGAGTTTGCCAATTAACACTAAGAATAGCTAAAAGACAACTAACGACCTAATTAAGTAAATAATGGGGGATTGAATTTTCTAAGTTAAACTATGAAAATAACTACGAAAATTACTATAAAGATAATGAAACTAAAGGGATGGCAAAGATAAGAAATTAGCTAAGGGTTTATTTCCACACACCAAACATATGCTCATAAATCAATATTCAATAGTCACTTGCTAATTCGTGAGTGACAATGCTCAAGATTAACCGTGATAAACACTGCATTAATCTTATTATTTTTCCAAGTTCGTTGAATTAAACTAAGCGTCGCTTTCAAACTATTCTTATCATGTTATCTAATCAGGAATCGTAAGTTAGATAACAATCTAAGATCATTAAGTTTTGTGAAAAATATGAACACTGACTAGGCAATTACAAGTATGATCAACATCTTGTTCTTACCTAGGTTTTTACTTAACCTTACCAACGTTCCTTGGTATTTACTACTTATGAGTACAAGATTGTAACGATTAGGTGAAACTCTATTATACTCTAGCCTCAGATCCTAGCATGCTTACTAAGTTGGCCACCTTAACAAACATACAAAGAAAAGTTCTATATAAAGCAGCTAAGCAAAACACAATCACTAATCAACAAGGAAGATTAAATTCAACTAATTTATAAAACACATGTTCGGCGTTTCGAATCCACCCCTAACTAAGAGGAAGTTTAGCTAGACATATTAATCATGTTCAGACAGTAATCCATAATTAAATATCTAACTATAAATAAGAAAAGGTAAGAAGAAACTTTGTCGCTGCGTGGTGGTGCTAGAAAATGGAACTGGTGGTGCGGATAGTAGAAAGAAAAATAAATAAATCTCCTCCTTCCTCACGATTTGCTCCTTCTTTTTCCTTCTCGATCTTTGCTTCTGCTGTGAGATTAGACTGTGAACGATGGAGGTGACGAAAAGAATGGGGACGATGGGATGTTGGGTTAAGAAAATAGGGTCTTCGTGCACGAAGGTTCTGATGGAGATGGTGATGGAACGATGGGGCTCATGAACTGTTGTGGTGGCATGTGCTTGCAATGAATTGTGAGGAGCAAGATGGTTGGAGGGTGTGGATGGATGTGTGACTTGCTGTGGCTGTGGATGAGGAGACTATGGATGGGTGGTTTTTCCAAAGCAAGGTATCATCCCTTTTATAATTGTTTTCTGTTGGGTTTCCTTCTTTGCGTGGTTTCCTTTTGCAATCAATATTTCTAAATTGCCAATTTGCTTCACTTAGCTTCTATTTTGAAATTTTGTAATTGGAAACCTACACAAACATGAAAATAATAATTAGTACCATAATAAACAAGTAATAGACAAAAATATATATATAAATATGGTACTAAAAATAGCCTAATTATGCTCCTATCATCCAACCATGGAGACCTCCCTTCAAACTTAACTCTCGGCGATCGGTAAATAGTATGGGCCTCATGCAAGTTGTCCCATAGCCCACTGCGAATAAAGTTGGAAACACATATGACCTCAACCACATTCTTCGTTGGCAAGTCGCAGAATGTCTCCATAGTGTTTCGCTCCTCTAGGGTAAGAAGAGTAGTGGGAAACCGTCCTGTGAGGAAACACGAGCAATGATTAGCATACAATCAAGCACAACGGAATCGAAAGAAAAAGCTATACTTATGAAGTAGCTTGAACTCTAGTTCGAGCGTACGACCCTTGAACTAGAAGTACTTTGAATCCGCGAGAGCCAAGAAGCAATACTTCTGCCAAGACTTGAAGTCATCATGCAAAATCTAAAAGCAAGTCGGCGACGTCATCTTACAAACGGTGTGATCGTTCAACCGATGAAAAGTGAGCAACTGGATCACCATCGGAGTCATGCGGACACCAGCTTCCTTCGCCCTAATCAAACTGAGAAGAACGATCATGTACCCATTAGGCACCAACTGGGACAGAGGAATTCCAAGAAAGTCCAAAAAGTCCCAAATCACATCCAGAACAGGAAAATGAAATCCAGTTTGGAGCATCCCGCGGTGCAAATAGATAAACCCACCGGCGAAAACATTGGCGTCTAATCATCCTTCAAAGCATATAATGGCAGGTCCTCAGGGACCCCGAACTTCGTCCAGATTTCAGCAAGGCCAGATTCAGAAAGCAACATGTCTTCGAAAAACTCAAGGCCCTTGGCAAAGTTGCATCATCAATATGGTCTTGAAATGCCATGAAGAAGATGAACAATCTTTTCAATCAGAAAATGAATAGAGTAAGATCTCTAAAAGTAAGAAAATGGAAGAGTTGGTCTCTGCACAAAGGATGACCTAAATAGATATTGGATTCATGCCTCTTCTCCACTGAACCGACGCACATTCAATTAATGAAGCGCACGGCTCAAGCAACAATTCAGACCCAATCATCATGAGCGGCGTATCTTTTCAAGAAGTGACCTTACGAACCGATGTGATGGCCCACTAACTCGGGGGGAGTAGCTGATGATAAACCAAAATGGTCCTAATTCTGCATCGTACACGTGTCATGATGATCTTGAGGAATAACAAGCCCTAGCGTTAGCCCAACACTAATTTGGCCCAAGCGGTTCCAAGCCAGCCTAATGCAGTCCGCCAGACGGACTCGAATTCTCACAGTCTGCTAAGCCCACATGTCTCACAGCTATCCTCAATACCCTTAAGCTCTGCTAAAGCAAGTATCTCGAGGATCGGCTTCGGACAGGCAATTACTGCAGCTTTTTGCTTTCAACTAGGAAGCAGATTCCAGAATATGTATCACACATGGAGACTTCTACCTATAGAATACTCTCGGAACTGGAACTATCTCCCGTGTATCTAGGAGTGCATGGCTAACAGGGAAACTTCCCTCCACAACACAACTCCTAATTAGATAAAGATCTTCACGCAGATCTTCTTCCCTAAACTACGCCATCAATGGCCTGGTTGAACCAGGACTCCTGCACTATAAATAATACATGAGGTTGGTAAGCTAACGTACACTACAAATTTCCTGTTTACAACATTATGCCTTCCTCAGATCTTTATCTGACTTTAGCATCAAAGTGTTATCGACCACCGACTACAACAACGGTGGTTCGTGGCTCACGTGCGTTCCTTGTGCATGTCAGCAGGTTTGCAGGTCAAGGTCAAAGCAGGGAGCGAAAAATGACTGCATCAAAATCGATAAAAGTCGATTCAATTTTCAATCCTACGAGAAACCATTTACATCACCCACTGTCTCGTTGTCTTGGGAGATTAGAAAGGTGAGTCCTCCAAAACTCAAGTGAAACAAGAGTCCTCCATGACCCATTGGAGATTTTTGGTTGAATTGAACAACTCATATGAAACAAGAGTGAAATAGAGAGAGATGAAGAGAGGAAATTGAAATGCTTAAAAAACAAGGGAAGTAAGGTGAATTAGAAAGAGGGGGATCTAAGGAAGGAGGTGACCATCCAAAGCCCTAATTTGAACTCGTTGCAGCAGCAACAAGCGCAATTGCAAAACATAAAGAATTTTCAGATGCAGTAGCAGAGGTTGACGAGATCGCTTTCGATGTCGAGAATGAATCAGATGCAATAACAATAACAACAAACACAATATAATGTGGCAATTGGGACAATGTTGCAGCATGCATGGATTTACAGATTTGTAGGTTGCAGTAATAACAACAGATGGGTCAGATGTATAATGGAGTTGTTGAGGTCAGCATTTATTGGGAAAACAGGTGCGATTATGTTGTCTGGAAAATCACCTTAGTTCAATTTGCAGTAACAATGAAGCAGGGAAGGGATGGAGAAAGGGAGGGAGGCAGTGGGACGTTTAGTGGATTGGATAAATAAGGAGTAATGGAGGCCAGTGGTGTTTGGTTCAAAAAGAGTGGTGGTGGGGGTTGCCGGGGAAAAATGAGAATATGAAAATGATTTTTTTTACAATCCCAACCCTCAATTTCACCTCGTGATAAGTACACTTTAATTTACATTTTCATTTAATTGTAGCCCTTAATCTTGTACCAAAGTGTATTATTATCTCTAGAAATATATTGAGAAATTTTTTTTTAACATGAGTGTACTATTACATGATAGGCATTTTGGTGATAAAATATATGACCCTAATGGTTAAAGGATGGAAACGTTACTTTATGGGGGGTTTTATTAATTAGGAATTATAGTTAGGGGGTATGTTTAAAATCCCTTAAAAAAAAGGGTGGTAGTGTAAAAGAGGAGATACAGTGGAGCCATAACAAAAAGGCAGCGACTACTTCACACCGCCATTTCCTCTTTCTCACACCATTCTACTCTCCCACACCACCTACTTTCTTTCTCACACCACCATACTTTCCCACACCACCTATATAAACAAAAAACTAACATTTTTCCCTTCCTCATTTAAATCGAAATTTCATTCCTCCCTCCCCCATTCGAATCTCTTCCCTCTCCCACATTCACATCTCTTGCAAATCTCTCCCCACATTCAAATCTCTTGCAAAATTAAAACCAATATCTTCCCTCTCCCTTGAAAATCTCTTCACTCTCCCTCAAAATCGAAACCCTTAAAAATCAATCCCCGAATCGCAACCTCCCCAAAAATTTTCAGAAAAACAAAATAATCTCATGGAAACTTCAGAAAAATTTTCAATCAGAAAAATTTTCATAAATCACAAAAACAAATATTGTTCGCCTAAGACAATACGAGGTTTTGCAAAACCTCGCATTGACCTAAGCAAACAGTAAAAAAATGTGTTGAAATTTCTTGTTCGCCCGGAACTCTGCGCATTGTTCCAGGCGAGATTTTGCATTCGGACAGATGTGTGCGACTTTAGTAAAATGACCATAACTTGCTCATTTCAAAACATTTTCAAGTGATTCAAATTGTGTTTATTAGATAACTAAGAATATTACAACTTTTGTGTTTTATCAACTTGAGAATCGGTCTCAATTGAGTACATAAAAAGTTGGCTGAAAGTTAGGAACACTATCTCATTTTTATTGCGAGACAGATTTGTGTGACTTTAGTAAAGTGACTATAACTTGCTCATTTCAAAACATTTTCAATTGATTCAAGTTATGTTTATTAGATAACTCAGAGTACTACAAATTTTGAGTTTGTGTGAGCTTGAGAATCGATCTTGATCGCCCATATAAGTTGTCCGAAAGTCAAGGACACTATCACGTTTCATTGCAAGACAGATTTGCGCGACTTTAGTAAAATGATCATAACTTGCTCATTTCAAAACATTTTCAAGTGATTCAAATTGTGTTTATTAGATAACTCATATAACTACAACTTTCGTGTTGATGAGCTTGAGAATCAATCTCAATTGATGGTTTAATTTGATCGAAAGTTATCCTATTTTGCATTTTTTTTCATTTTGAGTTTAGGTTTCTTTAGTTATGCATATTTATTGGTGGTGTGAGTAAGTAAAAAACAAAAATAAAAACTCAGTGGTGGTGTGAAAAAGAGGAAATGGGGTGTGGAGTAGTCGCCTAACAAAAGCCCTAGGCCAAGCCAAGTTGAGTCAGAGAAGAAAACCCCAATATCTGCCTCTCTTTCTCAACATTTCCACTGTAGCCGGCGAGACCGTAAAGTAGCAGCACAAGAAGATGATAGATGAAAAGAGGAAGACAAGGACGGAGAAGAAATCGAAGAAGACTAAGGAGCAGAAGAAGAAGAGATACAAGCAAGAGGAGGAAGAAGGAGATCTACTTTTAGACCTGACCGCACTTCAAAGGTGTAGTGATAAACATGTAAGCATTACGATATCACAATTTTTTTTTTCTTCTTCCACGTTTTGCATAGAATTTGCGCATAAGACTAAAAATAATATATTATATTTTAGCACTTATCTAGGTTTTGCATCCAATCTGCACATGCAACAAAAATTAAATATATATGTGCTTGTACAACACATTCTATTCTATTGTTACACAAAACATATTTTAGCTATTATTTTCTAGAATGAGGTGATTTTTGTAGCCCACATTGGCATACTGTATTTTATAGTTCAGGATCTCAATGTCATGCTTTAATCTTTTCAATTTGTTTATTTATTTCATCACGTTGTTTTTCCTTTTATCATGCTGACTTTGAGACATTATAATTATGGTTGCCACTCCATTTGCCCTTAAAGGATTGAAGTATGATTGTCTTGTCTATTGTGATCCTTGTTTAGGTAGATGCGGACCCACAAATAGTATCTGTTGGAATGAAGAATTCATTTATACATCAGTGTTCAAGTGATCGAAATCTTTTGAAGCAAAAGACTTATGAATCAAATGAAATTAATGGTGGAGCAGTTAAAGATTTTGGTAGTACACTGCTTCAAAGTTGTATACATGGTACAAAAGATGAAAATGATGACCGCGCAAATGAACAATACCAAGTTGTTGCACATGCAGAATCAAGAGTTTCCATTCTTCCCCTTGAGGTTATGTTAGAAAACACGGATAGCTTTGATATAGAAAATGAGGAGAGTGGAACAAAGGAACTAGTCAATGAGGCGAGCAACACTGTTGAAAAGAACAAGAAGCTTATTGCAAAGAAAGCAAAAGAGAAGAGGTCATTTTACAATTTACATGTTGCTGATAAATGTTTAGCCTCTTATATATTTCACATTAAAAGAGAAAATTATGGCATTCATGTGTGCAGGGAGCAAGAAATCAGAGCTGCTGAGCAAAGACTTCTAGAAAACGATGAACCAAGGACACTAGACAAGCATGAGAAACTGGTCAGAAGCTTGCCTAACAAGAGTCAATCCTGGATTAAGCACTTGAATTTCATGATCAGTCTAACTGATATTGAGAAGGCTTGCTTAATTGCTGAGAGGTATATCCCAACCATGCATGGAGGGGAATTTTTTTTTTTAATTCAATAATTAAAAAATTTTATTTTATAAATTAAAAAATATCATCACCTACACTCAAAACCTACCCCCAATGGCATCCTGCATGGAAATATCATGTATTGTCATTGGAACATCTAAACTCTCTCTACACATGCTGAAAATACATGCGTATTTTTTCGTTTGAATTTGATAATCAGTCCTTTCTATAGGCTTTCTTAGACTAGCTTGTAATTTTTAGTTTGTGTTAATGAACGTACCAAGAGCTCCGTTTAGGTAATGTAGTTCGTTTAACAAAAGTGAAGTGAAAAATAATGGTAGAATTTACATATTAGTGTAGCCCGAATTCGAGGGAAAAACACCTTATCAATTTCATACCATGCTACAAAGGCTGAATGTTTAGTCATTTCTGAGTTGTGTTGTCAATAAGCTCCTTTGGATGAATAACAATTGCATCGTTAACATATGGGACATATTGAACCTATCGATATCCATTAAATGTGGTTTCCGTGATCGAGTTTGTAGGAGACGAGACTGGAAACACAGTGGAAAGAGAGAGTGTAGATGATGCGGAAGGTGCCACTGCTAGAGGTAGAAGGAGAATAAGAAATAGGGCAAAGGAGAGTCAAATAAAAAAAGGGTAAAGATCAAATTGGTGTAGGATACATCAAGAGAAAGTTAATGAGATGGTAAGGAGGAAGACCATTCTCAAAGAAGCTTTGATACCATGAAGAAGTTACATAATTTAAGATTTCCATGTGAAGTTACATTAGTACCCTTGGATATTGCATAAGTTACCGAAATCTATATAAAATCTATATAGACACTTGCAATTATTAGAATGAATGAAGTTGTGATGCATATTTTTAGATTGACTCATTTGATTGCTAGACTTGTGGGCCTGATCTGAGTTATCATCTATGAGCTTAATTGGTTTGGTTTAGATTCTCCATTCCAAAACATTCAAACCATATTGAGTAAATCGTGGACCTCAACCAAGTAGTCGATTGTGCATCTTCTCGTCAACCATCTTCATATGATGATGAAGTTCATCAAGCATGTGGACATTCAGTCTTTAGCAACACAAATCGCTCGCTAAACACTATGCAACGAGGACAACTACATTTTTGGCGTTGCCGCTGTTTGCTAACACTGCATTCGTACTAAATCAAGAAAGGGCAGCTTCTTGTTGAAAACTCAGGTGGGAGGTCATTGCAACCTGTAAACTGCAGTGTGCAACTGAGCTCTAGCCATGGAATATGCAAACTTTGGAAAAAAAAAGTTTGGGATAGAAAAGATTAGAGCTGGGTGGTTCTATGTAGCCGAGCTAACCCTTTACCTTCACTTAAGGTCGCAGTGCTGGAAGAGCAAGTATCGTGGTTGGCTCAGTCATGGCATGGGTAAGAGCTTGCTAATGCAAAAATGCCACTATAAACAAATCAGTGGAGAAACAAGAGTAGATGCCCACTGATGAAGATTTGCAACTACAAATTTGGCATGTGTGCTATGATTCGGTTTTACTGGGTGCGAGCTATAAACTCTTGGTCTTCCGTATTGGTAACATCGGAGAAGGATGGCTTGAGTGTGGAAACTGCTAATAAAAATACTCACTAAGAAGAAGCCCACACCTTAGCACAAAGTCTCTTTCTGCCACCTACAACCATCATCCAGCTTCTCAGCCTGAGTACAGCCAAATTAACCTATCTTCAAATCTCCTCACAAACCCTTAGTTGGCAAGACTTGTGGCGGATGTTATCATAAGTCTAGGGTTCGATGACGCAAATGCATATAAGTGGTTCATCGATCCTTTAAAATCTTGTTTCCCCTTAAAAGAATGGTGAAAAACCTGTTGTGTGACTATTTGAAGAATTGTAAACAATCTCGCCACGAGGAAGACAAACTTCTCATGGTTGGTATTATGGAACTTTAGTGGATCCTAATGGCATTGCTTCAATTTAAATCCATCACTATTATTTAAAGCTAAACATTAGATACTTTGCATTCTCAATCTAAAATCTTTTTGTTTTCTTTCCAAGCGAAAGGTCCAACGACCAGAGCCTTTTCCTTGTCCACTTACTTTAAGCGATTGGTTTCAAAACCGTGATCACCTTCATATCGAGTGAGGAAAAATACATGAGATCTGAGAAGGCTCCCTAATGAACTAGTGTAATGGAA
Organism: Berberis vulgaris; assembly: GCA_963556465.1. Taxonomy (NCBI): domain Eukaryota; kingdom Viridiplantae; phylum Streptophyta; class Magnoliopsida; order Ranunculales; family Berberidaceae; genus Berberis; species Berberis vulgaris. The sequence continues at coordinate 61,599,175 of OY747126.1, forward strand.
GAGGAAATGTTGAATCAGTCACTTTGTCAGATACGTTAAGAGTGCTTATATATTTTTGACAGTGTAATTGAATCATTAGCATTATAGAATGGATTATTGGTTCATTAACAATTTGCATGAGTGTAAAAGTTTATAACATTTTCGTTCATTTCGGATTCTCATTGGGTGTTGTTCATAAAGCTCGAGTCACTGAGTACTAGTTTCATTAGGGACATTATGTTGTTTTCTGGGATATTAGTTTCTTTCAAAGCAACGTTATAAACACAGTAACTCCAGAATTTCAATAGGTCATGCAAGTTTTCATTGAAGCATTTTGGTTTTGTTAGTAGTTGCTCAACTTCCTCTACTTTTTGTGTTCCAAAGGGCTCTGCGAACGATAAACTATCGAGAAGAAGCTGAAAAGTTGAATGTATGGGGAGCTAGGAAGCACAGACTCTCGGAAAAACCCTCCGAATCCTAGTAAAACCCGTGTCGAATACGGATACGCGTGCGATTCGCGGCAGTCGCGGCAGACACGTATCCGACACGCGGTCAACGTATCGGTCAACTTGACTTGGTCAGGATACGGCCTGGACAAGGTCCGGACACGATCAGGATTCTGTTGCTAATAATTTTTTTTCTTCAGATTTTGATAAGATCGTACGGATGAGATGTAAAGCCCTAATATAAATTAAAACCTAATCTCCCGATTTCTTCTTGCTCAAAAACCACACAACCAGCAGCACTGCAGCAGAGAGAAAAAGGAGGAACCGAGGAGGCGAGGAAGAAAAGAAAGAAGGAAGAGGAAGAAAGAGGAGTTTGTCTGACTGAAGCTCAGGTATGGGGACTTTCCCATTGTATCCCGTCAAACTTTAAAATGTTCTTTCAATCCGTTTCTTTTCTGTTCATAATCACCCTCTGCTATTGTCCTTCTTGTCTGAAACAACTACTCTCACATACTTCTGCAGTTCTTGATTTCTTGCTGCATCAATCTGAGCAAAGGGTTGATGATGGTATGCAACTTCATGAGAGGGATCGGAAAATTTTGCGATGTCTCCTGAGCTGGGTAAGGAAATTTCAGAGATTGTACTTGAAATTAGAATGACTTCTTTGATCTATAAATGACAAGAGAAGTATATTTCATGGAGTCTGTCAATGGATATGAATTGAGCAGAGACCACTGGAATGGTGGATAGTAAGTTATGATCCTTAATGTGATTTGAGATGCCTTATAATTAACATGTTTTATTCTTTTCACACAAGTGCCGTGTCAAGCTTCTTTAGAGCCAATCTCTATTCACGAGATCTGGATTTGCCACTAATGTCAATTGTCACAGACCCTGACTTCTTGACTTTTACTTTCTCTGTGTTCTTTACTTCTTTTGGTTGTGATTAGGCATATACATATAAGAAGGTATATATTAGGTCCAATGGAATAAACAAGATGGTTTACATGTGATGATTGTACTAGGCATTGGTTTTTCACTATCCCAGCTCATATTCTGAATTGGCTCTTAAGAATAGAATTGTTCATTTTATAGAGCTCATATTACAATTATTATAGGGTCATAGTAATTTTGGTGTAGTCCTGCATGCAATGCAACATTGCAACGTAGACAATGTTGGAATCAAACCCCACTCCCAGTGTTCATATATGTTCAATTTATATCAGATATTGTATTGGACATTCCCCTGTAAGTGTATAGTGATAAGTGGACCAAAGAAATCACTTACATAATATACCACCAAAGTATGTAATGGATCCAAGAGTTCCAATACAGAAAGATTACGCAACATTGGTAATCACTGATTTCTTTAGTTCATCCAAAAATTTTGTATATACAAGCAAATGTTATAATCAATTAGGACCCCAACAACTCAAATACATGACTTTACTTAGAGACTCCTCTGATTGCTTCATCTTCTCGTCTCAATTTCCTGAATAATTCATCCCAAGTTTCTAAATGTATTTCTTTGCCCTCTACAAAGGTTGGACGATTTCAGTCCATGTCATATAATTACGGTTAAAGCAAGACTTTGCCTGGTTTGGTTGTTATCAGTTATGTTTTATTGTCTTACTAAAATTGAGTAGTAAATTGGTTTGGTTGAAGTGTTTGCAATTCAATTCTTTAAATCAAAGGCTACTTGAACCAGCCTACCACATTCAATTTCTGACAATGGGTTGTTTTTTTTTTTAGGAGATCACATCTGGATCTGATTGTTGTCCAATTTGTCTTCAACTCTTCATTTACTAGCTGGTAGCTACAATATTTCTCTTCTTGTAAGTTCTTCTCCTGCCCTTTTCCATTTGCCGTAAAATATTCTAGCAATATTACCTGCAAGTTTGCAACACGTAAATAATTGTCAGTCTTCAATACTACTTGCAAGTTGCAATTAAATTATATACCTATTCTAGCAATACTACCTGCAACCAAATATTTTTTTTTAATCCATGTTTCTTTTCTTGTTTTTATATGTAAAGTTTTAGACCAAATGAGCGGAGATGATAATTCTCCTCTTTGGAGGCATGTCACGCGAATAAGAAAATCAAGTGAAGGTGGAGGGAATCAAAGGTGGCGGTGTAACTTTTGCAAATATGAAAATCTATGTGTTTTTTTTTTTGATGTTCCTTTTTTTGGGACTTAAAGTTGATACTTTTGAATTATATATCAAACTATCAATCTTTTATGCATCTAGATGTTTTATATGTTTGGATTATTAATTATTGTTTATGAGTTATGACATTATGTTAATAGTTTTTTAATAAAATATAAAAATAAAAATAAGGTTTGATTGACGTGTCGCCGCGTCCCCGAGTCCTAGTTTTTTTAAAATTGCCGAGTCGCCGTGTCGTATCCGTATCCGATACGACATGCGTATCCGAGTCCGTGCATCCCAGATGGGGAGCTTATCTTGATTTGGAAAATCAGCATGGAAATCCTCGAGAGGTAAACCAATTTTATTCATGCCATGTTTGGTTACTTAGTTAAACTGTTACTTTTTCTGAAATTTTCATCATCTTCAGGAGGCTGTCATGAAAACATTTCAAAGGGCACTGCAGTATTGTGATCCCAAAAAGCTGCATCTGGAACTGTTAAACATATATGAAAGTGCCCAGCAACATAGACAAGCAAATGAGCTTTTAGAGAAAATGATAAAAAAAAGTTTAAACACTCATACAAGGTATTTGGTAATTTTTCCTACTCGATTTTCCTTGTTGCAAATATCATAAAAAGCTGATTTTCACTGATTCAGGTTTGGCATAGGAAAGTACGAAGCCTGTTGAATCAAGGGAAAGAAGGAATTGAATCTACTGTGAAGCGAGCCCTGCTATGTCTGCCACCACATAAACATGTAAAATTCATCAGAAATGTTGCCATCCTTGAATTCAGAAGGGGTGTACCTGATAGAGGTAGATCCATGTTTGAAGAATTACTGAGAAACCACCCAAAGAGAACAACTTTATGGCGTCTCTACATTGACGAAGTAAGTTGAACATCCGATATTGTAGAGATTTGTTGAAGTTCCCTTTTGCTTTAGGCTGCACCTATTCTGTTGTAACGATTTTTTGATTTGACCAGGAGATTAAACTTGGAGACAGAGAAATAATTTGTGCATTGTTTGAAAGAGCAACGAGTCTAAGTATTCCCCCTCCCCGAGGAATGAAGGTACTTATGCTGGATTGAAATCAAATCACACACACACCTTTTTTCTTTATGCATTTTCTCTGTATGGGTTTCATCAGAATGCCTTTCATCATTGGTTATGCAGATTCTATTTAAAAAATATCTCAATTATGAGAAAGGAAATGAAGAACGAGTTGAATATGTCAAGAGAAAAGCACTGGAGTATGTTGATTCCCTCAGTTGACTATGCTGGTTCTGATGCCTCAACTTTTTTCAGATTCAGCTTGTTCATCTAAACTAAATGGTGAGGTCCACAGATGCAAGTCCGTTCTGACATCATTTCAGGAACTCTATTGAAACTAGTTGCAACTTGTTAATATGTAATTTTTCTTTTCTTTTTCTAGTGATTGGCGAGTCTAATTTGGTAGATTGAAAACTGAATTACTATGACAATTTAAGGCATTGTTGTCTACACCATGTTGACACTTGGGAAGAAAGTTCAAATTTATCTCAAGTAAACACAACTTGAATTGTCTTTTGCTCGTAGTTTCTGTGATTGTTTTTAAATTTGTAATTTCTGTCGTATTGGCTTTTATCTGTGTGTACCATATGAGTTGACTTTAACAAGGTTCAAGGGCAATTTACGTTTGAGGGTTTGTTTTATAATCTTTATTGGTTAATAAGATTGTCTCTTGTTCTCCTTTATTTTCCGGCCAACTTGCAATTGTTTGTGAATCAGTGCGTCACCCCAGACAAAAGTCTTCTGTGACTCGAGGTTTTAACTACTTGCATTATGGATTCTCATTTGCTGTTGCTCACGAGGCTTGATTTATGTCATTTACACACAAGCTAAGTAAATTACCTGAATCTGCTAAGCTTGTGTGTACTGAAATCTCAAAGCTGGATTATACCAGACTAAAGTGCATCTCATCCATTTGGATAAGATGCCCAAATAGCAATGAAAAGAACCAGGGAAAGTATAATCACAACACTGGAACCATTGGATTGGCTGTTATTTCTGCTGTTAGGGATTAGATTATCAGATTGTTTCTTAAAACAAAGCAATTCATGTAATTTGTTGGAATGAGTTTTGTTGAATACCATAATCTTTACTAGTACATTTACAAAAGTGTTCACCAAGTTCCAGAATTCGGGTGCAGATTTTGGTTTCAAGTCCTCGTATCCGTGTTGCCCCGACTCCAAACTCGATGAATGTTAACTAAGTGGGACACTCCCCAAGTCTTTCCTATAAATCCTCCGCAGCCCTTAAGTTGATTAGAGTTCCTATAAGGTCCAGCCAAATATATGATATGATGCTTGCAATAACAAATAAGCGGAATATCAGTTAAAGACTCACTCATATAAAAAGTAATATATTTTAATCTTAACTGATAATTGGTAAGAAAAGGACCACACAAACTTAAACTTCCATTAGCAGAACTGGAACCTAAACTCGATTAAAGTAAGACTCAACATAAGACAGGACATACATTAAGCCTAAGCACACACGTTAAAACAAGGCAACCTCCAAATAAATACCGGTACTTCCATGTCACTGTATCAGAGTGATCCATACTAACAAAACCACGCCTCGCGTTATCTAAACTACCAGACTTCATAAACATAGTGATCACAGAGTTACACAAATGATTATTACTCTCATATCTGCCTTTAATGAGTTGAAAGTAGAGTTGTTCTCCAACAGATAGAGCACATAAATCTACAGAAGCAGCGATTGAAGGAGGGGTCCTTGTCTGGTGGACTGTCATGGAGGCTTCTCTGCTCAGCTGCTTGTGATGTGAAGTGAGTTGTAAGTCGATCAAATATGAGAGAGGCAATAAGAGATTTGAAGAAAAGAGGAGTTGTAAGTCGACCAGATCTAAGAGAGAGGTGAGAGGAGATATGAAGAGAAGATGCACTGTAAGTCGAGGTTGTGTGAAGACTGGCAATGAAAACTTTTCACAGCTGAATCATAAGTAAAAGTTTTCCATATTAAAGTGGATAAAGCTAGCAAATTTTATTCTTTGGACTCAAAAAAATTCAAACACTGTAAAATAAAATTTTGGTGGTAAAGTTCTTATTTCTCTCAAATAACCAAAAATAAACACACCCTAATTGTATTTATTTGCTTTCATTGTGTCTACAGGTAGATGAACATGACAAGTGGAATGAAAAGAAAGGTTGCAGAAGGAGGTCCATGAGCATGCAGAAATCAGTTCATTAATAAGGTGGAGCTTGTTGATTTTAGTCTGAAAGAGGGAAAGTTCACGTGGTCATATCGAAAAGAGCACTCTATTCTTTGTCGACTTGATCGGTTTTTGGTTTCGGTGGATTGGATTGCTAAGTTTGGTGATAAAGTTGAATGGCTCAAGGGAGCGACAGGTTCTGACTATCACGGGATTCTGCTGGCGAACTCTTCTATTGGTGGCAGCTCTCATCTCTTTTCCTTTGATAACGGTTGGTTTGCTCACCCAACCTTGACAGAGGAAATGAAATCATGGTGGAACAGCTTAGTGAACTCTGGTCACCCTAGCTGCCGCTTATGGTGGAAACTAAAGGCGACCAGATGCAATCTTAAAAGTTTGAGGACTAAATTTTTGGGTAAGACCAATTTATGCATTCAAATATTTCTACTTTGATTGCTAACATTGATGCTGAGGAAGAGATTAGAGACTTGACTGTTGAGGAGAGGTCTCATAGAGTGCAGCTACATCAAGAGTGGACAAAGTTAACCAAAAGTGATGAAGAATTTTGGAGGATCAGGTCTGGGGTCAATTGGGTTTGTCATATGGATCAGGGGTCCAAATTCTTTCATAACCTGGCCAACAGATGCAGATTGTTTAACTCTATTGAAGCTCTTAGCATGGATCATAATATGGTAGTAGATGAAGCCAACGTCAAAGAAATCATAGTCCCTCATTTCAAGGAGTTGTTCAGTGAAAATGAAGAGTGACGACCTTTCTTCTCGGGGATTACTTTTCAGTCAATCTCCCAGTCGGTGGCTACCTCCTTGGTAGAGAACTTTTCAGAGATGGAAATTAGAGGAGCAATGAAAGAGCTCAAATCAAAAGTTTCTCCGGGTCTTGATGGTTTTTCAATGGAGTTCTATTTGAAAATGTGGGAGGTAATCAAAGTTGATTTTCTTAAAGTTATTGATGATTTTAATACTAAGAATTTTTTGGATTGACAGTTGAACACCACTATCATCTCGTTTATTCCTAAATGTGTCGGAGTGCTGACAGTCAAAGACTTCAGACCTATCAGTATTTTGAATGGGACTTATAAGATCATTGCCAAAGTTTTGGTTGATAGATTGAAAATGTTCTTCATTCAGTCATTTTTCCTTTTCAAAGTGCAGCAGTCAATGGAAAGCAGGTGGTTGATAGTCCTTTGATTGCCAATGAAATTATTGATTCCAGGAAAAAAATAAGGTGTTCTGACGCTCGTCGTCAAATTAGATTTTTCTAAAGCCTTTAACAATGTTTATTGTAGATATTTGAATTTGGTAATGACTCGCATGGGGTTTGATTCCAAATGGATCCATTGGCTTCAAACTTGCAAATCTACAACCAATTTCTCTTTGAAGATTAACAGACAATTGCACGGGTTTTTCAATAGCTCTAAAGGCCTGCGCCAGGGTGATCCCCTGTCTCCTCTTCTCTTTACTTTAGCATCAAAAGGTTTAACCCATATGATTCTTAAAGCGATTGATGTTAGTCTAGTTAGAGGGTTTTTATTCGCAGAGGATAGTCCTCCTGTTTCCATTCTTCAGTATGCGGATGATACTATTTTTTATTGTGATGCCTCTGCCACTCAGGTTTTTGCTCTCAAAAGAATTATGTTTTGGTTCGAAGTTATTTCAGGTCTAAAAATCAACTTTCACAAATCAGTGGTATTGCCCATTGGAGAAGTCTTTCATCTGAAGCAGTTGGCGGGTTTATATGGTTGTGCAGCAGGTCAGCTTCCAGTTAAGTACATAGGCATGTCTTTGGGTGCTAGATTTAAAAGTATAGTTGTGTGGGATGAGTCAATCAAAATGATGGAATCGAGACTAGCTTCTTGGAAGTGCATATTCCTCTCGAAAGCAGGCAGATTAGCACTTGTCCAATCAACTTTAGCTTATATCTATGTGTTCCTTTTGTCTCTTACCAAGGTTCCTTCTTCAGTGGCAGCCAAGATGGAACAGATCATGAACGATTTCTTTTGGGGTTCCACACAAACCTCCAGAAAGTTGCATCTATGGGTTGGGAGAAAATTTGTTGTCCAAAAACTCGAAGTGGTCTAGGCATTCGCCAAGTGAGTACTTTCAATTTAACATTACTTTTCAAGTGGCTTTGGCGATTTGGAGAAGAAGATGACACTTTATGGAAATCGCTCATCATTGATAAATATGGGCAAAATATATGGGATTGGGATACCAGAACCAAGTACACTAACTATGGGTGCTCTATGTGGAAGTTCATTTCTCGGTGTGTCAGTATTTTCTATCCTCACACCTCGCTTCACTGTGGCAATGACTATCTCATCTCTTTCTGGCATGATTCTTGGTGTAACAACCAACCTCTGAAAAGGATCTGTTTCCAATGTTGTTTTTCATTAGCAAACAAAAAAATTGTAGAGTTAGCACCTTTTGGTCCAATGAAGATTCCCGGGATCATTCTTTTTGGAGACCCTTAAATGATGAGGAGCTAGAGGAGGCCGCCAATTTAATGCACTTGTTGGATAGTCAAATGCTCTCGGAGGGATTTGATAGTTTGGTGTAAAAAGGAAAATTTGTGGGTTTCTCGGTGAAAGAATTTTCGGATATACTGGCTGCATCTCATTATGAAACCCACTTCAAGTCCTTCATTTCCTCTCACAAGAATTTGGTTTGCGTGTAAAATATTCTTCCTCGGATTAATTTCTTTTGTTGGTAAATTTTGCATGAGAGGATCCTGACTAAAGATAGATTGAAGAAGAGAGGAATCCTCACAGGAAACCTTTGTGTACTTTGTAATGAGAATGACGAGATTCTGGATTACTTGATGCTTCATTGAAGATTCTCCAAATTCATTTGGAACAATTTCTTGTTAGAATTCGGTCTGAGTTTGATGTTTCAAGGTTCCCTTTTGAATTAGTTAAGTTGGTGGTCCCAAACTAATATGTCCCGGCGCGTGGAGTGGTTATAGCGTAGGGTTCCTCATGTGCTCATGTAGTGTCTGTGGAAAGAGATAAATAGGAGGATTTTTTAAGGGATTAACATATCGGAGCACTCTATTTTTATCGAGATTAGGGAATTGTTGTGGAAAATGGGTTCGACTTGTAATCTCTTTAAAGACTTGTTTTTTGACATCTTCATGGTGTCTTGGCATTCTTTGATATAAGGATGGTTGTATTTTGTTTCTCGTCTTATCTTCAATAAAAATCTTCGTGTTTGACTAAAAACAAAAAAACATGACAAGTGGAACCACTTTGATGACTACAGTGTTAATCATGTTGAAGAAAGTAAGATACAAACCACCACAGCAGCTTATGTTTTATCTCTACCACTATAATGTCAGTTCCCCCAAATGAATAGTGATTATTTGTCTTCAACTTGATTTTTAGGTTCCAAAAATGTCCTCCCAACTTTATGGTATTTACAAGAAAAATCAAAGGTATATAAAAAGTGAAAATGAGTGTTTATGTCATTCAAATAAAAACACTATTACAAAATTTTACCATTTTACTCTTCAAAATTTAAGCTATTTACAATCAAAACTAGTTCCCTATAATCATTCATTAATTATACTAGGGGTGGGCACGGGACGGGATGGGACGAGATATACCCATCCCGTTCATACGGGATCGGGACGGGATGGGATGGGAAAAACCTCATCCCGACCTCGTCCCATCCCAAACGGGTTCGGGACGGGACGGGATCAGCGTGCTAATCTGGACATATCAAATAGAAGCCTGGACTGCTGGAAGCCTGGTGCTGGAAGCCTGCTGCTGCTGGAAGCATGCTGGAAGCCTGCTGCTGCTGCTACAGCGTTACGTGAACGCAGGCACGGTAGATAACACCAATTAATCTAATGTTCATTTTAGCAGGAGATGAACATCATCATTTATAGATCCGGCTGTTCCCTCACTGCACATGACATGCACCACTGTTCTCTGCAAGTCATCAAGGGAGCAATAATAAGATCAAACTGACAATAATTGCAATGTAATTAGGTCCACATTATTATTTGATTACAGCCAAAGCCTCAGCAACTCATCGAGCCAAGTTTTCATCAAAATAACACTCACCATCTATACTGCTATACTAGCTACAAATTCGAATATAATATACAGATTCGAGTTATTGGGAAAAATGCATTTTTGTTGCATGAATTTATTGACGACATTTTATTTTTTTCTTAGAAGGGGCCGGCTGGGAATGGGAAAATGGGCAGAGAATTAGATTATTTGGTCCCTCCCTCCCTCTCACCCAAATCATTCAATTCCAAAACATGCTTCCTGTGAGAATTCAAGTCACCATATAAATAACAAATGCACCAGGTATTCAACTCAGCTCTCATAATTCAATTCTCTATGCCAAAAACAGAACAACACCATGCAACACATATATCCTTTGTACACACTCATGAAAACTTAAGAAGACAAGGATGTTGGATTCTTCGAAGCTAAAGCCATCATGATATCCAGGTAGTCTTCAGGCCCAAAGCAGCTAACAATACACCATCACCGCATTTGTGTATGAAATCTGCACTTTGGTGGAAGTACTACACATATAGAGGAGGCATACACTCATCACATTCTAAGTAAGTCTGATGGGTTGGCTGGTGCTGGAAGCCTGCTGCTGCTGGAAGCCTGAACATTTTATGCAAATGTTCATAAAATAAATAAATAAGTAAATAAAAATATTAATAATTAATATTAAAAAATTAGTTCGGGACGGGACGGGATTGGCGGGATTGAAAATCTTCATCCCATCCCATCCCATTCTAGATCGGGACGGGACGGGATCGGGATGAAATTATTCAATCCCATTAAGACCCGGAAAAATCGGGACGGGAACAGGATTGCGGGATGGGATGCCCACCCCTAAATTATACTAAACCCTAATATAATTTATTTGAAGTCCTTCAATTATCTATAAATTATAAAAAGACCATTATATCAAACTTTTGGATTTTCCATTTTGCCCTCCACATTTCATACTTTTACAATAAAAAATAGTTCCTCTCAAACATTTATTAATTATACCTAAGCCCCTAATATAATTTATTTGAAGCTCCTTATTTATTTATAAACTATACATAGGCCCTTCAAAATTACATATAATTATTGTATACAAATTCAATAATAATTTTTTCTTATCATTGATTTGTTGTAATAAAATAAAATAAATATTGAATAGGGGTATTTTTGTCATTTCAAATGAAAATTATTACACATATGTACCATTTTAGCCTCCCAAATTTAGATTATTTACGATAAAAAATCCGCCCCTCTCAAATATTGTTAATTACACTTAAGCCATTAACATAATATATGTGAAATCCCTAATTATTTATAAACACCCTTAAATGTTTAGAATTTCAATAATATTTTTATTTCGCTCTCCCAAACTCATGTTGTTTACATTTAAACTCAACCCTTTAAATATTTATTAATTACACCCAAGGCTCTAACATAATTTATTTAAAGCCCTCCAATTATCTTATAAATTATAAAAAAAAAACCCTAACATCTAATTTTAGATTTTCAATATAGCCAACCCCTGTAAATATTCATTAATTATACTCAAGCCCCTAACATAATTTATTTCAAGCCCTCCAATTATTGATAAATTATGAAAAGACCCTTACATTTAACATTTTGATTTTTCATTTTGCCTTCGACATTTCATATTTTTACAATCAAAACCAGCTCATCTTAAACATTGATTAATGATAGTAAAAGGTGTATATTTTCAACCTTCCCAAATTGAACTATGCCTATCATATATATATACTAGGATATTTGACGTGCCATTGGCATGATAAAAGTTTAAAACTTGTCAAAACATGATCACTCTTAAGTTTTCATCCTTCATTCTTTTATATGCCTAATCACCACTATCAACAATTGAAGAAGAAAAAATAAATATCAAAAATAAGATCACCCTTTAGTTTTCAACACCACCATCATCAACAACTGAAGAAAAATAAATAAATATAAAAAAAAGTTGGGTATGAGAATCGAACGCATGCACTCTTGGTGCTTTGAGTTCTATGTGATCCGTTAGATTCATATATTTGTTTAAATCTCATTGATCTTTTATGTCTCACCCCAAACACCATCCTATTTTTTATATATAAACTAGGGTATTTCTCGTGTCGTTGGCACGATACAAATTTAAAATTTTTCAAAACATGATCACCATTAAGTTTTCATCCTTCATACTTACATGTCTAATCATCACCATCAACAATTGAAGAAAAATAAATACATATCAAAGGGAGTTGCTACGTGTACCCGACCGTTTGGCTCGGTTGCACCAACTTTAGTTTACATATTTAATTTATAAAAGTTACTTAATGTACACAACCACTATTTCTCAACTCTAAAACAACAATACTTAATTACAAGGAGTAAGAAAAACGACTCTTAGCCTCCTCCCCATCTTCTATTCATCGCCTTGGTAGTTATTTTATTGAGCAACCAAACAATGGGTTCACAACTCAAATTATTGAAATAAAAATAATTTTTTATATTTTATTTTTCATAAATAAATAAGGGCACTCAATAAAATCGTTTTCATAAATAAATAAATAAAAGGTAAGTTGATGTTACACATTTTAAGTTGGTGCAACAAAGCGAAACATCCCAAAAGGCCGGTGAAACAAAGAGTTGGTACAACCGAGCTAAATGGTCGGGTACATCTCAAACCAAACCAAAAAATTTGAAGGGAATCGAACCAATGCACTATTGATGTTTTAAATTCTATACAATCCGTTAGATTGTTATATTTGGGTAAATCTCAGTCGTCTTTTATCTCCAACCCCAAACATCATCCTAATTTGTAATATAGACTAGGGTATTCCCCGTGCCAACATAAAAGTTTAAAACTTATCAAAATATGATCACCCTTGAGTTTTCAACACCACCATCATCAACAATTGAAGAAAAATAAATAAATATAAAAAAAAATGTTGGGTATGGGAATCGAACCCTTGCACTTTTGGTGCTTTAAGTTCAATGTGATATATTAGATTCATATATTTAGTTCAATCTGAGTCATCATTTATCTTCCACCCCAAACACCATCTTGTTTTGTATATATAAATAAACTAGGGTATCCCAATGCTGTTGGCACGATAAAAGTTTAAAATTTATCAAAACATGATCACCTTTAAGTTTTTATCCTTCATACTTACATGCCTAATCACCGCCATTAACAATTAAAGAAAATTAAATAAATCAAAATATTGGGTAATGGAATCGAACCCATGAACTCTTGTTGCTTTAAGTTCTATGTGATCCGTTAGATTCTTAAATTTAGGTAAATCTCAGCCGTCTTTTATCTCTCACCTCAAACACCATCATGTTTTGTAATATAGAATAGGGTATTCCTCGTGTCGTTGACACGATAAAAGTTTAAAACTTGTCAAAATATGAGCACCCTTGAGTTTTTAACAACACCATCATCAACAATTTAAGAAAAATAAATAAATATAAAAACTGTTAGGTATGGGAATCGAACCCATGCAGTCTTGGTGCTTGAGTTATATATGATCAATTAGATTCATATATTTGGTTAAATCTCAGTCGTCTTTTATCTCTCACCCCAAACACCATCATGTTATATATATATAAAATAACTGGGGTATTCCCTGTGCCGTTGGCACGATATAAACACACTCACTCACTTTGCCCAAGAAATCAATTGGAAAACATATAAATAATAATATAATACAAAGCCACTCATTTCACAATTTAAAATGCATTTCATAGTTGCCCAACAAATTTGAAATTGTACACAATGGCAAATACTAATAAACACTCAACTGTAAATTTATGTGTACAAATCAAAATAGATTTAGTAAAAACAAATTAAATAAACTTATATTTTGAAAGATGAGAAATTGAAAGCAAGAGAGATGAAAAAGTGTAAGTAAGAGTTGAGAGAACTTGAAAGAGTGTAAGAGATATTGAAATATGATAAATTATCTAGTCGTTAGATCTTTATGTTTGGGTAAATCTCAAATTTCTTTTAACACCCTTGAGTTTTCAACACCACCATCATCAACAATTGAAGAAAAATAAATAAATAAATAAATATAAAAAAAAAAAGTGGGGTATGAGAATCAAACCCATAGTGACATGTCTAATCACCACCATCAACAATTAAATAAAAGTAAATAAATATGAAAATGTTGAATATGAGAATCGAACTCATGCAGTTCTATGTGATCCGTTAGATTCATATATTTGACAAACACCATCATGTTTTGTATATATAATAATAATAATAATATATGTGTGTTTGTAAATGAAAAAATGGACAGAAAAAATTCTCAATTTGAGGTTGAACGAAACCTAGATATTTGTTTGAAAGTTTGTCTTCGAACAGAACACACCCATAGTACTGCGATGCCGGTATTTTTCAAATTGATTCCACCCTTTAATCAACAGAGAAGCAAAGCTCGTACACAAAAAAAGTTCTAAGTATAATCATATGTATTGGAGCTCGCTTTTTTTTGTTCTTAAATGTAAGAAAAATTAACACTTTGTACTGACGCGAACTTGAAAAGCGACAATCAATAATAGGACTAATCCCCATGCTCAATATCTACCTTTTTCTTGAATCAAAAAATGGATGGTCCATCCTCGATTTCAAATTTGATCAGATTTATAAAGACTCAATCTAAAATGTGCTCTCATGTTTCCAAGTTTTAGTACACTTAAATGCCTCAATCGCATCCTCCTAGAAAAGGCTTTTACCCTATTTTAGTTCATTGACATCATTGGGTACAAACTTCCCTAGTTTTCCTTGAATTCATCAAGAAATCTTACTTCCTCAGGTGAGTAGATGTCGGTGGTGGACAGATACATCATGGAGCAGGACAGCATCAGCCACCTACTACTCTATTTTACTATTTATTTGATCGAACCAAATCAGTAATTATAACCAAATCGATGAGAAGTTTGATTATCTTCTTAATGCGCAAATCAAACTGACCGCATCCAAACAGAACAAATTAAACACAAGTACACAGCTATACTCCTGACCAAGATCAAACTATTTATAGAAATTATTTTTTCAAAACGCATATTCATTATGTAGGTTAAAATTCCCAGAAGATTCACAAACCATACCAAAAACCATTAAATCAATAAAGAAGAAAGCCCAGATAGGTTCGGTCAGTTTTGTCAATTTATTCTAACTGGCATAGCAACCTTCGCACTAAAGAACCAATCGTCAACCACATGTGCCCACTCAAATTCAGCTATTATGATCGCATTAGACTATGGGGGATAATGGTGCAATTTCGTGAAAGCTTTGAGAAACATTTCTGGCATACTGTGACCAGGGTGACAGACGAAAGGGTACTTTCCGGAAGCTGGAAAAGTGCCTCTGCTCTCTTCTCAGCTCTCGTTATAAGGCTCTTGATACAGTTCCTACCCACTACACCAAACCACAGAAAGATTTCTTCTTTTGTTGATTATGGAGCATTTTGTTTGCGGAAAACAACCCAGGGGAACTGGTTATATGGGTCCCCAAGGCCAATGGGGTACCAGCTCATCGATAGGCCCGTGGTTGATGGAATCACAGGAGTCAAGGGAATTAAAAAGAAAAATATATGCGATGGCTATGAGAGTAGCTTACCCTGCAACCTGGACAACAATTTCAGAAAGCCTCCCTTCAGACATTATAAAACAATCCAATCTCTTTATTTTGTGTATTTCTTTGCTATCTTCAAAGAGTGGATGAGAACTGACTCATATGAATATCAATGACTCCAACCTACTGTTAACTATCTAAATTTTGTAAAATGTTCTCTCATCAAGAAGATAACATACAATCTAATCATAATATAGGGGATGAATTATGAAGATAACATCTATGATTATAAAGCTACTTCAACAGGGTCTTCACTAGTCCACCACATACTCAGTAAGCTCATTGCTCGTTTAAAAACCCTGCAAACAATAAGGATAAAAATGAATCAAAATGATGAATTGAGAAAAAGAACTTCTGGTAACGGGTCATTTTTCCCATATAGGAAAGCTAAAACGATGGAGACGAAATTGCAAAAAAAAAGTTTTTCGAAACTGCAGTACCAACGTATGTCATACGGAGAACAAAGTGCAGGCTACCTTTTCTGAATAAGCACATTGCCCACACAATATATAATTCGTTGTTAGTTCAGAAGCTTGGTGTTATAAAAGACTAAAAGCTCACTATCTTCCTCTTTGGTACTACCAGTATTGTGATTCCATTATCAAGGAGGGTTTAAAAGAAGGGGAGAGGACAAACATGTGACAAGAGAAGGACCTTTTCTTTTCAAGTCTGGAAAATGAGCGTCGAAGAACCAAAGAGACCAAAGGGGGTGGAGGGGATAGAATAGCTTTCACAAACTAACACGTTTATATCTATCTATGTCTGACTCAGTATAAATGTCATAGAAAAATAAATAATCAAACTCTCAACTCCAATGGAAAACAAGATAAATAATTCTTTAGAACAAACTAAAACCAATTCACATGGGAATATAAAGGCATGGAAATCATATGTTTCTTAACTAACGATATGGTTTTATCATCTTCTCTTCTCATAAAAAATAATAAGGTAAACTTCCACAACTCAGAAAAAAGATAATGCATCAAAACAAAAAATTAAATAAATAACAGTTATTGGGATATGGGAATGCATGTGAATCATCTATTCCCAACCTGCTGTTGCATGTATACTTGTAATACTTTTTTCTTTGCAGTATTTCACAAAAGCATGAAGTTCAGATCTAGTCCAATCTAACATAAGACACTAATTCCAATCATTAGATGATCACATCACATGTATGAAGATCATCCAACAACTATTTACTTCACAAATGAACTTGACCATGCAATAATTGTTATATCTTGACATAAGAATGTCTTGTTTTCAGATCTAAAATTACGAAATAAAAGCTAAGAAAGGACATCTTTACTTAATTAGCTAGATTTTGTAAGCTCAATAAAACACTTTTGAATTGCTTTGATTAAATGATTCTAGTATTTGTTATCCAAAACAATCAGGGGTACAATTTCTAAAGGGACCCACCTGTTGGAGAACCCACAATTTTGTGAGATCCGTCAATAAGTGATTTTTTCTTCAAAATTGCATAAAAGCTTTGCAAGGCATAATAGATGAAACTTTTTCCTATCCATGGTCCTTGATTTACGTATGGGTTATTACAAATCATCATGAATTGGAGAAAGTTGGAAAATGCTTTCAGATATATTCTTAAGTCAAGCATAATTCTATGTAATTTTTGCCCCTTTGCACTCCATCTTCAATTTTCTTCTACTTCCATTGTTTCTATCTTCTATTTTTCTCTTTCTATTGTTTCTTCTTATTAAGAATTGAAATCACCATCTGGTCTATATAACTTTAAAAAAAAAAAAAAAGCTTACATCTCACCTCTGTCATTCAATACTGAGTAACGAAAATACAAGCTCCCTCTTTTTCTTCCAGAGAATCTCTCAACCTCCAAAATAATATATTTTTTTTGTTTTCCTCCCAAAAGATCCATTTATAAAGTGAACCAAAACGAATTTCTATAGCTGCTTAAACAATGAACTAGCTGATTAGGGCGAAAAGTAGGCAACTTCCAGAAGTTGTTCAGAATCTAGGGAATTCCATAAGGGGAAGGAATGAGATACTATTTCAAATGCAATTTGATGAAAAACACCTCTTAATTTAAGGAATTTGACATTATTTGGGCTTGATCATAAAGATTTTAATGTTTCTACATCTCCAATGGGCTAGCTCACAACTCATATTTGTGCTATGAAGGATGGCCTAAAGCCCCTTCTTGCACAAAAATCATTGCTAGAAACGAGTTTGGATCATTGTTATTTGGGCTTGAGCTACCACACTAAATAGTTTTGCATGGATAACTTCCAACAACTATAAATTATTTAGTGTATGCCAAATAGCATTAACCTTTTTGCTGATTTTAGCATTGAATCACATCTAGACTCAACCTCAAATGGGTTCACTTGCTAAGAGCAATATTGAATTCTGAGTTTGAGCTCAAGGCCGAACACCCTACTTTCGTTTTAGATCTCAAAATTAAAAACAGTCCGTACAAACAGGACCATGAATACAATTTTAAACCCATTGCTCACAGTAAATAAATTAAAAGCAAATCATCTGTTTGTCAGACAGATTTGGGGGTCAAGCTGGCTGGCGAAAGACTCTTTAAGGAACAAGGCACTTTTCATTGGATTGGTTTACAGAATGATAACTGGGTCGAGATTTTAGATGAGGTGCTTTATCATCTAAACATTCCTTGCCTAGTTGATGTATCCCTCCCCCCCCCCCCCCCCCACCCCCCCCCAAAAAAAATGCTTTCTGTAGGCACCTCTCCCCTATGTTTCGTGATCCAGGTTCAAAAGGACGGCCTGGCTGGATATGGTTTGGGAAGTGATGTGGATGAGAAAGAGCAGGGGAGGCGTGAATCTTAGAGCTTTAAGTTTGATCCGAAAAAGCTTAGTAACTTGGGAGGGGAGTTACTAAAGGATGAAATGCACCTCAGAAGCAATCCAAACGTCCAAGACAAGGAGTGGTCCAGGAACAGAGCAAAAGAGAACATATATAAGGATCCTTGTTTTGAACCTTCAAGATGAAAAGCTTTAGGGTCTGTTTGGTGGCACGGAAATCAGAATGGGATCCAATTTTGAGGGCGCCAAAAAGTTGGATTCCCATGAGTGATAGGAAAACTAGTCATGTGCAAATTTTGTTTCTGGTCGTTAAATAGACAACCAAATAGTGGAAAATCCGCTTGACATGGGATTTCGGATTTCCATTTCCCACAGAAAGTGGCCTATCAAATGGAACTTTAGAGTAAAGGAGACACGGAGGCCCAATTAGAAATTACATAAATGTCCTTATATGATGGACATTATGCCTTGGGACATGCATCATGAATTGAATCCTAATCGAGAAACTAAAACCTTAGCTTGTTTGAGAAATTTAAATTTTATTGAGAAACATTTTTTTTCCAAAGAGGCTTATAAATGACTTATTTATAAAGCAAATATAACTTCCCCTAAAAGTAACCTAACACTAATGCACCTAATAAGTGGAATCTTATGGTGTGTTTGGTTGCATGGAATCCTATGTCAAGGGAATCCATGAGGGGATCACCTAAATCTAAGCTAATTTGATGTTCACTCACCAATCCACCATTTGATTTTGTTATCAATGTTGGGAATGAAATTATCATGAACATAGGAATCACATGCTTTAGAGGGACCAAGGAGTGTGATGCCCATTTTCATGGGACTTCTCTTCCCACAATTGATCACAAAATCAAATGGTGGATTGGTGAGTGAACCTCAAATTAGCTTAAATTTAGATGGTCCCCTCATGGATTCCCATGACATAGGATTCCATGCAACCAAACACACCCTTAGTCTAAACGATAACAAACTCTATATTAACACATTGAGTCCAAGCCCAATTATAAAAAAGAAATAAGAATTAAATAATTCATATTGATCGGTCGCCCATTAATACTCTAACAAAAATAAGTTACTTTCTAAATATAATGTTTCCTAGTTAGGATTAGTTATAAGGTTTAGGTTCTTGTTCCCCGAGGACAATCTCAACGTAATTGGAAGCATTGAGTAGTGATTGGAAGTGGAAGGTTTCAAAGGTGTTTTCTCAGTTAAGCATTACCCTGATCAGGTGTTCCTCCTACACTTGCTGGGCAGCAAAGCCCCAATGTTGGAGTGTTCCAGTCCTCGTCTATTGTGTTGAAACAGTCCCTCCCCAGGCTAACATCCTAGTATTGTCCTGTGCCCTTGGCCACGCCCTAACAGTGGACAACCTTATAAGGAGGGGATGCACTTGGTGAGCAAGTGTACTCTTTGCAAGTCTGATCTTGAATTGATTAATCACCCTCTGACTATTTTGGAATTTGGTTGTAATGATTGTGGAGGCTAATTACAATCCTAATTAGCCTTCCGCTCCTTGAGCTAGTTACAATCCTAATTAGCCTTCCACTCCTTGACAGCTCGAGCTCTAAGGAGTAGTGGTTGGTTCTAAACAATTCGTATCTGAGCAAAACCTGACGTCCAACGCTTGGTTACCGTCCAAGGCTTGATTACCCAGAGGGGCCACCCGTTAAGTACTTAATCTTCCGCTCATTGACAACTCGTTCTTTTGAGGAATATTGGTTGGTTATTAACAAGCTCAAGGTTATCAAGTGTTTAATTCCGAGAATGGGAAGATCAGTAGACAACAAAGTTTTCTTTTCTAGAGACAACTGGAATCATACTCTTGTGGCAAACATTTGGTCCTTTGGAATGAGAGGAATAATAGTGTTTCAAGATGGGAAGATAGGGAAAAGTAGGATAGTGATTCAGTTGTCAATTCCAAATCAAGTCTATTGTGTGGTTTTGGAGTAATTGTTCGTGTGTGCTAAAAGAGGTAGAGTTCGATGAATATATGTTCAATTGGGATAATGTTCTTAGAGGATAACTTCATTTGTATGTTCACACCCTTTGTGAGTTTCTCGTTTGCATGATCTTTTTAATGAATTTTTTTCTATATTTATAAAAATAAAATTAAAAAAAACCTTGTTTTCTTTTAATAAATAATTTCTCAAGTCATCTGCTTTCGCTAACGAATTCTTCTTTTAACAACTTGAGAAACAAAATCCCTCTATCATAAAGAATTGGGTCCCCATAAATCATTGGGTTTATTCAATGGTTAACCCTTTTTAAAAACATAACGTGATATTGACAAAGCTCAATTTTCAGATTGGATTGCTCTCAGTCCCAGCCAATACTTGAACATTTGCATCGAGCTTGGTTGAGGGGAAAGGTTGCGTCAAGATGTGTCCTATAAACTTAGGCAATCATCAATGTAAAGATTTTTTTAAGTGTTGATTTACACACTTAAAACACTAAGAATGTGACCCACACACTTACACTCCAAAACCATGACAGATCCAGCCAAGTTGCAAAGACAAATTTATTGTATTGCTTCAAGTTAAAAACCCTCATCCCTATGAGTAATGGTTGCATCAAGATGTGTCTCAAAAGAGCTCAGAATCCACCACACCAAGAGGTGTTCAGTGGGGACAATTTCGATAGACCCCACTTACAATAATAAAAGAGCGGGATCCTTAAAACTTCTATGCCTAAATATATACTAACAATATTTTTCTTATATATTTTACAAAAACTTTGTTCACTTTTGAAGTATGAGAGAAACCCGGATATCATATCTCCTATTTGTTTAGCTCCCGCCTTACCTTACCTCTCATGGATAGGACTTGAGTTTCACAATAGCTAAAATTTTAGGTGTCATCTATTCAATATAAAAACCACAATAAACAAAATAAAATTTTTATTTAAAAAAAAAAAAAAATCATATTTTTACATGTGGAAGTAACATGGAAAATAGACCAATGGGAATAATTAAAAGAGAAATCTTCAATTGTAAGCTATATACGAGAAAAAGGGCAAGTTTCAATCACCTTTCCCTAATGCAAAAGCTCCCCTCAGACCTCTCCTCCTCCACTCTTTCTCTGCTAACCAAAAGCCCATAAAGAATGATGGCGGTGGGATCAAAGCAACAGAACAAACCAACAAACACACAAGTAAACCAGAGAGGCACCTATTCGCAATTTGTCCTCCTGAAAACATAAAAAAAAATTCAGAGGATGTAAGTTAGTCAAACTATGATAATAAAGTACGCCAAATTAATATCTCTGCTTCATAACAGATCCCAATCAATACATTATGTCAAAATTAACGGCTCAGATCTTCTGGGGACCAAACCATACAGAACCACCCTCCATTGAACAGACAATGACATTTCCAATGGGGAATTCCACCACGCATGTTCGGATACTTCTTTTGTTCTCACCTCACAGTTCCCATCAACACATTAAATTAACATCATGCGTGCATTAGAAGTTCCCAGTACTTCCTGCTAACTTGTACCAAGCTCAAATCCTACTTAACAGTTAAAAAGTAAACAAAACGTGTATAATAGAATCAACAAGGAATTTCTACTAAAATGCGCTTCACTTTACCATGGCAGAAGAAATAGACAAGTAACCGGTGGAGGAGCTAGTTGGGGACGAGGAGGATGACGATGATGGAGGATCAGATTCTGCGCCACCAGTGGATGTGTTTCCGGCACTAATTCCGGTGACACCGAGCTGATAAGCCGGGGTTCCATCTGGCTTAAACAATCCATAATTCCTCTCGGAAGTAGGACCGGTCTTCATGTTCTCATTAAACAGAGCAAACACATAAACATCGAGATCCGAATTGGGTCTCATTGGTGTCCCCTTGTTCTGAGAGATCAACTTAATCAGATTTCCATTATACTTCTTGGCGTTGTCAGGTGTCGCTCCGAATTCATCATCATCTCCCTTGGAAGGCCAACCAGTCTCGGAAATCTGTACGGGTAGGTTCTTAAATCCTAGCGATGCTACAGCAGAGTGAACCGCGTCGATCTGAGCGAACAACATGTTATCGTAGTGGAGTTTCGTAGCGGGATCCACAGAACCTTGATTCGGTTGAAACAGAACGTAATCAAGCGAAACTTGATTCGGATTCCCCTTGTAAGCGAAGTATGGATAGGCGTTGATGAGGAAGGAAGACCCAGTTTTAGCGTGGAAGCTGAGGATCTGAGTTATCACCTCTTGGAGATCTTGGCGAAACGCACCGGCCGAAGGCGGATACGAAGTCTGGAGCACTGCGAGTGAGTGAGCTGTAGTGACACTCACTTGCTTGTCTAACCCTAGATTCAGCAGAGCTGTGTGAACGCCTTGCATGGCTGGGAAGAGATTAGAAGTAAGAGCTGTGTCGTTCATGGTTAGAATCTCGTTTCCTACTGTGATGCAACTGATCTTGGTTGCGGGAAGGTATGGCTTAACATTGGTATTGATCCACTCTTGTGCGTTTTCTGGATCTCTCATCTTGTCTAACAAATCGTTTCCAAGGCCGACTACGAATTCGATTCCTGTGTTGGCGAATGCGTGGAGAACCTTGGCATCTGCGTCGTAGAGCTTCACTTTGGTTGCGCCGATTGATTTCATTAGAGGGACTACGTTGTCTGGTGTGGGGAGATTGTTTGCAATTTGACCGTAGTTGATTCCAATTGAAGAAACCATTGCGGCTGATAACAACAAATCTAGTGCACAAACTTCACCAAAAAAAAAACAACCATAAATTTCCTTTGTATACTTTCATCATAAAAAAAAAATTAGATAGTCTAAAAACATTGAATTGATAAGTAGAAACACACCTGAGATTAGTAGAATGAATGAAGATTTGCTGAAATCAGCCATATTATTGATGATTGTTGTGATTTATGTTTGTTAATTAGAGAATTGAATTGATGAGCTTATGATTGTCGAGATTGGTTCAACAACAGATGTGAGCAAAATAATCTTGACGATGGGGTTTTCTGTCGCAGTGGAATGGAGGGAGTGAGTGACTGACAGAAGACCCCTGAGGAGTGAGAGGGGAAATGCAAGTGAGATCTTCGAGGGGTATAACTATAAATAGAGGGTGAAGAAGGCTGCTGAGTGCGTATTTTAGCGTGAACAGAGTGTGAAACTCCCATGAGGCAAAACAAAACAAAACAAAACAAAGAAGCGAAACCGCGTATGTGCTATGCCGCAAAATATCTCCGCTAAAAGTCCAAAATATCTCCCGCCGAAGTCTTGATGGCTGTAGGCAGGCAGGCGCGTTGGTGACGGGTAAGTATCTCCCTCCCTCCCTCCTACGCCGACTCTGAAAATACCAAGGCCAAAATGGTTTTCTTCTCCTATAGAGTTGAGACCACTGACACTGTCGTCTCTTTTTCTTTTTTAATTTTTTTTTTAATTTTATTAAACATGTTCATCCACAAAATGCTACTCCCTAATTAGACAAGTACCGATTGGTGTGTGGGTTAACTTCTGTATCTGTTAAGAACCGTTATAGGGAGCGAGGGAGGGCCTTCCATCGCTCATTCTCATCGAGATGTGCATCATCATCCTTCTCAAGAAGGGTGGATGGTGGTAGGCCCTCCCTCGCTCCCTAGAATCAGGGATATGTTAAATAGCAGCTTTGCTAAGAAGCGAGGGCACGAGGAAAACCCTTTCTCCCTCCCTTTTTTTCCCTCGCCCCCTAGAATTACACGTTAAATAATGATGATGGATGTGTTACCGGTTTTGAGTTGGACTCTATTTTAATATAAATTTACCTAGAGAAAACCAAATAAACTCTATATCATCAATAACTGATTAAAATGTTTTGTTTATGTATACTCTACTAACTTAAGACCCAAGAAACTCTAAGAAACCCTAAACAACAATTGTGAACCTAAAAGGACTAAATAACGAATTAGGATGTGAACCTGCTCTACGTGCATAAATAATTAAATATTCAATACTTTTTAAAAATGTGTAATAATATTTTTCATTTATAAGGACTTATTTATAATTTATAAATAATTGAAGGGCTTCAAATAAATTATATTATGGGGCTTTGTTATAATTAATGAATATTGAGATGAGCTTATTTTGATTATAAATAATTTGAATTTGGGAGAGGAAAAGTGTAAAAAAATGTAATTATATTTTTTCAATTAAAAGACACAAATACCCTTAGAATTATTCATTAGTCTTTGGTTTTACATGTAATTATTAAAAATAGGGGAGGGCAAAATTGAAAATAAAGTTAGAGTTGAAGACATACACTTATTACTATTCACTTGGAGATAGGGCTGAACAAAAAACCGATCAAACCGATTAAACCGACCGAACCGATCTAAATCGAACCAATCGGTTTCGGTTTTAAAAAATTCAAAAATGAAGTGGTCGGTTCGGTTTTCGATTTCTATGTGATTTTAACCGACCAAACCGAACCGACCGAATATATATAATAAATAATATATATTTTATATATAAATAATACAATATGTTTAAAATAGTCGGTCGGTTCGGTTTTATTTCGGTTTTGGTTCGATTTTAGTCAGTTCGGTTCGGTTACGGTTTGCATAAATTAGAATCTGTTCGATTTCGGATCGGTTTTGTTAATGGTCGGTTCGATTTCGGTTTGAAAATTTTAAAACCGACCTAAGTCGGTTCGGTTCACGGTTTAGGTGACAAACCGAACCGTCGGTTTGGTTTTCAGCCCTACTTGGAGAAGATGAGTTATACTAGTGTAGATAAGAGAAAGAGTAAAATTGGAAAATAAAGTTAGAGTTAAAAGACATGCACTTTTTACTATTCATTTTGAAAAAAATGAGTTATAGAATGTGAGATTTTGCACAAAAAAAAAAAAAAATCAATCAATCAAAATTATTACATATTTGAAAACTACTTGGTGAAAGAAAAAAAAAATAGCCATAAATGAACTCATCTAAAAAAAAATTTGTTTATTTGAGGGAATTCTTAAATAAACCCACCTATATATTATATTGAGGGTCGGGCCAGTCTAACTGATTGGGTTTTTATTTTTTAAAACAATGATTAGGGAACCCAATAAATCAAGGGCCTTTAAATTATTTTATTAGCCAACTATTTCGATGAATCTTTTTTGGGATTGTCTAATTGGCGAGGAAACCAGCGAGGAAACGCACGAGGGAGAGGGGTGGAACCCTCCATCCCCCTCGAGATGTGTGCAGCCACGCATCTCGAGGGAGATGGAGGGTTCCACCCCCTCCCTCGTGCGTTTCCTCGCTAATTTCCTCGCCAATTAGAATTCCCGGATTAAGATTAAGGATTAACTCGCCACTAAGACGTATAAATAGTTAAACATACGAATAATTATAATTACAACTGCCAACATGCCTTGGATGCATTCACAAAGTAAATTTAAATTTATTTAAAATAACATATTTTTTAGTGTACTAGTTTTTTTCATTACACAAATGTTATCATGGCAACGTTAAGAAACTTAGGGTGTGTTTGGTTGCACGGAATCCTATGTCATGGGAATCTATGAGGGGACCACTTAAATATAAGCTAATTTGAGATTCACTCATCAATCCATCATTAGATTTTGTGATCAATGGTGGGAATAGAAGTCTCATGAACATGAGAATCATATGCTTTTGGGGGGGGGGGGGGGGCAAGGAGTGTGATTCTCATGTTCATGAGACTTTCATTCCCACTACTGATCACAAAATCTAGTTGTGAATTGGTGAGTGAACCTTAAATTAGCTTAAATTTAAGTGATCTCCTCATGGATTCCATGCAACCAAACACGCCATTAGTCTCACATTAACAACAAACGAATTGTAAGTAGCAAGAGATTATACAAAAAAGGATTTCCCTTGCGCATTACTTGTAGCCTTAAAAAGTTTGTCCACAATGACAACAAAATGTGTAATTCATCATTCAAATCAACTGAAAATAACTCATATTGCCTTCTTTTTTTTTTCTTTTTTTTTTTTTACCAAAGGGTTATTTAGATCTTGGTCCTTAGTTATAGGGTCAAGTCTCAAGCGAACACTAAACTTGATCTTGATCCCCAAACGCGTTAGTTGACCACATTTGATCGTTAAATAAGCATGTGTAATTTCTTCATACGATAATCCCCTTATGTAATCATCTACTTGAACAAATTCAATACGAATGGAGCAATTTTTAAAAATTACTTAGCTCGAGAATTGTTTTGTTTAGCCACATCGAGTTCATAGTAGGTTCAAGTATCTCCTTATATAAGAGGATTGTCATATTAAATGTTGGCACAGGCTTGAGACATGTTTATGTAACAGTCAAACTGCAGTGAAATGATAATTGGTTGAATAAAATATAAGAAGTCAAAATAAAAATTTATCTATCGACTAATTAATAAGCAAATGCAAACACACTTTCAAAGTCGGGTGTTAAAAATCCCAAATCGCATTATTTCTACTTGAGCAACCATTAGGTTGTATCGACCGTGAAAGCATGGACGATTTGAGAATGTGTGTTTGAAGAGGAAAACCAATGTAATTTCATAATGTAATGGATATGATCAAAATGTAATTTGGAGTCTTATTGTGAAACCGAAATATTTGAAAGCATATTCAATGTTGAAAATGGTATTTTGTAGGGAAAAAACATTCGAGTTGTAAAGACATGCTAGTGGTGGTTGAGATAGTTTTATTTATGGAAAAATGACTTATTAGGCTTAATTTTTTTAATTGTCGTCCACATAAGACCCTAACAATTGAAAATGCCTTGAAAAACCAACTTTTTATAATTCAAGATTATTAAAGGCCACAAACCTAAATCATGGCTAAAAGATATGTAAAACGGCAAATA
Source organism: Berberis vulgaris (assembly GCA_963556465.1). Lineage (NCBI taxonomy): Eukaryota > Viridiplantae > Streptophyta > Magnoliopsida > Ranunculales > Berberidaceae > Berberis > Berberis vulgaris. The sequence goes on from OY747126.1 coordinate 61,626,269, forward strand.
TATACATATTCCTAGACATATTGATGTGGGTGTTGTTACTGATGTATTCAAATTCTAATTACATTGAAACAAGCGAAATATGCAATTTTTAATGCAATTTGATATTTTTTTTCAAAGTTGTTTCATATCCCTAAAACACAACTGTCTATTCTTAATGAGTAATCCATAAGTAAAAAAAAAATGAAAGTAAACTTATGATTAATTTTAAGAATGTGAATAAATTTTGAAAATTGATTACTTAAGTTAAAGGGTAAGAATGTCTTTTTAATTATTTTTAAATCATGGATTGGATTTGTGGCTTTTAAGAGTATTTAATTATAAGGAATAGGCTTTTTGAGGCATTTTCAATTGTTAGAATATGATGTGGTCTATAATTGTAAAAAGTATGCCTTAAAAGTCATTTTTCCTTTATTTATTATTATTGAGAGTGAACAAGTTAGGGAGAGTCATCTACCCTTTTATTAACAAAAAGAAAAACTATACACAAAACACAATTTCAGTCGAAGCTGGGACCTCATCTAGCATTACAACTCAACACTACGACCAAACCAAATAGTCCAAGACAGTCTATGTGGTTGAGATCGTTGTTTGTGGAGGTGGTGTGTATTTGGTTTTGGGTTGCAGGAATTGTTATTGCTTCTTTCAGTTGTTCATTTTTTCTTTCTTTTTCGGTTGTTGTTTCACTTTAAGTTCTCTATTATAGGGTTTTTTTTAATGTATTTTGTTCTTAAGTTGCCTATGTGTGGCTTACTTTATTGAATATTGAGTTTCTTGTCATCTCTGGGCTATGCTTGATTGTAGTGGTCTGGTACTCTGGTGTTGTGAACTTGTGTTTGGACTTGGCATATGCCTTCTATGCCCAATGAGTGTGTTGTTTATGGCTATTTTGTTGTTGTATTCTTTGGTTTTCGTTTAATAAAAAGGGTATGTCCCTTCAAATATACCCCTACTTACTTTTGCAATAAAAAAAAATGGCAAATCAACAGTGTATATGAGTTTCATTCCAATGAAAATTTAAGTATGGATCTTAAGGAAGACCGTCGTATTGAATCTCGGAGGGCATTTTTTTGGTAATTTGAAAAGAGCCCAAAATTTTTGGCCAAGCCGACTTAGAGCATCTTTAATAGGCATTTGTTTTAGGTTGCTACTTGAGTCTACCTTTGAGCATGTACCAAAGATGGAGTGAAAACTCACATGACAGCTCAACGGTTAAAGTTTGGCGGATGATACCACTAGGTCATAGGTTCAAACCCAGCTTACGAGATCTTTATCAGTTTATGGTGTGTTGACCAGTTCATGTTTTTAGTGGGTTATGAGATCCTATAAAAACCCTGTTTAACTCACCCAATAAACATTTCTAAACTCTATCTTTAGGTTACTTAGTGGTACATGAATTCACTATCGAAAACCCAACGTAAATGCATTTTTTTTCTAACACGACACTCTTTGTAAGATAGCATGATAGGTTTTGGGAGAATAAAATATGTTTTAAAAAGGTAAAAACATTTATTTTTATCAAAAAAATGACTTTTAAAACTTATTTTTTCATAAAATAGATAGTTTAGATATTGTAGTTGATATAATGACTAATTTGTGTCTACTTTTATACTTTTATAACCAACAATGATGATTTCATTAACCCAGGTTAACTCATAAACTTATATGACATAAACAAATAGAAAACCTAATTTTATACTTTTGTGATCAACAAGGACTTTTTCATTAATGATTCTATTTTTTATTTTATTTTTGCTATTTTTACTTTTTTTAACCCTTAACCCTCCCACCCCATTAGTCATTATTGTTTTTGTTAATTTTTATTTTTTATGTTATTTTGTTCTTTAATTGCAGTTTGAGCAATTATTTTATGACATTTGTTAGCTACAAATGACTACATTAATATTTTCATGTCAACATTGCTTTTTAATTCTTGAATGTTTTGTCACTCTGAATGTGTTTGATTTGATTGGTTGTGGATGTATATCTAAATTTGAAGAGCAATTTTTTTTTGTTTCAATTAATGATTGCTTCAATTCTCTGTCACTATTTAGTTTACATGAAATTATCTTATTCAATATTGGTTCTCATTTTATCTCTGAGGCTATGATCATGCTCTGTGGTAGATAACTTGATTTTATTAACTACCGGTATTCATGCATTGAATAATAAGAAATCAAATTTCGATAGTGGAAAAATTGATTTTATTAACTACATTATGGAATAAGAAACAATGATAATTAAAAATAAATTTCTAATCATCATTAAGAAAGGTAATGCACGGTACCTGTAAGCTTATCTAATCAAATTTATGACAAGTTACTCATTGATTTTATTAAATAATTAAAACCAATTTTCTAATCTTCATTAATTACATTATAAATTATTATTAAAAGAGCCATTGTTGATCATAAAAGTATAAAATTTGGTTTTCTATTTGTTTAGGAAGGGTAAAGATGTCCTATAATTTTATGAGTTAACCTGGGTTAATAAAATAATTATTGTTGGTCATAAAAGTAGACACAAATTAGCCATCACATCAACTACGATATCTAAATGGTCTATTTTGTGAAAATTAGGCCTTAAAAGTCATTTTTTGTATTTTTATTTCTAATTCTATATTAATAACCCTAAACTATTTTTCTTCTTATTTTATTAATTTTAGTTTATTCGTATGGGAGATAATAGAATAATATGAAGCATTGCTACGACAAGTTTCCAGAGTTTTTTCGTATGCCTATTGGGGATAAACAAAATTTGGTAGAGGTTTACCAAAGTGCCACATAGTTAAAAATATGAGTGATGATTCAATGAGGTTAACCTCATGGGACTTAGTGAGGCTGTCATTCTCCATCGTTGAATCTAATAAGTTTGATCTAAGCCAATTTAAAAAATACAGTTTGAAACTGTAAGAGATTTTTTCCCGTAGGTTTCAAGTTAACTACATCACTACCTAAAAACAGGTTTAGGTTTCTCTTTCCCAATTGAACTTCTCTCTTTTCACAAAATGGATTGATTGAGTTTTCTCTTATAAACGTTGAAATTTTCTCAACGCATGGAAGCTTGACAATTATTTCTGTGCGTATGGGGGTGAGGAGAAAGATTTTAGAGGTGATAGGTGTTATTGGTTCACTATACTTGTTTGCTTTGGTAATTTGATTGACATGAAATAGCAAATAAATCCAGTAATACAAGTTGAATTGTTGTGTGCAAGGGGGAGGTTCTTCGTATCCTATTATTAGCATGAACCATAAGTAGCATGTGAAAAAAAAACCCATTATTAACAATGGTTTGTAAGAAATTAATTCCATCACCCTCCTTATATGCTGAGATTATCTAGAAAACAAGAAAATAAACTCACAAATTTGTTGTGTGATGTGTGGTCGGACCATTCTTTTGTATAAGTTGAGAAAAGTTAGTAGAGTAGTCTGTCGAGTTTGTAGAAAAAAAAAACTCTTGTGAAGGAGTGTCAAGTATGTAGGAAAAAATCTTGTGAAAGAAGTGTAGAGAAAACTCAAGAGAGTTGTGAAGGAAGAGAGAGACCTAAGTAACCGAAAATTCTTAAGTGCACCGGGGGTTAGCCTGGTGCTAACCCCCCATCGTCCGAGATAGGTGCTACACCTATCTCGAGGCAAAATGGACGGTGGAGGGTAGCACCAGGCTAACCCCCGGTGCACTGTAGTATTACTCCTAAGTAACTATTTTCCTACTTTTTGTTAGTGGGCTACTTACAAACCGAGAGAGGATCTCTTGAGATTTCAAACTGATTTTTTTTTTTTTTTAATTGGCTAAAATCAAACTTATTCTAATGGTGGAGAGTAGCAACCTCACCGAATCCCATGAGGTTAACCTCACTGAATCACCACTCAAAAAAATTTATAAACAATAGTTTAGCACCCCACTTTGCCTATTTCTTAAAAAAAAAAAACCTACCGGAGATGCTCTTAGGGGACTTTGTGGTCTCAAGTGACTTTCATTTCAACCATTTTATTTTATATTTTCTTTTCTTTTCTTTTCTTTTACTAGTTTTTAAGCTGGGGTTTTTTTATAGGTATTTAATATACTTGCAACCTTTCATATAATTATTAGATTGCACATTTTAGAAATTGATTTATACTAAGATATCAATATTTCCAATTGATTTAGCTTCGGCTCCGAGGTGGGATATTATTCATGGTGTGTCCTAAACTGCAATTTTTTTCACAACTAACATGCTGACATTGCTTAGGCCATGACTTTTTCTCTCAATCCATGTCCTAGGAAATTTGAGTGAATGAATTGCGTAATAATTTTGTCTTCATTTTGATAAGCATACAGTTGCTAATATGTGCAAGTACTTGGGTAGTAGTACGTTCCAAGTTTATCTACATACTAGGGGGTCGACGCACTCTACGTGCGCATATATTCAATATTGATTTTATTTAAAAAAATTAATAAGTACACATTAAAATTTTGCGTGATGTAGTTAAAAATTTGAAGTTGACTAACAAAATATTATTCTTATTTTGAGACATTGGTTATAAAAGTACATGCACCGATTTCGCTAGTATGCATTAATATCATACAAGTTTCCTAACAATCATTTATTTTTATTTAAAATTGGAACCGAAGTTGATGAAAGTTTTGAAGTATCTATTTTGGAGGGAACATTTTTCAAATCTAAAAAAATTGACGGACTTAAGGTTATATTACGATATAGTAGATGTGTTGAAATACTCTACGTGTGCATATATTTAATATTATTATTTTGTTTAAGATGTCGATAGTGAGAGAGAATTGTCTAATATGGGCAGGGGCATTTTGGGAACTCCTGAATATTGACATATAAAGTCACAAATATTGCTCATTGAACAGTTTGAATTTCAGTTACAGGTGAGGATGAGATGGTGGGGAAGAGGAGTGGAAGTGGTATCAAAGGTTCCCCAATTCTAGAGAGTCAGGCCTGGTGCGCCAGACCTAGCTCTTTATCATTCAATATTCTCGAGGTACACATAATGCTACATCTCAAGAATTGAGAATGGTAGAAAGATAGGCCTGACGCAAATATGGTGCACCAAGCCAAGCCTAACTCCCTAGACTTGCTCTCAAAGCTTTATGTGGAACCGAAAAAGAAGAAGAAAAGGGTGGTTTGGGCGTGGGCTTTTTTGGAAAATTGAATTGTTTACATGGAAAATTCTAGTATGCCCGGCTGTATGCCCGGCTACAGTGCCCGGTGCACTGTAGCACCATAGATTTGCATCGAAATAAGTGTCAACTCTGATCTCGATGCAAATCTACGGTGCTACAGTGCACCGGGCACTGTAGCCGGGCATACAGCCGGGCACTGTAGCATTACTCTGCAATTTTCATTGAATATATGGAAGTATTTAAATAGTACATTCCAAACTTGAATGATTGAGGCAGAAATACATCACATTAGTTGGGTTACAATCACCAAACATCTCATCTCATCACTTTTTGCCTTTCTAAAAAAGATTGACACAAACTCGCACAAAACGAAATCCTTTTTTTTAATAGAGACAGCCTCAAAAGTGACCAAAGCATGATGGAATCTATCTTTTGTGCGTAAAAACATAGAAAATGGTCCACTCTTTAGATTGAATTACACGCATAGCTTACAGCCTTTCACATTGTGTCTAGCAGCTTCTTTTGGATTCCACATTACTCCTTTTTTTCAACAAAACAAAAGCGCCAAGGCAATAGGAAAGGGCTACCAATAAACCAGGTTTAACCCAAGACCCAATCAATTCTGTCAAATTATGGACCCTGATTTTGGAGTCCAATAAGGATCCTGTTTAGACAATACGACCTTATTCGGATACCGTATAACTTCGTCCAATCTTAGTTTTTCATGCATTAAAATTCTAATCCAGAAAAGCCAGCACAATGTACTATTACCAGAGCAAATTAACTTGTAAATGATGCCATATTTTTAAGGACATTTGATCATGTCTCAATAAAATACTTTGAATAAAACAAGGCAAATGTTTCAAGGGTCCCAATTTGTAATCGGATCTGATCCCGACCCTATTGATTTGCCTGTGCCTGGATCTAATTTTTTAGATTGGACAAGGATCCATATGATTTAAGGCCAACTGATATAACATCAGGCTGGGTTTGGAGCGACATAGGCCCAACCCATTGACAACCCTACGTACTAAGAAATCACAATTCTAACCTAGATCTCGTCAAGCACAGGAAAATAGACGCCAATTTGAAGCATGCCTCAGTGCAAACAGACGAATCCTTTCGGAGAAAACATTGGCGTCTTGTCATCACTCAAAGTGTAGAATGACATGTCTTCAGGGACCTCATGTGTCTTTCGAATATCAGTCAGGCTCAATTCAAAGGCTGACCTATCTTCAAAGAACTGGAAGCCTTTGGCAAAAAGCTCATCGTCAAGGTGAATTTGGCGAACCATAAAAAAGTGAATAATCTTTCAATTAAAAGCTTAACAAAGCGGAGTCTCTAAAAATGAAGAAATAGAAGAGTCAACCTCTGCAGAAAGGGAGCGCGCTGCTCAAGTAACGGTTCAGACTCAATCATCATTACCGTCGTATTTTCTTAAAAAGTGACTTTAGTGAACTAATACAATGACCTACTAACTCGAGGGAGCAGCTGATGATACACTGAAATGTCCTATCTTTTACACTGTACACGTATCATGATGATCTCAAGGAATAACAAACCCAAGCGTCAGCCTAACACTAATCCAGCCCAAGCAGCATCAAGCCTGTGTAGCGTAGTCCGCCAGACAGACCCAAATTACCATAGTCTGCTAAACCCACACGTCTCACAGTCATCCCCAATACCCTTAAGACCTATTAAGGCAAGTATCTCGGGGATCAACTTCGGACGGGCAAGCCAACAACAATTTGTCTCCATCTAGGAAGCAAATACCAGAGTATACGTCGTACATATAAACTTTGATCCATAGACAACACTCTAATTGAGAACTATCTCCCGCATATCTAGGAGCACAGGTCTAATAAGGAAACTTTCCCAGGACAACTCCTAATTAGATAAGGATCTCCACGAAGATCTCTTTTCCTAAACTACGCTACCGATGGCCTGGTCGAACTAAGACTCCAGCACTATAAATAAGACATGAGGTTAGTGAACAAAGGTACGCTACAAAATTTCATGTTTACAACATTAAGCCTTCCTCAAATTCCTGTCTGACTTTAGTATCGGAGTGTCATCGGCCACCACAATAGCGATCTGTGGCTCACATTCGTTCATTGTGCAAGTTAGCAGGTCAAAGTCTAGCAAGGAACAAAAATCGACTTTATCAACAATTATTAATAGTTAACTATAAGCACGGTATGAATGATAAACAAACAAATACGATTGAAGACATTGGGAGGGTCTTAATATTTGCAACCATGCTATCCAAATGATTTTCATCCGTTACATTAGAAAAAAAAAAAGACACGCATTGTTCAATGATATTTGAATGCAATATTCGAATGCAATTTGTTGACCTACATGCATTCAAATATGAGACATCAATACACTATCACTACTTAATAGGGACTTGGATTTTATTCTAAAATTTAACATTTGATAAAATTTAGGGTGTGTTTGGTTGCATGGAATCCTATGTCATGGGAATTCATGAGAGTGTCACTATATTTTAGGCTAAATTGATATATCACTCCATATCTATCATTTGACTACCATTTGATTTTGTGATCAATGGTGGGAATAGAAGGAGTGGGATTCTCATGTTCATGGGACTTCCATTCCTACTATTGATCACAAAACCAAATGGGGTGTATTTGGTTGCATGGAATCCTATGCCATGGGAATCCATGAGGGCACCCCTACATTTTAGGCTAATTTGAGATATAACTCCACATCCATCATTTGATTTTGCTATCAATTGTGGGAATGAAAGTCCCATGAACATGAGAATCACATGCCCTGGGAGACCAAGGAGTGAGATTCTCATGTTCATGAGACTTTCATTCCCACCATTGATCACACAATCAAATGGTGAATGTGAAGTGATATATCAATTTAGCCTAAAATATATGGGTCCCCTCATGAATTCCCATGACATAAAATTCCATGCAATTAAACACACCCGTACTGTATCTTCAACTATGCAAAACCACCAACCTTAAAGTATGGTTTATTATCAAGGACTTCAAAAAACTTTATTATTTCTGCAATGTAATCAAGCTCTCATTCTCTGACTGGTCAAATAAAACACACACATGATGAAAATTAAAATTTGGAACCAATACATATTTTTTAAACAATATGTGACAAATGTATCACACAAATGTACAAATCATAGAAAATTAATTCAATAATAAAAAATAGTAGGATAAGTTTGATGAGAACTTGAAATCCAAATAACATTGTTTGTGACAACCATCATAAAGGATAAATCTAATTTTCATAACTTATGAGCATTATTATAATTAGTTGTATGTCAAGTTGCTTTTTATCCTTTGAGGATATGTGATGAAATTTCTTTAAAATGTTCTCTGAGGAGTAGGGGTGGGCATCCCATCCCGCGATCCCGATCCCGATCCCGTCCCGTCTCGTCCCGTCCCGATTTTTCCGGGTCTTAATGGGATTGAATAATTTCATCCCAATCCCGTCCCATCCTGATCTAGAATGGGATGGGATGGGATGAAAATTTTCAATCCCGCCAATCCCGTCCCGTCCCGAACTAATTTTAAATTATTAATTATTAATTATTAAAAAAGTTGAGTGGTTTATTTGGATTGTGATTAGACATGGACATTCAAAATGGAATCCATGGAGTGTTTGGACCTGGTCTGTTTTTGGAATTCCAGTTTCACGAACATATACTTGCAGAAAGATGTTAATTACCTAAGAGAAAAAAAAAAGTGTTTTGTGCAGCTGTATCATGATCATCATTAAAACCAACCTCACATACACTATCATTAAGGCCTTTGCTTTTGGTTTGTACATTACACAGAAAGAGACCAAATTTTCACAAAAAAAGAAAGCCGTACCTATATCCAGAAATGGCAAAACAAGACAACTCATTGTCCTCCTCTATATTCTTCTTCTTTCCCATCCTAACTATTGCCATTCTATACCCTCCTTGACTAGAGTGGTATGCTATGGGTAGACCAAATCAAAAGTAGGAGGTTAGGTGAGGCATATTTGAAATCATAATAAAAGAAGGAAAGGAACCCTATCAACTCTCAACTACTACTACCTCCTCACCCCCAGACACACATCACAATGTTACTCTCTAATGACACTAAGTAGTAGTACATGGCTAATTTGGTGTGTAGTTTTTTTGGTTGGTGTATTTTCTCTGTATTTGGTATTGTACTCTCTAGTATTTGCACTTGTTCTATTCATCGTCATCATCTCTAATCTAATATCTAATCACAATCTTTCTCTCTAATATACTCTGTACCATGAGGACTTAGAGAATTGGTGCTTGGTCAAAATAAAAACTGGGGCTCCCACTTAACACCCTTTCCAGCCAAGCATCATCATCTTCCTCTTCTTCTTCTTCTTCTTCTTCTTCTTCTGCCACTTGTTCTTGGACTTGTTGATTGCTATGATAATCTCCAACACCATCACCATGGGTAGATGTCAAAGCAGAAGCCATAAATGGCTCAAGTTGTTGTCTTTCTTCTTCTTGTTGATTCAACAGTATGTATGGATAAATGGTAGCAATGTTCATGCCTGCCATGATTGTGCAGGCAGGATTAGAAAATGATGACCCACAACTTGTTGATCCCGTCCCGTCCCGAACCCGTTTTGGATGGGACGAGGTCGGGATAGGGTTTTTCCCATCCCGTCCCGTCCCGATCCCGTATGAACGGGATGGGATAGGGATGGGTATATCTCATCCCATCCCGTCCCGTGCCCACCCCTACTGAGGAGTGCTTGATAAGTAACATTTAAAGCCTTCATTCAGATACATTCAGGGACAAGGCATCAACAACTGCCTGGAACGCGTCTTCTGCACAGGTTTATTAGCAATATAAGTTCAAGTGTCATTAAAATTAGAGGAAACCCTATTTGCAATCCCTGTTTGAGCACAAAAATTCAATATAGTTTCGAGACCCCCTTCCACAAGCCCACATAATAAGATTATAAAAAGAAACTTGGGAATTCCCTATAAGAGCTGTGTTTGACTAACCCAACTAGGCAACTAATTGTATTTGTTCATGTTTGCCTTCATCTTTTCAAATGTTCCATTGTGATGGTATATGCTGAAGAAAAAACCTTTTTTTTAGCTCAATTTTTTGAACTCAACAGAGTGAGAACATGTATACCACACAATTAAATATCGTTATATTCAGTACTGTTGTGATAATGACAAAAATGTTGTCACATAGTTGAGTATTCGTTTTTTAGTACAAAAACTGAGTTAGAGGGGAAGTACTCATTAAGAAATGTGACGGAACAATACAAAACTTCTTAACTTCTTATTGATGAAGAGTTGATACAAAATGACTAGGTTAAAAATAAAGTGGTAATTGAAAAGTCAAATAAGAAATAGCAAAAGAATATGAAACTAGGGAAATTGTAATTATTAGCCATGTCATGGGATATTTGTTGTTTTGTAATTATTTTTCGAAAAATGACCTTAAAGGCCTACTGTTTTAAAAAATAAACCATTTAGGTTCCGTAGTTAATAAAATGGATGATAAATATTATTTTTTCAATCTTATGACCATTAAGGCTCATTGTGTTAACTATGATTAACTACCAAAACGAAACGATAATTTTATCCATTTTAATACCTAAAATATAATATAAATCTTGAGGCATGAGCAACTACAAATCTATCTATTCTTTATGTAGATAAATGGTGATCGTGTCATCTTCTTAATCCAAACCCTTTTACAACTACTGATTTTTGTTTGTTTGTTTGTTTTTTTTTTTTGTTTTTTTTTTTCCTTTTGCATTTTTGAAACATCGATTATTCAACAAATTGGAGTAATTAAGTACTGGGATCCAGGAACCCCTACTGTACCATGTTTCATTGGAAAAGACTTTGAAAGTCGTGCCTTGATCGACTTAGGAGCGAGCGTGAATCTCTTACCTTATCATATATATTTAGAACTTGGGTTAAAGGAGATGCAACCAACAAAGTTAGTTCTTAAGCTAGCAGATGAGTCAAAACGATACCCTAGAGGAATAGTTTTGGATGTGATTGTTCAAGTTGCAGATTTCTATTATCCAGTTGATTTCATCATCTTAGACACTAGCCCGAGCCCAAATAATCAAATTCATGTTATCTTAGGGCGACCCTTTTTAGCAACTGTGGAGGTTAACATCAATTGTAGAAGCGGTAGCATGTCTGTTTCCTTTGGGAACCTTAAAGCTGAATTTAATATTTTTAAGGCCTTGCAAAGGAGAGATGATCTCGATATGATTAAGGAAGAAGAAGAAGTGTGTATTATTCGATCTTTTGAGTCTATGGCTCAATCATCACCAGATGACGTATTGCTTCGTTGTCTCTCACACTTTGGTATGAACCTAGATATGCATGAGGCTATTGAAGAGGTCAACAATATGTTGGATAATGTGCCCATAATGCATAAACCTGAATCTGAGCCATTATCACGTTATCAATATGAGGAAGAGTTGTATTCATCTTCTTCCTTTAGAGAACAGTCACAAGATAGTGACTCAAGCACTCAAAAATTACTAGAACTTAAGTCTTTACCAAATGAATTGAAATATACATTTCTCGGTCCTGTGGAGAGTTATCCAGTGATTATTGCCTCAGATCTCACTGAGGAACACAGTGACAAGTTGTTGGAGGTCTTTAAAGCTCACAAGTCAGCCATTGCTTGGAATATTCAAGACATCAAGGGTGTTTACCCTGGTGTCTGTGAGCATCATATTTATGTGGAAGATGAAACCAAAACATCCAAAGAACCCCAGCGACATCTAAATCCCTTTTGAAAGATGTCGTAAAAGAAGTGTTGAAACTCCTGGATGCAAACATCATCTATGTTATCTCTGATAGCCAATGGGTTAGCCCATTCCATGTGGTTTCCAAGAAGTCAGAAATTATTGTAGTTGAAAATGAGAACAAGGAACTTGTGCCAAAAAGAATGAAAAAAGGGATGGAGAGTATGCATTGATTATCGTAAGTTGAACTTTAATACTCGAAAGGATCACTTTCCCCTTCCCTTTATTGATCAGATGCTTGAGAGGTTAGCAGGTCATCCTTACTATTGTTTCTTGGATGGATATTCTGGATACAATCAAATCCCTATTGCACTAGAAAATCAAGAGAAACCAACATTCACTTGTCCTTTTGGTACTTACGCTTATCGTCGCATGCCTTTTGGGCTATGCAACACACCCGCGACATTTCAAAGATGCATGTCTAGCATATTCAGTGATATGGTGGACAACTTTCTTGAGATATTTATGGAAGATTTTTCAGTATTCGGCTCATCTTTTGACCAATGCCTACATCACCTCTCACTTGTCTTAGAGCGCTGCGAAAAAACTGTCTTGTTTTAAATTGGGAAAAGTGTCACTTCATGGTGAAGCAAGGCATTGTTCTTGGGCACGTTGTCTCTCCAAAAGGCATTGAGGTGGGAAAAACTAAGATTGATGTCATTTCATCTCTTCCGATTCCAAAATCTGTTAAAGATGTGCGATCTTTCTTGGGGCATGGTGGATTTTATCGCCGTTTCATTAAAGATTTTTCGAAGATTGCACGCCCTTTGAGCAGTCTCTTAGCTAAGGATGTTCCATTTCTTTTTGACGACAAGTGCATATCTGCGTTTCTGCATCTTAAATCTGAACTAGTCTCAGCTCTTATCATCCGAGCTCCTGATTGGGTGCTACCCTTTGAGATTATGTGTGATGCCTCTGACTATGTTGTAGGTGCAGTTTTGGGTCAGAAAGTTAACAAACTTCCTCATGTTATCTACTATGCTAGCAAAACTCTGAATGAGGCTCAACTCAATTACTCGACCACAAATAAAGAGATGTTAGCCATTGTTTATGCACTAGATAAATTTCGTTCCTATCTCATTGGAGCTAAAGTCATTGTGTACACTGACTATGCAGCCCTTAGCTACCTTCTAAATAAGAAGGACACCAAACCTCGTCTGATTCAATGAATTCTTTTGCTTCAATAATTTGATCTTGAAATATGAGATAAGTCAGGTACAGAAAATGTGGTCGCCGACCACTTGTCTAGGTTAACATCACATTCATCTAGTGGTATATTGCCCATTCAAGAGGGCTTCTCAGATGAACAACTTCTATTGGTAGAGAAAGAGCTTCCTTGGTATGCCGACATTGTCAATTTTTTAGCAACTGAGGAACTCCCTTCACACTGGTCTAAGCAAGATCGTGACAAGTTTTTGTCTAGGGTCAAGTATTATTCTCGGGATGAGCCATATTTGTACAAATATTGTTGTGACGACCCCCCCTCCCGCACTGTACCAATATTGTTCGCTTTGGGCTACCGTTCGACCCTCACGGCTTTAAAACGCGTCGATCCAATGGGGAGCTGACCCCGCACATATAAGGATCATCCTCCTCCCCTACCCAGGCGATATGGGACTATGATTCCCCTTGTAGCTCGTCCAACCTCTCTTCGCCTATTGGGCATGTTGGGCATCTTGGACCTGTTGGGCTCCAACCCTCACCCTCACCTCAGGTCCGCCCACTCAGGGTCTCACAATCCACCCCTCTTAAGGCCCAACGTCCTCGTTGGCTACACAGGCACAACGTCCACGTTGCCCGAGGGCTCACCTCCACGTGGCATACTTTCGGCTGGGTCAGGCTCTGATACCAAACTGTGATGACCCCCTCCCGCACTGTACCGATATTGTCCGCTTTGGGCTACCATCCGGCCCTCACGGCTTTAAAACACAATGATACAATGGGGAGCCGACCCCGCACATATAAGGATCATCCACCTCCCCTACCCAGGCGATATGGGACTATGATTCCCCTTGTAGCTCGTCCAATCTCTCTCGGCCTATTGGGCCTGTTATGCATCTTGGGCCTGTTGGGCTCCAACCCTCACCCTCACCTCAGGTCCGCCCACTCAGGGTCTCACAACTGCCCTGACCAACTTATCCGAATATGTGTTCCAGAAGTTGAACAGTTGAGCATTCTTTCATTTTGACATGATCAAGCTTGTGGTGGGCATTTTAGTTCTAAGAAAACCGCGGAGAAGATTCTCCAATCAGGTTTTTATTGGCCTACTCTTTTTCGAGATGCCCATGAGTATTGTAAAGTCTGTCACCGATGTCAATAACTTGGGCGAATAACTCGTCGACACATGATGCCTCTGAATCCTATTCTAGTGGTTGAAGTTTTTGATGTTTGGGGCATCGATTTTATGGGACCGTTTCCATCCTCCGATGGGTATCAATACATCCTTCTTGCAGTAGATTACGTTTCTAAATGGATAGAGGCCATTGCCACTAAGACCAATGATCACAAAATTGTTATTACATTCATAAGGGAGTTTATCTTTAGTAGATTTGGCACCCCAAGGGTATCATTAGTGATGGGGGTAAGCATTTCTGTAACCGCGTATTTGAGCATCTTATTAAAAAGTATGGGGTTACTCACAAAGTTGCCCTTTTCTACCATCGTCAAACAATCTGTCAAGTTGAAGTCTCGAATCGTCAAATCAAGAACATCCTCGAAAAGACTATCAATCCAAATCGGAAAGATTGGTCTTTACGTCTTTTGGATGCCTTATGGGCATACCGAACTGCATTCAAAACTCATTTAGAGATGTCTCCCTATAGATTGGTCTTTGGTAAACCTTGTCACCTTCCTGTCGAACTTCAACATAGAGCTTATTGGGCTACACATAGTCTAAACTTTGACCTCGATATGGCTGGTAAAAGACGAAAACTTCAGCTCGATGAGCTAGAAGAATTGAGGTATGATGCTTATGACTTATCCAAGAACTACAAAGATAAAATGAAGTGGATACATGACAAAAGCATCATGAGAAAAGAGTTCCATCTTGGTCAGAAAGTCCTACTCTACAACTTTCGTCTTCATCTCTTTCCAAGTAAGCTAAAAACTCGTTGGCTTGGTCCATTCATTGTACGTGATGTTAAAAACTACGGTGTCATCACCGTAGAAAACCCTACAAATAGTAGTCTCTTTCAAGTAAATGGACAGCGACTGAAGCCATACCATGAACTTCCCACAAGGTCAGTGGAAACCATTCAGTTGATTGATCCTAACTATTAGGATTAGTCACGCCTACAAATTCCTACTCCACTAAGCTTGTTTGGGGGTGGTATCCACCACCCCCATTACGTCCGGCAATGACATTAAACTTATCGCTACTGGGAGGCAACCCAATCCGTTTATGCATTCATTCATTCATAAAATAATAATAATAATAATAATAATAATAATAATAATAATAATAATAATAATAATAAATATATTAAAAAATTTATTAATAATACCGCCAATTCCTGTTTGGGGGTGATGTATTTTAATAATACATCACACCACTAACTCACTCTTTTTCATTGCAGGGACGATATAGATGTTCAACAAATCATCTGAGGTAATAAGTTCTAAATTTTATTTCTCACTTTTCATTTCATTTGTTTAACATTGGGGACAGTGTTCTATTTGTTTGGGGGTGGGGAGATTTATCAAAATTTATACCTCTTTTGAAAATCGTTTTCTAAAAAAATAAAAAAAAATAAAAAATTAAAAATAAAAAATGGTGTGGTATCCTAGCTATGATGAGATTGGATTACTTGATTCATTACATTTAGGCAAAGAGATGTTGGAAGTTTATTGCTAGAGTAAATATTGCATTTGAGCATTCAGGAACAAATAAATTTTTGCACAATGACCACAGATGTAGTTTAGAATACAAAAGTAAGTTACTTCCTGAGAATCTAGAGGAATAATAGTGGAGACAACCTTGTGAGCAATCAGGCCTTTCATTTTATTCAGAGTGTTTTTACACAACTCCGAGTCATATGATGACTTAAAATTTTATTGGACATTAACTTGTTGTGATGTCTCATTATTTTTCTTTTTGGTTGGTCACTGAGGATGACATTTTTTTGAGTTAAGAGAACATAGGTCTTGTAGTTTATTTGAGACTTATAACCATTACCAAACCTTATAAGGTAATTAGGCATCTCTTGTCCATCTGAACCTTCTCAAAACCATATTGCTAAACATTTCATCCAATACCAATGTGAGCATTTGTCTTGTTTTTTTAGATATATAAAAATAAAAAACCCCCCATTTTTCCCTTTATGTTTCTGAAAAATGTTAGGAAGATTTATAAAGAAAAATAGGAGTGCAAAGTGAAACTACAAAGTCCAAGGTACTTCAGAAAAAAAAAGTTTTGAAAAATAAAAACTAAAAAAAAGGTTGTAAAGAAAGGAGAATAAAAGGAAGTGATTGATGAGTCCCCTATTAATCTATTTGAAGACCCTATATTTTCATAAACAAATTTTACTTGCCATCTACCCCACTCTTCCTCATATATATAACCAGATTCATTGCCTTTTTAAAGAAGTCTTAGTTAATCCTATGGTAAAATATGGTAAGAAGTGGAGAGTAGATGAGAAGACGCTATGGTGGGTAACTCGACATTCTTGCAAGTGATCAACATTCCTTCCATGAGACTATTATTCTCTTTCATGTCCGTTTATTCTTATGAGCATGTGAGAAGTTTGCATTTTCGCATTTCCTTTTTTCCTCATATGCAAGAAATAAAATATTTTACCCAAACTCAGAGTGATCATTTCAGAGATATTAACTGGTGAGTTTACATTCCCAAAACATCGATTTTACACTCCCAAATATACAATTGTTAAGTTCAATTATCAAATAAAATAATATTATCAAATAAAAATATCTCATTACGTGTATTTTGTGCATTTTGTAGGAATTCAAGTACAAATATCAAATTATGCATAAAGTGGCACAATAAGGCTAAATTCATCAACTAGAAGGCCTAATGGGAATTCGAATGCATTCATCAGGATTAAAGAATTTCAATCTCAAGACCCATGAAATCAAGCCAACAAAGCAACAACAACTACGAATCTCGAGAAAATCAATATGAAGATTTGGACGTCCACATGGCCAACTGTATCATAAAACAATCTTTACAAGACATGTTTCCTTATTGAACTCCAACACCATTCCTTGTTTCATTCAACCGTGTTTCACTATTTAACTCAAACCATGTTTCCTTATTTCACTCAAACCCTTTTTACCTATAAAAACCTCATACATGGAGTTCATAAGAGATAGTTTTTCTTTGATAGTTCTTTTTACAGAGTTTTTTAGTTGTAGTTCTTGGCTTTATATTTTTACTTGGGAGAAAAGTGCATGTACTACAGTTTAATTCCATTGAAGAAGTAAGTTTTATCTTTGTTCTTTTAGTTTAATACTTATTTTCACCATACATTATTTTGCTATTCTCTTTATTCTTTAAATTGAAAATCAAATATTGTCTTCTAATCCACGTGAAGTAGTCGATAACCCCTACTTCCACTATACATTGTTGAATTGTATTGCAGGTTGAAGGAAGAAAAAAAAATAGAAACAACTTATATTTCTTTAATTGATGTCGAAAATCATGCAACGACATTAATGTCGGTTTTTGGCATCAATCAAATAGTTTCCCTACACGATCCGACTTATACTCTAATATATGTTTCCTAGTCGGATCCAATGTGTTTCTGGCCTGCTTGTCTTGGGTAGATCTCTCAGATACTTGCCTCAGAGGTCTTATGAGTATTGGGTCTGACCGCGTGACGTGTGGGCTTAATGGCTTATTGCAACTCGGATCCGACTGTCTGGATCCTGCCAATAATGGGCTTATAGTTGTTTAGGCCTCGTTAGACTGAATATGTAATTAGGCATGCTTCGTGTTGTTGACGAGATTATCACGACATGTATACGGTGCTGATCAGAAGACGGTTTGAATTATCATCAATTGCTCCCCATGAGTTAGTGGGTCATCTAATCGATCCACTAAATCGTTTTGATAGACTCTGTACAGTTGTGATGATTGAACCCGAAACGTTGTCTCAAGCGGCACATGTCATTAAATGAGTTCGTGACCATTTAGTAAGAAGGGGGTGACTGCCTGGTACTTATATAAGCTGCCACTTTTGTGAGAGGTTGTCTCTTCACCATGTATATCTTCTATGTCTTCTCTTTTCTCTGTGTTCTTAGTTGCAAATCTCTCTTCACTTTTTCTAAAAGTGAAAACTTTCCCTTCATGGCGGACAACGTCGAACTTACCCCCAAACAGAACAAGCTTTATGCTTGCCATTCTTTTAACCGGGAACAAAAGGGGTTCGATTTGGATAATCTTCGTGAGGACTATGGGGTTCTTGATGATTTGCAGTCTGCCCTGTTGAGTGTTACTCACGATCCATTGACGCCTCCGCAAGGGTTCATTGTCTTGCACCAAGGCATATTCCAAGCAGGGCTTTGCTTTCCAGTTCCAGAAGATATTTGGCGCTTTCTTGCGCACTTTCGTATTCCTCCCACTCAAATGGCGCCCGACGGGTTCAGGATTTTGATTGTTGCATTTATCAAGGCCCAGTTTGCTGGCCATCTGCTGACTCCACAGATACTCTACTTGTTGACTTCTCATTTTAATCCCCATGGAGTCTGTTGGTTGAGTACTCCAAAGTGTTTGGGTTCCTTGTCTGTTGACTTTGAGTTTTGGCAAAAGAATGGCTTTTTGGCTTCTTTTTATTCTCCGTACTTCAAGGTGGATGGGCGGCCTGTTGTCAGACACTTCAAATTCGTTATTGGAGAGTGCAATGTTTCTCCTCAATTTATACTTCCATGTGTTTTCGCAGAAATTGACATGTTGTCTTGCTATCATGTGCAGGTAAATTTGTGGCTTCAATTCTTACTAATGAGGATGAATCAGTGAGGAGGGCGTTTAATGAGCTTCTCACTATTGATGTTGAGGAGGTCATGGCCGCAGACAACGTCGTGCATAGTGGATTGTTCAGGTGATTGCGGTGGCGTCAGAATTGGTTTGGGGCTCCACATTTTCTCTCGTGGTTGCGGTGGCGTCGGAGTGGGCGATACTTTGTTGCTTCGAGCGTTTGAGGTTTTCATCGCGTAAGAGACCTTGTTGTCACCATCTCGTTGATTCTCCAGGAAAGGTGGTACTACTGTTATTTCTGAGGAACTCTGTCGTTCCCCATGGACGGCGCCAAACTGATGTAGTTGATTTCTGCTCTCCTTCTTTGTTGGTTACCTAAACCTACAGAGGTAGCAAACGTGAGCCAATGACCATCGTATGGTGGACGATGACATTCCCATGCTTAAGTTAGATAAGGCTTACGAGAGGCTAAAAATTGTAAACTAGGTTATATTGTGTACCTCTTGTTCATCGACCTTATCTCCCTTTTGTAGTGAAGAAGACCTTGTTTGGTTAGGCATTTGGTGGCATAGTTTAGGAAAAGTAATATTGTTATGAAAACCCTTTCCTAATTGGGAGTTGTCCATGTGGGATAGTTTCCCTAATGACGCATGTTCTTAGATCTGTGGGAGAGGTTTCCCTTTCTGAGTGTTGTCCATGCAAGGAAGTTTTCATGCCCGACTTATACTCTAATATATGTTTCCTAGTTGGATCTAATGTGTTGTTGACATGCTTGTCTTGGGTAGATCTCTCAGATACCTGCCTTATAGGTCTCATGAGTATTGAGCCTGATCGCGTGACGTGTAGGCTTAATGGCTCGTTGCAACTTGGATCTGACTGTCTGGGTCCTGCAAATAATGGGCTTAGTGTTGTTTGGGCCTCCCCAAACTGAATATGCAATCAGGCATGCTTCGTGCTGTTGACGAGATTATCACGACACTTGTACAGTGCTGATCAGAGGACAGTTTGGTGTATCATAAAAAACAATCACGAATTATTTATTTTTAAAACCTCTGAGAGATCATTATAGCTAGATAAAAAGAGAAAATTTTGAGTGTGTTATTTGTCAATAATCACAAGTGTAGGTATCTGAGTTATTTTGTTTATTTTTATTTATATGTTTTTAAAACCACGGTGTACCATAAAGAAGAGGGAATCACCCTCTTCTCCCATAGCAAAAATAATGTGATACACACACCCACACATGCATATATATATATATATATATATATATATATTAGAACTAATATATGTCATATTTTGTTGTTGTGTTAGTTGGGATGGCTTCAATTGTTGTCAAGTTATGCATGGTGGTGAATGTGCTCTTGATTTCATGAGTTACAATGATGGGAAGATAGAAATGATTAAGGATATTGATCTTGATTTTGTATGCTTCCCACATCTTAAGAAAATCAGGATGAATACTGGGGTTGAGGAGGCTACTTTCACTTGGTTGCAAGAAAGTAATCTAGTGATCATAGATGATGATAAATCACTTCATGATATGTGGAACAGAGTTCAGACAGTGACCATGCATGGTAGGAAATACTTCCATTTACTAACCTAAATTAATTGGCTAATAACCTAATTGTTATACCGTCTGCACGGTCGTCTAACTAGTTGACAATGGAAAATACGGGCCGATCTCACAAGGTTTGTAGACACAATCGGAAACTAAAATTTATTTAGAGTAATTTAAAATGTGGGTCACTGCGATTGAAAATTTCTAAACTAATAGAATAAAATTAAGCAACTAAAAATTGAATTGGTAAAAAGGATTAGGAAGTGAACCAAGGTGTCGAATCCACCATAGCTATTCGAGAATTGTTTAAACCTAACTTACTATTTTCGTAAAGTGAGAAACGTTAGAGATGAAAAATCTCTTGCTTGTATCAATGATGTGATCGTCAATAATACTAGGATTTTTCTAAATTCACAATCAATTTCAGCAAAAGTCTAAAGCCCCACCATTGAGTTTCTTGTTATGGAACAAACGATCCATTGTTTAACATAATCAATTAAAACATGCTTCGAATATTAACAGAGGGTACTCTAACTACCGACTAGTTTAGATATCAAATCTCATATAATCGATGAAAACAATTCATTAATATTTAGAAATTAATTGAATTTAAGATTGAAGCATAACGAAAATCGTAAATCAAATTAAACAAATTCTAAAAACTTATGATTTCATCTTCACTTTAGCCCGGGATTTAGAAACTCATGGTGAAGGTGACAGCGGCAGGGGCTTTGGAAAATTCCTTTTCATTCTCCTCCTCAGCAAACACGCTTCACCAAAGGTATGGGTGCTCCCTGGTGGTGCAAAATAGAATGGCTGATGGTGAATAGCGTGAAGAAGAGAATGAAAAAACTTTTTTTTTCTGTGTGGTCTGTGGCGAGAGGTGAGAACTGCTGACAGTAGAGAAATCAGGCTAGTGGTGGCTGGCTGCGGTGGGGAGATGGAAGGTTTGTGATGCTCTGCTGGAGGATGGCGATGTCATGGTCATCGGATGTGGTGATTGTTGTGAGGAGAGATGGCGAGATGATGGTGGTTGTCTGCCAGGGAAAGATCGAGATGTGTGTGATGGAGATAAGAGATGGTATGTGATGGAGGCGGGATGGTGAGCACAGGGGTTTGTGCGTAAGGGTGGAAGATGTGTTGTTGGTCGTGAAGAAAATGTTGGTCGCGAGAAGAAGAAAGGTTGTGGCGATGAGAAGTAGTATCAGAGGAAGAAGAGATGGAAAAAGAAGGAAAAAAGGGGTCATTTTGTTGAGGTGGGGTGGAGAGGATAAGAAAGCTTTGGTGATGAGGATTTGTGTGGCATTAAGAAAAAGATGGAAATGGAAGATGTAATACCCGCCAAACCACTTGTCAATATAATATTACTATTTTAATCATTAATAATATTTATTTATTGATAATATTTATGCTTCTTGGGTACGTTCTTATTGGAACGTAGTCATTTAGCCTTTCACAGGTTTAAAGATTTATTAGCAGCGTTACTAGAGTTTCATTAGTGGGGCTAGCGACGTCAGAGTTTCATGGTTAGATTATTTTTAGTTTGTTTTAATTTTCTAAATTATGTTTTAGTTGTTGCTGCTAATTGTTTATGTTGTTATTGAATTTTCATGTCCCGAGTTTTGGGGAAACGAATAATCCTACGTGATTTTAGGATTTTCGTTTTCTTTGAAATTCTGGGTGTGACAGTTTGGTATCAGAGAATTTGGTTAGCCTAGGCTGGGGTAGAGTCTAGGTGATCCTCGGAATGTGGATATGGGTGAGTAAGAGTGTAAATGTCTAGAGATAAAGTGAAAAGGGTGAACCTTGAGCTTTTAGTATTGTTTCTTTTTCTTCGTGAATCTCGTGATGAGATTAATTTGACCTATGTATTCGGGGCTAATCATAACTTATTTTAATGTCAGTAGTGGGTGACATTATTCCGTGTAGTTTTCTCGTAGCGGTTTGTTATGATGAGCTTTTAGTTAGCCCTTTCAGCGAATCTCGGGACGAGATTTCTTTTGAATTGTATATATTATAGCACCCCGTATTTTTAATACTTATTAAATTATATAATATATCGTTGTGTGATTGTCTTTATGAAGTTATTGACATATGCTTGAGCTAGTTGTTTGTCCATGTGATGTGTGGTTTGTTTCTTAAAGAGGATTAACAAAAAATATATTATTGAATGATTTATTATTTGGACTCTAGTGTCGTTTTATTCGGTAAGTTGTTGGCTTATTATAGAATTAATTTCCTATTTACCCTTGGATTTAATTTTGAATTTGAGTTTCCTCCCATTTGAGAATGGACTCCCTTGGATATTCTCTCTTTAAACAACCACATGTGCCAAAAGGAGATATCTATTTCAAGTACACATACATATGAAAAAATGATAAGCTTTTGCAGGCAAAGTCGAATCCACACCTTGACAGATCATTTCATTAGAGAGTCGTTTTGAAAGTGTAGAAGTCATTCTGAATCTATCCATTCCGAAAAGTAGGTGGTGGAGTTAATGAAGTCGATTTCACTATGTCCATACTGGTTCTATAAATAGGAATCGAGATCCATATCTTTGGATCATCTCTCTTGAGCAAAAAATCAGTGAAACCATCATTTTATCCTTTCTTTGGCCTTTGCTTGAGAAACTCATTCACCCACTCAAAACCCATATCCCTTGTGAGAAATCCATGGTGTTTTAGGAAGTAACTATTCCTCTCTTCATGAGCTATTTGGTTATCTAAAGAGAAGAGAAGCAAAGAAGGAGAATTAAAGGTAGCTTTATATTAGTATTTGCCTCATTTTGAGAGTTGTTGAGCCTTCAACCACTTTATCTCATCCTTAAGTGAAGCTTCCATATTGAATTGAGTGAGGAAGTGAATGTAAAAGAGTTTTTAAGCCTTTCTTTCTGACAAACGAGTGTCACTAGAAGAGAAAAAACCTTTAAGTGTTAGGCTTGCCTAAGCTCACACTTTACCTCATGTAGGTTCTTGAATTCGTAGTAAGTCTTGGTCATTCGATAAGTGTCACGGGAGACCCCAAGCAAGTGGTAAGTCTTGGTTGTGTTACATTCCATGATGTTGCGATCATTGGTCATTCGATAAGTCTCACGGAGCATGAACATAACCCAAGTGGTATCTCTGAAATCTCAAGCACATGACCATAAGACTTGGTTGTTGTGTATATCATGTGACTGCCAAGGTGTTGGGTAAGACTCGCAGAGCAAAACACTTGGTTCGTGTTGGAAAGTCTTATATGAATGTGGCGATTAGACCTTGCAAAGTTGTGGAATGTTGATTGAGCTTGAGTTCTCCTTTGATCAAGTAATAAAGACTTGAGGCTTGCGAGCCCCTTCCACCATGGAAATAACTGGTCAAAACCAATCAAACTTCGAATTAGGTGAACCTCATTATAGTGGTGTTCTATAATTGGTTTGTTTTCTTCTGCCCATACTCTATTTATATTTTCTTGCATGTTTAGTTAAGTTGATTTTACATTGTCATATTGCTTGTGATGCAGTCAGTTTTCACTCCCTGCTTGACCTTAACCTACTGACTTGCACAAGGAACGCACGTGAGCCGCGGACTACCGTTGTGGTGCTCCGATGCTAAAGTCAGGCATGGATCTGAGGAAAGCTTAATGTTGTAGACAAGGAATTTGTAAAATACCTTTGTTCACCAACCTTATGTCTTATTTATAGTGCTGGAGTCTTGGTTCGACCAGGTCATCGGTAGCGTAGTTTAGGGAATGAGATCTTCTTGGAGATCCTTATCTAATTAGGAGTTGTGCTGCGAAGAGAAGTTTTCCTATTAGAACTGTGTTCCTAGATACGCAAGAGATAGTTTCCAATTGGAGTGTTTTGCATAGATGGAAATTTCCATGTACGAAGTATACGCTGGTCTTTGCTTCTTAGTTGAAAACAAGGTGCTGCTGGCTTGCCCGTTCAAAGATGATCCCCGACTGAGATATTTGCCTTAATAGGTCTAACGGGTATTGGAGACGGTTGTGAGACGTGTGGATTTAGCAGGCTATAATAATTTGGGTTTGTCTGGCGGACTGCACTACGCGGGCTGGATGCCACTTGGGTCGGATCAATGTTGGGCTGACGTTTGGGCCTGTTATTCCTTGAGATCATCATGACACGTATACGGTGTAGAAGAGAGTACGTTTCGGTATATCATCGGTTGTTCCCCCCGAGTTAGTAGGCCATCGTATTAGTCCTCTAAGTCACTTCTTGAAAAAAATATTCCGCTCATAATGATTGAGTCTGAACCGTTACTTTGTTTTTAGAGACTCCACTCTGTCCTGTTTTTAATCGATCGCTTGTACATTTCTTCCATGGCTCACAAATATCAACTTGATGATGACCTTCTTCCAAAGGGATTTCAGTAATTTGAAGATAGGTCAGCCTCCGAATTGAGCCTAGCTGAGATTCGGAAGACATATGGGGTCCCTGAAGACCTGCCACTTTATACCTTGAGTGATGATCAGACGCCAATGTTCCCTCCGGAAGGATTTGTCTATTTGCATCGCGGCATGCTTCAAACTGACGTTTGTTTTCCTGTGCTCGACGAGATCTAGGGATTTCTGGAATTCCCTGGTATCCTTCCTGCCCAATTGGTATCGAATGGGTACAAGATTATTCTTCTTATATTGATCAGGGCAAAAGATGTTGGTGTTCGCGTGACTCCGAGGGTGATTCAGTTATTGACTTTTTCTTGACTAAACGATCATGTCATGTGTAAGATGAAGTTGTTGGCCTGTTTCGGGAAACTATCGGATGACTTCAAGTTCTGACAGAAATCTTGCTTTCTGGCTCATTCGGATTCGAAGTAATTTGTGTTCAATGGTCGTCCGCTCAAGTGAGAATGCAGGCCACTTCATAAGTATAATTTCATCCTTTGTTTTTGTTGTGGTGATTGTAGGTTGATCGTTGTGTATGTTCTCTGTAAGGAAGTTCCCCACTTCTTCTCTTTCCCCGAAAAAGAAAGCAGCTATGAAGGCATTCCGTGACATACCTCGAATGAGTGTGGTGGATGTTCTATGTCCGTCCAATTTCAGTCATAATGGGCTATGGGCCCATTGGCATGTGGCTCCACTGTTTTTAGAGTGTTGAAGGTTCAATCCGAAGGTGGAACTCCTTCCAAGAAGAGGAAGGCCTCTAAAGTTAAGGCTCCTAGCCTGTCAGACAAATATGGGCATTCTGAGACGCTTACTTCCTTCATAGACTCGAAAAGGTCTCACACTGGGGTTGAGTTTGCTTCCAAACGGTTTGCTCTGTCGAGGGAGGAACGTTATTCTGAATTGTTCGCAAAGGCGGAGGTTGTAGCATCTGATTTGGAGAAGGACCACCTTCAACTAGCAGGGGTTGATGATGCGTCGAAGCTGAGTACCGAGCAAGCTAAAGCTTTGAATAAGAAGCTGATGTTGGCTGTTGTGGCAGCTTCTACTAATGCTATCAAATCCATACTTGTTCTGCTGGAATGTTTCGATAAACATTTTCTTGTGGTCCCGAAGGTCGATCATCCCGCTGGTGGATCGTCTGACAGTGGTCGTTGCAGCATGGATCGTCTTTCTTGCAGTCTGCATTGCTCTCTATTTCACTCCAGACTGTATATTGAGATAATGGAGGGTTTGATTGACAATTTGCCTACTTCTCTTCTTTCAAATTCTACTAAGCCGGCTCGCAACAAAGGGTCGATTGCTGGTGACAAAGGAAAGGTTATGGATGAGGGGCCAGGTGCAGTGGAGACTGCAAAGGGAAGTGCTGGCGTAATTTCTTATCCAAGAGAGCTTCATCCGAACATGCAGATGAATTTTTTTGCTCCGGACGTAGTGAAAATGAGCAACCATGCCTGGCACCAGGAGGTTGACATTGATTATGCTTCGACGAAGCATATAAGCAGACATTATAGCTGGCTGGCGAACCGTGCTTAGAAGCCCGAGGAGGATGCGCTGGAAGAGCGTATGGATAAGGGGCTGAAACATCTTATGCTGGGGATGTCGCATCTGAGCCAATTTGAGAGGTGTTTGAACAACATTTTATTCCTGATTCTGCCAGAGCTGAGATAGTGGACATGTTTCTACACTTACAGCAGGGATCTAGACCTGTTTCAGAATACTTAGCCGAGTTTACACAGTTGAGCCGTTATGCCACTTGTTTCATAGATACTACAGAGAAGAAGAATAGGAAATTTTTTAGTGGTCTAAACCCGTTCCTAAATAAACAGTTGATGGTGATGATCGATCGTCTTTTTGAGAGATTAGTGGACATCACTTTGAGTCAGGAACGAGTTGACGGTGAGTGTAGGCAAGAGACTTTGGTTCGACGAGCTAGAGGTTCAGAGCACAGTCAAAGGTTTGGCCAAGGAAGCCAGACAGTTGAGCAGGCACAGCAGCCATAACGTGCCGTTATTCAGCAAAAAAACCCTGGTAGAGGGGGACCAATTAAGACTGGCAGAGACCGTAGAGGTGATAGACGTTCCCGAGGAGATCATCGACAATAGCAGCAACAGAGACAACCTATGAGGGGTGGTCAGACAGGAACTAGGAGTGGTTGCTACACTTGTGGTCAGGAGGGACATGTTGCCTGTGATTGTCCAAGAGGTCAGACAAATCAACGATAGCAGGTGGTTTGTTATACTTGTGGGCAACCGGGGCACTTTTTTTTTTTTTTTGCAAAGCGAGCTGGGTTTTTATAGGATCCCATAACCTATCAACAAGGTGCACTTTTCCAAAGCTTCTCCTTAGAGAAGGGATGTATCAGCACAGCAGAGGGCGCCTCAGAGACAGTTAGCACCTGCGCCTGGAGTTGGTCAGAGAATCCCTCTCCCAGCACCGCCTGTTCGCCTCGCAACTATTCCCGGTCAGAGAAATGTCAAGGGTATGTTACTATTTTTGTTGTAGTTGTGTGTGCTAGATGTGGTAGGATATGTGTTATGTGCATTATGCGTAGCAAAAATAGCATGTTAGTGTGTTGTTATGTGACTCGGGATATATGTGTTGTGTGTCGGGTTTTGTGCATTCGTCGTTTTCCCAGTTGAGGGCTCTTTTCGCCTTGCAGCTATTCCCGGTCAGTGGAAGCAATTATGCTAAAATATTGGTTTGCAGGTTTGAATAACTATCCAATGGCTAAATGGAGAAACAACCATATTTAAGGGAAAAGAAGAGGCTCCAATTGCTAGGTTAATTTCAAAATATGCCATAGACGTCGTTGGATGTATTTAACGAGATCAAGCATGTGTCATCATTTATGAGACTTAAGACGTGTTTGGTTACATGAAATCCTATGTCATGGGAATCTATGAGGGGACCCCTATATTTTAGGCTAAATTGATATATTACTCTACATCTACCATTTGACCACCATTTGATTTTGTGATCAATGGTGGGAATGGAAGTCCCATGAACATGGGAATCCCACTCCTTGGTCCCCCAAGGCATGTGATTCTCATGTTCATGGGACTTTCATTCCCACCATTGATCACAAAATCAAATGATAGATGTGAAGTGATATATCAATTTAGCCTAAAATGTAAGAGTCCCCTCATGAATTTCCATGACATATGATTCCATGCAACCAAACACACCCTTAGAGACTTTGAAGTATATAGTCACATGATTCGCACATGCTTTTGAAGTGGGGTAATTTTGTCTACAAAATTTGAGCAACTAGTCAATGTGGCTGACTGTTGGGTCCGAGGTTTAAATGGTACCAAACGAAAATAAGCATAAACTTTTGGATGTCCAAAAGCAAATAACGCAATATTTTACTATTTAAAAAACAAAAATGCTAGGAAACTAGGTTTTTGCAACCATGTTTTGCAACCAGGATGACGTGTCATGATCTGGAAAGAATGATGAAAAAATATAAACAATTAAACAACAACTTCTAGTTTTTTAGGTTTAACAATGAGAGGCGACTAGGTTTTGAGTTTTTCCGTCCATGATTTGTTCACTGTTCGATCAAGGATGAATACCAATCCTTTACAACATACTGGTTTCTCCATCCTCCCTCGTGGAGAGACTCTAGGAAGCAAGAGAGGAAGTGAGTCTCCTTCTGGAACGACTGATATAGAACAAACTGAGGAGCTAATAGAGATATCATTGGAACTGATACTTGATGGACTTAAGGACAGGACCAGAAGCATCGAGGAACATGAATAAGCAGGCCTCTTTACACCTAACAACGGATCTGGAACTACTTGAAGAGCAGCTACTAATCAATAATGAAGTAGGAGAAGGAGGTACACTACCAGACCCATCTGATAGAACGCATGATACTGCAAATGTTAGTAGTGTGGTAGGGAACAATAAGAATGAGCAAATCCTGGTTCTAAGGATACCTTAAACGATGCGGTGCATGACTTTGCTAAGCCAAGTAATGTCCCTAAATCCAATACAATAGCACCAAGAGTTGTAAGTTGGACTTCTTTGTTTGTGAATAATACCAGTGAAGGCCCCATGAAGCTAAAATATGTTGCCCTCTCTGTGGAAGCAGGGAAAAAAGTAGTCCACATAAGAATGGCAGACCACAGCGAGAGACTAGTTGAATGCGAACATTATCTGATTGGGAGTTTTGTAGGGAGGAGACTAGCCTATGGTTATGTTAAGGACTTCTTGAAGAGAGTGTGGTCACTAAAGAATGATTTTGACATGCTTGTGTATGGAAAGCGAGCTTTTGTTTTCCAATTTAGCAATGAGGAGGATAAAACCAAGGTGCTAGAAGTTGGGCCTATTCACATAGCTACAGAATGTTTATGATTAGGCCATGGCAGCCATTCATGGAGAATGAAATAGAAATACTCGGCACAGTTCCTATTTGGGTCAACCTACCGAAGGTCCCCCTATTCCTATGGAGTCCTGAAGGTCACCAAATTATTGCAAGTGCACTAGGGACTCCTATATTATGCTAGACAAAGCGACTGCAAATAGATCTAGATTGGCATATGCCAGAGTGTGTGTTGAGATAGATGCCAATAGCTCATTCCCTAATACCATCCTAGTGATAATAGATGATGGCAAGTTAGTATCAATTGAGGTGGAATACTTATGGAGGCCAGTGAAATGCACACACTGCATGGGTTTTGGGCACTCATCTGCCAGTTGCCCAAATAAAAAAAGAACCAACACCAGGACAACTAGCTACTGGCGAGCAACAGGAGCAACAATTCCATTAGAAGAGAAGGCAGATGAAGAGGAAAGTTGGATCACTCCATCGTGTAGACACACTTTTAAGCAGAGGGGAGAGGCAAGCCAGGAGCAAGAGGTGGAGAACACGATAGTCGAACCTAGCTAGGGGACTGGCGATGGTCATGCACAACATGTGAGTTCAGCAACATCTACAGGGACAATGGAGGAAGTAACTATGGTTATGAATGCAGAAACAAGGAAGGGAGATAGTCAACAGAAAGGAGATCTTAATAGTGTGGAGGAACAAGAAGCAGACACTAGGGGAAACAAAATATCTCCCAGCAATGTGGTGGCTATGCACCCAGTGAAGCCTAATACAATAGACCCAATTATACCCAAGCCAAGCACTAAACAAGGCGAGGATGGACACTTTGGTATCTCTAACCAAGGACACAAACCAATTACTGGTGACAGGAAGAAAAAAGAAGAGACATCAGGGAAGCCTAGTTCAAGCTTACAGCTAGGCAGCATCAAATATCCACCAACACAAGTACGTACGCATAACCTTCGAAGTAGGAACAATACTTTTGCTGCTTTACAGAGCTTAGAATTAATGGATGATATGCACCATGGCACATCAGGAGTCAAGCAACTCCTTGACCAAGGAGTTAATAAATGATTAAACCAGGCTGCTGGAACACAAGGGGCTTGAATGATTTGCTAAAACAGAAGGAGGTTGCCTTCCAAAAAAAAAACAGAAGGAGGTTAGAGATCTAGTGAATAAGAATAAACTTTGCTTGATTGGGTTAGTGGAAACAA
Organism: Berberis vulgaris; assembly: GCA_963556465.1. Classification (NCBI taxonomy): domain Eukaryota; kingdom Viridiplantae; phylum Streptophyta; class Magnoliopsida; order Ranunculales; family Berberidaceae; genus Berberis; species Berberis vulgaris. The sequence goes on from OY747126.1 coordinate 61,656,625, forward strand.
AAGTAGTTGAAGCAAGAAGATAAGCTATTTAGACATCTATGATACATAACTGGGGATGGCGGATGTATTACGATATTAATATTATTGTGACTAAAATAGGAGAGTTTATTGTGCATATCTTTTGAGAAATATTTTTCCTTAATATAGTCTTTGTATTTTAGGTAAATATATCTTTGTGATTAGGAGGATTTTTAGGAGATCATATCTTTGTGATTAGGAGGATTTTTAGGAGATCAACCGAGCCTTGGAGAGCAAGGTTCTTGGCAATGTTTTGTAATATATATACTTCATTATTGTGAATGAGAAGAGCAAGAGAAATTGGGTGGAGAATTTGTCATGGTATCAAGAGTGTAGGGAGATCCTAGGGCAAACACAATTTTTTTTTTCTCTCAGTACTATAGCCTCCACGAGAGATCATGGCTGGCGGAGAGGGAGAAAAGAAAGGAGATGGTGACAAGAAGGTGGATATGACGTGTCATCTTGGATCGAGTGACGGTCTGGGCAACATCATTACCCCGATTCAATTACGTGGTGAGAACTACGATGAATAGGCGAGGGCAATTCGAATCTCGCTAAAGGCGAAGAGGAAATTTGTCTTTGTGGAAGGGATGGTTCCGAAGCCAACAACAGAGAAGAAACTTGAGGATTGGATAGTTGTGCATTCGATGTTGGTGTCATGGCTGACCAACACCATTGAGCCGTCTGTTCGGTCGACACTTGGAGAATATGATGATGCACAACTCCTGTGGAACAATCTCAAAAATAGGTTTTGTGTGGTAAGCGGCACTCATATATGTCAATTAAAAACGTCCTTGGGGGAGTGCAAGCAAGGAAAAACCGAGACTGTAGCAATTTATTTTGGTCGTTTTTCAAAAATCTGGGACGAACTGACCACATATGTGAAGGTGTCGGTTTGTAAGTGTGGAGGTTGCACGTGTAGCATAGTCACACAGGTAGAAAAATTGCGAGAAGAGGACTATGTACATCACTTTCTTATCGGCCTCGATGGAGCATATGCTTCCATTCGAACAAATATGCTTGGACAAGAGCCATTGCCGACGCTTGATAGAGCATATCAACAAGTGATTCAAGCGGAAAGACTGCGTGGAGGAGAGTTGTCCTCATCCAAGGAAGAACGAGATAGTATCGTGGCCTTCACAATTCAGCCTGATACGCGTGGTAAGTCTCATTTTGTGGATAATACTGACAAATTTTGCAATCATTGTAATAGAGAAGGCCACGATGAATCCTCTTGCTTTCAATTACACGGGTTCCCCGAATGGTGGGGGGACCGACCTCGCGGAGGAAGGGGACCGGGTCGTGGTGGAGGACGGACATGAAGAGGAGGTGGGCGTGCAGGTTCTGGCAGTGGCAGAGGGTCTGGTGCACCGCCTGTCCGCGCAAATAAAACTGGCGGGGCTGGAACTTCGTCTGGGCAGCAGGCAGGGAACTCGCAGGGGCTGGCGGGTGCGACCGAAGCAGCGGGTGTTTCAGCAACGCAACTGCAGCAACTTCTTGATTTTTTGAACTTGGCCAAAACAAAAAATCGACTGTATAGTAAGAACAATAATTTTAGTTGGATTATCGACACAGGAGCGTCGAACCATGTGACGTGTGACTTATCTATTTTGAGAAATGTGAGAAAGGTGAAACACTGCCCGGTGGGATTGCCGGATGGAAACACGACAGAAGCAAACCAAATGGGGAGTGTCGTGTTACCAGGAGGATTGAAGCTTGATAATGTGCTTTATGTCCCACAATCAACATGCAATTTAATTTTTGTGACTCAATTAATCGATGAATCAAATTGCGTTGTCCAATTCACTAATAATATTTGTGTTATATAGGACCAACCGACGAGGAAGGTGATTGGAGCGGGTGAAAGATTGGATGGACTTTATTTTTTCCGTGGTGTTCCTCAAGTGAAGGTCTTGACAGTGGATGGTGATTCGTCGTTCGAGTTATGGCATCAACGAATGGGGCATCCGTCGGAGAAAATATTGAAGATGATACCGACGGTGAGCCATTCTTGTAGGAAACATAATAAAGCTTGTGATGTATGTCCGCGTGCAAAACAACCTCGATCTAGTTTTCCAATTAGTACAAATAAAGCTGGTAGGATTTTTGAACTTGTTCATTTGGATTTGTGGGGGCCTTACAAGGCTCATTCTTCTTGTGGGGCTACCTATTTTTTTACAATAGTAGATGATTTTTCAAGAGGAGTTTGGGTACATTTATTATGCAATAAAATGGAAGTTGAATCTATGTTTCTTAATTTTGTTGCCATGGTTGAACGACAATTTGAACAAGTAATAAAACGTGTGAGAAGTGACAATGGGATCGAATTTAATTGTTTGCATGATTATTTTCAAAATAATGGAATTATTTTTGAGACTTCTTGTGTTGGGACTCCACAACAAAATGGGAGGGTTGAAAGAAAACACCAACATATTTTAAATGTGGCTAGAGCATTAAGATTTCAAGGAAACTTACCAATCAAATTTTGGGGAGAATGTGTGTTGGCAGCGTGTCACTTGATTAATAGAACACCCTCTACTTTACTTAAGACTAAATCGCCATATGAAATGTTGTTTGGGAAAGTGCCTTCTTATGATGTTATTCGTGTATTTGGGTGCCTTTGCTATGCTCATAATCAACGACACAAAGGTGATAAATTTGCAAGTAGGAGCCGTAAATTTGCAAGTAGGACCCCTCGAGGGGGAGTCGGGTGTTGCGGTGCAGCCTGTGCAGCAGCCCGCACAGGAGGACGTGCGTGATGAGGGGCTGGAGAATACGGTGGGGGAGCAAGGTGTGCAAGTTGACGGTGAGCTAGGGCGAGGAAAACGAGCCAAAACTCCTTCAACACGATATCGTGATTTTGTTACTATACTATACGAAAAATAAGTCCGTCTGAGAATTCATCTGCTCCTTCATCTTCCTCAGGTACGCCCTATCCTATAACATATTTTGTGAATTGTGAACTTTTTCTGTGAGACATAGGAATTTTCTTGCAGCAGTGACAGTGGGACATGAACCAAAGCATTTTAAAGAAGCAATGAAAGACCCGGGATGGCAAGATGCGATGGGTAAGGAGATACGAGCCCTTGAAGACAATGAGACTTGGGTAATGGAGACTCTTCCACCCGGAAAGAAAGCACTAGGGAGCCAGTGGATATATAAAATTAAGTATAAGTCTGATGGCAGCATAGAGCGGCTCAAAGCAAGACTTGTGATCTATGGCAATCATCAGGTGGAAGGAATTGACTATAACGAGACATTTGCTCCTGTGGCAATAATGGTGACGGTTCGTATTTTTCTTGCAATTGCTGCTATTAAAAATTGGGAGGTACATCAAATGGATGTGCATAATGCTTTCCTTCACGGTGACTTGAGTGAGGAGGTTTATATGAAGGTTCCTCCAGGTTTCAAGAATACAAATCCTAACATGGTTTGCAGGTTGAAAAAATCGTTGTATGGTCTGAAACATGCTCCCCGATGTTGGTTTAAAAAACTGTCAACAGCGTTGAAGAATTATGGATTTGTGCAATCCTACTCAGATTATTCATTATTTGGGTTGTGCAGGGGAAGAACTCAGATCAACGTGTTAGTTTATGTTGATGACTTGATTATTGCAGGGAATGATAAGGTTGCATTGACAACTTTTAAAGATTACCTTGGCAGGTGCTTTCATATGAAGGATTTGGGAGTTTTGAAATATTTCTTAGGGCTAGAGGTAGCCCGTAATCCAGAAGGAATCTTTCTTTGCCAAAGAAAATACATACTCGAGATAATTTCTGAAACGGGTTTATTGGGAGCAAAGCCTGCGGCATTTCCTATGGAACAAAATCACAATTTGGCCCTTGCAAAGGGCGAACTCTTGCGGATCCGGCGCCGTATAGGCGACTTGTAGGGAGATTGATTTACTTGTCTGTAATGAGACCTGATCTTGCATATTCGGTTCATATTTTGTCACAATTTATGCAACAACCTCGTGAGGATCATTGGGAGGCGGCTCTCAGGATCGTGAGATATTTGAAGAAGAGTCCGGGGCAAGGGATTTTGCTTCGTGCTGACAGTGACCTAAGTCTAGAAGGGTGGTGTGACTCAGATTGGGCTAGTTGTCCACTTACGCGGCGTTCCTTGACAGGATGGTTCGTGTTCCTTGGTTGTTCTCCTGTGTCGTGGCAGACCAAGAAGCAACAAACAGTGTCTAGATCGTCTACGGAGGCTGAGTATAGATCAATGGCGACAACAATGTTGAGTTAAAGTGGCTTAAACAACTTTTGGGTGACTTGGGTGTGCGCCATCCGAAGGGTATGAAGTTGTATTGTGATAGTCAGTAGGCGTTGTACATTGCTCAAAATCCAGTTTTTCACGAACGAACAAAGCATATAGAGGCAGACTGTCATTTTGTTCGAGATGCAATGACTGAAGGGATGATTTGTCCATCTTATGTTTTCACTAGTGTTCAATTGGCAGACATCTTTACAAAAGCGTTGGGGAAAGCGAAATTTGAGTTTCTACTTCGCAGACAATAATGATGCTAGTCGAGAAGGAAGAATCTGGATTGGCTGAGATCCTAGATGTGTCAATATTAATGTCATTACTAAGTCAGCTCAGGCAATCTCTCTTCATGCCAGATGGCCAGATAGATTCATGTGTGTTGTTACGGTGGTCTATGGTAGTAATTACTATCTAACAAGACAACAACTATGGAATGAGCTCACAACGTTTGCGGATACAAATACATTGTCTTGGGTAGTGTTAGGGGACTTTAATGCGATTGCTCACGCACAGGAAAAAAGTGGAGTAGCTGATCCGAATGCAACAGGTGCCTTTGATCTTCTAAACTGCGTTGTCCAAGTTGAGATTTACGACTGCAAATATAAAGGGAATTATTTCACATAGAACAACAACCAGGTGGGGACTAATAGGATTTGCTCCAAAATAGACAGGGTACTGATAAATGGAGCTTGGATGCAGTGTAAACCGAATGCAGAGGTGGAGTTCATAAATGCTGGCATATCTGATCATACGCCCATGATCCTCTCCCTCTATGATCAAGTTAATAATGGTCTTGTATCATTTAAATTATTTAAGTATTGGGTTCATGAGAATGACTTCATGTAAACAGTGGAAGATGCTTGGCAGATTAAGGTGACAGGGAACTCTATGTATAGGCTAGTCAAGAAGTTGACGCATGTGAAATCCGAGCTAACTATGTGGAGGAAGTCAGAGTTTAACAAAGCTAGCTCTCTAGTGCACATAGCAAGACGGAGAATGGAGAACGCACAACAAGGTCTGCAATCACAGTCTGTAACTATGCAAGTGGTCCAGGAAGAAAGAGCAGCAGTAAGAGCTTATGCAGGGGCAGCTAGGCAGGAAGAATCTGAACTCAAACAAATTGCACGGTCTAATTATTTTAATTAGGTGATCAGAACAATAGCTACTTTCATGGTTTTGTCATGGAAAGAAGAATGCAAAACAGAATTGTTAGCATAGACAACAGGCTGGGAGACAAATTTGAAGAGCCAGCTGAGATTGAAGCAGAGTGTGTGGACTACTTTCAGGAAATATTTGCAAGACAGCACAGTGAACCATATGATGGCACCATTTTGGAGAACCTAGAGATGGAAACAATTATAACAGATGAGATGGGAATTGAGTTAACAAAGCCAGTAACAAGAAATGAAATCACATAAATTATATCAGCTATTGACTCAAACAAAGCACCTGGTCCAAATGGCATTTCTTCTTATTTCTTCGAGGCTACATGGAGAATTACAGGGGACGATTTCACAAAAGCAATAATGAATTTCTTCAGGAATTCTAAACTCCTTGGTGAGGTAAATGCTATTTTAGTTGCTCTAGTGCCTAAAATTTCTAATGCCTCTTACTTTAGTGATTACAGACCAATAACATGTTGTAATGTGATATGCAAGTGCATTACAAAAATCCTGACATCAAGAATGAAGGTTGTGGTTCAGAAAGTAGTCAGTACCAATCAATCTGCTTTTATTGAAGGGTGCTACATCTAGGACAATATAATGCTTGCGCATGAGCTCGTTCGGAATTATCACAGGGATCATGGGCCTCCAAGGTGTGCTGCAACCTTAAGAAGGCGTGTGATATGGTGAGGTGGGATGTTATCCTGCATGTGCAGAAAATTAAACTTTCCAGCAATCTTTATTCAATGGGTTCAAGTTTGCATCTCTTATGCTAAATTCTCAATTAACTTGAATGGCTCCTCAAAAGGATACACCCATGCTACTAGGGGTATAAGACAGGGCTGCCCTATGTCCCCCTATATGTTCGTAATGGTGATGGAAGTTCTACATTTATTACTCTAGAAGCAAGTTCAGGATGGACACTACAAATTGCATTACAAGTGTAATGACCTTGTCATCACCCATCTAAGCTTTGCGAACGACTTACTGGCATTTTTTCATGGAGATGTTGACTCAGCGAAAGCCCTTGCAGATGTTCTAAATAACTTCAGGAAGTGTACTGGCTTAGAGGTTAACTGCAACAAGAGCAAATTATTCCTAGCATGAGTGTTGCCCAATGAAATTGCATACATTAGCTCTCAATTACAATTTGAAATTGGAACGTTGCCTGTGAAGTATCTTGGTCTCCCATTGGTTACGTCAAGATTATCTCATCTAAATTGTGCTCCAATCATAGAGAAAGTTAAAAAGAAGGTTAAACTCTTGGAAGAACAAACTACTGTCATATGCAGGATGAGTGGTTTTGATCAAATCGGTTTTGTCCAGCATGCATTTGTATTGGACCACGTGTTATGGACTACCTAAACAAACTGTTAAAACCGTCAATGCCATCCTAAGAAGTTTTCTATGGTCTGGGGATGACACAAATACCAGGAAAGCTATGGTAAGCTGGAGCTCTATATGTCACCCATACTGAAAAAGGGTTAGGAATTAGAGATATCGAAGTGAGAAATGAGGTTGCAATCATGCAACACATTTGGAGCATTGTAACTAAGAAGGATACACATGGGTACGTTGGGTCCATAAACATCTTATAAAACAGAAAAACTTCTGGCTAATGGACTCGCCAAGAGAAGCTTCGTGGTGCTGGCAACGCATTCTGGACTACAGAGAAGCTGCCTCTGGCCTGGTTGTACACTCGATTGGCAACTGTAAGAAAACACTGTTTTGGAAGGAGCTTTGGCATCCCCTTGGGATTCTAATGCCTTACTTCCCTCAAGGACTCCTCTATGACTCCACATTACATAAGAGTGTTAAGGTCAGTGCAATTATAACTAATGGAGTTTGGTGCATTCCACAAGGCAGGGGAAGCAGCATCAGTGAAATCACAAGCTACTTAGGTGGGGTGGAACTGGATGATAACTGTGAGGATGAAATCCTTTGGTGTGCAAGTGATGATGGAACCTACCAAATGAAGCCCACATATGAAATGCTTAGAAATCAAAAGCCGAGAGTAGGATGGGTCTCTATGGTTTGGTTCAAAGGAAATGTGCCTAGGCACAACTTTATCAGCTGGATACTAACTAATGGAGCATTGAAAACTGTAATACCCGCCCAATTCACTTACCAATATACTTGCATTATTTTAGAAGTTAATAATATTTATTGGTAGTAATTATTAATTGATAATAATTACAAGTAATAATAGTTTATGATTTTTAATTTCAAACCTAGGTTCAGACTGGTGGTGGGAAAGAGATAAAGGATGGGTGTGTTTAGCCAAAGAAACCCTAAATTTTTATTTAAAAAGAAACCCTAGTTTTTTTCTTTCCTCTTTGCACACACACAAAAGAAAAAGAAAAAGAAAAAGAAAAAAAATCTGCGTTGGGAGGCATTGGAAGAAGAACCTTGGAATCTTGCCAAAGAAAAAAATATTAGTGAGTTAAATTCTATCAAAATTTTAAATCTACGATATCGATTATTGTGATTTTTTTTCTCGATGTACGAACTCGATTTTTTTTTTTGCAGATGTTAATACTGATATAAACCCTAGATTTCCTCGTTTTCTTTTATTGATCTCTTTACATTTTTTATTAATGGTGAGGTGACATGAGAAGGGTTTATTTGTTTTTGTGATTGACATCTCTAAGAGAAAGTTTTTGTTGCTGTGATCTGACGACTGGAAGAAAGAGGATGGGAAAGGAGTCATGTGGTTTTCAAAAGTGATGGGTGGTTTTCCATATGTGGTTTTCATAGATTAGTGTTGACTTATTTTGTTTTCATATGGTTTTTATATGTGGCCTCAAATGGTTGTAGGATTACAGTGGGTTCATTTTTTTGTTGCAGTTTTGTGTGTATGGGTTTCAGTCTTTGTGTCTGACAGGTGGTTTCATTATATTATTTCGTTACAGTTTTGTGAATAGTCACATGGATTTGAAGTCAAACCCATTTGTTGATCCGAACTATGTCTCCTACTATCTGGTGGCATCAACTAGATAATTAATGAGGCCTATATGTTAAATAGGCTGAATAACTTGGGTGCATCGAAACTGTTCTTGGAACCATTTGGGATGAAATTTTGATGTTTATAATTAAGCAAGAAAGTAAAGGTGGATTTCCATAAGGATAGTCAGGGTATCTTAATTTGGGATATAGCTAGTTAATGGAACTTGTTTTCTTGACACGCGTATGTCACTATGATAAAAGAATGCTTGTGCTTGCGACACACTTGTTTTTCATTCTTTTCTTAAGGAGATGGCAAAATAGATTTTGTCATGTTGTGAATATCACTTTGGTAATGTTTTATGTATATGGTTCTTTTAAGGGGAATGTGATGCGATGTAATTGATTTGGAAAAGTAATGGCTCAAATAAAATACTTGGTAAATGTTCTTTTTCCACAACTCCAGAAAAAAAAAATGTGAAAAGAAAAGAAACTTTTGTATACAGACTTGCTTGTATACGTGTGATAGAATTATGGGTATGCAGACTTGCTTGCATATCGGTGCACTGTTCCATGTGAGTTCGGTTGTACGTGTAGATTTAAGAAGAATGTTTGTCAGTGATCGAACTTCGGGTGAGATGACATGACACTCGAGGTGGCACCCCACTTGGGTCATGTACGCTCCGAGTGGTTTCGATGGCAAGGGAGGCACACTTGGGTGAGGTGTGTTCGGCACAGGAGGAGAGTGCAATTGTGGAAAAGAAGCCAAGAATTAGAAATCAAAAACAAAAACAAATAATTAAACAAAACCATTTAATTGAGCATGTCATTAAATTGTGCAGAGATTATTTTAGCTTGTACTAGGTTAGCCTTGAGGGAAGAAGCTAACAGCTCATTCGAACCTCGAATGAGAACTACCTGTCTTCCTCAAGATGAAATTTGCATTTTGTCCTTTTATATTTAAATTGTTTGACTTGTAAGTTTGCTCACACCAGTATGATTATACTGACCCAGATTTTGTATTTTTTTTACAAATTTGGGTACGTTCTTAATGAGCGTAGCCCCAGAGAACTATCAGGGTTAATTGGAGCGTAAGAAAGGATAGTAGCTGCGCGGCGATAGCTGAGGAGTCGACGCGTTTATTCTTTTTAGATTATTATTATTATTCCTAGGTAATCAGATGTAGGATTTGGAAATAAATGCTCAGTTTTGTCAGATACTTATTTGGGGAATTGATTATTGTAATTTTCATTTATTCGTTGTGGACCTCATTTTAGAGGAAAAAAAATATTGAGGAAGCTTATTAGTTGTTTTCTACCTTATGACTGTACCATTTAATGTGTTCCTGTCATGCCTTGGTTTTTGGACAATCTATTTATTTATGTTATTCGAAAATCGGGGCGTGACATTTTTGGTATCAGAGCATTTGGTTAGCCTAGATCTAGGGTAGGTCTAGGTGATCCTCGGAAGTGTGGAAATGGGATTATGAACGTTTGGATTATTAAGTATTAACGGTTATTTATTTTCACTTGAAGGTAATGGCGAACACTCGATCAAATGGGGCCAATGGACAGAATGGTGATAACGGGCGAAATAACACTAGTGGCCCAAATGGTTCGAATGATCAGGGAGGGGGTCCTAACTTGGTTCAGGTAGACGTGAGAGCCATGATGACGCAACTTTTGCAGGTTGTGCAGAACAACCATCAGGATAGTCATGGTGACCCGTTTGCCAGGAGAAATAAGGAGTTTGGGAACTTAGGCGGTCAGAGGTTTAATGGAGAGACTGACCCTATTGCAGCTGAGAAGTGGATTCACAAGTGTGAAACCATATTCAATCGGATGCAGATGACTGAGGTACAGAAACAAGAATTAGTTGCTCATAACTTGGATGGTAATGCCAGGTATTGGTGGGATTCTGTGGAGGAGAGCATGGATACGACTGTTATGACTTGGGAGACTTTCAAGTCCAAATTTGACTGTCAGTTTGTACCTGAAGCTGTGAAATCTCAGCTAGCTGCAGAGTTCTTTAGTTTGACGCAAGGTACCAAGTCAGTGACCCAGTATGTGACAAAGTTCAACGAGTTGACTCGGTATGCTCCGTACTTGGTTGATACCCCTGCCAAGAAGAATCAGAAGTTTATCAGGGGTTTGGGTCATTATCTGTCAAAGTCACTTTTACCCTTTGATAAAGAACCATTTGACAGAGTTTTAGACTTAGCTCTCAAGTTTGAAGAGCAAGACATCGCTTTTCGAGAGGCTAGAGAGAAGAGCAGGGGAGGTGAGTCGTCTAGAAACTCGCGTTCATCTGGGAATCGAGATCAGAACAGGTATAAGCCTTATGATCAGAATCAGCGAGGATTTGGGTTTCAGTATCAGCCGAGGTCCCAATCTGGAGGTCAGTTCCAGCAGAGGCCCCAGGGAGGTTTCAGGCCGCAGGGTGGCTTTAGGCCCCAAGGGCAGCAGTGGCAGAGACCGACATTTCAGAATCAGGGCCCACAAGGCCCATATCAGCAACCTCGACCATATGATCCTCGACCTCAGGTACCTGCAGCACCACGATGGCAGGCTCCCACTGGTAAGTTATGCTACAAATGTAACCGACCAGGGCATCTCATTCGTGATTGTCCCAGTTGGCGAGGCGCTCCACCAGCTCCAGCACGTGCATTTGCGGTTCTACCAGGGCAAGAGAATGATGAAGGTACCATCACCACTCAGTTTCCCTTGCGAGTATTATTTGATTCTGGTGCTTCTCATTCTTTTATTTCTCGGCGAATGGTAGAAAAAGAAAATCTTAAAACTATGCCACTTATCAAACCTTTATGTGTTGAGACACCCATAGGAGGCACTGTCACATTATCTGAGTATTGTAGAAATTTTGAGATCTCTTTAATGGGTCGAAAACTTGTTGCGGATTTGATAGTTATGAATTTTGAGAATTTTCATGTAATCCTTGGGATGGATTGGTTGGGTAAAAACTATGTTACTATAGATTGTGCCACGAGAACCATTTTGATAGATACACCAGGGTTGCCGCGAGTTAGTCATGTTTGTGAACCTTGTGGGGACTCCACAATGACGAGCACTCTATACTCTATGGATATACCAGAGAAAGATATTAGCGTGGTTGAGGTGGTGAAGGATTATGTAGATGTATTCCAAGAGATTCCTGGTTTACCACCTAAGAGAGAAGTCGAATTTTGAATTGACTTGTTGCCAGGGGCAGCACCGATTTCGAAAGCTGCATACCGATTGGCTCCTAAGCAGTTGGATGAGATGAAAGTCCAACTGGAGGAATTACTTCAGAAGGGGTAAGAAATTTTTCTCGTATGCTTTTATAATAGTTATATATATATGTGATTATTTGTGAGTAACTTTATGGTTAATCCTTTAAGGTGTGTATATTTAGGTTTATATGACCAAGTAATTCTCCATGGGGTGCGCCTGCTATTTTTGTTTCTAAGAAGGATGGTACTTTGAGGATGTGTGTCGACTATAGAGAACTAAATAAGGTGACAATAAAAAATAAGTACCCTCTTCCGCGGATAGATGATTTGTTAGATCAGTTGAAAGGGGCGGTTGTATTTTCACAGTTGGATTTGAGGACTGGGTACCATCAGATGGGTGTTGAAGAGCAGAGCATACCTCTGACGGCGTTTCGGACTCGGTATGGGTTATATGAATTTTCGATCATGCCATTTGGATTGACCAATGCTCCTGCTTTCTTTATGGATTTGATGAATCGTATTTTTCGTCCGTACCTTGATAAATTTGTTGTCATTTTCATTGATGATATTATGGTATATTCTCGAAACATGGAGGACCATCGAGAGCATTTGAAAATAGTGTTGCAGACTTTAAGAGATCACAAACTGTATGCTAAATTTAGTAAGTGTCACTTTTGGGAGAAAGAGGTGAAATTTCTTGGGCATGTGATTTCTAGCGAAGGGATAGCGGTCGATCCTGACAAAGTTGCAGCAGTTAAGGAATGGAAACAACCCACTAATGCAACTGAAATTCGGAGTTTCTTAGGGTTGGCTGGATATTACAGGAGGTTTATTGAGAAATTTTCGTTGATTGCAGCACCTTTGACGAGTCTGACTCGAAAGGATGTCAAGTTTGTATGGACTAAGGACTGTGAGACTGCATTTCAAGAGCTGAAGCAAAGGTTGACTACAGCTCCGATTTTAATCATTCCCATGCGTGGCGGGAAGTTAGTGGTGTTTACAGATGCTAGCGGAACAGGTTTGGGATGTGTTTTGATGCAAGATCAGAAAGTAGTTTCATACGCTTCTAGGCAGTTAAAGCCACATGAGAGGCGATATGCCACGCATGATTTGGAATTAGCAGCAGTGGTTTTTGCTTTAAAAATATGGAGGCATTATTTGTATGGAGAGAAATTTGAGTTGTATACTGATCACAAAAGCTTGAAGTACCTATTTTCACAACGAGATTTAAACATGAGGCAACAGAGGTGGATGGAGTTCATTAGTAATTATGATTTTGAAATCCTTTACCATCCAGGCAAAGGAAATGTGGTGGCGGATGCCCTTAGCAGGCAACATAGTGTGTTGACCGCTCTTATGGTGCAAGAGTGGAAGATTCTCGAGGTCATTGCAGCTCATGATGTTTTAACTGTTCCGCATACTAGAGGAGCTTATGTTTGTAGTTTGACAGTGAAACCTACCCTGATTACCCGGGTCATCTCCATGTAGCACGCTGACCCGTTTCTCATTAACAAAATAAATGATTTGATAATTGATACGTTGGATGACTGCCATACTGATTGGTCCGTGGACATAGATGGAGGATTGCGATTTCATGGTAGGCTTTGCGTACCATACATAGATGGATTTTCAAGTTTCTTCCTAAAATGGGAATCAGAATTTTGTGTTTGGTCTTAATTGCTTAGTGTTGTAGAAGTTATTTTAAATAACTCCAAATTTTATTGTTAGGCAAAAGCTCTCGTTATTTTCTCACAAAATTATAAGATAATGGGAAACTTGTTGTGAAGAAAAAAAAACTTGTTGTGAGGCTACAAAATAAAATTAAATATTAAGAATTTGGAAAATAAAAAATAAAAAATGGTAAGTCTAAGTGTTTAATAATTAGTCATTTACACCACAAACCTTAAAGTTAGTGGATAATTACAATTTCTCCCTTGAAATAAAAAACAATTAGATTTACTACCTTGCTTTTCAAAGTGTGTTATATTTTCTACCCTAGCTTTCTTTAATACAACTTTATCTATGTTAAATTACCAAACTTGCCAATGGCATGACAGCTCAACGGTTAGAGTTTGGCGGATGGTATCACTAGGTCATAGGTTCAAACCCAGCTTGCGCCATCTTTATGGGTTTTGAGATCCTATAAAAACCATGTTTACCTTTCAAAAAAAAAATTTACCAAACCACATTTACATTTTCTCCCCACAACCATTTAGATAAGTTCCTATTAATTGCTTAATCCCCACCTATTATTTATAATTAAAAATTGCTCCTATTTGAGATTTTTCTCTTATCTTTATTTTTCCTTTTCTTTCTTTTAAAAAACCGAGAAGAACACATATTATTCTCAACAAAGGAAGCATATCATTATCAAGAAACAAATTCTTAACATTGTTAATTTTATTATGTCATGGAGATTAAAATTTGATAACATCATCACATTCAATATAGTAAACATAAACTTCAAAACAAAAACAAAAATGATAACCACCAAAAGGATTATTCAATCACAAATTTCATAAATAAAAAATATATATATATATATATATGTATATGTTTAAAGTCTAATCAAGTGGATAGTTTCTAGTATAGCTTAAAAAGGTACTCAAACATGGCTAATGCAAGAATTCAAAAAAAAATTTATAGAAAAAAAGGAAAGAAAAAATCAATAATATCAAATTGGGGCAATATCTAATTATAAATAATATGTGTGGATTAAGCTATGAGTCAGAGTTTATCTAGTTAGTTGATGGGAGAATATGTAAATGATGTTTGGTTACTTAATATGCGCAAAGTTGGTATTATAGAAAACTAGGTAGAAAATGTAACCCACTTTGAAAAGCAAGGTAATAAATGTAATTTTTTCGAGTTCAGAGAATAAATTATAATTATCCACCGACTTTAGGGTTCATGTTGTAAATGACTCGTAATCAAACAATTAAAAAATTTAAAAGAAGGAAAACCCCACAATGAATAACAATATAAAGCTCATATATATAAGTTACTTGAAATTGATAACAAAATTGCTAAAATATGGACCATCATACAACAACTTTTGTTTCCATAGGAAAAACATTTTGATAAAGTTGCAAAACCTAAAATTAATAAAGTTGCATAAAGTAAAAGGCAGTGACTGTTTCATACCACCTAAAGTATTGTCCCACACCATCATATCAACTTTTTCTTTCCCACGCCACCTCCTTTATTTTCCACACCACCACTTATCTCCCACACCACCAATAAAAACTCAAAATTTAAAATTTTATCTCTCATCCCCTTTCTTCATCTTCTTTTCTTCCCTTCTTCTCTTCCCTCCCTCTCTTATCCATCAGACACTGCCATCACCCCGCCATCATCACCACCACCCCACCACCGCCACCTTTCTCCCTCTTTTCTCTATCAAGCACCACTACCACCCCGCCACCTCTCTCACCTTCTTTGTCTCTGAAAATAGGGTACTATCTCTAACCTTGGCTCAATTTATATGTTTGATCGAGACCCATTCTCAAGATCATCAAACCAAAATAAATTTAGTACTCTGAGTTATCTAATTAACACAATTTGAATCACTTGAAAATGTTTTAAAATGAGAAAGTTATGGTCATTTTACTAAAGTCGCGCAAATCTGTTTCGCAATGAAAATGGGATAGTGCCCCTGACTTTCGGCCAACTTATATGCTTGATAAAAACCGATTCTCAAGCTCATAAAACTAAGAAAATTGTATTACTCTGAGTTATCTAATAAACACAATTTGAATCACTTGAAAATGTTTTGAAATGAGAAAGTTATGACTACTTTACTAAAGTCACGCAAATCTATTCGAGAGAAAAAAATTATGTTTTCACCCATTCGCATAGGGCAATGCAAGGACTAGTCTCAACTTCGCCCAGACCTATGCGAATTAAAGTCTCAAATTCACATAGGTATGGGCGAAGTTGAGACTAATCCTCGCATTGTCCAATGATAACGGGTGAAAACAGACTTTTTTTTCAGACATATTTGTGCGACTTTAGTAAAATTGCCATAACTTTCTCATTTCAAAACACTTTTAAGTGATTCAAATTGTGTTTATTAGATAACTCAGAGTATCACAATTTTTTTTATGAGCTTGAGAATCGATCTCAATCGGGCATATAAGTTGACCAAAAGTCAGGGACACTACACCATTGCGAGATAGATTTGCATGACTTTAGTAAAATGACCATAACTTGCTCATTTGAAAACATTTTCAAGTGATTCAAATTGTGTTTATTAGATAACTCATAGTACTTCAATTTTATTTTTTGATGAACTTGATAATTGCTCTCAATCGAGCATATACGTTGTCTGAAAGTCAATGACACTACCCCAATTTCATTGCCAGATAGATTTGCACGACTTTAGTAAACTAACCATATCTTGCTCATTTCAAAATATTTTCAAGTGATTCTAATTGTATTTATTAGATAACTTATAGTACTACAATTTTCATGTTTTGATGAGCTTGAGAATCGGTCTCAATTGGTCGAAAGTTACCCTATTTTTATGTTACTATTTTTTTCAAAAATAGTTTTTTGGGTGGTGTGGGTTATTAGGAAAAAAAAAGTACATGGTGCTGTGAGACAGTATATATGGTGGTGTAGAGTAGTCACTGCCAAAATAAAAACTAAAAGAAAATATTAAACATTAGATACATTATTAAACCGTTCGTGTTTTTATGTTGTTCAAATGAGAGAAGGAAGGGGAAGTAAATACCTACTTGTAAGTGTTTACTTATATGTACTTTCATGATATTCTCTCTTTATATAAAAAAAATATGTATTTAAGGAATCAAAACTATAGACTTGTAAATTGTGGCAAATTAATATTGTGTCCAAATGAATAACATATTTTGTCCGTATGAGTGCTAAATTATTAGGGGTGGGCATTTTAGACCAAAAAATCGGATCGAACAAAAAATCGGCCCGATCGGTTCAGTTTTTTATTGATATTTCAATTCTCGGTTCGGTATTGAGGATCGGTTTTTGGGTCTGGTTTTCGGTTTCAGTTTTGAAATCCACCGGTTATTCGGCCTGGCCCGAGTAATTAAAATAATATACTTTTTTATTTTTTTCATTGTATTCAAATGTGTGGTTGGCCTAGAAAATTGGAGCCCAACCCATTAATGATTTTGTTTTCAATGGATCCAAATGTGTGGCTGGCCCATACTCCTGTCTTAACACCAAGCCCATTGAAAACCCACCAGTAACATCTTCCTTACATAAAACAGTAAAACACACACACATGATACAAGACGGAGTCGATGACAAAGAGAAATGGAACAGCGACAACAACGAACGAACCAACTTATTTATTTTATTCCATTTTATCTTGAAAAGTTATTCTGATGCAGAACAAAATTTTGTTGAATAGACCTGTGCCTATGTATCTAGGGAATAGTCACTTCAAAGTGAATCCTACCTAGGTACACAGGTTGTGGTATTTATTTCATGGTGGAATCAATTTGAAAAAGACCTAAGGTTAGAGATTTATCAATAGGTAATGTTGCTCCAATACCCAGCCAAAGAGCTAATGCGGTACCAATTAAAAAGACATTTGTAGCTACTGGACGACGAAACGAGTTTTGGAATTTATTAACATTCTCCAAAAAGGGTACCGTTGCGTTGTCAATCACCCCATTACCATTTCTATCAACCTGTTTCATTGCTTGATGTGCCTTCCACCACCCGAACCATGTATGGAGACTATGAAAAGCTTGTTGGAACTCTTCCCTACTGATTCACCCATCATTATTTGAATCAAACCGAGCAAGCCACGCCTTGAAGTCATTCACAGTCATCTCGTGATTAGGCAGCGATTGAACAAAACATAGGATGGTCATTTCTGCACTAGAAACAAATGGAGAAAGAGATGTTGATGATGAGAATGTTAATGCTTCCTTAGGGGCTTGCCTCCGATGGATTTGCGAATCGTTTGCTTCGTATGAGCCATGGGTGATTGACAAAACAAGACATTTGGGGGAAATGGGATTTTTAGTGTTTGATGAAGGAAGAGATGGATTTGGGCGGATTTTTGGATAATCGGTCCGACACCGCTCGAAAAGTCGGTTAACTGGGCTCATTCGGTTTGGGCTCAGTCTTGCGAATTCAATTTTTACAAGCCTTGTTCAGTCTTCGGTTTGGGCTATTCGGGCCGGGTAACCGAACCGGCACAACCCTATAAATTATCAATGGGAATAAGGAAAAGACAATATACCAAAAGATAATCAAGAAAACTATGAAATTTCTAAATCAAAGTACATGTAAATCGATCAAAATTACCCAACTAACTAATCCTAAGGCAAAGGGTCGAGAAACTCAACGCCACTATTCCTGAACAACTCGGAGTCGGACCTTATTTTCGCACCATTACAGATATGAAAATAATGGGAAATTTTGGATTCAATTGTCAACTGCTCCTATCGGAAATAGGATTGACTAAAACAAACATAGGAAAACTAAAAAAAATGGTTTTTTGAGTTTGCCACTCATTAGTTTATACATATTATAGTTTGACACTCGTTTTGAAAATTATTTGAGTTTAACCCTCATTTTCTAACTGAATCGTTAAGTCCACGTCATTGACCAGTCAAGATTAATTTTTTACTTACCTTAGGTTAAACTAACGAATGAGATTTCGCCTAAATCACAAAACCATTTTTCGGAACCTCGTCCTCCTCCCTGCGATGCACCTCCTTCCTCCTCCTAGCAACGATCTCCCTCTTCCCTGCTGCGAAGAAAACGTTCCTCCCTGCGACGAAGATGCACATCCCTGCGACAATTATAGATTAATTACATGGTGTTATATTTCCCATGTATTATGTTTTGTTACGTGATTCGAAGTTGTAGTCAATGGTCTAGAGTTCATGTCTCCATCGTGGACTCTAAATAACACCAACCTACTAATTTGTTTTGATCCATTGTTGTTAAATACAATTTTTATTGATAATAAGATTTAGTTCAAAGAACCAAAACTTAAATGATAGAACTCTAACAAATATAATTATAAAACAACTGTTGGTTCAGTGAAATAGGATAGAGTAAACAATCTTAATTGAACATAATTATATCCAAAGTTAATTTATATTTGACAGAAACATAATATGAAATTAAATCTGTAATATGAGAATGCCATATACCTTTTCAAACTATTATAGATTAATTATACCAACCCCTCTATCATTTGCACCTTTGTCACAACAGTTCGCGGTGTCTTAGTCGCAGCAAGGACCAAGGCAGCAGGGAGCATGGAAGAGCGTGCATCTTCGTTGCAGGCGCAGGGAGGAACATCTTCGTCACAATAGGGAGGAGGGAGATTTGGAGGTGCATTGCAGGGAAAATGAGGATGTTCTGAAAAATGGTTTTGTGATTTAGGGAAAATCTCATTTGTTAGTTTAACAAAAGGTAAGGGCAAAATGTTCCAAAAATTAATCTTGACCGGTCAATGACGCGAACTTAACATAAAAAAACTATGGCTAAATTCAGATAGTTTTCAAAACGAGTGCCAAACTCTAATAGGTATAATAAACTAATGAGTGCTAAAAAAAAACCCAAAAAAAATGGTAGTTGCTTTGTATCACCACCATTTTCACTTAGTAACACTACCACCTCCAATTTGTTTTTACAATATTTACATCTTATTAAGTTACAACACCATTAAATAGTACAACCTCCCATTTTTTTTCATCTGTGTTTTCTTCTACGTACTGGAGAAACAGAGAAGCCACAATGTTTCCCCTTATTCTCTTGGATAACAAAGCAATGCCGCCCCATGGTCTCTCATCCATCTTTGCGTAACCGATCACCAAAGCTCAATGGTTCAGCGATGAGAAAGGCATTGGGGAGAAGCAACAACAGACGATCAATCTATCAGAGAGACATGGATAGGTCGAAGATATTGATCTAAATTTGAATAGCTTCGTAGCTATGGCGATTTGAATAGTGATGGGAGGAGTATAGAGACCAAAGAATTAATTGAGTATAGAGACATGGCAGAGAAAGAAAGATGGGGTCTTTTGTTGAGAAAAATGAGGATCAGATGGAGATGGGGTGGAAAAGAGATGGTCGGTAACTAAGATGGTGGTGTCACTAAGTGAAAAATGTGGTGATACAAATAGTTGCAATATATATCAAGGGACAAATAAATCACTCAAGGAAGCTAGTAAACCAAAGTCAGCAATAATTACTTTTCTTCTTGAGAGACAAATTATTGCAACCGTTTTTTTTGTGGTAGCAAGCTAATATCTCAAATTCTTAGTAACAACTAAAGATAACCATTTTCTTAATTGCGTACAAATATGACAGAGTTTCAAAGCAAAGCTAGAGATAGCGTATTCTAAAGTAATACATCCTTTGATTTTAAAGCAAATATGCTCGACTCTTAACCAAAAGAAAACTTTTTTGAATACTATAAATCCGGGAAGAAACAAAAGAAGAAGGAGAAATACTCACTTGATTTATACTACATCATGACTGAAAAAACAAATAGTGGAATGAGGCTATTAGATTTGCTCTCATGTTAGGAGAAATTTAAGTCTTCTAATTAATTCAGAAAAGAGATAACGGTTGCATTCTTATGTTTTTATTTTCTTTTGAAAAAGTCACAGGTGAGAGAACCTCGCGTGAAAGAGATTTTTTTTTTTTCCGGATAATTGCTCAAAAGTACTTGCATGAGAAAATGAGTGTTTGAAAAAGGATAACTATATATTCATGGTCTAAAAACTTGATGCAAATTTTACTAACCTAAATTAATAGGCAAATAAACGTAATTATTATACCACAAGTGCACGGTTGACTAACTAGTAGACATCGACAAATACGGGTCGATCCCATAAGGATTGAAGACATAATCGAAAACTAAACTTTATTTAGACTAATTTAAAATGGGGGTTATTGCAATTGAAAATTTTTAAACTAACAGAATAAAATTAAATAACTAAAAATCAAATTTAGTAAAGGTAATTGGGAAGTGAACCAAGACATCGAGTCTGCCATAGGTTCTTCGAGAATTTTTTAAACCTAATTTATTGTTTTCATAAAGCGAGTAGCACTAGGGATGAATAATCCCTTGCTTGCATTGGTAATGTGATCGTTAATAACAGTAAGATTTTTCTAAATTAACAATCAATTTCAGCAAAAGTCTAAGTCCATAGCATTCAGTATCTTGTAACGGCTCACATAATTACATATTTAACATAATCAATTAAAACATGCTTCAACTATTAACAAATATTACTCTAACTACCGACTAGTCTAGATTTCAAGTCCGATATAATTGGTGAAAGCAATCTATCAATATTAGAAATTGATTGTATTTAATAATGAAGTACAACTAAAACAAAAAATTAAATTAAACAAACTCTAGAAACCCATGATTTCATCTTCACCTCGGCGTGGGATTTAGAAACTCATGGTGAAGGTGATCGCGACAGGGGCTTTGGTCAATTCCATCTCCTACTCAACGAACATGCATCACCAAAGGATGTGGATGCTCTGTGGTGGTGCAAGAAAAAATGGTGTGGTGTGGACAACTTGATGAAGATACAAATATCTTTCTTGTTGTTGTGTGTGAATGGGAAGATCTCTCGGTGATGGTGAATCTTTGTGTGTGGTTGGTTCGGTGATGGAAGAGATCAAAGGAAGGATATAGACGAGATGGAGAGGAGATGATGGCTTCTGCGGCTGTGGTGGAGCGACGGAGAAAGGAAAGGGAGAGATGAACAAAGTGGGCGAGTTGGAGATGAGTCGAATATCGACAAAGATGTTGCACGAAGAAAAGGGATCTGTGGCTTGTGGCGATTCGATGGAGAGAGGAAGAACAGGGGAACTGCTTGCATAAGGAAGAAGAATAAGTTGTGCTTGATCTGTTGGCGTGATGGTTATCTGTGAAGGGTGCGAAAATTGCTAAGGAAGAAAGGGAAGGAAGAAGGAGGGTGAGGGTTGTGTGATGGTGGAAGGTGGTTTGTGGCTCTCTAGTGATTGGTGAGGGAGAAATGTGACAGTGGCTTGTTGTCTTTCTAGCAAGCAAGAAAAAATGTCGGCAAGGGACGATGATATGGATGTTTGCGTCAGAGAATAATAAGAGTGAGGCGATTGTATGTATCTGGTTTGTTAGTTATGGCTAAGATGGAGATGGGAGGAAGAAACAACTGCCAGAAGAATAGAAAGAGAAAAGGGGAAAAAAAGAGGAAATAAATAATTGGGGATTTAGGTCTAATGTAGGCTTGGGCTTCACCATCCGCGCCTCTACGTGAAGGTCCAATACTTGTTCTTCCGAATTTGCCACGCTAATGCAATTTCATCATGTAAGTTTTGAATCCTACAAAAACATAAAAATGAAATAGTTAGAATAAATATACTAATTGAAACACTAACAAATATAAGTTAATAGGCAATTAATGTCTAACTTATGTGAATATCAAAACTCCCTAAGTTTGACTATACTGAAATTGACATAAACACGCCTAAATAACTTTAAAAATCCCCCAAAACCAACAAACCAACTTCAATGAACAAAACACACAAAAACACTATTTTCCCTCTCGCACAGATTACACAACTAGAAGCTTGAAAATACGTACGATATGAGCAAGACGAAGTGACGAAGATTTGCATCAAAACAAAGTAAAAGTCGAAGATTGAATTTCATTATCCAATAAAGCCAAAAAGGTTCATCTGTTTCGCTCCCCCTCTCTCCATTCCTTTTTCAATTCTTATACTCTTCGTTGAATGCACACATTTTTGCTTTGTCCATGATCTAAATTTGACATCTGTTTCTCCCATTTATGTAGATTTGGTTTGTTGTGTGACTACATTGTTTAAGAAATAGTTTGTTGTGTGTAGAAAAAACATAATAACTTCGGTTGTAATTTTGAAAGTTAACAATATAAGTTATGTAGTTTAAAATTTTATATACTTCATTAAGAGTCACAAGACTCATAGTGTCTTACAAACTACATAAAAATCACTTTTATATAACAAAATTTAATATTAAATTAATGTTATGATGAAAAAAAATATTTTGGATTTCAAAAGATACTTTTGTAATTTAAATTAAAAATATTTTTTGAATTTTACACTTTTTTTAGAAATCACATTTCTTGTTAGATTTGAGATGGATAGGAGGCTAAGATGAATAAGTTTATCCATCTTTATCCATTTTGGTCGGCCAACCTAATGGATAACTCCTATCCATCCCCTCAAAATGAATAAAACTTTTATCCATCTCGCTACCCATGGATAGCAAGAAGCGGACGAGTTTTCAAAAGCCGCGCGACTTTTCACAAGCCGCACAGTTTCAAACGACTACTCTTTTTATTAACCAGGTTATTTTCCCCATATCCTGCCTTGTTATCACTACTAACCTTATAATTTTTTGTTTTAGATTTATAAAAAAATATTAGACAGTTCATCGAATGCGCACAATAACTTTGTGTGATTGAGACACTTTTGACAGAATATTACAAACAATAGAGTATCATTGTTACTTGATAATAATAGACTTGAATTATTGTCATTCTGACATTCACGATATATGTGCAATGATATAGATAAAATATTTTAATAGTGTACTATATTAAGAATTGAGTTCACTCAAGTACATTATTGAATGAGTTTATAAAATGAACTCATTCAACATTTTCATTTTATCCTCACAAACGTTTGTTCATTCATTTCACATCTTCTCTTCTATTCACATTTTTGCTAATTACAAGTGCCTCGTAACGGGAAAAATCATTTTTTCAACTAATAGAAAACGATGATGAATCTTGTTTAAGACATGTTTAACACATTGAATCACCATGTCATGTATTGCTGCAATCCAATATCAACAAGATGAAGAAGATCAAAGCTCTTCTCATGGGGGTTTTCAAAAAAGAAGGCAAGTCATTGAGTGTAATAGAGAAGAAAGTCATGTACGACATGACTACATCACACCAAAGCCAACTTATTTGAAAACTTATTTTCGTCGTCTCAATTGAGCAAGTAAATGTTTGTTCGTCCGCATCTTGAACGCATTGGAGAAAATGATCCTTAATTTCAACAAGATGTCGATGCAATTGGGAGAAAATGTTATTCATCCTTGTAAAAAATGATGGGCGCAATTTGTACACTTGCGTATGATTGTCCAGCTGATCAATTCCCTGACTGGTATAGAATTGGCGAAAGCACTGCATTGGCAATGTTGAGCCGCTTTTGTAGGTCTGTGATTTACATCTTTGGTGCCCAATACTTACAAAAGCCAATTCAACAAGATGTTCAACGATTGTTGCATCAAGCAAAAGCTCGAGGATTCCAGTCATGTTGGTAAGTTTCAATTGCATGCACTGGCAATGGAAAAACTATCCAGTGGCTTGGAATGGAACTCATGTGAGCCATATGAATAAACCTACTATTTACTTGAAGCTGTTGCAGATAGATCTTTGTGGATTTTGCATCATTTCTTCTGTATGGTTGGGTCCCACAATGATTTAGATTGTTCGCTCTTATTCTATGACATAGCCAACGACATTAAACTATGAGCTCAATTTGAAGTGAATGATAATCAATCCAACATGGGGTATTATCTTTCAGACGTGATATACCCTAAATGGGTCAATCTTATTCAAACCATCATACAATCAATCTCTAATAAGCAACGATTGTTCACTCAATATCAAGAAGATGTTCAATAGGATGTTGAACGTGCATTTGAAGTGTTATAGTCTAGGTACGAAATCATCAAAGGCCCTGCCCGACTTTAGAATATAGTTGATATTTGTGCCATCATGGCAACTTGTATTCAGTTGCAGAACATGATCATTGAAATTGACTTGGATCTTAAAAACTTCCAACCGTTAGCACATGAATCATAATTCGTACCAATTACGCGCACACCATTGCCTATGTTGCAATCGTTGTGATCAAATTTGCATAGGATGCATTTAAAGGAAACTAATTGGCAGCTGAAGCATGATTGATTGAACATTTATAGACAGCTTCTGAAAACACCTAGTAGTTTAATTTGATTGCATACCGTTGTATTTGTTTTTGTTGTGTTGTTGTATTTGCTTTAAATGGAATAAAAAACTAATTTGCTTTCAATCAAAATATTTAATTAAGGAATAAATTATATTAAATACGTAAATAGACTACATGTCTTTCAAGATA
This sequence comes from Berberis vulgaris, assembly GCA_963556465.1. NCBI lineage: Eukaryota > Viridiplantae > Streptophyta > Magnoliopsida > Ranunculales > Berberidaceae > Berberis > Berberis vulgaris. Next base: position 61,681,408 of record OY747126.1, read on the forward strand.
AATAAACTTAATATAACAAATAAACCTAAGGACCGACTACAAAATCAGATCCAGACGCCGCCTCCCCATTGATAAGGTCATCTACAGAAGAAGTAGCTTGTCCGTACATGACGTCCTTTGAATATCTCGTTTTGCCTGTCCACCAGTATTGTTGTTGAATTGGATTGAAGGTCGTAAGATCCATTTTCATAATGTTGTCTTCTCAAATATCTTCATTTGTTTTCGCATTCTGTAACTTCAACTCGTACTCCTTTTCAACAATTGCAACCATCATGTCTAGTTTCTTCCGTGCATGAATGAGAAAGTCTTTCATGATAGGATTAGAATAAGAAAAAAACCATTGTACCCCTGGACTTTGCTTGCTGGCTCATTCTAATCACCTTAGCTAGAACGGTTATTCGTCTTCATTCAAAGACACATCTGCTGATGTTGAGCCTCACATATCAGGAGGATAAGTAGCATTCAATGAGCTTCCATCAAAATCTCCTCCAACATTTCTTTCTGATTTTTTTGATTACATTAATCATGTCATTATTTCATTGGTGCCACTCATGCGTGTCTTTGAATATGGTCCAATAGTCTCAAACTTGAACGTCCACCGTTCAATTGACTATAAAACATTTTTGTGTAATTAAGCTACTTAAACCAAACCAAATAATATGAAAAACTAAATCAAACATGATTTTGATAATAATAAAAATAAATAATTAAATTAATTTGAAATATAAAATTAATATCTTATCAATATGAGTCTTTCTACTATGATTTTGGCACTCTATATGGTCAAAATTCCCTTGAAATTTGTTCACAGTTGATTGAATAGTTTTTCATCGATGTTGGAGTACACTAGGTGAATGATTGAATGAATTTCCGCCTAAAACTTCAATAAACGAACTAAGTAGGCACTTCCACAGTATTTGGCCTCGTTGATGGTGCCAGTAATCCGATCTTTTCCTATACCTATCCAAGCACTATTTAATATTTCTTCTTCAAATTGAGTGAAGTTACAGTTATGAGACACCCTTAATTTAGCTTGCATGATTGGATGAAATGTTGCCATTGAGATAGAATTGCAAGAAAATGAAGGATGTGAGAGGGAATTGCATAAGAATGAATGAGAGAATTGCAAGAGTAGAAGTGATGGATGAAATTTGGTCAAGATTTTATAAGCAAAAAGAGCAAATACCCATTGCAAGTCAGGCGGCTTGTGATCTGAAAACTATTCATTTTTTACAAAGGAGAATTCTAATTGGCGAGGAAACGGGCGAGGGAGGGGGGTGCCAATTAGACACTGCGTTGGGCCAACTTTTGCATGATGAGTTTTATCTCCATCTAGCGTTGGAGATGGCATTAGAGAATGCTAGAGAGAAACATTAGTCTCGGTTTTTTTTAGTCTCGGTTTTTTTTAGTAAACGATGGGGCTAATTTAACTACTCCAGGTCCTCCTATTGGATTTGGTGGGGGGTGTTTTTAAGCGTCCGTAGAGACCAAGCTCATCACGTTACGCGATTCGTTTCTCGTTTCTCGTCTCTCGTCTCGGGGGCTTCGAAATCCAGGGTTCAACTCTCTTTCTTTCCCTCTTTTCAAATTGAGACAACAAAACCCTAGAAGACCGACAACACTTGTCTGTTTTGCTGTTTGCAGTGCAGATCTAGAGTCGTACCAAGGGAATTCAAACAACAATCAATCTGTGGTCGCGCAGCAGAGACGAGATTTCTTCGCCTCTGGTACTGTTCCTTCAATCTCATTCACTTCATTTCAATTTTCAACTCAACTTTTGTGTTCTGTACATTCACCTGCTTATGCTTATGATTTGATGATGGTGGTAGGCTACCAATCAAGTATCTATAGCAAGAGGACCTGCGTTTCGTATTTTTTAAACCAAAATTTAGCTAATTTAGATTAGTGAAAAATACGACTATCAACTTTGAATGCTAGAATCAAAAGAAAATGAGCAATTTTTCAATGTCAATTGCATACACGGTAAGGAAATTGTCCTCTAAAGATCAATGTCTTTTGATAATCTCTCCAAGTGTTTCACTGTAACTGAATTTCTAGCTCCGCCCCTACAGATGATTCAATTCACATGGGCATGCACATATTTATTAACTGGGAACTAATAAAAATCAAGATTATGTATCTGAACGATCTTGACATTATCTGAAATGATTTTGTTTTTCTGTATAAAAATGTGTCTTGCGTTAGAGAATTCACACCTAGAAACTAAAAGTAATTTTTTTTTTTTTAACTTTGGTTAACTAGTGAGTTTTTTAAGTTTGGTTAGCTAGTTATTAGGTTTCAGTTCACAGATTTAGGCTACTTGAGCGAGTTGTGTGGGTAGGACATAAGTCAATCCCAACCCAAGGCCAGCATATGTCAGACCGGTCTGAGCCCAACCCCACAGGGCCTAGGGCTCAAAGTCAAAACATTTGTCATCCAACCAGTACGTGTGTACTTTCAGTAGATGATATTTCCATTCTTAGTAAATTCAACGTGTGTTCTTTCAGTAGCTGATATTTCCATTCTTAGCTCAGAGGCTTAGAGCCCAATCAAGTTGGAGCATCAAGTTGGAGCTTGTCCCAGAGTTAGTGATATTTCCATTCTCATTTCCGAAGATATTTTTATTGCTGGATCATAGATTAGTGAAAGGATTTTTATAGTTTATGATAGCAGCCAGATGAAATTCGCTTATTATATCTCTATATGCAATCATGTATTTTCATAAACTCGTTAAGACCTCAGAAGCATTCGTCCCACTTCCATGTGTCCTATTATTAATTGTCCTTTGTAGATGTCTAATTTGTGGCACTGGTTCTGGTTTGTTTTGCATAAGAAATGGCGATCAGGAAAGTGGGGCATAAAAGTGTGCATATATTTCAGTTAGCTGACTTATTATGCATGTATACTGCATATTTTCCAGGTGTATTTTCTTCAATCCAGTTGTGAAGAAAGCTGATTGAGGTAAAATCTTTTGGCAACCACATAGCGTCTTATAACAAAGACACTTTCTTTATGATAGATGGAAGATGCTGGGACCAATAGGAGCTTTGGAACCATTCATAGGAGTGTAGAGAGGGAGTGGGATAAATCAGTGTGGAAATGTTGTTTTGATAAATGGATGTTCTTGCAACAAGATCTTCTACACTTCTGCAAAAATCAAGGAGAGGATGAGGAGATCAAATTTTATTTCAATTTATTATAGCTCTGGAGCATATTGGAGCATTGGAGCTTGTGGAGCACCACTCAATTTCGAGGATTGCTCTCTTGGTTTGCTTCATAGTTTTTGGCTTTACTTTGATTGTGTTCTTGTCAATCGAAGTCCATTTATCGAGCAATAGATAGAACTGTAGGTTGTGATTCTCTTGCTTTTGAAAGAGCGGAAGTTCCGTTGTGATATTGATTTGCTTTTCTTGTCTATGCAGCGAACTGCTTCCGATTTATCTCTGGAGTAAAAAATGAGTGGCCGTTTTTCGCGAACAATATATGTTGGCAACCTACCTTTGGATATAAGAGAATCGGAAATTGAAGATCTCTTCTACAAGGTTAAAAATTTCCTTTTCTTGTTGCAGTTTTCTCTGGCATCATGGATCGGTCTAGGCTTCATTATTCTTGAATAATATATTGCTAGATTTAAATAATCTGTCATATTGCTAGATTTAAATAATCTGTCATAAAAGGATTGATGGCCATGGCCTCCTCGGTATGAATCTAAAAGTGGATCAGGTTTTTTGCTTTCCACCCCATGGTTGGAGATGCTTTAAGGTGGTGGAAGCACACATTTATATTTATGATGCCACAGATTGACTTTGGCATGTGAAGGCACTCACAGAATTGATAATTTGTCTATTTTTCTTCAATGACACGTAGCTTTTTGTGTTTAGGGATAAGGATCATGTTGAAGTAGTTTCAAGGAGGCTATAGTATGTGTTTGGGAATCAAGATAAACATTACTTTATATAGCCAAAACACTTCGTCTATGAATGCAATACAGATTTAGCTGATAGTTTTATGAAAATATGTCATAATTCAGAAAGTCCATCAAAACTGGTTTGGTCTTATATCATCTTGACTAAGTTAGGGAATATCTAGTAGACATCCTTCTTTGGCCTTATAACACTTTCATATGCTATCAGGTGGTGTAAAGCCTTCCCTCTGCACCTAACATTCACCTTTTATTATTTATTTGTTTATTTATGGATTTATTTATCTCTTCTATTTTTCAATGGCTGCAGTATGGTCGTATAGTGGATGTTGAATTGAAGATTCCACCACGCCCTCCTGGTTATTGTTTCGTGGAGGTATAATCTTGACCAAAATATGTGATTATTAAATGTCTTTTTGGGTTACATCCTTGATTTTTTCTTTCCATAGTTTGAGGATGCCCGGGACGCTGAAGATGCAATCAGAGGTCGTGATGGCTGTAACTTTGATGGATGTCGTCTAAGAGTAATAGAAAATTACTTCTCTACATTTCAAGTTGCGATGTATGCATTCTCATTCCTATTTTGGTCCTTCTTTCAGGTTGAGTTGGCTCATGGTGGAAGAGGGCAATTATCTTCAAGTGATCGTCGAGGTGGTTATGGTAGTGGAAGTGGAGGGCGATTGGGAGGTGTTACGTGCCATTCAGAATTTCGAGGTGGTTTTGTGTGACATATTTGTACTTGGTTTGCATATATTTTTCTTGCCCTTGAATTATTGTGGATTTCATATGGATTTTTGTGGATCTAAGAGTTCTCCCTTTAACTATGTAGTTATTGTTCGTGGACTGCCTTCTTCTGCTTCATGGCAAGATTTGAAAGTGAGTGAAGTGTCTTGTGTTTGTCCTATATTCAAGTTAGTTTATATTTTAAAATCTAACTCCATTCATGGTACCTTTTTTTAGGATCATATGCGGAAGGCTGGTGATGTCAGTTTTGCCCAAGTCTACCGTAAAGGAGAGAGTAAGTTGAAGATGGATGCTATTATTTTTAATTCCTGGTTTCTTATAGAACATAATTTTACCAATTTTACTGATGCGGTTTAGAGAAGAAGTTTCTTATAGAACATAATTTTACCAATTTTACTGATGCGGTTTAGAGAAGAAGAGGTTTAAGCAATTTCAGAATATTTGCACTTTGGGACTGCTTGCCAAGCAATATCGTTTTGCTGAGTTGTTGACCTTCACAATTTGTAGATGTTCCTTGGTTAGTTATTATGGCCTATGTTGTGAGGGGTGAGGCTAGAAGTGGGTGCCAAGGTTAGCCATTAGAGCCTCGGCGAGGTGCTGTTAAAGGTAGAGATGTTACTGTGGTTACCCTCACCTTAACCTAATGTATGACCTTGTGGCTCTGAGGCGAGTTGCTTTGACTAAAAAATAAAGTCTTTAGAGCCTTGGTGAGCTGCAGCACATCCCCAGACAACAGAGATTGTGGTTCTTTGGTGGGTTGGATTTGGCATAGGCTTCTCTCGTCAATTCTTCCAAGCTGAACACCAATTTTTCGCTAATTTAAACTCGGACTGGTTGATGTTCCAGAAATTAGACTTGATAGTGGTTTCAACTGGCTATGTCCTGCACACTAAATTATTAAATGAAGTTAAGTCATTATCCACAATTAGCGAGGTTTCTGGCGTTGTCAGTTGTCACGCATTACAATGCACCAAAACCTGAACCGAATCAAAGTCGTTTCATTGCTAAGTGTATGTCAGGTCTAATAATGCTGTAAACACTCCTCGACAACACCCAATGAGCGAATTACAAACTAATAAGAACTAACATACTGAAATTTCACCAAAATCTCTACAACACCCACATGCAAATTCTAGCCACCAAATACACAAAGAAATGACCAAAAAATTATCTAAAATAGATTTACGGTATATTTCTAGTGGTAGTCCAAATCACCTGCATTAAAACATGTTTATGGATAAAGGCCATCTCTGGAGCTGAAATGATCCGACACGGTCTATCACATCCTAAAGCACAAATATGACTAAAACACATGACCCCAGTTTGTATTTAACTGCGTAATTCACATTGCGACTGCATATGGGTGGCAAATAGCCACCTTGCTATAAATAGAGATCCTTAGTATTGTGGACAATTTGATTCTCATTGCTTTGATCGTGCTTTATAAGGATTAGAAAGGGCTATGAGAGATAATCCATTCATTTTCTTGCAAAATTAATTGTGCGTGTTGGTGATTCTAAAATTTCATTATATGCATGTTATGTTGTTGACATTTAGACACGATTTATGAACGATCTTAATTTTGTATGATGGTGGATTTATAGTTGGGTAACATTTGGATGAAGGGCAGTATTTGTCTTGGCTTTTGTGTAGAGATTTTGGTGAAACTTCTGTATGTTTGTAGCTCTTCAGGCGCTACCAAGGGGTGTTTAGAGTATTATTATTATTATTATTATTATTATTATTATTATTATTATTATTATTATTATTATTATTATTATTATGTTATTATTATTGTTATTATTATTGTCATTATCATCAGACATGCCATAGTAGTCAAGTGTTGATGCACGGCAAGTGTATATTGGCTAGTAGTTGACTTCGTTCATGTGACCATTATTTTGAACTCTGCACTCAAATCGAATCAGGAATCCATTTTGTAATGTTCAATGTTCGAAATATCTGTATCCTACAATACATTGGGCACTGTATTCATGCATTGGATTTGTAAAGATGAGTGATGTGGCTGTTGGATAGAGATTGAAGCTTTACAACACCAGCTTTCCCAGTGTCAGCTTACCATAATGGGAAAACTTGAATCAGTGAAATGTGCTGTGGTGCATTTCATACTCTTTTTATACTTCGGAATTAACTTGATTTGTTGTTTGAGTTGTTACTTATCCTCAGTGACTGATTCACCAAAGTAAGCAGGTTTGTCATTGTATGATGTTGGTGTGAACAACCTTTTTTTTTCCAAATTTGTGTTTCGTACTCTCCCATTGTAGTTGGCACATGTTTTGATATACTGAATTGTCATGTTTCCAGGAACCTTTGGTCTGGTAGATTATACCAATTATGAGGATATGAAATATGCCGTAAGTCGCTGAAAACTCTATCGTTTCCGTTTTGCATGTGCTAGTTTCCTTTACTCCCCATCTTATCATGGTAGCCTTTGTTTCCCAGATTCGAAAACTGCATGACACCGAGTTCAAAAATCCTTTCTCCAAGTCTTTTATTCGGGTGAGTTTGTTATTATTAGGATTCTAGGTGTTCCTTTCCCTCATTGTGCAGGTTTAATATATGCATTTAGCTAAAGAAGCAGAGTTTTGGAGATTGATAACACTAAATACATTTTTGTTTGTGTGATTGTACATTGGATAAGTAGATCGAAGCCTATGAAGGTAGTCCATCAAGGAGCCGCAGCAGGAGTAGGAGCAGGAGCCGCAGTCGGAGTAGAAGCATAGGAAGAAAGAGGAGGTATTACTTCAAACAAAATACAAAATATTTGTTTTTTGTTGAGAATTAAGATGGGTTTTTATGGTCTTTTGACTTCACTTCTGCAGCAAGTCTGTCTCGAGATCTCTCTCAAAATCTAGATCTCCATCACCTGCAAAGCCTAGGTACTCATTACTAAATAGCTCTGTTAAGCTTTACCATACTTATTGAATCTTGATAAACGTTTTTGTGTGCTCTGGAATGCAAATTCCTGATCCTCTACTTGTATTTGATTTGAACATTTAGTAAATCAAGGCCGAGGTCAAAATCAAGGTCAAGGTCAAACTCTAGATCTGTATCTCCAGCCAAATTGCCCAGGTAGTCATTTCTAAACATTTCACAAGCGTCATTGATGGTTATCTTTATTTCCTGCCTTGCAAAGTCTTGATCATTTTTTTGTTGTGTTCTCAATCACATAGATCCAGGCCAAGGTCACGGTCACGGTCAAGGTCAATTTCACGATCAAGATCGGCATCACCTCGTCAGGTAAGAGACTTATTACAAAAATGTTGGATACATGCACTGCTTATGCACCTGTTTTATAAAAGCTGCTGTGTGAGTGTTCTTTTTTTCATTGAAGACGATAACCGTAAGCCGTGAGACAATAGGTGTAAGGACAACTGCAGTTCGGTTAGAGGATAAGAACAAAATCGCAAAGAATTGTTTTAAGAAACCAATCAAATGAAGGAAAGAAAAGGAAGTTAAAGGGATATCCTCTCAAACATTGACAAGATTTTTCCAACAATATTTAGTCTTTTTATCAAACACCTCTAAAATTATAAATAATCCGGAAAATGAACCAATGGTAGAACAGGTTTTGATATCCATTCCTCCAAATTACACTACACTGAATAGCAAATGAAATGAGTAGTCATGTCATTGATAATAGATCAAAGTCTCTTAAAAAGAAGTGCTCCCTTGTCTTGGCATCATGCATCTCATCTTTGATTTTGCAAGAAAGACAATATTTGGCACATCACATGAGAGGTGAAGGCGCACCAAAGTCATTATGCTCTGTTTAATGGCAAATGTATTGTGAATTCTTGTTGTGCTAATAGATCAAAGTCTCCAAGGAAAAAGGCCCTTCCCTTGGGATTATGCATCTCATCCCTGATTCTGCAAGAAAGGCATTGTTTGGCACATCATAGCGCACCAAAGTCACAGTTCGCGAAGGGTAAACGTTGACTATGATTTTTATTTTTTAACTATTGATTTTTTTCTTTCTATGATCATGCGGGTGAGGATTTTGTAAAATAAAAGTCTAGTCAGAAGATTGCCTTATTAGATGTCCTCTCCATTCCATTTGATAGTGATCGGCCACCATGCTTGGTTGCCCCTTTGCAGAAGCAAAAATCACAATGGCAAAGTCCGATCTCGCTTTGCATGTCGCTCTAGGAGTTGACAACTAGCCTTTTGAATTTTTTTGCCAAGTGCTGGCATTTTATTATAGCAGATTTTCTTTTGTTTGGTGACTGATTTCAGTCAAAATGCATTCTTAGATTGGTGTTTTATCAACTTGTGGCCTCATTTGTATAGATACCAAAATATTATTGAAAGTTCTAGCAGAGTGATGAGGTACTGCTTATCAACAATCACGTTATCAATATTAGCATATCGTCGATTACTAGCTCCTACGATTCAGATACACAGTAATTTTCTAGCCCCGCAGTTGTCCACCGCATTTAAATGGGTTTTAGGTTGAATCATTTTTTTTCTTCGCCCTTTGCATGAAAAAAAAGATTGAAAGTTCTCCATCTATTATCTCCCCTCATCAAGCGGTTTTTGTTTCAAATAGACAATTGGTATACGATTCACTTACTGTGGATGATGAACCGATTGACCTTCGTGTATGAAATTTGAAGTTCTAGGCCTGGTTTCCAAGCTCGATTCTCCGAAACTTTTGATAAGGTAAATTCGGTCTGCCTATTATTTATTCATAGCCAGACGGGCTTCTTATGGAATTGATGGTTATGTTGGATCTCCACATTTTGAAGACAACCTCATTTCTACTAATGTAAATGAAACTCCCAAAGTTCCTTTCATGCTTCCCGTGTTATCTTGCAAGGATCTCTTCGCTCGTCACTATTATTGGTGAGTCCCATTCCTATGGTAAGAGCTGCTTATCTGAATTTTATCAGAGGTTTCAAGTTGGAGCATCCTTGGTCCAGAAATAACACCATTTCTAGAACCTTGGGTATGCTCATTTGAATTTTATTAGAGGTTTCAAGGCCTCCGTTGGAGGTTCCTCGGTCCAGAAATAAAACCATTTCTAGAACCTTGAGTTGCGCATGTCCAAGCCGTCAAATCAACTCTTATCTAGTTCACAGTCGTTTCAGGGTTAAAAGTGACCTTCCAAAAGTCCGTTATTTACCTTGTTGGGCAGGTCCTTTAGCTCAATGGTTTGTCACAAATTTTAATATAATTGAAAGGTCTCAGAGCAAGCTAGCCATGTGTAATAGAAGGTACATCTCCAACGCAAAGCGTTTAACCCTCGTTAAGAGCTCCCCAACATCCCAGTGTTTATGATGTTCACCACCACCGACCATACTTCCATAGTGAAAGAGGTTGAAAAGATTTGTTGTGATTTTTGTTGGGGTATATCTGTCACATCTAGGAAGTTTTGTCTGGTGGCTTGGCACGTGGTATGTAAAACAAAAGGCGAGGGTGAGGGTGGTTTGGGCATTAGGAGAGTTAAACTCTTCAATTTGGACTTGCTCTTAAAGTGGTTATGGCATTTTGCATCGGAAGATCATCGTTGGTTAAATATGGGGAAGATCTACAAGGTTGGTTCACAAAGTTGGTGGTATGTAAAACAAAAGGTGAGGGTGAGGGTGGTTTGGGCATTAGGAGAGTTAAACTCTTCAATTTGGACTTGCTCTTAAAGTGGTTATGGCATTTTGCATCGGAAGATCATTGTTGGTTAAATATGGGGAAGATCTACGAGGTTGGTTCACAAAGTTGGTTAGTCTGGCGTATTGGTGTGCCATATGGATACCGCTTATGAACTTAGGGTGTATTTGGTGGGATGGAATCCTATTACATGAGAATCTATGAGGGAATCTCTACCTTTAAGGCTAAATTGAGGCAACACTCATCGTCATTCATTAGATTTTGTGATCAATAGTTGGAATGAAAGTCTCATAAATATGGAAATCATACTCCTTGCTTCCCCAAAGCATGTGATTCACATGTCCATGGGACTTCCACCATTGATCACAAAATCTAATGATGGATTTGTGAGTGTAGATTAGCTTAATTGTAGGTGTTCCCCTCATGGATTCCCATGAAATAAGATTTCATGCAACCAAACACATCCTTAAAGTCTAATTTGGAGTCTAACATAGCCCTCAAAGTGGGTAAAGGAAATAGTGGTGGGGTTTTGGAAAGATAAATGGCTGAACACGACTCCAATTAAAATTTCTTTCCTTGCTACATTTGAAATTTTGACCCTTCTACAAGGTTGTCTGACCAATTCCGCACATTATCGATAATGTGTAGCAATGAGATATAGCTCCTCAAGTTCAATGATTGGGAATTATAACAGGTCACCATTCTCCTCTCCCTCCCGTACAATCTTCCAATCTCCAATGAAGGTGATTGGTTTTGTGCAGTAGCTTCTGATTATGATTTCCTTGTATCTTTGACCCTCAAACTAAGCTGCATCTTCAAACTTCTTTCACTACTATAAATGTGGATAAAACAAAATACCACCTCGTCTGAATATTTTGATGTGGTGTACTGCACATGGCTGTATTCTAACCATTCACAATCTTGCTAACAGAGGTCTGTCCCAAATACATGTGGCCTTTGTGAGGTTAGCCTTGAATCAGTAACTCACATGTGGCATTCACTTGCTATATTGACTGTGGCACCTTGATCTACCTGGCAATGGAGATTGGATTTAGTAATGATTGAAGAGAAGATTTTTAATCAAACGGAATTGACCGTGGGACAAAATTTTCATAGCTTCCATGAATGCTATTTGGGGAGATCACTTGGGGTAATTTTCATAGAATCTTTCGGTCATCCTAAATGGAAGCTGCCCTTAAGCAGTGAGTTTAGCTATGGGGTGATCACTTGGGGTAATTGCAAGGAGGATTTTGAGGGAGTCGAGATTCAGCTGAGTGTACTGATTGATGCCAAAAACTGACATTAATGTCGTTGCATAATTTTCGACATCAATCAAAGAAATATCTTCTGTTTTTATTTATTTTTTTCCTTCATCCTGCAATACACTTCAACAATGCATAGTGGAAGTAGGGGTTATCGATTACTTCACGTGGATTAGAAGTTGATTTTTAATTTGAAGAATGAATAGAAGAATAAAATAATGGATGGTGAAAATAAACTAAAAGTTAATGAAGAAAGAAAAACAATTGAAAAAGAGAAACAAAAATAACTTACTTTTTCAGTGGAATTAAACTGTAGTACATGCACTTCTCTACCAAGTAAAAATATAAAGCCAAGAACTATAACTAAAAAAACTCGGTAAAAAAAACTATTAAAGAAAAAGTCTCCTCCATGAACTCCATGTCCGGGGTTTTTAGAGGTAAAAAGGGTTTGAGTGAAACAAGGAAACATGGTTGAATGAAACAAGGAATGGTGTTGGAGTTGAATAAGGAAACATGTCTTGTAAATATTGTTTTATGATAAAGTTGGCCATGTGGACGTTGAAATCTTCATATTGATTTTTTCGAGATCTGCAGTTGTTGCTTTGTGGACTTGACTTAATGGGTTTTGGGATTGAAATTCTTTAATCCTTATGAATGCATTTGAATTTTCATTGGACCTTCTAGTTGATGAATTTAACCTTATTGTGCCACTTTATGCATAATTTGAGATTTGTGTTTGAATTCCTACAAAATGCACAAAATACACGTAATGAGATTTTTATTTGATAATTGGACTTAACAATTGTATATTTAAAGGTGTAAAAATCGATGTTTTGAGTGCTTATCACATCACCCCCAAACAACCTTTTGCTAGTCCTCTAGCAAAGAACAACGAAAAGAAAGATAAGACTATAAAACAAAATATTTTTATTCGTCCTAAACTTCTTAAAAAATTCAATGCCACTTTCGCTGGTATGACTCGATTGCATTTACAATATGCAACGCCTTAAACCTTTAGCATGACACTAAAGGAGGAGTTTTAGCCTCTTAAGGGGTTATCCAGGATGACACCCACAAACACAATTTTTTATATGAAACAAAATTGATGAGTGTCCTATTTTTCTCAGAGAATGTCCTTGTTATTCAACCACATAGAAGACGAGAGATATATGTAACTTTTTACTAAAATGCACATTACAAGTGAGCAACTTTGGAACAATGTGTGTATGTGAATAACCAACAAATGCAATTTTTCGTGTCAAAGTAACATAAATCCTAATTCACCTTTGGAATAGCCGTTTTGATTTCAAAACTCACCAATTAATCTCTCTGAAATAATCACTCTGAGTTTGGATAAAATATTCTCTCTTGCATGTGAGGAAAAGAGGAAATGCGAAAATTCAAACTTCTCACATGCTCACTGGGCAGTTAATAACGGGTTATAACGCCGAAATAACTCCGAAATAACTCATAACGGCCTCGAGGCGCTAAGTTTTTTCATAAAACGTTAGGGCATAACGGATGGCGTTATAACGTCATAAACCGGCCGTTATTTTAATAAACCGTTTTTTAGTATCGGCGTTATAACGTATCGGTAAATAGTTTTTGCTTTTTTTTTTTTTTTTTCTCTTACTAAACTATGTTCTCGAATCTCGATTGCAGATCTGAAAAAAAAAACAGAGGAACGAAGAAACCAGAGGAACGAAGGAAAAGAAAGAGAAGAAGGGAAACGAAGAACAGAGGAACGAAGGAAGAACAGAGAAACCAGTTGATCGAGCCTGCTACCCTAGTCGATCGAACAAAGAAGAAGGGAAGAGAAGTGAAGAACCCTAATCGATCGAGGCCCTAAGAGAAGGGAAGAACCCTAAGAGAAGGGAAGTTTTTTCGATCAATCTGTAAGTCTGCTACTCTCCTTAAGTCTGCTTTGCTGCTTCTCTCTTGCTTTGCTTCTCTGTTCCTTCTTCTCTTTTGCTTTGTTTTTGTTCCTTCTTCTGTTTTGCTTTGCTTCGATCAATCTGTTTTTTTTTTTTTTTGGAAATCATAATCTGTAAGTTACTAAGTCTGATTTGCTTCTTCTGTTTTGCTTTTGTTCCTTCTTCTTTTGTGTTTTGCTTTGATTTGCTCCTTCAATCTAACGAATGATTTCTTCATGTCACTTGAGAAAAATAAGGCAATTTCCTTAGCTTCTGTTGTTAACCTATTGAATTCATGAATCACGATATGGATTTTGCTTTTGCACAACTTAATAATTACAAACTTGTAAGTTATTATTTTTATGTTTACTGACCACTGATCAATTACATGGTCAATTACATTTGTTGTTCAACTGAAATTTATTGAGTGTGTTTGATAATGTAGATAACATAGTTCATGGATTTAGTTGTGTTGGCGTGCTGGGTGTTGCTGCTTGCTGGTGCTGCGAAGTCTACAATCTTTGTAAGCTTCTTTTCTTTAAATATTTGTTTACCTGAAACAAATATGAACAATGATTAGTATTTAGTTTTAAGTTTATTAGCATTATTGGCAAACTAGCAGTAACAAATTTATATTTAGTGATTTATTTTTTGACTCTATAGTCTATAATACATTAATATACTTAGTGGGGGTATAAAAATATATTTTAAAAAATAATTCGTTATATACCGTTATATACTGTTATATCTCGATATAATCCGTTATAACTTATAACGCTCCTAGACCGTTATGAGTCCGTTATCCGCATTAACTGCATAGCATGCTCATAAGAATAAAAGGACATGAAAGAGAATAATAGTCTCGTGGAAGGAATGTTGATCACTTGCAAGAATGTCGAGTTACCCACCATAGCGTCTTCTCATCTACTCTCCATTTACCATAGGGTTAATTAGGACTTCGCTAAAATAAAAATGAATCTGATTTTTTTTTTAAATGAGGAAGAGTGGGGTAGATAGTAAGTAAAGAGATGTTTATGAAAATGTAAGGTCTTCAAATAGATTAATAGGGAACTCATCAATCACTTCATTTTATTCTCCTTTCTTCACAACTTTTTTTTTTTTGGAAGTACCTTGAACTTTGGATTTTCACTTTGCACTCCCATTTTTCTTCATAAATCTTCCTAACATTTTTCAGAAACAAAAAGGAAAAAATGGTTTTATTTTTATATATATCTAATAAAGCAAGACAAAGGCTCACATTTGTATTAGATGAAATGTTTAGCAAGATGGTTTTGAGAAGGTTCAGATGGACAAGAGATGCCTAATTTACCTTCTAAGGTTTGGTAATGGTTATAAGTTTCAAATAGACTACAAGACCTATGTTTCTCTTAACTCGAAAAAGATGTCATCTTCAATGACCAACCAAAAATAAATAAATAATGAGACTTCACAATAAGTTAATGTTCAATAAAATTTTAAAAGTCATCATATGACTCGAAGTTGTGTAAAAATACTCTGAATAAAATGAAATGTCTGATAGCTCACAAGGTTAAAGTCTCCACTATTATTCCTCTAGATTCTCAGGAAGTTACTTCTGTATTCCAAATTACATCTGTGGTCATTGTGCAAATATTTATTTATTCCCGAATGCTTAAATGCAATATTTACTCTAGTAATAAACTTTCAACATTTCTTTGTCTAAATGTAATGAATCGAGTAATCTAATCTCATCATAGCTAGGATACCACACCATTTTTATTTTATTATTTTTTGATTATTATTTTTTTAGAAAAAGATTTTCAAAAAATGTATGAATTTTGATAAATCTTCCCGCCCCCAAACAAATAGATTACTGTCCCAAGTGTTAAACAAATGAAATGAAAAGTGAAATGAAAATTAGAACCTATTACCTCAGGTAATTTGTTGAACATCTGTACCGTTCCTGCAATGAAAAAGAGTGAGTTGGTGGGGGTGATGTGTTATTATTTTTTTATTATTTTTATTTTTTTGTTTTTTTATGAATGAATGAATGCATAAACTGATTGGGCTACCTTCCAGTAGCGCTAAGTTTAATGTCATTGCTGGACATAATGGGGGTGGTCGATACCACCCCTAAACAGGCTTAGTGGAGTAGGAATTTGTGGGCGTGACTAATTCTCATAGTTAGGATCAATCAACTGAATGGTTTTCACTGACCTCGTGGGAAGTTCATGGTATGGCTTCAGTCGCTGTCCATTTACTTGAAAGAGACTACCATTTGTAGGGTTTTTTTTACGGTGATGGCACCGTAGTCCCTAACATCACGTACATTGAATGGACCAGATGATAGGCCCCCGATACGGTTCACGTATACTAGAAGGAAGAAACAGAATGCATGCTGATTGAGTTCCTGTTATGCTGAGTTTCTGTTGTTATTAATGTAGAGGAATGCATGCTGTTGAGTTCCTGTTGTTGTGGATATAGGATGCAAAGGAATGCAAAGGCTAAACTATCAGATGGTGAAGAAGGCAGTTGCTAAAGTGGTTGCAGCATGTCTGTCAGCCAGTAACAGAAAGGCTGTCAGAGAAGGAGTTAGAAGAGTTCCAGTGATGTCAGTTAGGATATTCTGTTAGAAGATCTGTTAGTAAATGGATTGCTCTGTTAAGATGTAAAAATGATATGTTAGTTTGTGAAGTCAGTATAAATAGAGAATGGCAATAAGAAAGGGTCATTCATTGATTCAGCTAATGTACAACTGAGCAATTGCTCATTAAGGAGACCCAGGTTTCTCGAACAGCCTTCCTATTTCTTTCCTATTACAATGTATCTCTGTATGTCAGAGTCCAGTTTGTAATTACAATCTCAGAACATCAATACAATCCATACTTCATCAGATGCTTGTGTGATCTTCCAGTTTATCAGCCATTTCTCTATTGGTTCCGATTATACTTCTTGCTTGAGTTGATTCCAGATTGCAGGGATTTCCAAAGATTGCTGCAGAGACTCATCAAAACAGGTCAGATCCTAACAACTTGGTATCAGAGCACTACGAATCCTAGGCTTGATGGCTGGGAAAGGTGCTAATGCTAGAATAGAAATTTTGGAAGAAACAATGGTAAGTATGCAAACAAAATTAGATTCTTTAGATGGGGGTTTTCAAGAAGTCATGAATAGATTAGATCAACTCATAAAGGCACAACAAGATAACCAAAAGACATCCTCTACTACAGTAAGAGAGCAAGTTCCATCCATTAATGTGGAAAATCAAAGTCCCAATGGTGGAATTGGAGGGTCTTCATTACAAGGAGGACAGTTTGAAAGGAAGCCAAGAAGATTAGACATGCCTATTTTTGAAGGTTCAAACCCTGATGGTTGGATCCTCAAAGCGGAAAGATTTTTCAATTTACATCGATACTCGAATGAAGAAAAGATTGAAGCCGCGGTTATATCTTTCGAATCGGATGCACTCCTATGGTATCAATGGGAAAATAAAAGACGTCCCATCTTGTTTTGGGAAGAGCTTAAGGTTTTGTTGTTAAAGCAATTTCGACCCACTCAAGAAGGATCTCTTTGTGAACAATTTCTTGCTCTTAAGCAAGATGGATCAGTAGCTGAGTACAGAAGGCAATTTGTCACCTTGGCAGCACCATTAGAGACACTCAGTGAAGATCTCTATTTGAGCAAATTCATTAATGGCTTAAAACCCACAATTCGGGCGGAAGTGAGGATGCTGGAACCGGGTTCTTTGAGTAGGGCGATGGATTTGGCCCATCGGGTGGAGGAAAAACAGTTTTTATTAAACCCTTATAAGTTGGGCTTTCAAAACCACTCAAATCGGCCCATGGGAGGACAGAAAACAATGGGGTCTGATTCGCTAGGGCTTCAAAAACACGCACCTTCAAGAGATTTCGAGAAAAATTTCCCAAATGAATCAAATCATCGCTTCTCCAGACCATTCTTCTCTAAAAATTTTGAGAGATCTTCGTCTTCAAACCGAGATTTCAAGAAGATGTCTGATGCCGAGTATCAAGCCAAACGAGACAAAGGTTTGTGCTTCAAATGTGATGAGAAATACTCTCCAGGTCATCAGTGTGAGAGGAAGGAGGTGAGTATCCTTATTGCTCAAGAAGGAGAGGAATCTGAGGAAGAAGAGACTCAAGCAGTCGAAGAACAAAAAGAGCTAGACATGGCTGAAATCAGCCAAGTTATTGAGGTTTCTTTGAGTTCGGTTATGGGACTCACAAGCCCAAAGACCATGAGGATGGAAGGGGAGATCTCTGGTCAGGCCGTAGTGGTGTTGGTAGACAGCGGTGCGACTCATAACTTCATCTCTCAAAAGTTAGTAGATCAAGTCAAGTTGCCTATTACGTCTACAGGAGTGTATGGGGTAACAATGGGATCGGGTGAGTCAGTTCAAGGAAGTGGAATTTGTCAAAAAGTGCAGCTGGTGGTACAAGGAGTCGAGATAGTGGAAGACTTTCTTCCATTAGGGCTGGGAAGTTCAGACGTTATCTTAGGAATTCAATGGCTTGAAACTTTGGGAACGACCTCTGTTAATTGGAGAGATCAAATTCTGCGGTTCAGGTTGGGGTCAGACACAATCATTCTAAAGGGCAATCCATCCTTAGGAAGGAGTTTAGTTTCACTGAATACCATGCTACATACTATCAAACAGGAGGGACAGGGATTTTTGGTAGAATTGGGATTGTTAGAAAGATACTCAGAAGTGAACGAAGAGGTAAAAGCTCCATCAGAGATTTCAGCAATGTTAGAAAGATACTCAGAAGTGTTTCAGAATCCATCAGGTTTGCCTCCCATAAGGGGTTATGAACATTCCATAGTCCTACATGAAGGCTCCAATCCGGTGAATGTCAGGTCGTATCGCTACCCTCAAATTCAGAAAAATGAGATCGAGAAGTTAGTTGCAGAGATGTTAGAGGCTGGGATTATAAGGCCTGTTCTCCATTTTCAAGTCCGGTATTGCTAGTGAAGAAGGACGGTGGATGGCGGTTCTGTATAGATTATAGAGCTCTGAACAAGCACACTGTCCCTGATCGTTTTCCCATTCCGATTATAGAAGAACTTCTGGATGAGCTTCACGGATCGGTCATTTTTTCGAAGATAGATCTTAAGGCCGGCTATCATCAGATTCGGGTACGGGAAGGGGATGTCTCTAAAACCGCGTTCCGCACTCATGAGGGGCACTATGAGTTCTTGGTGATGCCATTTGGGCTCACGAACGCGTCGGCCACTTTTCAGTCACTGATGAACTCCATCTTCCGACCGTATCTTCGTAAGTTCGTATTGGTTTTCTTCGACGACATTTTGATATATAGTAAAGGGTTGGAAGAGCATGTGGAGCATTTGGAAGTGGTGTTGGGTATTCTAAAAACACAGACATTGTATGCGAATAAGAAAAAGTGTGAGTTTGGGTGTTCCAGCCTACAATACTTGGGTCATGTGATATCCAGTGAAGGAGTTTCAGTGGATCAATCAAAAATCCAAGCTATGTTGGATTGGCCTCAGCCGAAAAATGTTACTGAGCTAAGAGGTTTTCTGGGCCTTACAGGCTACTATCGAAAGTTCATCAAAGATTACAGTCGAGTATCTTGGCCATTAATGTCCCAATTGAAGAAGGATTGTTTTGCTTGGAATCAAGACTCTGAGTTGGCATTTCAGAATCTCAAGTTGATCATGACCAAGGCACCGGTATTAGCTATGCCGGATTTCTCCAAGGAGTTTGTCGTCGAAACCGATGCATCCGGGTTTGCTATGGGGGTCGTACTGATGCAATTACAACGACCTATCGCCTTCTTCAGTCAGGTGTTGGGGCAAAGGGCTAGGCTTAAGCCAATATATGAGAAGGAGCTGATGGCAATAGTGTTTGCGATCACTCGGTGGCGGGCTTATCTGTTAGGGCGTCGGTTTATTGTGAGAACTGACCAGAAGAGCCTTAAATATTTGTTGGAACAAAATGTTATTGGCCCAGAGTACCAAAAGTGGGTGAGCAAGCTCTTGGGATATCAGTTCGAGATTCAATACAAGCCGGGGACTGCTAATAGAGCCGCAGATGCATTATCCAGGATTTCTCCCAACTTCTCTTGTTCTCAAATTAGTATGGTTTCATGGCAACATTGGGAGGCTTTGAAGGCCGAAATTTTGGATGATCCGGATTTACAAATTCTCAGTCAGTCTGTGCGTGATGGTGATGGTCGTCCTGGTTTTCGGATGATAGAAGGATTATTGTATTACCACAACAGGTTAGTTCTTCCCAGAAATTCTTCTTTTATTCCTACCATTTTTAAGGAGTTTCATGAAACTTCAGTGGGAGGGCATTCTGGGGAAAATAAGACCTATCAGAGGATTGCCAAGGAGATTTATTGGGTTGGAATGAAGGCCGTTATCAGAAAGCTAGTTAGTGAATGCGAAATCTGCCAACGGAATAAGAATATGGCCATCAGTCCAGCTGGGCTCCTTCAACCCATCCCCTTGCCTACTCACGTTTGGGATGAGGTTACAATGGACTTTATTGAAGGGTTGCCCAATTCCGGATGCATGAATACGATCATGGTCGTGGTAGATCGCCTCAGCAAATATGCTCACTTCTCTGGACTGAAACATCCATTTACTGTTGAAGGGGTCGCCAAAGTGTTTTCTTCGGATATAATCAGACTTCATGGGATTCCTAGGTCCATCATCTCTGATCGTGATCGCATTTTTCTGAGTCAATTTTGGCGCGAATTGTTTCGCTTACAAGGTACTCATTTGAAGTATAGCACCGCCTATCATCCTCAAACGGACGGGCAATCTGAGGTGGTAAATCGGGGTTTGGAGACATATCTCAGGTGCTTTATTTCTGACAGACCTCGACAATGGTATAAGTGGCTGTGTTGGGCGGAGTATTGGTATAATACGTCATGTCACTCTTCTACGGGTTTTACTCCTTTTAAAGTTTTGTATGGGCGTGATCCTCCTCCTTTGATTCGGTATACGGCTGGGCAGACTGCAGTATCAGCAGTGGAGCAGATTCTTTCTGATAGGGACAGTATTTTGGAAGTTCTTCGGTTGAACTTACACCGTGCTCAACAGCGCATGAAGCACTTTGCTGATAAATCCAGAAGGGAAGAGAGTTTTGAGGTTGGTGACAAGGTATTTTTAAAAATTAGACCTTATCGTCAGAAATCCTTGGCAAGACGGGTTAATCAGAAGTTATCCTCCAAATTCTATGGGCCTTATACTGTTTTGAGCAAAGTGGGAGCCGTAGCTTATAAATTGGATTTACCTGACTCTTCTTTGATCCATCCTGTGTTCCATGTTTCCCTGTTACGGCGTGCTAAAGGCCCTTGCTCCAATATGATTCCTCTTCCTTCCCAGCTAACTGATGAGCTGGAACTAAGAGTCTTACCTGAGTCACTTTTGGATGTTAGACAGATTGCTCAAGGTAGAATTGGTGAGCTTGAAGTGTTGATAAAGTGGAGGGGACTGCCTGCCCATGAGGCCACTTGGGAAGCTTTTGATCAGATTCAATTACAGTTTTCAGATTTTCACCTTGCGGACAAGGTGCGTTTTTGGGGAGGGAGTAATGATAGGCCCCCGATACGGTTCACGTATACTAGAAGGAAGAAAAGAATGCATGCTGATTGAGTTCCTGTTATGCTGAGTTTCTGTTGTTATTAATGTAGAGGAATACATGCTGTTGAGTTCCTGTTGTTGTGGATATAGGATGCAAAGGAATGCAAAGGCTAAACTATCAGATGGTGAAGAAGGCAGTTGCTAAAGTGGTTGCAGCATGTCTGTCAGCCAGTAACAGAAAGGCTGTCAGAGAAGGAGTTAGAAGAGTTCCAGTGATGTCAGTTAGGATATTCTGTTAGAAGATCTGTTAGTAAATGGATTGCTCTGTTAAGATGTAAAAATGATCTGTTAGTTTGTGAAGTCAGTATAAATAGAGAATGGCAATAAGAAAGGGTCATTCATTGATTCAGCTAATGTACAACTGAGCAATTGCTCATTAAGGAGACCCAGGCTTCTCGAACAGCCTTCCTATTTCTTTCCTATTACAATGTATCTCTGTATGTCAGAGTCCAGTTTGTAATTACAATCTCAGAACATCAATACAATCCATACTTCATCAGATGCTTGTGTGATCTTCCAGTTTATCAGCCATTTCTCTATTGGTTCCGATTATACTTCTTGCTTGAGTTGATTCCAGATTGCAGGGATTTCCAAAGATTGCTGCAGAGACTCATCAAAACAGGTCAGATCCTAACACCAGACCAACAATTTTTAGCTTACCTGGAAAAAGATGAAGATGAGAGTTGTAGAGTAGGATTTTCTGACCAAGATGGAACTCTTTTCTCATGATGCTTTTGTCATGTTTCCACTTCATTTTATCTTTGTAGTTCTTGGATAAGTCATAAGCATCATACCTCAATTCTTCTAGCTCATCGAGCTGAAGTTTTTGCTTTTTACCAGCCATATCGAGGTTTAAATTTAGACTCTTTATAGCCCAATAAGCTCTATGTTGGAGTTCGACAGGAAGGTGACAAAGTTTACCAAAGACCAATCTATAGGGAGACATCCTTGAAGGAGTTTTGAATGCAGTTCGGTATGCCCATAAGGCATCCAAAAGACGTAAAGACCAATCTTTCCGATTTGGATTGATAGTCTTTTTGAGGATGTTCTTGATTTGACGATTCGAGACTTCAACTTGACCACTTGTTTGAGGATGGTAGGAAAGGGCAACTTTGTGAGTAACCCCATACTTTTTAACAAGATGCTCAATGACGCGGTTACATAAATGCTTACCCCCATCACTAATGATACCCTTGGGAGTGCCAAATCTACTAAAGATAAACTCCCTTATGAATGAAATAACAATTTTGTGATCATTTTGTGATATTCATTTAGAAACGTAATCTACTGCAAGAAGGATGTATTGATACCCATGGGAGGATGAAAACGGTCCCATAAAAGCGATGCCCCAAACATCAAAAACTTCAACCACTAGAATAGGATTCAGAGGCATCATGTGTCGCCGAGTTATTCACCCAAGTTGTTGACATCGATGACAGACTTTACAATACTCATGGGCATCTCGAAAAAGGGTAGGCCAATAAAAACTTGATTGGAGAACCTTCTCCGCGGTTTTCTTAGAACTAAAATGCCCATCACAAGCTTGATCATGGCAAAATGAGAGAATGCTCAACTATTCAACTTCTGGAACACATCTTCTGATAAGTTGGTCAGAGCACTATTTGTACAAATATGGCTCATCCAAAGAATAATACTTGACCCTAGACAAAAACTTGTCACAATCTGGCTTAGACCAGTGTGAAGGGAGTTCCTCAGTTGCTAAAAAATTGACATTGTCGGCATACCAAGGAAGTTCTCGCTCTACCAAGAGAAGTTGTTCATCTGAGAAGTCCTCTTGAATGGGCAAGATACTAGTAGATGACTGTGATGTTAGCCTAGACAAGTGGTCGGCGACCGCATTTTCTGTACCTGACTTATCTCGTATTTCAAGATCAAATTCTTGAAGCAAAAGAACCCATCGAATCAGACGGGGTTTGGTGTCCTTATTGAGAAGGTATCTAAGGGCTGCATGGTCAGTGTACACAATGACTTTAGCTCCAATGAGATAGGAACAAAATTTATCTAATGCATAAACAATGGCTAACATCTTTTTTTCCGTAGTCGAGTAATTGAGTTGAGCCTCATTCAGAGTTTTGCTAGCATAGTAGATGACATGAGGAAGTTTGTTAACTTTCTGACCCAAAACTGCACCTACAGCGTAGTTAGAGGCATCACACATAATCTCAAAAGGTAGCACCCAATCAGAAGCTCGGATGATAGGAGCTGAGACTAGTTCAGATTTAAGATGCGGAAACGCAGATATGCACTTGTCGTAAAAAAGAAAGGGAACATCCTTGGCTAAGAGACTGCTCAAAGGGCGTACAATCTTGGAGAAATCTTTAATGAAGCGACGATAAAATCCAGCATGCCCCAAGAAAGATCGCACATTTTTAACAAATTTTGGAATCGGAAGAGATGAAATGATATCAATCTTAGCTTTGCCCACCTCAATGCCTTTTGGAGAGACAACGTGCCCAAGATTAATGCCTTGTTTCACCATGAAGTGACACTTTTCCCAATTTAGAACAAGACATTTTTCTTCGCAACGCTCTAAGACAAGTAAGAGGTGATGTAGGCATTGGTCAAAAGATGAGCCGAATACTGAAAAATCATCCATAAATATCTCAAGAAAATTGTCCACCATATCACTGAATATGCTAGGAAATGTCGCGGGTGCGTAGCATAGCCTAAAAGGCATGCGACGATAAGCGTAAGTACCAAAAGGACAAGTGAATATGGTTTTCTCTTGATCCTCTTGTGCAATAGGGATTTTTTAATTGTATCCAGAATATCCATCCAAGAAACAATAGTAAGGATGACCCGCTAATCTCTCAAGCTGATCAATAAAGGGAAGGGGAAAGTGATCATTTCGATTATTAGAGTTCAAGTTACGATAATCAATGCATACTCTCCATCCCTTTTTCACTCTTTGTGGCACAAGTTCCTTATTCTCATTTTCAACGACTGTAATTCCCGACTTCTTAGGAATCACATGGACTGGGCTAAGCCATTGGCTATCAGAGATAGCATAGATGATGTTTGCATCCAGGAGTTTCAACACTTCTTCTTTTACGACATCTTTCAAAATGGGATTTAGACGTCATTGGGGCTTTCTGGATGTTTTGGTTTCATCTTCCAAATAAATATGATGCTCACAGACAATAGGGTCAACACCCTTGATGTCATGAATATTCCAAGCAATGGTTGACTTGTGAGCTTTAAGGACCTCCAACAACCTGTCACTGTGTTCCTCAGTGAGATCTGAGGCAATAATCACTGGATAACTCTCCGCAAGACCGAGAAGTGCATATCTCAATTCATTTGGTAAAGGCTTAAGTTCTAGTAATTTCTGAGTACTTGTGGATGAGTCACTCTCTTGTGACTGTTCTCTGAAGAAGATGAATACAATTCTTCCTCATATTGATAACGTGATAATGGCTCAGATTCAGGTATATGCATTATGGACACATTATCCAACATATTGTTGACCTCTTCAATAGCCTCGTCCATATCTAGGTTCATACCAAAGTGTGAGAGACAACGAAGCAATACGTCATCTGGTGACGATTGAGCCATAGACTCGAAGGATCGAATAATACACACTTCTTCTTCTTCTTCTTCTTCCTCAATCATATCGAGATCATCTCTCCTTTGCAAGGCCTTAAAAATATTCAATTCAACTTTAAGGTTCCCAAAGGAAACAAACATGCTACAGTTGATGTTAGCCTCCGCAGCTGCTAAGAAGGGTCGCCCTAAGATGACAGGAATTTGATTATTTGGGCTCGGGCTAGTGTCTAAGATGATGAAATCAATTGGATAATAGAAATCTGCAACTTGAACAATCACATTCAGAACTATTCCTCTAGGGTATCGTTTTGACTCATCTGCTAGCTTAAGAATTACCTTTGTTGGTTGCATCTCCTTTAACCCAAATTCTAAATATATATGATAAGGTAAGAGATTCACACTCGCTCCTAAGTCGATCAAGGCACGACTTTCAAAGTCTTTTCCAATGAAACATGGTACAGTAGGGACTAGGGGTTCCTGGATCCCTGTACTTAATTACTCTAGTTTGTTGAATAAGAGATGTGGCATCGCTTGCAAGACATGCAATTTCAGGTACTTTCGTTTTCTCTTTTTAATACACATGTCCTTGAAATTTTTTGCATAGATTGGTACTTGTTGGAAAGCAGTCAAAAGAGGGATGTTGATGTGTACTTTAAAAATCTGTAGTATTTCTTGAAATTGCTTCTCTTTTTTGTTACCTAAAAGGGCTTTGGGAAAATGTGCCTTAGTTATATACTTTCTAGGCTCTACGGGAAGCTGAGAGGGTGAGTTTAAACTAGTTTGAGAAGAACCTTTAGCGTTCTCAATTTGTTTAGGATTAGGAACGTTCTTTTTGGAAATCACATAAGTTCTCTTGGGTTGTTCTATGTCATTATCAATTGCTCGGCCAGAACGAAGGGTGGTGACAACTTTAACTTCTCCATGTGAATCAACATTACTATCAATTTCATTGACATGGGCTTGGGGAGCACCTTTTGGATTAGGGATGGGCTGACTAGGGAATGTTCATTTTTCCCTTCCCACGCTCAACTATTGCAACTGTTATTGAAGCTAGTAGATGGCTTGGGAATTAGCAGCATTAGTTGTCATTAGTTGGTGCATCATATCCTCCAATGATGGTTTTGAAGGTAGTAAAGGAACACCATATTGAGTTTGAGGTACCAAGTCCCGAAAGTTGCTAAGTTGAGGTTGACCATAAGAATTATGAGGGACATGTACCATAGGAAGGTTCACAGGCTGATTTTGCCGGAATGAAAGAGGTCCTCCCTGTGGTGGATATTGATTCTGTTGCAACTGGTTAGATTGAGGTCCATATTGAACCTGTCTGGGATAAGTGCGTGAGTTGTGGGCTTGTCCACTAGGTTGCCTAGGGTGTTGGAACCCAGGAGGATTCCCTGAACTTCTGGGTGGTGGTTCATAAAAGTCACCACCATAGGAAAGGTTAGAGTGATGTCGATTTGCAGATGTGTATGTTTGACCGAATGTGTTTGATTTACGTTCACTGTTAAATACACATACCTCCTCTGGAGGTTCATTGCCACTTGAAGTTAAAGGGCAATCAGAATCTATATGATATCTTTTGAGGCAAAATGTACAAGGCTTATAAGTCTGCTCTTTGGCTTCAGAGGTAGACTTTGTACAATAGATTTTATTTTCTTAGCAAAGTCCTTTAGGAATGTTTTGATGTTTGGTTCGGGATCTTCCTTTGGTACAAATAGACGTGATTTTCTAGAGAACTAGGTTTCAAGTTTCTATGGGCAGTCCATTGTCGAGAATCATCAGCAAGTTCACTTAGAAAGGTATAAGCATCAATACCAGTTTTACGCATGAATTTCCCTTGATGCATGAATTCGATCATATTTCTAGATTCGACCATCAATCCATTATAGAAACTCTGCACTAGTACTCATTTTTCAAAGCCATGATGGGGGCACTTGATGAGTAAATCTTGAAAGCGGTCCCATGCTTTATAAAAAAGTTCATGTGTTTGAGTAAACTCCTCAATTTCACTTCTAATTTCTAGGGTCTTTCTCATGGGGAAGTAATTCGCTAGAAACTTTCTAACTAAATCCTTCCATGATTTAAAGGAACTGGTAGGGAAGGAATTTAGCCATGAGGTGGCCCAATCATCAAGAGAGAAAGGAAAGAAGTCTGACATTTTCTTCATCTATGTTTTGGTTCTTAAAAGTACTACAAACTTCAAGAAACTTTTCAAGATGGACATATGGGCTTTCTCGACCATGCCCATGAAACTTCGGCAACATATTAATAATAGCTGGTCTAATCTCAAATTGAGCTGTTGTGATAGGGGGCAGCTCAATGCATCCGTGCACATTAGCAGTAAAGGGAACATTATATTCCAAAATTGGACGTTCTTCCATTTTAGTGTTGATTTTAGAGTAAGGAGAGGTGGGTGGAGATGAGTGTGGTGAAGAAGCAAACAGTGGATTAGGGTGGCTAGAAAAATTTTGGGTACGAACCAAGCGTTTGTTGGGTCGTTCCCAAACTTTCATAAAAGAAAAAAACGGATTGGAAAGATGACAGTGACAAAGCACAAGATCAAGTATCCCTAGACGATTGCTAAGAAGACATACACAAGCAACAATCACTTCTGAACCACACAAATGCCAAATCTAAGCAAACTACGTTTTAATGGGATTTTATCTTGTTAATCTGTGAGGGCCAAGATTGATTGAAACCAGCGGGTGTTACACTGTTATTTATTATTGCCTTATTAGATAGGGTCCTAACAGATGATCCTAAAAAGTTTGTATTCAAAGTACAAAGTCCAAAATCAGAAGGTCAGAGTTACGCTTGCAAGAAGTTGGATTATTGCACAAGTGACAGGAGATCACATGGTCTAATTAAGACTGTACCTGTGCTACCGCTCTGTAGACCGATTGATATGAGAACCACATGTGTCAAATACGTACTTAGGGTGTGTGTTCCTAGCCAAAACTGTTAGTTACACTATGTCCTTCTGCGGTCTGCAGCTTACGAATGACTTGGCGTACCGGGTGAGTTACCCATGTGGCAGTGGCCTCTCGGAGTTCATTGAATGATTAAATCCAACGTCACGTTTTGTTTTAGTCAACACAAAATTCAGCAGAATAACCTAGGTCTTAGTTGTCCTATGAACACCGTCCTAGTTGGCTCTAATCTTAGTTGATTTTATTATGTGCCTTGGTTTCACACAGCTGGAGTGATGAGGTGGGTGATGAAATCCCACTAGTTTCAAAAACAGGGCTAGGTCTGCCTTCTCTGTTTATTGTAGTTTATTAACTTAAGCAACCACGCAGTTCGTTAAGATGCAGAAACATAAACAAACACTAAACAATGTCCAATCGATTTTCACTCAGCACCCAAGCCACTAAAACAATGTGTCTGAAAGAGATACTAACTTGTGAGCTCTGACACAAGGTCTCCACTGTGGGAGTAAAGAGAAGTGTTATTTGAGAGCTACTCCTAAGTTCAAGCAATTGCTCTCTCCCCCACAACACCACTGGTTGTCCACTACAAAAAAAATTAGCCATTTTCAAAGAACAATTTATTATTTATTTATTTCTGACTTCGATTGCTATCTAAATAAATAAACACAATCAAACAATTACACATGCAAAAATGTTTAATGGTCTTGGTCAAGAAGTCAAAATTTTTTTTATTTTTGTTTGTTTGGTTTTATTTATTATTATTATTTTTATTTTTGAAAGTGAATTAAATATAACCTAAAATTAACAATCACCCTAATGCTAAAATAATGTCTAACTGTTATAAGTTGCACTCGACCATTTGAGGCATATTAAAAAAAGTTAATAAAGAATAAACTATCTTCCTCACTAGAAACTAAAATAAAAAAAAAGGTTTTCAAGCAAGTCTTAGGCAATCGCAACTTTATCACCCACTTTTCTAAATGAATTTGTTCAACAAGCAACCGACGTTAAAAAATCTGAAAAAATTATAGAAATTCAACAGTGTCACCAAATTTGCTGCAAAATTTTCACGTTAAATGGACACTGTTTGAGCCTTCTGCCGTTGTGTTGTTTCTGTTATATGCTAAAAATTACTCAATAAACACATAAATATGACAACAAAAATTAAAGAAAATGGAAGAAGAATTAAAGAAAAAAAAATCTTCTCTATTGTCTCCAAAGTTGTATCTTCGAGAATGTCTTCCTTCACTAAGTTATGTGCAACGACGCTATTTGATTGATGCCAAAAACCGACATTAATGTCATTGCATGATTTTCGACATCAATCAAAGAAATATCTTCTGTTTTTATTTAATTTTTTCCTTCAACCTACAATACACTTCAACAATGCATAGTGGAAGTAGGGGTTATCGACTACTTAACATGGATTAGAAGACCAATCTGATTTTTAATTTGAAGAATAAATAGAAGAGTAAAATAATGGATGGTGAAAATATACTAAAAGTTAATGAAAAACAATTAAAAAAAAAGAAACAATGATAAAACTTACTTCTTTAGTGGAATTAAACTGTACATGCATTTCTCTACCAAGTAAAAATATAAAGCCAAGAGCTACAACTAAAAAAACTCTGTAAAAAAAAAACTATCAAAGAAAAACTATAAAAGAAAAAGTCTCTCCCATGAACTCCATGTTTGGGGTTTTTAGAGGTAAAAATGGTTTGAGTTAAACAATGAAACATGGTTGAATGAAACAAGGAATGGTTGAGTAAACCAAGGAAACATGGTTTGAGTTAAACAATGAAATATGGTTGAATGAAACAAGGAATGGTTGAGTGAAACAAGGAATGATGTTGGAATCGAATAAGGAAACATGTCTTGTAGAAATTTTTTATGATAAAGTTGGCCATGTGGATGTCCAAATCTTCATATTGATTTTCTCGATATCCATAGTTGTTGTTGCTTTGTGGGTTTGGCTTCATGGGTCTTGGGATTGAAATTCTTTAATATTTATGAATGCATTTGAATTCCCATTGGACCTTCTAGTTGATGAATTTAGCCTTATTGTGCCACTTTATGCATAATTTGAGATTTGTGCTTAAATTCCTACAAAATGCACAAAATACACGTAATGAGATATTTTTATTTGATAATTGGACTTAACAATTGTATATTTAAGGGTGTAAAAATCGACGTTTTGGGTGCTTAATATGTACTTATTGCGAAATTAGTTTCTTAGTTTGAAGGTCTGTACTCTGTTTCTTTTCCCTTATGTGCTTCTCGCTCTTAAGGTTTGTATTTTATTTTTTGTCATCAATGAATGTGTCTTTTGTCTTGTTGATTAAAACATACAATTTTGTCATATATCACGATAGATATCATTCTTTTTAGGATATGTTCCATGTTTGCATCATCTTTCCATTTTTTTAGAGGTGCAAATATTTTGGTAAAATGGTTCCAATTTTTACAGGTGTAAATATCCCAAATTTCATTATTTTAGATCTCGCTGCAAATAGAAAATACATTAAGAACTAAGCAGATCAATGTTATAGAACTTGATTCCAGATGTCGTGTTTCCTCAATAGGTAAAGCCAATTTCTTAGGCATGAAGGTTCTTACAGATTTCTTAATTTCTTGAAATGTGAAAGTGAGTAAGCCATGGTACATGTCAAGGACCGAAGGGTTGATGATTAGCATGAAACTTATCTTTTAGAATATGATGTTCGTTATGTTAGAACCTATGTAACAACGATATACGAATTGTCGGATATGTTTGCCAGAAAATACAATACAAGATATGCTAGGGGACACTTGTACATTTTATTATTATTTACTTTTCAGCAGTAATTGATGAATTATTTGTGATATTCATTCAAACTTTTGTAGGCCAATATTGCTACTCGTGTTCTATTAAGTGTCATAATAGTTGTATCATAGAATAGAATTAAAATTTTTCAAAGATATGTGAAAAGGTTGATGAGTGTTCGATGAGAGTATCCGAGTGTCGACGCTAGAATCCGACCCGATACTTGTCGACACTTTTTGTAGAAATAGATTGCCATTACGTAGGTTAGAACACTCCACATCTATTCATAGAAATTGTTGACCTCACCGCAAGTGACCCTGGGATTAGAGAGTGTCCCAGAAGCCTACTCATCAAAATGTGACCGGTGGCACCCATACAGTTTTTGTTATTTATGTTTTTTGTTTATCATTCTCCAATAACAAAGATATACAAAAGAAAATCATATATGTACTATAACCCAGAAGAATTGTTTTGTTTCGCAAAATCAAGAGCTTTCAGGGCTGCCATGAACTCTGCCTCAGAACTTGATTGCATTAGCTTTTGACCATCACCCTCGTCTTTTCATATTCGAATAAGCTGGCGTCTTTAAAAGGTATTGCTAAATCTGCTGTAATGAATTTGTTTGCCAGGGTTTTAGTTAAATGAGAGCCGTTAAGCCTTACTCAGAACATTGGCTTCCATTATCTAGTTCTCATATTTGATGATATATTTATTTCAGGCACGCTCGGGCAGCAACTGATGAATGTTGAACTTTGGTGAAAGCAGGGACTATGACATGATTAGGTTGGGTTTGTTCTGCCCGCTCATTATTCTGTTTCTTCGAGGCTTCTCAGCCAAAACTAATACTACCTAAGAGACACTTTTCCAAGTTGTCAAGTTTAAGTTTGCAAAGATTGTCCTGTTCAAGGATTCAAGGACAACACATGCATCTTAGTGTGTTGAGCTACCATTAAGTGTTTGTTTAGGTCATAAACAGGTTTTGGTATTGTTTGTTTACTGTTGCTAAAGAATTCCTGAGAATCCCAAACGTATTAGAATTTTTGTTGTTAAGAATTGCATCTTCGTACTATTATTGCCTAGCTATGTGATAGTAGTTGAATGAACCAACACTGAAATTTGAGTTTGGTTGTGTTAACAGCGCTAGTTGTGACCTGTGCATTTTTTTAAAGTCTAGTCTTAATTAGATATTAACTTTGATGGAATGCGTCATTTGAAAAGCATTGCATTGACTAGTAAACTCATTTGAAAATGTGAACGAGAACTTGTATTGATGCATGATGGTAGAACAATCACAAGTGTGTTTGTGTGAGCAATATGTATATGATGAAAGAGAAATGGTGGTGCCATGCTATCTTCATTTTCAGTTCATGTGTAGTGTAGGTGAGGATTTATTACTATATTTTTAGCATTCCATAGGAGTCATTGTAGACTACGACATTTGAAATTTGTTTGTGAATAAAAATGAATTGAGTTGGTCTTGATTTTACAAAATAATCAATTTCCTCTCATATTTAAGTTTGTGTTTGCGTTGATTCCTCTCTGCCATCTCAGGGACAAATTTGACTTGTCGTGGGTATGAATGCGATCGATTTCCTTCGTGAAATCACAAGAGAAAGGGAAAACATGTCTCTTCAAGCATATAAGTTTGAAAGTGCGGGTGAAGTTGTATTTCCTGTCAATGGTTGGATGATTAAGGTTGTGGGGTTTAACCTCAACGTCTTGAGTTCTATGCTCATTAACGGCACGCTTGCCTTTCCAAAAAAAAGAAAAGAAAAAAAGTTGTATTTCCTTTGTGATTAGTATTTACAATATTTCAATGTTTGGTTGTGAAAGATGATGAATGGGTTAAATCATGACATTTCAATGTTTATGTTTATACATAGGGTATGACAAAAAAAAATTGGTGTTTATACACCTGGTTTGACAAAATAAAATGGGGGCTCATTGGTCTTTACAGTGTTCTCTACAAATTAAGTTTACTCCAAAATACTTGTTAATAGATGAAGGGTTTTTTTAATTGATTTTGGGGTTCGTTTTAAAAACTACTAGGGGTGGATGTGCTCTACTTGTGCATATATTCAATATTTATTTATTTAAAATTTAAAATTTTAAGAATTTGTCTAAACTATGGTTTAAGCAAAATACAATACCTAACATTAAGATATATTGTTTTGAAGAATGTAGATCATACTGTATATTGTTTTTAATTAAATATGAGTATGAATTTTGAGTAAACTATTATCTTGGAAAATTTTAAAGAAATCTTAATTTATGTAGAGTTTATAACCAAGTGTTTAATTATTGGCTTTTAAAAGTATTATGGTGGGACCCATCTACAATTTCATAGCCTACATAGGTCGTCTGCACGTGCTGAATCACTTTGATTCCCATACAAATATTATGGCAATTAAAGGATGTTAAATATGTAATTAAATATAGATGTTTGATAAGTTGAAAGGTTGAGTTGTCTAAAGACCCATGATTGGGCCTGACATTTGGAGGCCCGCTTAATACTTAACAACCAACAGGTGACTGTTATGGAAGTAGGACAATAGTGTCCCAAATATGAAGATGGAGAAATGTTAGTTTTGGTGTTTGTTTGTTTTCTATTCACCTTTCTTTCCCAATCTTCTTGGCTTTCTATCTCTTCATCTTCTTCTTGCAATTAACACTAATCAATCCCAAATTGAACAACAAAGTCATCAAATCAACCACTAATCAAACAATGTTGCCAACTTGTCCCCATTTTAGGTATGAAGATGGAGTGATCAAGCAAACTCAACTTGTCCACAACCCCACCACTACCAAATCCAAATAACCCCTCCGCTGTCCCGCCCTCCACCTCCAAAACCATAATGTTTGCCTAATTTTTTTCTTTTATATCTAAATTTACTTGCCCTTTGCCTTTAGCCCATACAAGATTTTATGTTTCTTTCAACGAGCAAGAAGAAAACTCAGAATCGTTGAAACCAACTCTCGGGGGTTCATCGAAAGAGATTGACGACCTCGTTTCGTTTTGATCGGGTTGGGTCAGACAACCTCACTTCTCTTTGGTCGGGTTGGGTCGTTTATCTTTTCTTCTCCACATACACTTATAGACAAACAAAATTCCCGGTGATGATACACCAAAACGTCATCTCTTTTATACCATACACGTGTCGTGATGATCTCAAGGAATAACAGGCCCAAGCGTCAACCTAACACTGATTCGGCCTAAGTGGCTCCAAGCTTGCGTGGCACAGTCCGCCAAACGGACCCCCAAATTACTATTTCCTGCTAAGCCCACATGTCTCACAGCCATCTCCAATACCCGTAAGACCTGTTAAGGCAAATATCTCGGGGATCAGCTTCAGAAAGGCAAGCCATCGGTACTTTGCCTTCAATTAGAAAACAAATATTAGAGTATACGTCGCACGTGGAAAATTCCACATATGGATAACGCTCCAATTGGGAACTATCTCTCGCGTATCTAGTTGAATAGGTCTAACAGGGAAACTTCCCTCCAAAAGACAACTCCTAATTAGACAAGGATCTCCAAGAAAATCTTTTTCCCTAAACTACGCCACCGATGGCCTGGTCGAACCAGGACTCCAACACTATAAATAAGACATGAGGTTGGTGAACAAATGTATGCTACAAATTTCCTGTTTACAATTTTAAGCCTTCCTCAGATCCCTGTCTGATTTTAGCATCGGAGTGTCATTGGCCACCACAACGGTGGTCCATGGCTCACGTGCATTCCTTGTGCAGATGAGCAGGTCAAGGTCAAGCATGGAGCAAAAATCAATTGCATCAGTTTGGCGCCATCCGTGGGGACGACAGAGTTCCTAGCAAAGCACTAACATCATCTCTGTTCAGAGTTCAAGAAGACGGTGACATCTAGATCCCGTAACAATGGAGACCAAAGGGACACATTGAACGCTCAGACTGGCATTGTACCACCACTTTAGGCGGTACCGACAACAAAGGGGGAATAGACTCTTACTCCTGTGCCGACGGCAGCGGCAACGAACCCTAGGATGGATCTACAATCATCCCATATACAGCAGATCTTGTGAACAATTAAGATACTCAAATCCATGAAGTGGAAGTCAGATGAGAGATTATGAACATACGTAACGTGCTTCAATGACGATTTGACTTTCGTCAGCATTTGTAACGACGCAACAACCGTCACAGCCTTCACTGATGGTCTGAGGAACGACAAGTTTTATAACTTCCTAACTTTGGACCCTTCAAAAAATATGGTAGACTTGGTAAAGGAAGCATAAAACTACATCGTTTTAGACGAGGAATGGACTGCCAGGAAAAAGGCCAAATCCGAGGAGAAACCATCCGTCCCTTCAGACGAGAAATAGGGATGAATCGGCAAACACGATACACGTTTTCCATGGATACATTCCAAATTCGATCAATCAAACAGGTCCAGAAAAAAGTCC
Source organism: Berberis vulgaris (assembly GCA_963556465.1). NCBI lineage: Eukaryota > Viridiplantae > Streptophyta > Magnoliopsida > Ranunculales > Berberidaceae > Berberis > Berberis vulgaris. Next base: position 61,716,224 of record OY747126.1, read on the forward strand.
TCAGGGAGATGAGGGTCCGAGTGATATGCGGCGACTGACATATGTCACGCACTCGGAGCCATGATCCTCCTATATCACTAGCCTTTACGGACAAAGACCTTCGGGGTGTCTAGCTTCCGCATAACGACACTCTAGTAGTCACGATCTCCCTAGCAAGCTGGGAAGTAAGGAGATCCTTGGTGGACACGGGGAGCTCATTGAATGTTCTATTTCTCCGCACGTTTCGTAATATGCAGCTAAAGGAAGAGGTCCTAACTCCTGATAGTCGTCCTATGATTGACTTCAGCGGTGAAAAGTGTTTTTCGGTGGGAAAGATACAACTAACAGTAGTCGCGGGAGAGCCACCGATTAAAAAAATCCAGTTTCAAGAGTTTATAGTGATTGACGCACCGTCCAATGGGAGCAAGCAGCGACCAGAGAATGCCAATACGTGACCCCACAACAGCCTGATAATTTTCAGCTGACGACTAAGCCCGTGGTCAGAATGTCTCTTAATCTTGCCAAAGAAGTTGGGATAGAGCAACCAATCTCAGATGATGAAGCTCTCGTGAGCCCCTGAGGCAAACCCAACTTCGGTCAATCAGAGGAAGAAACCGTCACGGTTTACCTCGACAACCCACTCAACAATAGGGTCGTTCAAATAAGTTCCCACTTAAGCAAAAAGTTGGCAGAGCAGCTTACAGAACTACTACAGCATAACCAAGACTTATTCGCTTGGACCATGTGAGATATAATGGGAATCGACCCGTTAGTGATCACTCATCTGTTAGAGGTAGAGCCCACGAGGAAAACCATACGGCAGAAGAAGAGGCATGTGGCGCCTGAAAGAAATAAAATCATCAACGAGGAAGTACAACAGTTACTCAATGAGGCTTTATTTTCAGGCCCACTCTATAACAGTTCTGACCAAGCACCCGCTCTGCACAGTACTGTACAAGCCAGAGCTATCTGGCATAATGGTGAAATGGTCGGTAGAACTCGAGCAGTTTGACATAAGTTATGCCCCAAGAACCGCCATCAAAGCCCAAGCGCTGGCGGACTTCATCACCGAGTTTACCGGCGGAGAAGAACTAAGGGCAGGCCTTCAAGCCCAAGATTCAGACAATCAAGGATGGACCTTGCATTGTGATGGGTCATCAACAGGAAAAACAAGCAGAGTTGGAATCACCCTCCACTTCCCAAGCAACTTCACCCTTGATAAAACTGTCAGATTCGATTTTTCCGCCTCAAATAACGAAGCCGAATATGAGGCCCTCATGTTCGGCCTACAACTAGTAAAGGGGATAGGGATAGATTAGCTAACAACGTATATCGACTCAAGACTGGTAGTCAATCGAGTCAAAGGAGAATTCAACATCAAAGATCCCCACATGATAGCCTACAACAGAAAGGTACTTCGTGTAATAAGTGGGTTCAAGAGATTTGAGCTCTTACAATGCCCCCGAGATGACAATAAAAAACTGATGAGCTAGCCAATAAAGCCTCCGTCGAAGTCTCGAACGGGCTCATCGAATACCAAGAGCAATCAAGCCTTGACGAAGAAAAGCCCAACGATGTTTGCGCCACAAGCACCGAGGCGAGTTGGATGACTCTGATTCTCGAATACATCGAAAATGGAGCCATGCCGGACAAGAAGGCCGATACCAGAAAACTCAGAAGTTATACAGGAGATCAACAACCGAACCTCTGCTCCAATGTTTGTCCCCTCCCGAGGCAGATCAGGTCCTGAGAAAGATCCACGTCGGGATATGTGGAAATCATCCGGGTGGGAAAACCCTTACTCACAAAACCCTAACCCTCGGGTACTATTGGCTGACGATGCAACGAGACGCCAAAGAGATTGTCTGTAAATGCGCAAATGTCAAAGGTTCGCACCATACACGCACATGCCTGCCCAACCACTGACACCAATGACTAGTTCGTGGCCATTCACACAATGGGGGATGGACATCGACAGACCACTCCCAGCATCAACTGGTAAAAAGTTATTTCTTATGGCAGTCAACCACTTCACCAAGTGGGTCGAAGAAGAGCTCATATCCAAGATAGGACAAATCCAAATAGATGAATTCATATGGGCAACCATCGTCTACAGGTTTGGCATCCCGAGAGTATTGGTCAGCGATAACGAAACTCAATTCGAAGGTAGCAAGGTTAAAAAATATGCGAAAGTATGAACATCAGTTACCATTTCTCCTCGTCAAGGCATCCACAAACCAACGACCAAATGAAAGTTACTAACATAATGGTCTTGGAAGCAATCAAAAGAAAACTTGATGCCGCCAAGGGAAAATGGGTTTCAGAGCTACCAAAAATACTCTGGACGTAATGGACGACCAAAAGAATCCCAACCGGATAAACACCCTTCACTCTAGCCTATGGGCCATAAGCCATGGTTCCAGTGGAACTCGAAGTGCCTACCTTTCGAATGGAGGAATTCATAGCATATGATAATGACGAAGCCTTGCGCGTCGGACTAGACCTCCTCGAGGAAAAATGAGATCAAGTTTTCGCCAAGATAGCTGCCTACCAGCAACGAATAACACAATACTACAACAGGAAGATTAAACCACGCGAATTCAGAGTGCGAGACTGGGTACTCAGAAAAACCCAGCAGAACATAAAAAAAGCTGGCGCAAGAAAGCTAAACTCAAATTGGGAAGGGCTCGACAGGGTGACCAAGGTCAACAGGTTGGGTACATATTGGTTGGAAGATATAAACGGTGACGTACGTAAATGACCGTGAAATGTAAAACACCTAAAAAATATTATCAATAACAATATTTGCTTTTACTGAACTTCCACTGTTGTTCAACCAACACAACTTCCAATCATCCCGCCATGGCCAGATCTGAAATATCAATCCCGACGCCTAGTCTGATGCGCGAGGATGACGATGGCCTAGGATGTGGGAGTCTAATCAGCGCTATCACGCCTGATAACGAAGACTCGCCAAGGGATCATTGCTCTTCTACAGACATTGATCGGCGAACCTGACCAGGTAAGTGTCACGCCCCGATTTTTAAACAACCTAAATTAATAGATTGTCCAAAAACCAAGGCATGACAGGAACAATTTAAATGGTACAGTCATGAGGCAATATAAAATAATAAACTTCCTTAAATTCTTCCTCTCAAAAGGAAGTCCACAATTATCATACCTAAGCCACAAAATAAATCACACACAAAAAAAAATTACATTAGTCAATCCCCACATAAATTTTTGACTTAAAATCCAAGCATTAATAACTAATCCCTACATCTGATTACCTAGGAAAAAAATTAAACTCAAGATCTAACAAAAGGTGTTGAATCTTCAGCTATCGCCACGTAGCTAAAACCACATTCGCGCTCCAACTAACCCTGATAAATCTTTGGGGTTACGCTCATTAAGAACGCACCCAAATTCGTAAAACAATACAAAATTCGAGTCAGTATATTAATATTGGTGTGAGAAAACTTACAAATTAAGTCACAACTACACAATTAAATATTCTTAAAAAATGCATTTCACCTTAAGGAAGACATGTAGTTCTCATTCGAGGATGGAATGAGTTGTTAGTTTCTTCCTTCGAGGTTATTCTAATACATGCTAAAATAATCCATGCACATTTTCAAGTTATGATAAATTCAAAGTTTTCTTTATTTTCCTAGTTTATCTTTTTAGCTTCTTTTCCACAATCGCACTCTCCTCCTGTGTCGAATACACCTCACTCAAGTGTGCATCCCTTGCCATCAAAGCCACTCGGAGCGTACATGACCCAAGTGGGGTGCCACATAGAGTGTCATGTCATATCACTCAAAGTTCGATACTTGGAAAATATTTTCTAAATAATACACGTACTACCGAACTCACATGGAACGGCGTACCCGATATGTAAGTCTGTATACTAAAATAAATTTTGTTTTTTTTTCACTTTTTTTTCGGAGTTGTGGAAAAAAAACATTACTAAGTATTTAATTTGAGGCATTGCTTTCCCCAAATCAATTAACATTACATCACGGTCCCACTTCAAGAATCGTATATATATATATAACATTACCACGGTTTAGTTCATAACATTATAAGCTTATAAAAATTATAGATATTATAACATTATAACAATACAACATTATAATTTGTAACATTACAACTGTTTTAAATAAATGAGTTATGATTGATGGGATGACATCTTTAACTATCTACAAAAAAACACTTCTCTACCTATAGGATTTCACACATTCCACTAGGTATTAATTTAATCAGATTTAGTGCTGTAGGCAATCAATGCAAAAGCAAAGGTCCAAAAGTACTCATGTTCTCGGATCGAGGGGGGCTCCTGCGCACAGTGGGCAGGATGAGCTCCTGCGCAGGCGTCTCAGCCGTTGGATTCAGATCATATGGGAGGAGAGAGGTTTTTGGCGGGAAATTTTTTTAAAATAAAATCTGGATTTCAAATCCATATGATCTGAACCGTTGGATTCTGATCCAACGGCTGAGACGCCTGCGCAGGAGCTCATCCTGCCCACTGTGCGCAGAAGCCCCCCTCAATCCCATGTTCTCTCTCCCTACAATATATGATACTTTTGAATGAAAAGGAAACTCACAGAGATGAGAAGATGGAATGTTGGAAACTCAACTATAGGGTGGGGTCCTCCATACATAAAAATGAGAATTTGGAATAGACATGTCCATCCGCATGGATATTTTGTATAATCAAAACAACTAAGGGAAGTGCTCAAGATACTTCATTGACAATGAAACAAATTGTTGTCTCTTTGAGGACATGCCAGGGACATTTCTATTTCGTGTTGGCAAACTCTTTTCGCCTTTGGCCTCCATCTTGGTGACATTGGCTACCCTTTTTTTTTCTTAAAAAGTTTACGAAAAATGAAAATGAATATTTTGTATAATCAAAACAACAAAGAAACTTATACAAACTATAAACAATACAAACTATAGGAAGATCGAAGATCCTAGAGTTTTACTTACTTTTTGTCGAAAATCACAAAGTTGAAGCAAAATTTTCATCTTCGCCTCCCTACGTTATTTTTTTTCTCTGTTTGTGTATGCAAAGGAGGAAGTGGCAAGGGTTTATTAAAACAAAAGTTTTAGTTAGGATTTTAGCCAATTTTGCTAAATGCGCCCACCCTATCTAATCTTTTACCCACCACAACCTAAGTCCTAATTAATATTATATTAGCAAGTAATTAAATAATTAGCAAGTAATTTATATATTATACATTATCAAATAATTAAATAATATATTAGCAAGTAATTAGGCAGGGTATTACAATATACACACCTCAAAAGAATCTCGTCCCGAGATTCAGTAGGATAGGAGCTAGGCGAATAATTCTGGGTGCATTTGTTTTACTTTGTCCTCCAGCTACCAGGTGACATCGTTCTCTTTTTCGCTCCACTAGACTTTGACCAAGTTGAATTTCTTACGTCGTAGTTGCTTCACGACACGATCTATTATCATCACCGGCCCAACCGTATAAGTCAAATCCTCATTAAGTTCAATAGCGGTAAGTTGAACAATCTGAGTTGGGTTTTTCACACATTTCTTCAACATCGAAACATGGAAGACATTATGAATCATCGACCAACTAGGCGGCAATGCAAGTTTGTAAGCTAAGTGACCAACACATCTGACAACCTCGAACGACCCAATATACCGCGAGCTCAACTTCCTTTTCTTGCCAAATCCCATCACACCTCGCATGGGAGACACCTTGAGAAAAACTAAATCACCAACCACAAACACTACACTTCTTCGCTTCTGATATGCATAGCTTTTCTGTCTACCCTGAGCAGTTTTTATCCTTCCTCGAATAATCTCAATCTTTTCTGCAGTCTCCATAACAATCTCTGGCCCCAACAATATTGTCTTTTCTACCTTTGCCCAACAACTAGGGGATCTACACGGCCTACCATACAAAGCCTCAAAGGGTGTCATGCCAATGCTCGATTGATAACTGTTATTATACGAGAACTCCACCATCGGTAAATGATCCTCCAAACTACCACAAAAATCCATGATGCAAGCTCGCAACATATCCTCCAAAACCCGGTTTACCCGCTCAGTCTGCCCGTCAGTCTGTGGATGATACGCAGTGCTCATAGCCAAGGTAGTACCCATAACACGTTGAAAACTTTTCCAAAATGCTAATGTAAACAATGGATCACTATCTGACACAATGGTAATAGGAACACCATGCAACCTTACCACTTCTCGGATATACATAGCTGTTAATTTGTTGGTATGTGGAACAGTCAAAACATCATGAGATGCAATAACCTCGAGAATCTTCCACTCTTGCACCATAAGAGTAGTCAACACACTATGTTGCCTACTAAGGGCATCCGCAACAACATTCCCTTTGCCTAGATGGTAAAGGATTTCAAAATCATAACTACTATTGAACTCCATCCACCCTTGCTGCCTCATGTTTAAGTCTCGTGTGAAAATAAATACTTTAAGCTTTTATGATCAGTGTACAACTCAAATTTCTCTCCATACAAATAATGCCTCAAAAATTTTAAAGCGAAAACCATTGATGCTAATTCTAGATCATGCGTAGTGCATCGCCTCTCATGTGGCTTAAATTACCTAGAAGCATTAGAAACTACTTTCTGATCTTGCATCAAAACACACCCCAAAATTGTTCCGCTAGCATCTGTAAACACCACTAACTTCCCACTACGAGTGGGAATGATTAAAGTTGGAGCTGTAGTCAACCTTTGCTTCAACCCTTGAAATGCATTCTCACAGTCCTTAGTCCATATAAACTTGACATCCTTTCTAGTCAGCCTCATCAAAGGTGTTGCAATCAATGAAAATTTTCTCAATAAACCTCCTATAATACCCAGCCAACCCTAAGAAGCTCCGAATTTCACCGGCATTAGTTTGTTGTTTCCATTATTTAACTGTTGCAAGTTTGTCAGGCTCGACTGCTATCCATTCGCTAGAAATCACATGCCCAAGAAATTTCACATCTTTCTCCCAAAAATGGCACTTACTATATTTAGCATACAACTTGTGATCTCTTAAGGTCTGCAACATTATTTTCAAATGCTTTCGATGGTCCTCCATGTTTCAGGGATATACCATAATATCATCAATGAAAATGATAACAAACTTATCAAGGTACAGGCGAAAAATACGATTCATCAAATCCATACCGAGTCCGAAACGCTGTCAGAGGTATGCTATGCTCTTCAACACCCATCTGGTGATACCCAGTCTTCAAATCCAACTATGAAAATAGAACCGCCCCTTTCAACTGATCTAACAAATCATCTATCCGCGAAAGAGGGTACTTATTCTTGATGGTCACCTTATTTAGTTCTCTATAGTCGACACACATCCTCAAAGTACCATCTTTCTTAAAAACAAAGATAGTAGTTGCACCCCATGGATAATTACTTGGTCGAATAAACCTAGGTATACACAACTCAAAGTAGGTCCATCCCAAGAATAACATGAAAACTCTCAAAATTCATAACGATAAAATCCGCTACAAGTTTTCGACCCATTAAAGAGATTTCAAAATTTCTACATTGCTAAGATAATGTGAGAGTGCCTCCTTTGGGTGTCTCAACACATAAAGGTTTGATACGTGGCATAGTTTTAAGGGTTTTTTTCTACCATTCGATGAGAAATAAAAGAATGAGAAGCACAAGAATCAAATAATACTCGCAAGGGAAACTGAGTAGTGATGGTACCTTCAACATTCTTTTTACACGTGCTGGAGATGGAGGGGCTTGTCAGCCTTGCGGAGCGCTTTGCCCACTGGGACAATCACGAATGAGATGCCCTGGCCAGTCACATCTGTAGCATAACCTATCAATGGGAGCTTGCGCTCTCGGTGCTGCAGGTGCCTGAGGTTGAGGAAAATAAGGTCGAGGTTGATGATATGGGCTTTGTAGAACTTGGTTCTGAAATGCTGGTGTCTATCACTGATGTTCAGATAATTATTACATAATATACCTCCTAATATATATTTGTTAGTGTTTCAAATGGTGTATTTTAGTTTAATTATTTTATTTTTGTATTTTGTAGGATTTGGAGTTTAAATGACAAAAGTGCATTAGCGTGGCGAATTTGGAAATTCAATTCCAAATTGATGAAGTGGAGCGGGAGACACTCAAGCCAAAAATTAAGAGAACCAAAGAAATAAAATAAAGAAATTTAGCTTTGAATTTTGGTGGAACAAAGAAGTGATACGGATGAATATGGCCAAACCCACATTTCTTTTTATTAAAAAAGAATCTAAACAAAGGGGGTGGACCCTTTTGTTTCCTTTTGTTTTTGGGTTTCTAATTGTATTTGGGGGTGATCAACCAACAGGGAGGAGGATTTTAAGGAGAAACCAAGGAATTGTTTTTGTTTTTGAATTGGGTTGCCAATAAGGATTTGTTTTCTTTTAACCACAAGGAGCAACACACAGGAAGGGGGTGTTGTTTTCTTTTCAACACAAGGACGGCAGCAACAAGATATAAGAGATGAGAGGAGGCAACACATGACAAAAAAAAACAAAGCAGGAGCAGGGAGTAGCCGAAACAGAGGACGCTGTCCAAAACAGCAGGGAGTGCGCATGACAGCAACAACACGCATTGTTAATCCACCACGCGCTGCCATGCAGATGAAGCTCCACACCGCTATTGCTGTCATCACCTTCACCATGTGTCACTAAACTCCACGCAAGGCGAATAGGTGAACTCTTAGATGTAACACACTTAATTAGTATTTGATTCGTTTTTTGCTTTCATGATGAATAATGGTGTTTATGATTTTCACTTTTATTTAATATAAGAGTTTATGTTATTTTAGTGACAAAGATTTCATCAACTTCTTCGTAGATTATTATTCTGGTGGTTGTCTTTTTCTTTTCCATATAAGTTTAGTCACGTTTTTCTTATGTGTGGAGTTTGTAAGGATCAATTAATTCCGGCAAGTTAGTTATATGTGATTGTCTTTTATTACGTTATTGTCTCCGAATATACCGTAAATTTAGGATATCATATATGACCAACCTTTGTGCTTTCTAGAAAAAGTGAAATCTAAAATTCATTTACATTAGAATATATTGGTGCATTAAAGACTATTTTTCCGATTATGTTGTTCGGGATGTGAAACACGTAATTGAGTTATCACAGCGAATCAATACTAGTTGGCGTGTGAAATCTAGGAGGGATTCTTGGAACCTTGTGATTTTTCTAAACTTGATTTTTATTAAACTAAATTCAATTTCATATTTTAAAATTGCTATAATTTCTTAAATTTAATTTTTCATAGTTCTTCTTCTTTGACCTTGTTTTGTAGATCGCTTTTCCTCGTGGGATCGACACCCCAATCTTTACTGCAATTGACCGCATGTACTGTTTGGGCGTAATCAAATTTTGACGCCGTTGCCGGGGAACAAGCGTCATTTTACGAGGGAGGTTTCGGGTATTATCTTTCTTCCTCATTTTTTAATTTTATTTTTAGGTTTTAGGTCCAGTTTATTTATTTTATCTTTTTATTTCTTAAAAAAAATTGCAAAAAAATAAAAAAAGGACATTGGGGGAGTGTGAATTCGAATAGAGACCACTTAGGGAGACTAATTAGGGTCCCAAATTAAGAACACCCACAAATTCACATTGAGACCAAATTAAGTTCTACTTCTAATTCTAACACCATGAGTAATCACGAAGATGACCATGTTCGGTCGCTAAAGGACTATCTCCACCCCACGCGCACTGTTACTGCATCATGTATCATGTTTGCACCAAGTACACCAAAGCTAGATTTTAAGCTGGGTATGATACAATTATTACCCACTTTTCATGGCCTAGAGAGTGAGAATCCTTATGTTCACATTAGGGAATTCGGGGAAGTTGTGGCCACTTTCCATAACAAAGTTGAGGCTGTAGATTCGGTTAGACTAAGGTTTTTTCCTTTTTCCCTTAAGGAAAAAGCGAAGAGTTGGCTATAATCTTTGCGACCAAGGTCTATAGGTGCGTGGGATGAGATGACCCAAGTATTTTTTTAATAAAAACTTTCCTCACCACAAAACCAACGGTCTAAAGAGATATATTTCTACCTTCACCCAGAAGAATAGCGAGACATTATATCAAGCATGGGAGAGGTTCAAGGATCTCTTGAATACATGTCCCCACCATGGGTATGAGAGTTGGCGCTTAGTCAGTCATTTTTATGAGGGGCTCACCAATAGAGAGCGTCAGTTCATTGAGATGATGTGTAATGGAGATTTTTTGCAAAAGGACCCTGACGAGGCCATTGAGTACCTGAATGACTTGGCTGAAAAGGCTAATACTTGGACTGGTCCAAGTGCTATTGAGAGCACAGATAAAACACGCCTAGCTGGAGTCTACCAACTTAGGGAAGAGGACAGCCTTAGAGCCCAATTGGATAGAGTAACTAGGGAGTTAGAGGCACTTAAGACCAAGGATGGTAGGCCCACACATACTGTTTCTAGAGTTGAGCTACATGACACCTGTTTTAAATGCGGGGGAGTTGAAAACTTCGCACAGGATTGCCCAACCTTGACTGAGATGAGAGGGGTTTATGAGGAACAATGTAACGCCTTAGGGATGTACAAGAAGCCTTACTCACCATTCTCTAACACTTACAATTCTGGCTAGAGAGATCACCCTAACTTAGGCTGGAGGTCTGAAGCAGACCAACCTACACACTTACAGGCACAACCACCTAGGTCATACCATGCATCTCCATACAATGTGCAATCTAACAGAAGTTCCTTATCAGACACATTACATGCATTTATAGAGACACAAGGTAAAACTAATAAAAAATTTGAGGTTGCATTGACACAGTTGGCAGAAGAGAACAAGGAGATCAAAAGCCAGATAACCAAGCTGACATGTTCATTAACAGTACAAGAGCGGGGCCAATTTCCATCACAGCCTAAAGCAAATCCGAAGGGCCAACTTATGGCACAAACCTCTACTTCAAACCCTTAGAATGTCAAAGAGGTTAATGCCATCACTACTCGGAGTGGTAAGATTTTAGATGGATCAAGCTCGTCCACGACTATAGGCACCTCCCCAAGTGCAATGGAGAGCATCCCTGAGGAAGAGCCCAACAAGAACATTCCAGTTTCAGTTCATTTTCCTCAAGCACTACGACCTACTGGAAAGAAATAAAAAATGCATGGTGAGATTCTAGAACACTTGAAACAGGTTAAAATTAACTTACCTTTGCTGCATGTGATTAAACAGGTACCAACTTATGCGAGGGAGGGTCATCAAGGATCTATGCACTATCAAAAAGAAACATCATGTCAAGAAGACTGCCTTCTTGACAAAACAGGTAAGTGCGGTGATTGAGCAGAGGACACCACCCAAGTACAAAAATACAGGGTGTCCTACAGTCACCTGCCAGATTGGGACTCATGAGTTTGGCCAAGCCTTGTTGGATTTAGGAGCAAGTGTAAATCTAATGCCATATTCTATTACTTTCGACTGGGTCTAGGAGAGATTAAACCCACATTCGTGGTACTACAATTGGCCAATAGATCGGTTAATAAGCCAAGAGGAATAGTTGAGGATGTGTTGCTGCAGATTGATAAGTTTTACTATCCCATCAACTTTCTTATTTTAGATACTCATTCTGGGTTAATATGGAGTCTACAGTTCCGATTATTTTAGGTAGACCTTTTCTTGCCACAACTAACGCTCTTATCAATTCCAGGAACAGTCTAATGAAGCTATCTTTTGGGAACATGACTCTGGAGGTCAACATATTCAATATTAGCAAGCAACCACGTGGTGATGATGAGTATCATCATACCTACATGATAAACACGCTGATACTAGAGGAGGCACTCCTGAGAACAAACTCTGAAACCTTAGAGTACCTCCTTTCTATTTTTGATTCTGAGAGTTCACTTTATCCTGACAATGCTTTTGATATTTCTGTTGTTTCAAGGTTAAAGGATAAAGGATAAAGGAGGACGACAATGGCAACCATGCTTTGAAGAGTTGCCAAAGGAAAGACAGAAACCACAACCATCCACCGTGGAAACTCCGAAAGTTGACCTAGCTCCACTGCCTGAGGGACTTAAACATGCATTCCTCAGACCAGGTAATACCTTTCCTGTTATTATTTCTTCTGTGCTTGATAGCTCACAAGAAGAAGAATTGATTAATATGTTACGTGAGCACAAATCTGCATTAGGTTGGACTATAGCTGACATCAAAGGTATTAGCCCCTTAATATGTTCGCATAGGATTCACTTAGAAGAAGGAGTTAACCCCCGTAGAGACCCTTAAAGACGACTTAACCCTACTATGAAAGAGGTGGTGAAAAAGGAAGTTTTAAAATTGTTAGATGCATGCATCATTTATCCCATCTCTAATAGCAAGTGGGTTAGTCCAACTCAAGTAGTTCCCAAGAAATCTGGAATAACAGTGGTGGCTAATGATGAGGGGGTGCCTGTTCCTAGTAAGGTAGTGACAGGGTGGCGTATGTGAATTGATTATAGGAAACTTAATTCTGCCACCCGCAAGGATCACTTCCCACTTCCATTCATAGACCAAATCTTAGAGCGAGTAACTGGTCATTCTTTCTATTGCTTTCTAGATGAGTATTCAGGATATTATCAGATTGAGATTGCATTAGAGGATCAGGATGAGACTACTTTCACATGTCCTTTTGGTACTTATGTTTTTCGGCGTATGCCATTTGGTTTGTGTAATGCACCGGCTACTTTTCAGAGATGCATGATGAGTATTTTTAGTGACATGGTTGAAAAATATATGGAAGTATTCATGGATGATTTGACTGTTTTTGGTGATTCCTTTAATTCATGTTTACTTCACTTGAAGGTTGTTTTAAGTAGATGTGAAGAGAAGAGTCTGGTGCTTAATTAGGAAAAATGTCATTTCATGGTTTCCTATGGAATAGTTCTGGGACACATAGTTTCTGATAAAAAAATCGAGGTTGATACAACAAAAATTGAACTGATTTCTAAATTACCTACACCTAAAAGTGTCAAGGATGTGAGATCATTTCTAGGGCACGCGAGTTTTTATAAGAGGTTCATACAAAATTTTTCTGCCAACTCTAGACCATTAAGTAGCCTCCTGGTCAAAGACACCGTGTTTCAATGGACACAAGAGTGTGAGGACGCCTTCGCAACACTCATTGATAGGCTCACCTCTGCCCCCATCATGCAGCCACCGGATTGGAATTTACCATTTGAGATAATGTGTGATGCAAGCAACTATGCTGTGGGGGCAGTCTTGGGACAACGAAGGGAAGGGATGCCCTTTGTTGTTTACTATGCTAGTCGAACACTTAATGATGCTCAAAACAATTATTCGACTACTTAAAAAGAGTTGCTAGCTGTAGTTTTTGCTTTAGATAAATTTCGTGCTTATTTGATTGATACACCTATCACTGTTTTTACTGACCATGCAGCTCTTAAGTTTCTTATTTCTAAAAAGGATGCTAACGCAAGATTGATTAGGTGGATTTTACTTTTGCAGGAATTTGATCTAACTATAAAGGATAAGAAGGGGGTCGAGAATGTTGTGCGGATCACTTGTCTCGTCTGGAGTTCAGTGACTCTGCCAATGGCCCACCCATCTGTGATGACTTCCCTGATGAACACCTATTCGCAGTCACTCAAGCACCATGGTATGCACACATTGTTAATTACTTGGTTTCTGGCGAAGTTCCATCATCATGGAGTGCTCAAGATAAGCGCAAATTTTTGGTCGAGGTAAGAAATTTTTATTGGGATGATCTTTATCTATATAAGTATTCCCCCGACCAAATCATGAGGCATTGTATCCCTGAAGGTGAGATTGAAAGTGTCTTACATTTTTGTCACAGTGCAGCTTGTGGAGGCCATTTTTTCTATGAAAAAGACCGCTGCAAAATTTTTACAGTCTGGATTATATTGGCCTACATTGTTTAAGGACACTAACAATTATTGTCGTTCTTGTGATAGATGCAAGAAGTTAGGTGCACTGTCTCGGAGACACATGATGTCCCTTAACCCCATCTTAGTCATTGAGATATTTGATTGTTGGGGGATTGATTTTATGGGACCTTTTCCACCTTCTTTTGGATATTTGTATATTTTGCTTGCAGTGGACTATGTGTCCAAATGGGTAGAGGCCGTGGCATGCCAGAACAATGACAACAACATTAGAGGATATTATCAGATTGAGATTGCATTAGAGGATCAGGATAAGACTGCTTTCACATGTCCTTTTGGTACTTATGCCTTTCGGCGTATGCCATTTGGTTTGTGTAATGCACCGGCTACTTTTCAGAGATGCATGATGAGTATTTTTAGTGACATGGTTGAAAAATATATGGAAGTATTCATGGATGATTTGAATGTTTTTTGTGATTCCTTTTATTAATGTTTACTTCACTTGAATGTTGTTTTAAGTAGATGTGAAGAGAAGGGTATGGTGCTTAATTGGGAAAATTTTCATTTCATGGTTTCCTATGGAATAGTTCTGGGACACATAGTTTCTGATAAAGGAATCGAGGTTGATAAAACTAAAATTGAATTGATTTCTAAATTACCTACACCTAAAAGTGTCAAGGATGTGAGATCATTTCTAGGGCACGCGGATATTTATAGAAGGTTCATACAAAAATTTTCTGCCATCTCTAGACCATTAAGTAGCCTCCTGGTCAAAGACGTCGTGTTTCAATGGACACAAGAGTGCGAGGACACCTTCCGAACACTCATTGATAGGCTCACCTCTGGCCCCATCATGCAGCCACCAGATTGAAATTTACCATTTGAGATAATGTGTGATGCAAGCAACTATGTTGTGGGGGCAGTCTTGGGACAGTGAAGGGAAGGGAAGACCTTTGTTGTTTACTATGCTAGTCGAACACTTAATGATGCTCAAAACAATTATTCGACTACTGAAAAAGAGTTGCTAGCTGTAGTTTTTGCTTTAGATAAATTTCGTGCTTATTTGATTGATACACCTATCACTGTTTTTACTGACCATGCAGCTCTTAAGTTTCTTATTTCTAAAAAGGATGCTAACGCAAGATTGATTAGGTGGATTTTACTTTTGCAGGAATTTGATCTAACTATAAAGGATAAGAAGAGGGTCGAGAATGTTGTGCGGATCACTTGTCTCGTCTGGAGTTCAGTGACTCTGCCAATGGCCCACCCATCCGTGATGACTTCCCTGATGAACACCTATTCGCCGTCACTCAAGCACCATGGTATGCACACATTGTTAATTACTTGGTTTCTGGCGAAGTTCCATCATCATGGAGTGCTCAAGATAAGCGCAAATTTTTGGTCGAGGTAAGAAATTTTTATTGGGATGATCTTTATCTATATAAGTATTGCCCCGACCAAATCATGAGGCATTGTATCCCTGAAGGTGAGATTGAAAGTGTTTTACATTTTTGTCACAATGCAGCTTGTGGAGGCCATTTTTCTATGAAAAATACCGCTGCAAAAATTTTACAGTCTGGATTATATTGGCCTACATTGTTTAAGGACGCTAACAATTATCGTCGTTCTTGTGATAGATGCCAGAAGTTAGGTGCATTGTCTCAAAGACACATGATGTCCCTTAACTCCATCTTAGTCATTGAGATATTTGATTGTTGGGGGATTGATTTTATGGGACCTTTTCCACATTCCTTTGGATATTTGTATATTTTGCTTACACTGAACTATGTGTCCAAATGGGTAGATGCTGTGGCATGCCGGAACAATGACAACAACACTGTTGTCAGGTTCATCAAATAACACATTTTATCCCGTTTCGGTACACAACGAGCCATTATTAGTGATCAGGGGACTCATTTCTGTAATCTCTTTTTTGAAGTTTTGATGCGCATGTATGGATTTCATCACAAGGTTGCCAATGCCTATCATCCGTAGACAAATGGCCAAGTCGAGTTGGCAAATCGAGAAGTGAAACAAATCTTGGAGAAGATGGTGAATCCTAATAGGAAGGATTGGTCCTTGCGGCTTCCTGATGCACTTTGGGTTTACCGTTCCGCTTATAAGACAATTCTCGGGATGTCTCCGTATCGGCTTATATGTGGAAAAGCCTGTCATTTACCTGTTGAGTTAGAACATCGTGCTTATTGGGCTGTAAAAATCACTAACTTTGATCTCAATGATGCAGGTATTCAGAGGAAACTTCAGTTAGCTTAAATTGAGGAGTTGCCGAATGATGCCTATGAAAATTCCCGAATAAACAAGGCGAAGATGAAAGTAGCTCATGATAAGCAAATTCTGAGGAAACATTTCGAGCCCAATCAACGAGTCTATCTCTATGACTCACGACCTCATCTTCATCCTGGCAAACTAAGATCGAGATGGATGGGCCCATTCATGGTAAAACAAGTTTTTCCCAATGGTTCCGTAGAAATTGAAGATCCAAAAGATGAGAGAGTATTTAGAGTAAATGGGCAGTGTTTGAATCACTATGTGGAGCGGGTAGAGGTGCCAGAAGAGATCTCTCTGGTTGCCCCTGTCTACTTGATTTAATGTTCTTCACCCTATCTTTAGTTTAGGTTTTTATTTATTATTTTTTTAGTTTAAATTAGGTTTTTGTTTGTTTTTTTTTTTTTTAGTGTTTCAGGTTATTTTAGGTGTTGCTACTGGAGTCACTCGGAGCCCCTCATCCCATGTGTTCCTTTCTCCCGTTGGTCTGATTTTCTTATATTTTGGTGACTGTGAGAACATTGTCTATTTGAAATTGGTAAAGCTTCATCATGGTAATATCACTCTAACCCTCCTCTTTTCTTTTTCCTTCATTTGTCATGATTATTATTTTATACATTGAGGACAATGTTTGGTTTAGGTTTGGGGGTGATGGTGGTTTATTAGATTTTTTGTGCAATTTTCAAAATCTTTGAGCTTAAAACGTATTTTACATTTAAACCGAGTCATTTTTTGTGTTATACTCAATCTCCATTGAATACTTAGATGATTACGGTAATTGTGCAAAATCTTTATGAAAATGCATTCGAAATCTGAACTCTTGGTGAATTTAAAAAAAAAAACTAAATAAATAAAAAAAGGGTTTTGAGTCTTTTTTATTTTAGAGATTAGTTTTGTTGCCTTTAATTTTGAAAAAACAAATACTAACACATGTCACATAGTTATATTAGTAGAAAACATGATATTTGATATTATCCTTATGTTAGATGTATTTCTTGAGACTTTTCAACTCGACTATTTGTGCACTATAAGCCAAGTCAACATGATTTGAAGTTGATTAGTGAGATATTGAACTAGAAAACCTTAGAATAATAGTGGAGACTTTAACCCTTGTGAGTTTTGAGCCATTCTTTATTTCTTGAGGGTTATGAATTACACTTTGATTTTTCTTGAGTTCGCATTATTTCGTTGATGATCTCATTATTCTTGACTTTCTTATTGATTGCTTTAAGAATGACATAAAAATTGAATTTTTACACTAGAACTTCTTGCTTTATTTAGTTGAGATGTCCAAGTACTAACTAGAACTTATGAAGTGATATAAGCATTTCTTTCTTTAAACCATTTTTTTAGCCTTTTAGCCTACCCAGTAATAAATATCCATTTGCAGCCCTTTGAGCCTTTAAATAACCTTCTCTTTGTTATCCCCATTCCCAATACCTACTACAATCAAGGAGTAATACCTATATTATTTTATCCTTACCCAATTTTCTTAGAATGTATACGGTGAGATATATTTATGGAATGGGCAAATAGAAAGAGTTGAAAATAGACATTTCATGCGCTCTCAAAGTAAAAGTGTTTGATTGTATAAATGGGGAAAAACATGTAAAAAAAAAAAAAGCATGTAAAAAAAATGGTTGAAGAAGAAAATAATGAAGAAAAAGTTAATGGTGTACAACATTGATTTGTTCTTCAATGCCCTATGTGTTTATTCAAGGGTGTAGCCATTCTTAGGAAATTCTTGTATCCTTTTTGTCCATTATTGTTTGCCATAATCCAAGCCCCATTACAACCTAGTAAATACCTAATTGATCTTAAGTGAAAGTTGGTTCAGTAGATGTAGAGATTGAATAGGCAAGAACTATGGTGTTTGATTCAACATTCTCAAAGGTAATCAATATTCCTGTCCATGCGATCATATTCATTTCACTATTTGAAAATTTTGTTTTTCATGATGATTATGTGAGACGTTTGCATTTTCCATAATTTATATCATTTTCCTCACATAAACTGAGTGCCCTATCTCTGAGTGTTTTATTTCTGAGTGACATGAGAGATTTCTAGTCGAAGCGTACTTTCTAAAGGTCATCTCGTCACATATTTACTATGAGATGAAGAGTTATGTTGATAAGGCTTTCTCACACACACACTTTGAGTTGAGAATGATTATGAAATTTATTTAACCTTTAGATACTATTAAATTATTGTACTCTATTGATATACTTTTGTGACATTTTTAGTTTGTTGTTTTTCTTGAATTTTAAGCAATCAGAAAATTACTCTTAGGAAAATAAAGGGGAATGCACATGTTTTTGCATTATGTTTTTAGAAAATATATTTTGTTTTATTGAGTCAGTAATGTTTGAGGGTAACATTTTCGGAAACCCTCACGAGACTATAATTCGCCCACTAAAGGTAATCTAGGGGGTTTAAAGCCTTGTTGCACGTTAAGGTAAGTGCAACCGTGATTCCTACGAAAGTGAGTTAGGATTTTATTCTTAATTTTGTTTTTCTCGAGGACTAGCAAAATATAGGTTTGGGGGTATTTGATGTTCACATAATTATTACTTAATATACCTTCTAATATATATTTGTTAGTGTTTCAAATAGTGTATTTTAGTTTAATTATTTTATTTTTGTATTTTTGTAGGATTTGGAGTTTAAATGACAAAAGTGCATTAGCGTGGAGAATTTGAAAATTCAATTCCAAATTGACGAAGTGGAGCGGGAGACACTCAAGCCAAAGATTAAGAGAACCAAAGAAATAAAATAAAGAAATTTAGCTTTGAATTTTGGTGGAACAAAGAAGTGATACGGATGAATATAGCCAAACCCACCTTTCCTTTTATTAAAACAGAATCTAAACAAAAGGAGTGGACCCTTTTGTTTTTGGGTTTCTAATTGTATTTGGGGGAGATCCACCAACAGGGAGGAGGATTTTCAAGAGAAACCAATGAATTGTTTTTGTTTTTGTTTTTGAATTGGGTTGCCAATAAGGATTTGTTTTCTTTTAACCACAAGGGGCAGCACACAGGAAGGGGGTGTTGTTTTTTTTCAACACAAGGATGGCAACAATAGGATATAAGAGATGAGAGTAGGCAACGTGACAAAAAAAAAAGAATGCAGGAGCAGGGAGCAGCCGAAACAGAGGACCCTGTCCAACAGTGGAGACGTTGTCAAGAACAACAGGGAAGCTGTCCAGAACAACAAGGGATGTTGTCCAGGACAGCAACAACACACATTGTTAATCCACCATGCACTGCCATGCAGATGAAGCTCCACACCGCTATTACTGTCATCACCTTCACCATGTGTTACAAAACTCCACGCAAGGCGAAGATGTGAACTCTTAGATGTAACACACTTAATTAGTATTTGATTCGTTTTATGCTTTCACAATGAATAATGGTGTTTATGATTTTCACTTTTATTTAATATAGGAGTTTATGTTATTTTAGTGACAAAGATTTCATCAACTTCTTCATAGATTATTATTCCGGTGGTTGTCTTTTTCTTCTCTATATAAGTTTAGTCACACTTTTCTTATGTGTGGAATTTGTAAGGATCAATTAATTTCGGTAGGTTAGTTATATGTGATTGTCTTTTATTACATTATTGTCTCCGGATATATCGTAAATTTAGGATATCATATATGACCAACCTTTGTGCTTTCTATAAAAAGTGAAATCTAAAATTCATTTACATTAGAATATATTGGTGCATTAAAGACTATTTTTCCGATTATGTTGTTTGGGATGTGAAACACCTAATTGAGTTATCATAGCGAATCAATACTAGTTGGCGCGTGAAATCTAGGAGGGATTCTAGGAACCTTGTGATTTTTCTAAACTTGATTTTTATTAAACTAAATTCAATTTCATATTTTAAAATTGCAAGAATTTCTTAAATTTAGTTTCGCGTAGTTATTCTTCATTGACCTTGTTTTGTAAATCGCTTTTCCTCGTGGGATCGACACCCCAATCTTTATTGCAATTGACCGCGTGTACTGTTTGGGCGTAATCAACCACTACTATCCTTAGGGCCTAAAGCCACCATGCGGCCTGAAACCTCCCGGGACTCAACTCCTCCCTGGGGCCCCTGTTGAAACTGACCTCCAGATTGGAACCTTGGCTGATACTGAAATCCTGATCCTCGCTGATTCTGATAATAAGGCTTATACCTGTTCTACTCTCGATTCCTAGAAGAACGCGAGTTTCTAGACGACTCACCTCCCCTGCTCTTCTCTCTAGCCTCTTGAAAAGCGGCATCTTGCTTTTCAAACTTGAGAGCTAAGTCTAAAACTCTATCAAAGGGTTCTTTATTAAATGGTAAAAGCGATTTTGATAAATAATGACCCAAACCCCTGATAAACTTTTGGTTCTTCTTAGCAGTAGTATCCACCAAATACGGAGCATACCGAGTCAACTCATTGAATTTTGTCACATACTAGGTCACCGACTTTGTACCTTGCGTCAAACTAAGAAATTCTGCAGCTAGCTGAGATTTCACAACTTCCGGTACAAATTGACTATCAAATTTGGACTTGAAAGTCTCCCAAGTCATAGTGGTCGTATCCATACTCTCCTCGATAGAATCCCACCAATACCTGGCATTACCATCCAAATTATGAATAACTAATTCCTATTTCTGCACCTCTGTCATTTGCATCCTATTGAATACGGTTTCACATTTGCGAATACATTTCTCAGTTGCATAGGTCCAGTCTCTCCATTGAACCTCTGACCGCCTAAGTTCACAAACTCCTCATTTCTCCTGTCAAATGGGTCACCATGATTATCCTGACGGTTGTTCTGCACAATCTGCAAAAGTTGCATCATCAAAGCTCCAACATCCACCTAAACCAAGTTAGGATTCTCCCCCTGAACATTCGAACCGCTTGGCCCATTAGTGTTATTCCGTCCATTATCACCATTCTGCCCCTTGGCACCATTCGATCGAGTGTTCGCCATTACCTTCAAGCGAAAATAAATAACCGTTAGTACTCAATAATCCAAACGTTCATAACCCCATTGGCACACTTCCGAGGATCACCTAGACCTACCATAGATCTAGGTTAATCAAATGTCTAATACCAAAATGTCACGCCCTGAATTTTAAACAACCTAAATTAATAGATTGTCCAAAAACCAAGGCACGACAGGAACAATTTAATTGGTACAGTCACGAGGCAATATAAAATAATAAACTTCCTTAAAATTCTTCCTCTCAAAATGAGGTCCACAATTATCATACCTAAGCCACAAAATAAATCATAAAAGAAATTACATTAGTCAATCCCCAAATAAAATTATGACTCAAAATCCCTACATCTGATTACGTAGGAAAAGCAATAAACTCAGGATCTAACAAAAGGTGTCGAATCCTCAGCTATCGCAACGCAACTAAAACCAACTTCGCGCTCCAACTAACCTTGATAAGTCTCTGGGGCTACGCTCATTAAGAACACACCCAACTTCGGATCAGTATATTAATACTGGTGTGAGCAAACTTACAAATTAAGTGTCAACTACACAATTAAATATCCTTCAAAAAATTATGCATTTCACCTTAAGGAAGACATGTAGTTCTCATTCGATGATGGAACGTGCTGTTAATTTCTTCATTTAAGGCTATTCTAATACATGCTAAAATAATCCATGCACATTTTCATGCTATGATAAATTTAAAGTGTTCTTTATTTTCTTAGGTTTTTTTTTAGCTTCTTTTCCACAATCGCACTCTCCTCCTGTGTCGAACACACCTCACCCAAATGTGTCTCCCTTGCCATCGAAGCCACTTAGAGCGTACATGATCAAAGTGGGGTGCCACATAGAGTGTCATGTCATTTCGCCCGAAGTTCGATACCTGGAGAGTATTTTCTAAATAATACACGTACTGCCGAACTCACATGGAACGGCGTGCCCGATATGCAAGCAAGTTCGCATACCAAAATTTATATCACACGTATACAAGCAAGTCTGTATACTAAAATAATTTTTTTCACTTTTTTTTCGGAGTTGTGGAAAAAAAGCATTACTAAGTATTTAATTTGAGCCATTGCTTTCCCCAAATCAATTAACATTACATCATGGTTCCACTTCAAGAACCATATATATATAACATTACCACGGTTCTGTTCATAACAATATGCATATATATAACATTACCACAGTTTAGTTCATAACATTATAACCTTATAAAAATTATAGATATTATAACATTATAACAATACAACATATAATTTGTAACATTACAATTGTTTTAAATAAATGAGTTATGATTGATAGGATGAGATGATATCTATAACTATCTACAAAGAAGACTTCTCTACCTATAGGATTTCACACATTCAACTAGGTATTAATTTAATAAGATTTAGTGTCACTGTAGACAATCAATGCAAAAGCAAAGGTCCAAAAACACTCATGTTCTCGTTCTCTATGACAATATATGATACTTTTGAATGAGAAGGAAACTTACAGAGATGAGAAGATAGAATGTTGAAAACTCAACTATAGGGTGGGGTCCGCCATAGATAAAAATGGGAATTTGAAATAGACATGTCCATCCACATGGATATTTTGTATAATCAAAACAACTAAGGGAAGTGCTCAAGGTACTTCATTGACAGTGAAGAAATTATTGTCTCTCTGACGACATAACAAGGACATTGCTATTTCGTGTTGGCAAGCTCTTTTCACCTTTGGCCTCCATCTTGGTGACATTGGCTACCCTTTTTTTTCCTAAAAAGTTTACGCAAAATGAAAATGAATATTTTGTATAATCAAAACAACTTATACAAACTATAAACAATACAAACTATCGGAAGACCGAAGGTCATAGAGTTTTACTCACTATTTTGTCGAAAATAACAAAGTTGAAGCAAAGTTTTCCTCTTTGCCTCATTTTCTCCTACGTTAATTTTTTTTCTCTGTTTGTTTATGCAAATGAGGAAGTGGCTACGATTTTATAAAAAAATGTTTTAGTTAGGATTTTAGCTAATGTTTGCTAAACACGCCCACCCTATCTACTCTTTTACCCATCACAACCTAAGTCTTAATTAATATTATATTAGCAAGTAATTAAATAATTAGCAACCTTAGTCAGTTCGCGATTGATGACAACAACTTCTGGTGCATTTGACACCTAGCTCGCTACGCGCGGGTGAGGATGGTCTAGTAAGTGGGAGTCTAATCGGTGCTCTCGTGCCTGATGATGACGACTCGCCTAGGGTTCATTGCTCTTCTACAAATAATGATTGTCAAACTTGACTAGGTAAGCTTAGTCAGTTTGCAATTGATGACGATGGCTTCTGGTGTGCCCGACGCCTAGTCCGCTGTGCGCAGATGACAATGGCCTAGGAAATGGGAGTCTAGTCAGCGCTCTCACCTGATGACAACGACTTGCCAAAGGATCATTGCTCTTCTACAGACAATGATCGTCAAACCTGACCATGTACACCTAGTCAGTTCGCGACTGATGACAACGACTTCTGGAGCGCCCGTCGCCTAGTCTGCTGCGCGCTGATGATGATGGCCTAGGAAGTGGGAGTCTAGTTAGCGTTCTCACGCCTGATGACGAAGACTCGCCAAGGGATCATTGCTCTTATACAAACAATGATCGCTGAACCCGATCAGGTAAGCCTAGTCAGTGACGACTGACGACGACAGCTGCTGGTCAACTCTCAAATCTATAGCTTGATTTGCGTGGGTGTAGATGATTTAGAAAGGGGAAGCCTAGTCAGTTTCGATTGATGTTGACGGCTTGCCACGGGACCAATGCTTTTCTACAGACCATAGTCACCAAATTTCCAACTCCCAAATCTGTAGCTCACTCTGTGCGGGTGTAGATGATTTGGAAGGTGGAAGCCTAGTAAGTTTCGACTGATGTCAACGGCTTGCCACAAGACCTCTGCTCTTCTACAGACCATGGTCGCCGAATTTTCAACTCCCAAATCGGTAGCTCGCCATGCGCAGGTGTAGATGATTTGGAAGGTTGAAGCCGAGTCAGTTCCGACTAATGTCGACAACTTGCCATGGGATCAATGCTATTTTACAGACCATGGTCGCCGAATTTGATTATAGCTCAGTCAACGCTCTTATGCTTGATGATGACGACGACTCGCCAACAAACAATGATCTCCAAACCTCACCAGACAAGCTTAGTAAGTTCCTACTGATAACGATGGCTTCTGGAACATCCCAACGCCCAATTCACTGTGCATTGACAACGATGGCTTAGGGAGTAAGAGTATATTCAGCGGTTCCGCGACTCCTAGCGGTGACTCGCTAGGGACCATAACAACTCAACTATTGACAAAGGTTTCCCAACACAGTTAGTTTCGATGCAACTCAACTGACAACACAGACCATCTGCCGCATGAAGGGCTCGAAATTAATAATTTCATGACATGCAACATGGGTCAAAAACTTCTAAGGAAGACATAATGGTACGACAGTACAAGACAAACAAGCAAAGTTAAAAAATGTTACTTTCATTAAAAGTTCTATTTTTTGTTCTGAGAAAGACATTACAACTATTTTGGAACAGTAGGGGACAAAACGGCTTCCTCAACAGCTTGTTCTGAAGAGCCAAGACTTTCTTCCAACATAATAGTTTCAAAAGTAGCCTTTCAATAATAGGCAAAGTCGAGGTCAAGACCAAGGCGCTCTTATCTAATAAGCTCCAAGAGTTCTAACTTGCCCCAAACGACCTCTGACGACACCTGCAACTTTCGTCCCGAAGCCCCAAAATCCACTGCGCCTACCAATGCGGCATAGTGCGAACGCACTTCCGTCAATAAGCGTTATGCATCGCAAATGCGAAGAAGTCCTCAACAACTTATGACTCGATTTATCGTCGTATTACAACCCATTTGGTCTTGGCTTGCTTCCTCTCAGCAATCTGAGCCCGCAAATGAGACGACCACTTGTCCAAAACGCCTTCTAAGCACTTCAACTCGACATGGGCCCGCACCAGTTCCGTTTGGGTAGAAGCTAGGTCAACTTCGATCGACTTCAGTTGAGCCTTTACGGCTACCAATTCTGCTTCAAACATGGACATCGCGGTTCGCATGGCCCCCAAATCCGCAGTAGCACTAGAATCCTGCAATTGATCAGTCAAAGAATCCCCCTGGTGGAGAGCATCCGAATATGACATCCACAAGTCTGCAAAAGCCTTCTCATAAGCGAGCACTCTCTTGCGAGTATCGAGATGCAACACAATAGAATCATGTGACACAGTAGTGCGAGCCTCCGCCAGGGATCCATGGTGACTCACGACGTTGACCTTTGTCTAATGCGCTCCCCATCTAAGTCGACGGGGGGACAACAAGATCCAGCGAGAGACTATGATCCCTTAAGACCACCTCCTGAGCGGACGAAGATAACTCATGCTTCACAACAGCCGCCTCATTATCTAGTAAGGATGGCGGCTCGAAAGAAGAAACAACGTGATTAGTGGGCTGCTTCCTCTTAAGAAGAACAATGGGAGGCATGCCCGCCTCCAACTCATTTAACCTTAACAAACTGGGCATAACTAGGTTTCTTTTTTTCGAACGATGACCTCGGACCTCTCTAGTCGGTGAATTGGGTGCAACAGAGGCCTCATGGGAACATCTGAGCAGCCCGCTTCATGCGATGTTGCTCGACATTATAACCTCTTCAACAAACATCAATGGGAGTTCATTAAACTCCCTCTCTATCAACTCTTCCTCCTCGGTGAGGATCAGAGTCACAAACTTTTCTAAAAAAGAAGCAAAACATCAAGTTAGCGCTACATCCGAAATCAGGAATGGTAAGACAATGACAAAGAGCTTACTAAGATCGATCTGGAAGAATTTGGGAACCTGACGTCCTCTAAACCTGAAGTATGGGGAATTTGTTGAAGCCAGAAACCAATACTTTTGCCAAGGCTCAATGTCATCTGTTACTGGATGCAAGCAATCAAGGGTGCTCAGTATACGGATACCTTTAGAATCCAATCGACTGGCGGTCAGACGATGAACTATCGTCAGAGACAAGCGTAGGCCAACATCATGCGCTGTAATGAGAATTGCCATCAAAATCTTAGACCCGCTATGAGTCAATTGAGCGGGAGGCATGCGAAGGAAAATGAAGAAACGCCAAATGTCATCCGGCACTGGGAACCGAAGTCTGGATTCAAACATGCCTCGGTGCAACCCTATATACCCCTGTGGGGGTGCAGTTGGTGTCTAAGCCGTGAACACAAGGACGGGCTCCAAATCTCTGGAAAGATGGTACAGGCCCTGAAGCCTATTTAACTTGGTTTCATCAACTAAGCTCTCTTAAAAGCTTGTGGCAAGTATAAGACAACTCCTATCCGGGAGTAAGTTCGATGTTAGCCGCCATTGAAGGTTGTACAAATCAAACTTTGCAAAAGAACACTCACGCAAAAGAAAACACAAAGACAAGAAGATGCCACAGAAGAAACAAAAAGTATCTTCCTTGAAACAATGACCATTTATAAAGAATATAAACCGTACCCCTTCTCCTTAAGCAGTCACGTATTCATTAATGTTATGTGCCGCTCGAGAAAAACGCTTCGGGTTCAATCATAGGATAGTACAGTTACCTTTCAAAGATTTAGTAGACCGAGTAGACACCCAACTAACTCGAGGGGAGCAACTGATGATACACCGAAACATCCTATCTTCTATACCGTATACGTGTCGTGATGATCTCAAAGAATAACCAGCCCAAACGTTAGCCTAACACTGATCTGCCCCAAGCGGTTCCAAGCCTGCGTGGCGCAATCCGCCAGACAGACCCAGATTACTATGTCCTGCTAAGTCCACACGTCTCACCGCTATCTCCAATACTCGTAAGACCTGTTAAGGCAAGTATCTCGGGGATCAGTTTCGAACGTGCAAGCCAACAATACTTTGCCTTCAATTAGTAAGCAACTATCAGAGTATATGTCATACGTGAAAATTTTTATATATGGACAACACTCTAATTGGGAACTATATCTCGTGTATCTAGGAGCACAAGTCTAACATGGAAACTTCCCTCCTCAAGACGACTCCTAATTAGAGAAGGATCTCCAAGAAGACATTTTCCCCTAAACTACGCCACCGATGGCCTGATTGAACCAGGACTCCAGCACTATAAATAAGACATGAGGTCGGTGAACAAAGGTACGCTACAAATTTCATGTTTACAACTTTAAGCCTTCCTCAGATCCTTGTCTGACTATAGCATCGAAGTGGCATCGACCACCACAATGGTGGTTTATGGCTCACGTTTGTTCTTTGTGCAGGTCAGCATGTCAAGGTCAAGGTCAAGCAGAGAACTAAAATCGACTACATTACTCTGTGCGGTGCATTTCAATATAATATGGTGGTTTGGTCATACCAGCTCAGCGATAGACTTTGGCGGATGGAACCACTAGTCCAAGGTTCGAACCCTACTGATACATTTAGGGTGGAAGGGGTTCATGGATTAAAAGAAAAAGTTCAGATCGGGTATGTTCAAATAGTCTTCCCCATTTTCATAACTTCTGACTTTTTTTTATTGACTTCAAGGCCTCTTTTGTTGTTTTTCTTCTCTAGATTCTTGTTGGGTTATGATCTTTTAATTTCTTTGATGGATTTTGCTCAAGCAATTTGGATCGAAAGTGATTGTTATGAAGGTAAGTAAATGATGGTTTTGTATTGAAAGAGTTGTAGATGCAGGGATAGTGATTTTTAGGTGTTTGGGGATGCGGTGGTGGTAATGTTGTTCAAGTTGGTGGTGATGGTGGGGTTGTGGATTGAGATGATGAAGGAGTGCTTACAGTGTGGTTTTGGTTGCAAAAATGGGGAGATTTTATGGGATGATTAGAGAAGAACACAGATTTTGGGGTTTTTTTTTTTTTTTTTAATCTTTACCATAAGTGCCTCGAAATAAATTTCCATCTCTAGGTTCTCTATGCCCTTTGATAACATCTCACCTTCGATTTTATCAACGGTTATGCTATCACATAAAAAAATTCTTTGACAATCAATTATGTTGGCTATGCCATTTTGGACCCATACCCGAATAGTTTTTATAATGGACCCCAAAGTCAACTACAATAAACTAAATGGATACCAAAATCAAAATAACCTAAAATGAAGTATTTTCTTTCTAAATTTATATACCCTTTTCAAAAGTACCTCCACCCATGTGGCAGGCTCATAAATGATAATACATTAATATAGATTTTCTTTATGATTTTAAAAGACTGAACAAAAACAACATCCTTGGCTAGCTATAAAACTTGAGATGTGCAAGATCCTTTCCACTATCTAATCCAAATTTGGAATAAATGAGGATGGTGTAACATTGATGCAATGATGTTTTACTAGCACCGAATCCCAAGTTCTTCTTAATGCCACTTACCAAGGCAGATTCAAACCTTTCAGGGTGATCACATTTCTCCCCTTTTATCATTTTATTTCTAAACTCCTAGCCAAAGTTGAAGCTAATAGTTCTTTGTGGCTTTAGCTTAAAACACAGTTTCGTAGCTATCCCTTTACCTTGTGTTTGGGGATGGGCACGGTCTGTAATTGGAAATTTTTTGGAAGAATCGATTGGTCCCATAATGGTTTGAACTGGGACGAAACCATGCCATGCCCCGGTTAAAAAAAAAAACCTCTTTCCCTTAATTAAGCCATCCCAAAAAACAAACAAACAAACCATCCTTATCTCGTCCTCTTCCGGACTAGTCCCCAATGAACCAGAGTCCATCATTAACAAACTGTAAAACCCATATTCAATGGCAGCTTCAACATCTCTCTCCTTCTTTACCCTACTCCATTTGAACTAAATCAACATCTCTTCCCTTAATGGCAGCTTCAACTAAGTTAAACAGCCTAAAAAAACACTTGAAAAAACATGGTAAACCAAATTGTAAAACCGACTTTCAATAGAAACTTCAACATCTTTCTCCTCCTTTGCCTCGCTCTCCATTCGAACAAAATCTCCCCGAAAAGCTTATCTCTTCTTCATCTTCATAGAAATTCATCAAATCTCATATCGTCTTTGAGCCCCCGGACGAGTATCCAATTACTCTCATGTACTCTCTCTTACCCTTTCATCGACCATTAACACAACCCAGAAATCTTCAATGGGGTTCATCAATTTGAGTTGAATTTTGAGCATGATGGAAATCTCATGCCCGATTCACTCAATTAGGGCAAAAGGGTTATTGGGAGTTTCATGGATGGAGTTGAAACATATGATAAGGATGATCAAGTTGAAGATTGGAGCTAGGATCTTTTAGTTCAATTTGTACAGAATCAGTTTGTAAAAGTGGAGGTGAATTGGGTGTAAGTGGCCATGAGAGGTGGTGGCGATGTGGTGGTCGTACTAGGTGATGGTAGAAGGGGGTGGAGAGTGTGACTGTGTGTATGAGTGTGTGTGAGAGAGATAAATGGTGAATGGAGGAGCGAGGAGACATCAATGGAGGAGGGAGCTTCCTCCTTGTTATGTTTGGGTAAGGCTTGGGGATTTTGGGCTTTGTTGGGCCTAGTTGTTATGTTTGGGTAAAGCTTGAGCATTAAAAACCAACAAAAATTCTTAAGCGGCAGATCCGCGCCAGGGAAGGCTCCCTTGCATGTTTTTTGGAGATATATCTCCTCAAGATCTCAAGATCTTCTCAAGAACTCCTCAAGATCCCCTCTCTCCTAAAAATGTGCAAGGGAGACTCCCCTGGCATGGATTTGGTGCTAGGGGCCTAGCTATCTAAATAAGCTAAAAATGAATGAGAGGTGAGCTAAGTTTGGGAGTAAGTCTAGGGAGCCAAGTTTGGGAGCCACTTTTGGGCCAAGTTTTAGTTTTTTTTTTATATCTTTTACCCTTCTCTTTAAAACACAACCACAAAAAAATTCTAGAGAGCCATAACCCTAGCGCCAGGGGAGCTCTCTAGAACGTGATTATGAGAGAGGGTGATAAAAAAAAAGAACGGATGAAGATGAAGAACAACAACAAAAGAAGAAGATGAAGAAGAAGAACAAATGAAAAAAAGTGCTAGAGAGCACGACATGGCGCCATGGGCCTAACTCCAACCACAAACACCATCTATAAAAGGGTAGAAGTGTAAAAAAAACAAAACTTGGCCCAAAAGTGGCTTCCAAACTTGGCTCCCTAGAATTGTTGATGCTATAGTAACCGAGACTGAATTTGTGGAACCAGGATAAAAATGGCATGAAGTTGTTGGTTTCAGTTTGAAACAGGTCGGGACAATACCAACCCGGGCATGAAGTCCTTCTTCTTCTTAAATCAGCCATTATGACATCCAAAAAATGAAACCAAACGATTTTAGCCATAGCATTGATGAAACTTCTTCTAGATTAGCCGGTTGCAAATCTAATTCTTTCGAAAGCAAGTAACTAAGTTTCTTGAATTTGTTGTGTCTTTCATTCCTGTTTATGCTATGCAAAGCGTCGTGTCGTGCTTCCTGGATTCTCATATTTAATCCCTTATGAAATATTTATGATGGAAAGGAATTGATGATGGCATAAAATCCTTGTTGAGTTGGAACAAAATCCATAAAGAAATAAATAAGGGAGGTATAAACATGGTAGATATTCATCAAAGGAACATAGCTTTAGTAACTAAACTATGCCAAATTGAAGGGGGGAAATGACTCTTGAGGAATTGACGCTTTACACCATTCAAACTTGTTTTTGACAAGCGTACAAGATGCATTGATAGTTAAGATTCATAAAAAATAATAAGTCTAGCCAGCTGGGTTTGCTAGCTATTTTTTGTTCAGGTTTTGGCTTTTTTTACATTTTTTATCTCTTCCCTTTAAAACACAACCACAAACATCATCTATAGAAGAGGTATAAGTGTAAAAAAGCCAAAAAATAGCTAACAAACTTGGCTAGCTAAAATTGTTGTAAAAAAAAAAAAAAAAATGTAACGCATTTAATCAATCTGTAAATATTTTGACGCTCTCTAGTGCAAAATCCCGCACTCATTTGGGATAGGCGGGACGGGGATAATTCATCTTTTATGAAACCTGGGTTTTTTTTTTTTTTTTTTTTTTTTTTTTAAATTTGGGTCGTTGACCCTTTTTATTTATTAATCTATGCCCGAAGGCTACATGACTGACCCTATAGGGTTAACCAAACCAGGCCCGAAGGCTACAAAATTATTGTCTCTTAATGTCCTCATCGCCTCCATCTCGCATAGAGATTTGCTTTCGCTCCAGTCCATCGCCTCCACCTTGCATGAAGACTCGCTTTCGCTCCGGTCTAGTCCATCTAAGCAGCTGCATTCAATATCCGAAGGCTTATCAACGACATGAAAACTCGCTTTCGCTCCGATCTAGTCCATCTAAGCAGCTGCATTCAATACCCGAAGGCTTATCAACGGCGGAGCAAATGTGATCCTAATAATCGGACGACAACTCACAAAATCTTAACTGGTGAGTGTCGAACCCGCGACCTCTCACAAGGAAAGTGGATGTCCAACCAACTTATCTACAATTGATGGACAAAACCTAGGAAACCCACCATCTCTCTGACTTTCCCAAGAATCCCTTTCAATCACATTTCTCTCAATCTCCACTTCATGGCTTCCTCCCCTAACTCAATCTCGATTGATGTCTCTCTCTCAATACCAATTGTGGAAGACATGTTCAAACACCAGGTTGTTTTTATTGTTTCTTTTTGTAAATATTCCTTTATAATTTTGGGTCAATAGCAAGTTAGAAGACAGTAACACTATTCTGGTTGTGCCTGATCTTTACTTCTTTAGAGTATTTTTAAGGATTCAGTGAGTGATTAAGTAGATAAAATATCGATTTGGCAATAAAGGAGCTCTCTGTTCTATTTTCAATACTTGTACTTGAGATCACTAGTTGATTCTTCAATTGTATATTTGATTATCTTGTTATGTTTCTCTATGTATTTAGACCCATGGGGAATTCAGGCAGGGTGATTTATTTCATTGTTTTATGGTAAACACCCCCTCTAAAGTTAGAGTGATTTGTTCTATACGTCTAAAGTGCTTCATTCACTTTGTAATTTTTTGGTATTTTTAACAGATTCAACAATATATGAGAAGCTTGAACCATTATTAAACCATGCCCCTCGCTACTACACACTTGTTTTGCTCCATAGATTCATGATCTACCCAATTGTTTCTATTTGATTTGGTCTGGATTCATTATTTCATGCATCACTACTATGTTTGTTGATCTCTTCACACAATTGAAATGAAGTGCTATACTTGTTTATCCATCCAGTATATCATGGTTTTCTGTCATGATTATTTACTTGGAGGTTTGGGATACTTTGTCTTGATATGGAATGAGATGCTTATAGTTGCTTGTTCATCATTTCATTCAATGTCTAAATTGGATCTCCTGAACAACACACTTCTGCATCTTCTATGCCATTGTTCTTTCTATGTGCTTTCACCTTAATTCTATGGTATACGAAAAAATATGCCCTGACGTTGGTGGCCCTTTTCAATTCCCTGGGTTGAATGGTGATGGTAGGTCTATTTTTCCTTTCATTTGTCCAAACTAAACTATCGGGTTTTGCAACTAGATTATTATTATCTCCAATGACACTGATGCATAAAAAAATCGTCCTCCTGTGAGTTTGATCTGTAAAACAGATGTTAGACTGTCAATGACCACCTTTTTTTATGGCCGAAGGCACTCCGATGCTTAAGTTGACAACTCTATTTGAAGAATGAAGTAAATTTGGATAAAACTCAATTAAAGTTGCACACCTGTGTCGAATGTTCATTTTACCTTTTATAATGATAGCGGTTAATTCTCTACGTGACTTAAGCATGTGAGGCGCAACGAAATGAGATATTTCTCGTAACAGTCACCTCCTTAATAGAGATGCGTCCGTGGAGGCGTAATTCCCTCCACGACTCTTTTTGGTGCAACGCTCCTCTTCTTTATGAGAGAACGCGTGTCGGGCCTAAATTCGGGCTTTGTTTATATCTTCTCCTTATTGGGCCTTGTTTGGGCCTCTGTGATTAACTTTATTCTTATTGGGTTTTATGAGCTGACCTAACAGATTGGACGTCATATCCTCGTGATGGATGTTCTCTGCCACGTGTACGGCTATGATGATCTGTCTATTTTGATGTATCATCAAATACCTTCCTTGATCTTGGTTTTAATGTAGTCCTCTGCTCAGATTTATTTCTTCTTGTCTAAAGGTTCCCACCCAACCAATTGTTGTGTGTGCAAAACTTGCCTTTCTAATGGGACATGTCAATGTAAAAAAGGGAATATGGGCGAGTATGCACCGACTGATTGTTCAACTTGTAAGTTGGTAGAGTTCAGGTGTATTTAGATTAGGTTTACAATGTATATATGTCAAACTATGACATATTCAATCATAATTGATGATACATCAAAATAGATCGATCATCATGGCCATACACGTGGCAGAGAACGTCCATCATGAGGATATGGCGTCCCAACTACTGGGCTAGCTCGTAAACCCAAGAATAGTAAAGCAAACCACAGAGGCCTATACATGGCCCACTATAAGAAGATATAATCAAAGCCTGAATTCAGGCCCGAACGAACCAAAGCCCAAATCCAAGTCCGACACGAGTTTTCTAATAAAGAAGATGAACGTTGCACCAAAAAGAGTTGTGGACGGAGTTACACCTTCACGGACGCATCTCCATTAGGGAGGAGACTGTTACGAGAAACATCTCATTCCGTTGCACCTCACATACTTAAGTCAGGCAGAGAATTAACCATGACCATTATAAAAGGTAAATGGAACATTCGACCAAGGTATGTTACTTTAACTGAGTTTTGTCCATATTTACTTCATTTTTCAAACAGAGTTGTTGACTTAAGAATCGAAGTGCCTTCAGCCACCAAAAAGGTGGTCCTTGGTAGTCTAACATCTGTTTTGCAGGTCAAACTCATAGGAGGACGATTTTTGGACGCATTGGTTTGGCGCAGTCCGTGGGGAACGATGAGTTTTCTTTCCAAAAAGAAAATTCAGCGACAAACAACTATTAAGGTCAATGGAACACTCCACAAATCCTCAATCTAGCAGTGACCAAAACGACATGTCGCCTAACATCAACCCAGCGACAATCATCGAATCAATCACGTTGAAAAGAAGAGAGCTTCAACAGCTAACATTTCAAACGTCTATGACATCTGGGGAATCCCTCCGGACCCCCGAGTAGAGATGTTTATGATGAGATTCTATTGATACGAAGCCAATTCCTCAGATGAGCCACGTAATCGAGATGGTGGACGGACTCATCCGAGACCTGGAAGGCAACAAACCTCAAGAAGAAATTGCCCCAGCTTAAGAGGCATCAGGTCAATAACAGTTCCGGATTCAATTGAGGAAAGTTTGAAAAACTACAACCAAAGAAGCCCAAACGCAAACAAGCAGAAAAGTCATTTGCAGTGAGTCGAAGCGAGATCCTTAAAGCTATAACAGGATGGGAAGATGTCAAATGGTCACTAAATATGAGAAGAGATCAGGAGAAGTGGAACAAAAACAAATACTGCATTTTCCACAATGACTACAACCACGATACTGTCATAGTCTGAAGGACGAGATTGAACGTCATATCAGATAAGGACGATTCAGAAAAGTCGTCGAATCCAAGGACGAAATAATCATTTGAGAAGAACAATCAAAAGAGACAATATATGTCTTGCACGGTACAGCTGGAAAAAAAGGAACAATTCAATCGATCCCGAAAGAGAATAGTCAGAGACTTGCGAGCAAAGATCAGATACAAGAGTCGTCAGCATAGCGTGCAAAAACGATGCAGAAGACCCCGACCTTCTCAAACGAAGATGCAGACGAGGTTAATTTCTCGCAAAATGACGCTTTAGAGATCTCGATCATGATATCTAAATGGGAAATCAAAAGGGTGTTGGTCGACACTGGAAGCTCGGCCAACCTCCTATATCTGACAGCTTTTCGAAGGATGCAATTCGCCAATGAGATGCTCTCACCTAGCGACCAATCTATGGTAGGTTTCAACGGGGAACAATGTCGTCCACTGGGGATGATTCAACTACCAGTCGAAGCAGGAGAACCAGGAAAGTAACTAGTATTATTGACAGACTTTCTTATCGTTGATGCTCCTGCTACATACAACATTCTACTCGGGAGACCCTGAATACACAAAAATGGGCGCAATCTCCTCTACTATGCACCAATGCTTAAAGTACCATACCGACAATGGTATCGGGAGAATCAAATGAGATCAACCAGCAGCCCATGAGTGTCATTTCGTAGCAATAAAGACTCCCCATAAATAACAATTACTGCAATGACTGGAAGAGCCTTCACAACAACTTGGTCAGAAGAGTTTGGACTTTTCGAACAATAATACGGCTCCAACCAGCCCACGAGAATGACCTAACACCGGACAACTAGAAGAAGAAACGATCGTAGTCTACCTAAACGATGAAATAGATAAAGAAGTTTGGATAGGCACAAAGATTCATCCCGAACTCGCCAGGGAACTGATCCAATTGCAGAAAGATAACCAAGATGTTTTTGGATGAACAATGAATGACATGGTAGGGATAGACCCATCCATAATCTCTCACAAACTACAAGTGAACCCAGATAAGAAGCTGGTTCGACAAAAAAGAAGGCCAATGGCTCTGGAACGTAATTAGGCAGTAAACGAGGAAGTACATCGACTACACAATGTGGGGATGATAAGAGAAGCTCACTTCCTGGACTGGTTGGTGAATACGGTACTAGTAAAAAGAACAACAACAAATGGAGGGTATGCGTGGAGTATACCGATATAAATAAGGCATGCCCTAAAGACAATTTCCCACTTCCGCGGATAGATCAGATAGTAGATGCAACTGTCGGGCACGAAATGCTAAACTTTATGGATGCATACTCTGGGTATAACCAGATACAGATGTACCCTCCCGACCAAGAAAAAACATCTTTCATAACGGAAAAGGGTACATACTATTATCGGGTAATGCCCTTTGGATTAAAAAACGTGGGAGCGACGTACCAATGGCTGATGAATAGAATGTTCAAAGATCAAATCAGCAAAACGATGGAAGTTTACATCGATGACACGCTTGTCAAAAACTCACGCCGAGCAGACTACGTCACAGATCTTGAACATGCCTTCTTATGAAAGTGAACCCGGAAAAGTGCACCTTTAGAGTAGAGCCACGGAAGTTCCTCGGGTACATGGTCAACCAAAGATGAAATGAGGTCGATCCAAAGCAGATACATGCGCTTCTTAACATCCAGTCACCAACGAACATAAAAGGTATCCAAAGTCATAATGGAAGAATAACAACTCTGAACAGGTTCATCTCCAGATTATCGGACAGATGCCCGCCTTTCTTTAGAATTTTGAAGGGAACAAGACATTCGAGTGGAATACTGAATGCAAGGAAGCTTTTCAAAACCTTAAGACGTACATGGGGAGCACAAAGCTACTAACGAAGCCAAACACGGGGGTAGCACTATATCTATATCTAGCTGTGTCTGATCACACGGTAAGTTCGGCGTTGATACGGGAAGAAAAAGGAGTGCAAAAACTAGTATACTGCATCAGCAAAATGCTCGCGGACACAAAAATCAATTATCCAGCCCTAGAGAAATTGACGCTCGCCCTGATCGTGTCATCAAGAAAATTGCGACCATACTTTCAAGCACACCCAATCACGGTTATGACAAAACAATCGCTTCGGTCGGTATTGCACAAACCAGATCTATAGGGGAGAATGGTGAAGTGAGCGATAGAACTCGGACAATTCAACATCAATTATGCCCCCAGAACCATTATCAAAGCTCAGGCACTAGCAGATTTCATCGCCAAATTCACAAGAAGCAACAACCAATAGACGAAAAACAAGAGCGAATAAGAACAATCCAAACCAGACACCAACGGATGGATTCTCCGCTGTGATGGAACATCCAACGAGGTAGGAAGCAGAGCTGGACTAGTCTTGTATAACTCAGAAAGCATCGCATTAGAGAAAATGATAAAATTCAACTTTAAAGCCTCCAAAAATGAAGGTGAGTATGAAGCTGTGATAGCAGAACTACAGTTAGCAAAACATTTGGGAATAAAAGACATTAGTGTATTTACTGATTCCAAGGTGGTGGTCAATTAACTAAACGGTGAATTTCAAGTCAAAGATACTCGAATGAAAGCCTACCACCAAAAAAACACAGAGCTAGTAGAAGGCTTCCGAACTGCTACCATTTGTGTAAGGGCAGAGAACAAAAGAGCTGATGAACTAGCAAAGGAGGCATTGACAACTAAGGACAATGATAATCCGTTCGTCATGACACAAGGAAGTTCCATACTTGAAAACCAGGTGGAAGAAGTATGTGTTGCGAATCAAGAAAACAATTGGACAATTTCAATATTGGCGTATATATCAAACTGAAAACTCCCAGCAGATAAGATAGAAGCCATAAAATTATGAAATCGAGCAGCAAGATACACAATGATTAATGACAAACTCTACAGAAGGTTTGCCACGAACCTGATATTAAGGTGTCTTTCACCAGAAGATGTTGAACACGTTCTGCAAGAAATCCACCATGGCACATGCGAAAATCATCCAGGGGAAGTCGATGGCCCATAAAGCACTCACACTGAGTTATTACTGGCCAACGATGCAAGTAGATGCTCAAAAGCTCAATCACAAGTGCGACAGATGCCAAAGATTTACCCCGTACACATACATGCTAGGACAAAACCTGATCCCGATGAGTAGCCCCTAACCATTCATACAATGGGGAATAAACATCGTAGGACCACTCCCCGCGCCCGACAAGAAGAAGTTTATTCTCGTAGCAATAGACTACTTCACTAAGTGGGTAGAAGTAGAACCCCTCACAAAGATAGGAGAAACCCAAGTCAAGAAGTTCCTTTGGAGAAAAATTATATGCAGATTCGAGATCCCAAGGGTAATTGTCATAGACAACGGGAAGCAATTCAAAGGCAAGGAGGTTAAGGAGCTATGCAAAAACCTGAATATCCAACAACACTTCTCTGCACCCGCTCATCCACAGGCAAACGAACATGAGATGTCACCAACAGGAAAATCTTGGAAGCAATCAAAAGAAGGCTCGAGGCAGCAAAAGTATTATGGACATCCGAGTAACCCGACGTCCTTTGGGCATACAAAACAACAAAACAAACTCCGACAGGAGAAACACCTTTCGCCCTCGAATGCGGATCCGAAGCAATGATACCCATGAGATCGGAATGCCAACATTCTGAACCGAAGAGTTCCGCACTAAAGACAACATCGAAACGCTAAGGGTCAGACTGGACCTCCTCGAAGAGAAGCGAGAAACAACCTCTCTCAAAACAGCAGCCTACCAACAACGTAAGGCCGGATACTACAATTAGAAGGTGTGAATCTGCACTTTTAACATTAGCGACTGGGTACTACTAAAAGTCTAACTCAACACAAAAGAACCTGGTGTGGGCAAGCTAAACCCAAATTGGGAAGGACCACACAGAGTAATAAAAATCAACAGACCAGGAACATACTGGTTGGAAAACAAACAGGGTGAAATGCTACCTCGACCATGAAATGTAGAACACTTGAAAAAATATTATCAATAAAATCCTTTACTCTTGAATTCAAAACGACAAGATTTCAATCAGAACAAGGAAGTCAGATTAAAAACCCAACTTATGAAAATACTCAACACGGCTAGAGTATCGAGCAAAAAACAAATATATGTATCAGATAAACGAGATCAATCACGAAGTAATAAAGTACCATGACATAAAAGCCAGACTTTTTTCTCATCGACTGTAATGTGCGACATCATAAACCGAATAAAGAATCAGATTTCGTAAAAATAGCTTTTACACGACTAGAATGTTGAACATCGAAGCCATTCGTGAAAATTTGGACGAACGAGTCAGAAATCTGCCAGGAGTGTTGTAAATAAAAAGCTAATAAGCTAGACATACTGGACACAACAAATGCAAAATATAAAATTTCCATTGATCTTCTAAAAAAGAAGATTACAAAAAATAATTAAGAAAAACATCGACATCAGCAACATCTTAAGGTAGTATGGGCTCAGAAGGTTCTCCGACAACCGGATCACTCAGTGAATCTTGAACGACTTCTTCGACATCATCGAATTCTTGCTTTGCAAAGCAACAATATTCGAACATGTCTAAACCTTGCATCTCTAAGAAATTCAAGAAATCGCGGCGACCATCGACCACTTTTTTCCAATATGCGCCCTCTTTTGCCTTCAGCATTTCAATAATAGATGACAGCTCAGCTGGGGTCGACACTAATTCTCTGTCAATGATCGCAATTTGGCGAAGACCTCAAACTTGGTCTTGACAAATTTGGAATTCAGCTGAGCATTTTGAATAACAGAAACCTTAAGACTGGCAGAACATTCCTCAGCAGAATGAATGGCCTCATCATGTTCAACCTTTCGGTCAGACAACTCTTTCTTAGCAGCATCTAGATGGGATCGCAACTTACCCAGTTCCACTTCAGACGTTTCGAGATTAGAAGCAAACATATCATAAATGGCCTCGAGTTCCCTCAATGATGTTTGTGCAGAATCTGTAGCCCTTTTATATTTTATGCACTGCGCCTTCAACAAATCAAATCGGCATAGAACATGAGAAGGACCAGGATGTCTTGCTAGCTCCTGCTCAATGAGCACCACCTGGTCACGAGCAACCTTACAATCCGACCCCATTACGGCCACATAAGTAAGATGGGTCATCCCCTCCATAAGGTGTTGGAGAACCTCATGAATATGACCACGTGGCGAGTGTACAAGCATAAGAGCCCCATTAGCCAACCGCCCATGACAACCGCCAATAAGGTTGGAAGCGTTGTCCTACACATCAACCTCGGAAGGCCAAAAAAACTCCCCCGGCATAGTCAAAGCATGACGGAACGTGGAGGGAGTAGCAGGCGATCCCGCGGTCCCAACCACGACAGAAGAAACAGTAAGCTTGAAGTCTCGAGCTTGGGTAACAACTCGATCCTTTATTGTCGAATCGTACCCAAAGTAATCCAAGGTCTTAGTAGTACCCTTTGGATTCTCAGACTGCCAAAGACCAAGTTGAAGATTTTTGTTTTCAATAATGCACGTCATCAATCATCAGGCCAGCGGAAACGGGCAAACCATAAAAGGCAACAAGATTTTTCTCGTGGTCATTTAGAGGACGGGAAATTTCCTTCTTACTCCGTTCGAGAACTCGATTTACTTCCTCGTCCTCTCGAGCAGAAGAGTCA
Organism: Berberis vulgaris; assembly: GCA_963556465.1. Lineage (NCBI taxonomy): Eukaryota > Viridiplantae > Streptophyta > Magnoliopsida > Ranunculales > Berberidaceae > Berberis > Berberis vulgaris. Next base: position 61,756,663 of record OY747126.1, read on the forward strand.
CTTTCCATACCACGACCTCCTTTTCGGAGAGAGGCAAGATGAGAGGGAGCCCTAGCAGTGTCAAGAACTGAGAAGGCGAGCTTCTTCCTCTTCGAAACACGACCATAGCTCACGGCCAACATCTTGGAAGGGCTGGGAGGCCTAAGAACTTTCCTTTTCCTAACAATCGAGTCGGTACTCCCAGAACCTCGGGCAACAACAAAAGTAATTTGGCCTACATGCTCATCAACGGGACCCTCTATATGGCCGACATCCACATCACCAACGCGTGCGTTAGTCACCTCTAAGGCATGACCGATAGTAGGCTTCGCGCGACCCGTTTCACCCGATGAATATAAGCCACCACGGATAATGACATCCATAGTAAGAAAATCTTCCATTGAGAGTCAAGGAAGATCGCCAAATTGACTATAGAACTCTTGTTCTTCCAAATACGATGACAACTCGACTCTCTTAGGCTTCCGAAAAGATCGCAAGATCTAATTTCCGTGAAACCTGAAGTAATTGGAAGAAAGGGACGTGTAGAACCAGGACCTTGACCAGCCCCATACTCCCCTCGTAGGTCCTTGAAACAAGAAGGCGAGCGAAGGCAACATGTGCGATTGGCGTTTACGCTAAACCCTACCAAAGAATGCAAAACCCTGGCATTCAAAGGGATATGAATTGTAGCAGCCCTTGCTAAAGTCGCAATTATCAACTTCAAACCGTTAGGGACCAGTTGGGCCGGGGTGATGCCAACCGAATCTAAGTACTCCCAAATGATTGCAGGAGCCGAATGCATAAAATCGGAGTGGAACATACCAGGGTGCAAAACGATGTACCCATGCTTTGGACGACAAGGATTGTCTCCCTTTTCGGGGAGAACAATTTCTAGATCGGTCGGCAACGAGTAGTCATGACGGGTGTTATCTAGAATCACATTCGTTCCCCGCCTAGGCAAAAAGAAAGCTTCACAAGCATCAAGAACATCATCGCTCAAAACCCTTAAGCTAGACATGATTGTAGAGCAAACGCGAGGAATCAAGGAATCAACAACTAGAAAATGAAGAAGTGCAAAAGAAAGTAAAACACACACACTCAACTTCTCTTTTTATAAGGACGAGCAACAAAAGGTTCGTTATTGGGAGAACGTGCAAGATATGACAGTCGCATGAAATCCCAATAATCGCGCTAAAATGAGTAGGTGGAAAGAACTTCGGAGAGACAACAACAACAACAACAGATAGTAAGAGCACTAAATGTGTTGTAATGTTGAAATCGAAAACAAAACCGCCACACAGTTAGTGGATACTTGAAATATCCACTAAGGGGGAGTAGTTGATGATATATCAAAATGGACTGATCATCACGGCCATACACGTGGTAGAGAATGTCCATCACGAGGATATGACGTCCCATCTATTAGGCTAGCTCATAAAATCCAAGAAGAGTGAAGCCAACCACAGAGGCCCAGACAAGGCCACTATAAGAAGATATAATCAAAGCCCGAATCCAGGCCCAAATGAACCAAAACCCAAATCCAGACCCGACATGAGTTCTCTAATAAATAAGATGAACATTGCACCAAAAAGAGTCATTGATGGAGTTACGCCTCCACAGACTAATCTCCATCAAGGAGAAGATTGTTGGGAGAAACATCTCCTTCCGTTGCGCCTTACATGCTTAAGTCACACAGAGAACTAATTGTGACCATTATAAAAGGTAAATGGAACATTCCATACAAGTATGCAACTTTAACTGAGTTTTGTTCAGATTTACTTCCTTCTTCAAACATAGTTGTTGACTTAAGCATCGGAGTGCCTTCGGCCACAAAAAGATGGTTTTTGGCAATCTAACATTTGTTTTGTAGGTTAAACTCACAGGAAGACAATTTTTGGACGCATCAATAATATATTTCATCCATTTAAAAGTATCAAAAAGATGCTCTTACATGTTTAGTTTCTTATTGAAAGTACTGCAAGATCTTTTTTGTTGACATATATATATATATATATATATATATATATATATATATATATATATATATACATACAGTGTTCTAAAACACACTAAGCGGTGGACGGGCGGCGAGCAGGAGACTAGTGCCCAGAGGACTAGGCGGGGGCCTAGGCAGTTATTTATTTAATTATTACAATTGATAATTTATAAAAGTTAAGTATAATAGCATATAAGTTACTTCCAATTCAATGCCAAGATGCATATACAAATTTATTAATTTTATTTTTATTTTTTTTGAACTGAAAATATAAAAAATAATAATAAAAAAACCGCCTCAGAGGCTGCCTAGCGCCTAGACCTTTTTTAGAACACTACAATATATATATATACACACTAGAGTATGCCCCGTGCCGTTGGCACTCCACATAATTTTATTTTTGCTAAATATTGTGTACTGACCACCTCCGTCACTATCCCCATTTTCGCTCTCAATTAGTATTGAACTGTAAGCCTATTTTAAGGTAAAAATATATATTATACATTTTAGGGTTGGACTCAGTCAAATTTGAATTAGTTCTCCCCCAATCTTTGAATTCGCCAAAACATAAAGTTTAGCGTTTTTGTTAAAATGTGCGTTAAGATGCCCAAATCATTTTTTTGGTATGATCGGCCGGTTTCATTGCTTTGAAAAATATTAAAGACGTGAAGTACATTATATGTTTTTTAATTATAAAATATATATTTTTAAAATTTTAGCGCTTGTATTGATCATTGATTTTGTTGGAAATATTTTCAAAATTGCATTTCAACGATATTAATTTTACCAAAATTTGACAACGATTTAGATAGTTATGATAAGTTTCATTTTGCTAAAAGGAAGATACATTATTTTCTCTCTCCGCCACATGTACATTCCACCAACTTTTTTCAAAAGTTTTCGTTATTTTTGCCATTCTACATGTTTTATAATTACAAATATGCCATCATAGAAAATGAATCTCAACTCTCAAATTCAATACATTTTCCAACTTTCAATCCTAACCATCTTTTATCTCTAATCCTTTTGATTTGACTTTGTCCCAGTCAACAATGAATAGTAAAACACCACTATAAATAGTAATATATATATATATATTATAAATACATATTAACTCATTGTATTATTATTTTTAAAATAATAAGAAGCTAATTTTTGTAGTATTTTTATTGTCTAGGCAATTATGAGAGGGTTGAAGGTATGGCCTTGTGCTTTTTGTGAGACTGCGGGCACTTCGAATGGATGTAATTGGAAGGACTTGTGTACATTTGTGAAGAAGACTTTATAAAAAAATTAGGAACTTAGAAATCCAGATATTAGCATGTATGATGTTGTGCAAAATTCAACTGTAATAATCACTATATTTTATCAATGTATGAGTTTTGTTTTTAAGGAACTTGGTATATATATGTTATTTTCTTATTAAAAATGACTGACGATACCAGTCTTTTACAAAAAAAAATTGGTATATATTTTATCAAAAATTTGAATTCTTTCTTATTTGTTTGATAGTCATTTGCAAGGAACTTGGTATATATGTTATTCGAGGAGCATATCAGGTAGAAGGATTCCTATAAATCAATGTATGAGATTTGTGGGAATTTTTTTTTGAAATCGTATTTCTAAATAAATGACCAACGATACCTGTCTTTTTTAATAATTTTCTTGACTAGCAGTGACCGTCGATAATGAGCCTATTCTTTTGGTTGGCACCGACTGTGAAAGTTTTTTTTGTATACATCATACCCAACGATCCACATGATGGTCTAGAACTGTCGAAAATTTCAATTTGATGGTTTTTCAAAAAACTGCGATTATGACGTAGTGATTCTTACTTATGCTAGTGTTATCACCAATGTGTATTTGTCAAGAATTGCAATGAACCTGATTCACCGGCTATTTGGTTACATAGAAGGGCATTTTCTCTGTGAAAACCGCATCTTCATCACCCACTTGATGTACCATCGAATTCTAACAATCTGAACTATATAACTCCCCTTCCCCAAATGAACAGTGAAGATGTATTCTTCAACTCAAAATTTCTTTCTTGTTTTGCCCTCGTCTATTACTAATAATTACATGTGAAGCCAATAAACCTATGAATAGTATTGGGGGTATTTTTGTCTTTAATTAAAAATACTATTACACATTTGTCTTCAACATAATTTTCGGGTTCCGACAATGCCCTTCAAACTTTATGATATTTACAAAAACAAATCAAAAGGTGGTAAAAGCGATAAAGGGTGTTATTGTCTTTATACAAAAACTCTATTTCATTTTTTTATACTTTTGCCCTTCAATTATCTATAAATTAAAAATAGGCCCTTACATCTAACTTTTACACTTTGCCTTCTACATTTCATAAATTTTACAATCTAAACCAGCCAATCTTAACCATTGATTTATTATATCTAAGCTCCTAACATAATTTATTTCCACCCTCTCAATTATATATAAATTATAAAAAAAAAATCTTATAATACTAACTTTTTTTAACCAGTTAGCCATTCATATTTGATATCTTACAATAAAAATCAGTTTCTCTGAAACATTGGTTAATTATACTTAAGTCTCTAAAATAATAATTTATTTGAAGTCCTCTAATTATCTATAAACTATACATTGGCTTTTAAAATAAAAAATAAAAAAATACTGAATGTCCACACACGTAGAGCGCGCCCACCCGTAATGCATATAAATCCTTAATCAATGTTATTTGGACCATCAAACCCCCCTTAGGATTCATTAGGTGGGAATTCCTCCTGTTTTAGTTACTATTACTAATGATTTTTTTTTTTTTTATAACATCATGTAAATGGCCAACCTGATACAGTGGTGCTTCTAGCGGTGGATATATCTTATGGAGGGTTTCCTCAAGATTTGAAAGAGTTTGTTGTAACTTATGAGACGATTATTATTAATTTAGGTGGCGATACGCTCTAGGACAACAATTTGTTTTTATTATGGTGGACTGCATTGATGTCGTACAAGCTTTGAGAGGATTCACAAATCACCTAACTTGTAACCACAATGTTTTTAAGGGTCATTTGCATTTTGCCCCCTTTTATTAATGGCGTTTTGAGCTTTACCCCCATTACAAATCGTATTGCATTTATCCCCAAGATTAGTAGTCAACGTGCCTTTACCAAAATACCTTTGAGAAATCAAAGACTGAGATTGAATTTTTCGTATCTCGAACATCTCATCTCGAGGAAATCCTAAGGCCCAACTGAAATCATAATCGTATTTTGAGGAAAATCAACAGTTGATTTTAAAAAAAATTGCATCTTAAACAACTCAGCTTTAGATAAATCAACGGTCCAAATTTAATCGTACACACATCTCTAGGTAAATCTAACAGTCCAAATTTAATTGTGTGCGCATCTTGAAGTAAATCTAATGATCCAGCATGCATCTTGAGGAAAGCCTGACAATTCAGATTTATTTGTGCATGCATCTCAAGGGAAATCTGACGGTTTGAATTTAATTGTGCATGCATCTCTAAAAAACTTTTGGATGACCTTGTATTAGCTATTTATTATAGACGACATACTGCAAATTACTCAAAAAAACTTCCACCTCTTCTGTTTTACATCGGCGCCATCGTCGACAAAGGAGGAAGAAAATGATGAAGGAAGATGAGGGGCTGTGAAATAGAGGAAGAAGAGGAAGGAAAAGAGAAGGGAGGGGTTGTGAAACAGGGAAGGAAGGAGGAGGGAGGAGGTGGAAAGAGGAAGTGGAGGAATGAGGAAGAGGATGGAAAATGAAGGGGGAGGTGGTGGCGAGGCTGTGAAACAGAGGAGGAAGAAGGGGAGGAGGTGGCAGCAGAGCTACGAAACATATGAGAAAGAAGTAGAAGAGTACGAAGGAGTGAAGTTTTTTTTGGGCAATTTGCAGTATACCCCTATAATAAATAACTAATACAAAGTCACCCTAGATTTTTTGAGATGCGCGCACAATTAAATTTAGACAGTCAGTTTTCCTCGAGATGCATGCATAAATAAAGTTGACTCGTTTGATTTTTTTCGAGATGCGTGTTGGATCGTTAGGTTTACTATGAGATGCACACACAATTAAATTTGGACTGTTAGATTTATCTAGAGATGTGTGTACGATTAAATTTGGACCGTTAGATTTTCCTCGAGTGAATTGTTTAAGATGCAAAATTTTTTAAAATCAACTGTTGGATTTTCCTCGAGATACGATTATGATTTCAATTGGGCCTTAGGATTTTTCTCGAGATGAGATGTTCGAGATACGAAAGCTCAGCTTTTGATTTCTCAGGGTATTTTGTTAATCTGTTTTGAAAACAGACGGTCAAGGCACGTTGACTGCTAGTCTTAAGGGATAAATGCAATACGATTTATTATGGGGGGTAAAGCTCAAAAAGCCATTAATAATAGGGGGAAGATGCAAATGACCTTTTTTTAAATCAAACTTCCACTCCTATTTTGTTTTAGAGAATTGTAATAGAATTTTCTCTTTTCTTATTCATCGGTTTGGTCGCACTTTCTTTCTTCTTTGATGTCTTAGTTTTATTGGTAATGTAATTAGTAGTTTCTATCATATTAAAAAAAATTAGGGTTTTTTTTATTTGACACTCATTAGTTTATACCTATTAGAGTTTGACATTCTTTTTGAAAACTAATTGAGTCTAACACTCGTTTTTTGACGAAACCTTAAGTCCACGTCAGTGATCGGTCAAGACTATTTTTTGTACCATTTTGCCCTTACCTTGGGTTTTTTTTTTTAATTGAGTATAATTTTTTGAACCCTAAAATCCAAAATTGCCCCCACCCCACTCCCACCAAAAATTGAGTCTAAAATAGAAATGTTCTCTCTAATAAAAATCTTTTCCTTGGTGTAATCAAACAATGAAAAAAAATTCAAAATTTTTTTTCCATGAATTTGTTTTTGATTAATTTTCTAAAAATCAAACACACCAAGGAAAAAAAAAATTTATGTTTCAATTTCCTGCTGAATTTTACCCAATGTTTAGTAATCATGCCCAAATTCAACAAGTTAAACCAATACATGAATCATTTACTTGTCTAATAAGTATGTTGAATCACCATCGCTTAAGTTGAAACGATTGACTTAGATTGAAAGCATTGGGTTGATTAGTCGTACAATAACCAAGTTTGTGAAAGTGTCTAGCCGCTCATTTAAAATGTTTTGTCAATGTCAATTGCCTCAAATACAGGTAGACTAACCAAACCTACTAAACTTTATGTCATGTTAACCTATCTAATTTAATTAAGAGTTAATTGCAATTTGCCTTATAATATATGTCATATTCAACATTGCCCTCAATTAACATTCATATTGCACTTTCCCTCCTAAAACTAACAGTCAACGTGCTTTGACCGTCTGTTTTAAAAATCTTTCATCTTAAAGAACTCATCTCAAGGAAAATCTAACGGTCCAAATTTAAAACAGACGGTCAAGGCACGTTGACTGTTAGTCTTAGGGGGTATTTTGGTAATCTGCTTTGAAAATAGACAGTTAAGGCATGTTGACTGTTAGTCTTAGGGGGGAAGTACAATATTAATGTTAATTGGGGGCAATGTTGAATATGGCATATATTATAGGGGAAATTGCAATTAACCCTTTAATTAAACCCGATGTTGTTTAAGTCACCAAACCCATACATCACCACTGACACTAAGTGATGTTGTCCTTGACCAGTTAGAATCCCTCAAGCTACGACTTAAGGACCGAAATGATCAGTGATGGAAGAAAGATGAAGACTTTTGCCTCGTTGAATCCTCAACATCAGAATCCAATTTGCCATTAGTTCAAGAAGGAGAGTAGGAATATAAAGCTAGAGATGTCCTGGTTTTTCCTTTTTTTCACCAATAGTACCCAAAGATATTTAGATTTTCAATGCTAAAGCTATGGTTTTTCCATTTTTTTGCTAAGTTCAACTTTAGACTCCTCATGGATGGATAGAATAATTTCCCTGAAACTTGGCAAACCTAGTAATTATTGATCAATCAAGCGAACCCAAATCTAATCCAGACTTAGTTGGTTCCAAGTTCTTTTACTCTCAATCAAAACACATACAATCCAAATCTGTGGCGAAAGACGAAATTACAACCAAATCCACCATTAATTTGAATCCGAGAGATTCTCCATCAAAACTTCACAGCTAGATATTGCGAATCTCAGTTGGTCACTTCAATCTTGCTAGAGAAACTGATATCACTCGATCTTACTAGAAATTGAGCCAGAGAAATTGTTCTTCATTGGAGGAAGATAGATCGATCTCTCTAGAGACTGAAAGAGGTCGAACTCTATTGGAGGAGAAACTAATCGATAGAGAGGCAAAGATCGATCATATTTCAGGAGACAAAAATAACAATGTTTCAAGATGGATCACACAATGACTTGGGGCCTTCCCTCCCATTTGGATGTATCTCACATTATCTTCTCCTCAAGTTATTTAACTAAGACACCGATGGATCACAGAAACGTGGCGGTTTCGGGTGACTCTATGTGTGGACATGGTGATGGCAATGGGGGTTGGGATTTGGGGTAGGGTTCCTGCTGGTAGAAAGAAGAAGAGCTGCAGGGAGAATGAGAAAGAAGATAAAAGAAAGGAAGGGTTGGAGGTAATTTTGGATAAAAAATTAGACTTAATTAAAAAATAAATTAAAAACTAAAAGTAAGGGCAAAATGGTCTAAAATTTAATCTTGACCCGTCAATGATGTGGACTTAATAGTTCCGTCAAAAAACGAGTATTAAATTCAATTAGTTTTCAAAACGAGGGCCAAACTCTAATAGATACAAACCAATGAGTGCCAAACTCAACAAAACCCTAAAAATTATAGAAAACATAATGCCATTTGGTGCATGTGATAAAAAAAATACGGGGGTGGCAATATCCGACATTCTACCCACCCATTTGAAGCAAATGAATGATGGATCCATTGGCTGGGCCATAAGCCCACAAGAAGAGAACCCTATCTTCGAAGCTTTATAAGGATCATTCCATCTCCTTCGTAAGCCCTAATTGGGTTATCTTCCTTCAGTGCAGTGAACGCCGTAAGTGAGCGAGCGAGAGAGGTATTTAGTACTCGCTCTTCTCTGATCTTCTTCACCGCACATCTTCACTATTGATTTGTTTCACTAATACAAAGATTAAAATCATCTCAGATCTTGATCATCAAAGATGTCTTCAGTCGGAGAACTAGCCTGCACTTACGCCTGTTTGATCCTTCACGACGATGGGATCCCCGCCACTGTAAGCCTCTCTTCTCTTCTGTTTCATAATGGGTTTTCAGTTTTGTTTATGGGTTTTCAGATTTGGGTTCGTATTTGTTTATTTTATGTTCTAACAGTCGGAGAAGATCGCTACTGTGGTGAAAGCCGCAAAGGTTTCCATCGAGCCATACTGGCCTGGTTTGTTCGCTAAGCTAGTTGAGAAGAGGAACGTTGAGGATCTCATCATGAACGTTGGCTCTGGTGGCGGCGGTGGTGCTGTTGCCGTCTCTGCTCCTTCTGGTGGTGGTGCTGCCCCTGCAGCAGCTGCTGCTGTTGAGGAGAAGAAGGTATCTTTTCAACCTATTATTAGTTTCTTAGTTACTGTTAAGTGGAGATTGAATGGGTTGATGCATTTGTTTGATGTTGTGTGATGAAAAAAATCAAACAGATTCTCAATTGATATTTTTATTATTGAGATTAAACCGTGATTTTTACCAGCTACTTCTGACACATCTTCAAGTACACAACCCCGCAATCTATATGTTTATTTTTTGTTATTTGATTCAATTTTTGAGTAACAGGGAATGGCCTGTGATGTATAAACGATATTTGCTACCCTTGATGGGGTTTTAGATGAACCTTATTTGATGATTCATATCCACCAATATCTCTGAGGCCATTCTGTTTAATTTAAGTTTCTAATTTCTTATTTTGTTTGATAAAAAGGTTAGGATTAATGATTTTAATTATGTGCTACATTTAATCTCAAGCTTTACTTTCAGGGTTTAGAAATTCTTAGATCTGAATTTGCATTGTTTGATTTATATTTGCAGGAAGAGCCCAAGGAAGAAAGTGACGATGATATGGGATTTTCACTTTTTGATTAAGAGGCACCCCTTGCAGTATGAATTTTATATGTTTGAATTTAGGGTTTTGTTTAGAGTTAGCTTATATATCCTCGTGAGATTGTACTGAATTACCCCCTTGAGGATTTTTGGTGTTAGTGTTTGTGTTGAACCATTTATGGTAGAAAGTTCAAAAGCCTGTCTGATTGTTTAATTTTCAATGTGAAACTTCAGTCTTAATACCAATTTTCTGTTTACCTCGTTTCGGTTCAGGATAACATCTGATGGATCATGTGCCTGTGATATTGATTCTAATGTTTTTGTCTTATAATAACATTTGCGTGCATATTTTTTTTTATTGTGGTCCTGTCTGGAAATTGGTTTATAGTTGCCTGTTGATATGAAAATTTAGATACTGGTTTAGTATTAGCTTAGAAGGCATTGGATTCTTCATTCATTCGGTCTTTTAATAGATCAATTGTATCATTAAAGCTAGATAGTGAATTCAAGCATCTCTGCATGAGGGTGGATGAGTTGATGCATATATTTATCATCTTTCTCAATTATTTATGTTTGATTTTCAATTGTAGTTGATTGCGTTGGTCAATTAATGGTTTTCCCCCCAATTCTTTTTACCTGATATGTGATGAACAGATTAATGTTGCACAGTATATTTTAATACACTAGATTTACAGGATGTTCTTATTGAAGTCATCTTTAAATAGTGTCTTTTGTTTTTGTTTTTGTTTTGCCGGTGTTTAGGATTATCATCTTTAAATATTTTAGTACACTAGATTTACAGCATGTTCTAATTGAACATTCTAAAGAGGAAAGACGTCCTGCATTTGCCCCAAATACTCCAAAACCAAAATTAGATAAACTCCTTTTGCTCACAGAAAGTACAAGCTGGATATTTATAATTAGGTTATTATTGTTCTTAGATTGCACTTGCATTTGTTGGTGAATCTTTAATTGGGTTTTAAAGATTGGTGGATTTCAAATGGAATACTTCTGCTTCCTACAAATTAAGCAGCAGATATGAACGGAAAAAGGAACATTCCCTCAATTCATTAGACCATTGCAGTATCTCATGCAATCATAATTTCATTTAAGCTTGGTAACAAAGAATGTGAGTCAGAAAATGTTTTTCACCCTGAGATTAAAAATGTGCACGTATGTTTGCTGATGTAATTACATAGCTCCCCCAATAATTATTTGCTACAATTTTATATAAAACCAAGAGAACAGAGATCGCTACACATAATTTCATGTTCGTTCTCTCGTACTCTTCTTTTTTCACTTTTGATAGAGAATTTTCAAGATATTCTCTCTTGAAAGCTCAAATTCTCTCACAAATTATTTGTTTGTCATACGACACTAATTAATTCACATTATAAATTTTTAGGGCTTTATTAAATTTGAAATTGAGTCATATAATAACTAAATGAATAAATACGGGGGTGTCAATATGATCTTGTGAAAATCCTAATTATGTCGGGTTTTGCCTTTAGGTTGGTTAAATAGATATTTGAATCTTTTCAGCAGTATACAAAGTTTGTAAAAAAAAAAAAAAAAAAAAAAAGGGTGAAGAAGAAAAGGACCCAAGGAAGAAAGGAAAAGGAAAAGAAAGTGTTTTTTTTTGTGTTTGGGTAGATCCAATTGATGAAAAGTTATGAATTTGTTGTCAAGTTTTGTTTTTATCAGTTTGATAATAAGAGTTTATAGTATTTGATGTTTAGTTCAGTATGCATGTTAGATGATTGCATAAATTGGGGTTTTGATGTTTGGTTCAATATTGATGTTTCAATAATTGGGATTTCTCTATTGTTAGTGCAAGTTTTCCCTTTTTAACATGAAGTCTATCGAGATCCTTTCTTGGAGAGTATGGAGAAATTCTTTTTTGATAAAAACCCAATCTGAATCAAGTTTCCTTATCACTTTGGAGACAAACTCTAATACTGTTGGAGAAGTCTAGAACTAGAGAAACAACATTCCCATGAAAATAGTAACAACAAGCAACATGAAAAACAATAGGAAAGCAATGGAACATCGATTTCAAGGTTATCACGTCACGTGAGATGCCAATGGATATCTCCTCTAGACTTCTTGTCAAGTCTGTGGGGATGTATAGGTGTATTTCCAAGCCCGGGGTTGAGAAATCTCTCCAAATGCACGTTCACCCCATCCATCTCTGCCTCTCCTTTGTACTCTCATAACTCTCTAAGAAGAATATACTCTCACTCACTTTCTATATTCTAAGCCAGAGAGAGAGCCTTTTCTGCTTACCATCAGCAGTTCATTCAAAGAAGTTATGCCTCTTTAAGCCATGAAAATTGATTCAGCAAGTCATGAGAAGGTCGAATGGCTAAATGCCTTACCTATGAGGTTTAGAGACAAGGTAGTAGGGATTATAAAGAAGTTTAAGAAAATATGACAAGATGATCCAAGACGAGTTTTTTTATTCGCTCAAGGTGGGGATAGCTCTGTTTTTGGTTTCTTTTTACTATTACTTTAGAACTTTGTACAAAAGTTTTGGAGACCTTGATATCTTGGCAGTTTTAAGTGTCTGTTGGTAAGTTATCCCATAATTAACATCAAAACATCCCTTAGTTTAATGATGAAGTCACACTTTGGACCAAAATGGGCATGGAAAATAATGTGGACAACATAATTTTCAGGAGCAACATTCAGTAAATGTTTGACATACTTTTTGGAGCTTGTCTAACTGGCGAGGAAACCAGCGAGGGAGGGAGTGGGAACCCTCCATCTCCATTGGGATGCGTGAAAAGGGATGAAGGCACCCATCCCGAGGGGGATGGAGGGTTCCCACCCCCTCCCTCGCTGGTTTCCTCGACAGTTAGAATTTTTGTACTTTTTGGCATACTTTTTTTTGGAAAACCATGATGCTTGACATTATATCAGATACACTTCACAGCACAGGTCATCATCTTGAAATCCACCCAATGCAATACTTTTCTATGATCAAATGAATTATGAGAGTTTGCATATCTTATATGTATCATTTGATTTACGTTATTGGTTGCTCTAAGCTTTGATGTTTGACATTATACTTCAATGCTATACTTCTCCAAAGGAATGAGTGAATTTACTTATGAATGACAAAATGTCATTGGGAATGAAAAATGAAATATAAAAAATAAATGATATTGATAAACTTCGATTCCTGAAAATTTAACTACCTGGAACTGTATCACTTAGAACTACCACACCTATTTTGTTTATTATTTTTTCATCTCTTATAGAGAAACTAAATAACATGCGGGTTGTCTTGTGGAGGTGGGGCGCCTATTTCTTATAGAGAAACTAAAATAACTTTCGGGTTAGTCTTGTGGATTGATAGCCCAAGAGTGATTATTATTTTTCCATCTCTTTGATATTTTTTCGTAAAAAATGTGTCGTGACTTTATGTGCATTGATAGCCCAAGAGTGGCTTTTGGTACTCATATAGTTAGGAGTATCCGGTGATGCATGCCTATATGTGATGTGTCCCCACTTGGGCATGGATGACGGAGAAGTCCTTCTTTATATGGGAGAGACATACGGGCATGTATGTTCGACACGAAGGTGGTGCGAATGTGGTATCGTCTAAGTGATCAATCCGTTAAAAATGAATAATATGCTTAAGTCAAATAATGTGCGAAGATAACTGTATTAATTATTAAATTACATCTATATTGTTTATAACCCTACCCATGCAGGATGACAAATCCACTAATATTTCTGCAGGTCAGACTTGTCATAGTCAACATCTACAGAGTAAGTACCAGTAAATACATATTTATTTAGTAAGACGACATGATTGCCTCGTGGAGGAACTATCTGTTTGTTTTGGTTATTTTGTCGTACTATATTTTTCTGTTATGTCATGCTATTTCTTTTATTGATTTTTTTGGGAACAAAGAATTTCACACCAGCTTAATTGCTGACCCAAGTGGGCTTTGGCTTCTTGGGTACATTCCTTTGGGAATATAGTCGACTAGCAAATGAATGTACCCGACTAGCTTGTTTCAGGATTTAGTAGTTTCAAGTGAGCTTAGAGAAGTTCGTTTCGTACGTGATGAGCATTGATGAGGAGTTGCACATTGTTCGAGAGTCTAGGTCATTTTGTTTGTAGGTGACAATTTAAATCTTTTGTAAAAGAACTTGGAGTTTTATTTATTATTTATTGGGAGAGATACATCCGTGATTAGTTGAATTTGTTAGAGTTGGTTCTACGAGATTTAATATTTTTTTTCCTTCCTTTTGATGGGCTTTTAGATCAGTTGTTTTATTTCCTTATCATCTGGTAAATTGTGCATTGAATTATTTCTCGTAGATGCCAACTGTTACTTTTAGTGAATGACAGTTCATATCTCGAATTTTGAAAAAAAATGAATAATCCTACGTGAATTTTGGAATTTTTGTTTTCTTCGAAAATTGGGGCGTGACACGTACTCTGTTAACATTTAAAGCTCAATACATGACATTGTAGACAACTGCAAAATATGATTGAAAACCACTACTCTAGTCTGTAATTTACCCATACCCAAATGTAAACCTTGACGAGCAACAAAAAGTTTAACTCGTGAGAGTTCCAATAGCCAGAACAGTGAATGTCTTTTATCACACACTCGTGCTTCCCATGTTTAGATTTATTCAATTCAGCAGTTAAGCCCTTGTAGCTGTATGTTGTAGTTCTTCTTCAGCTACTTGACCATGGGGCAAGGTGCTCACCTTGGCATGCCGGCAAAAATATGAAACTCCCCCTTTGCCATTGCAGCTGCTTTGAGTACTATAAACAAACATTCAAGGCAGGACCCCAAAATACAAAATACATACAGCTGATGGATAGAAGGGAAAACTGACTTCTCTAGACACGTAAAGGATGGAAAATGCTGAAATCTCCACTAGCAACACCCAAATTCTAATAAGCCAAACCTAGTATTGATGAATCATTTTCTGTTCTCCTTGAATTTCACCCGGGTCATCGAGGGTAGGTTGGAGTTGTTAGAGCTGATTGAAGAGGACCACCATGCTTGATTTCACTTATTACAAAAAAGTTGCTTATGCAAAGTTTGACGATGCAGAAGCTTCTGATCAAGCGCCCACAACTGGTGATTTAGGACAAACTCCTGACGCTGCTGACCCATCCCCCGTAATCTCTTTTGATGTAAACTGGCCTTTCAGCCACTGGAACCGATCCTCCCCAACATATGTAATCTTTGAGTTATGAATGAAAGAAAGTTTGTTAAGTAGCATTTCACACTTGTACTTTCTAGAATTTAGCTGCTGAGTTTTCTTTGTGTTGCTATGCTGCTGCGTTGGTCGTTAGAAAGGTAATTTTCCTAGGAGATCCAGAAGTTATCACACTTCTTATTTCTCAGGCCATCTTAACCCGCTTTTGATGGACTAGGCTATAGGTCGGACCAAAAGTTGTCTTCATCAGTCTTCACGAGCTAACTAAACTTTAGTTAGGTTCGACCACCATTGTTTATAGTCGGACAATGATCCCTGGCAAACCATCTTGATCAGGCTCCATGAGCTCTGACTAGACTCCCATTTCTAAGCCATTTTTATCCGATCTTGGAAAATTAGGCGTTAGAGCGAATCTGAAGTCGTCTTCATCAGTCTTCATGAGCTGACTAAACTTTGGTCAAGTTCGACCACCATTTTCTATGGTAGGACAATGATCCCTGACAAGCCATCTTGATCAGGTTCCATGAGCTCTAACAAGACTCCCACGCTCTAAGCCATCTTTATCCGATCTTGGTGGACTAGGCGTTAAAGCGGACCAGAAGTTGTCTTCATCAGTCTTCACGAGTTGACTAAATTTTGGTCATATTTGGCTATAATGGCCTTGGGTGTGTAAATCTGACTTGGGTGTCCCGATTTATTTAACTCACTTAGCGGTCTGATCCAGAGATCAAATTGGCGGGTTTGATGCTTAAATTAGATTGTAATAAATTGATTGGATACCCAATTAGATTTGAAGAACATCGGTGAAACTTTAGCAAAACAAAATACCCTTTATTGATAATATTTCTTTAGGTGTTCTACATTCCATGGTCGCTTAAGGTTTTCACCGTTCATGTTTTCTAGCCAATATGTTTCTGGCGTGTTGACCTTAGTCACTTTGTAGGTCCCTTCTCAGTTTGGGTTTAGCTTGCCTGCACTTGTATCTTTAGTATTTTGCTGAGTTTTTCTGAGCACCCAGTCTCCCACTTTGAACTCCCGTGGCTTGACTTTCTTATTGTAGTACTGAGTCATTCTCTGTTGGTAGACGACTATCTTGGCAGAAGCCACATCTCTCATTTCCTCGAGGAGGTCTAGTCCGACACACAAAACTTCATCATTGTCATCTGACCTAAACTCTTCCGTTCTGAATGTCAACATCTCTAGATCAACTGAGATCATTGCTTCCGGTCTGTAAGCTAGTCGGGATTTTTTTGGTGGTCTGATAAGCCCAGAAAATTTTTGGTAACTCCGAAACCCACCGGTCGTTGGCCGCATCAAGTTTTCTTTTAAGCACTTCCAATTTGGTCTTGTTGGTGACTTCCGCCTGACCATTGGCTTCAGGGTGCCCTGGCGAGGAGAAGTGGTGGTTGATGCTAAGATTTTTTGGCTTCTACCTTCTCAGCTGGGAGCAGTGTTCTAAAAAAAGGTCTAGGTGGCCGCCTAGGCGTGGTCTAGGCGCTAGGCAGCTGGGAGCCGCCCAGGCGGGTTGGGCTGGCTAGGCGGCCTCCTAGGCAGGTTTTTGAATTTTTTTATTTCCAATTCTAAAAAATATATATAAAAATTTCAGACTTAATATTTTTATACATTTTGCATATGTATCTTGGCATTGAATTGGATGTAATTTATATGCTATTATGCTTAAATTTTATCGATTATAAATTAATAAATAAATAACCGCCTAGGCCCCCGCCTAGTCCTCTGGGCGCTAGTCCCCTGCTTTCCACTCGCTCACCGCTTAGCTTTTTTAGAACATTGGCTGGGATGACTCCGTTCTTGATGTACTCAATAATGAGATTCTTCCAGCGTCTCTTTACGTCTGTTGCGCAGTCATAGTTAGGTTCTTCTTTTTCCAGACTCAATTTTTCTTGGAACTCAATGAGCCCGTCTGATATCTCAGCCGTAGCTGAGGCCTTTTTGGCTAGTGTGTCAGCCATTTCATTGTTGTCTCTGGGAGATTGCAGGAGCTCTAACCTTTTATATCTACTTATGGTATTGACCACTTTCTCGTGGTAAGCCATCATTTTGGGATCCTTGCTGCTGAACTTCCCCTTGACATGGTTTACTACCAGTCAGAAGTCGCTGTAGAAGGTCAGTTCCTCTATTTTGATCCCCTTGGCTAGCTTTAATCCAAACAAGAGGGCATCGTACTCCGCCTCATTGTTTGAGGCGGGGAAGCCGAACTTGACGACTTTTTCCAAAATCACTCCGCTTAGAAAATGAAGAGTGACTCCAGCTCCGCTTCAATTGACTGTGGATGACCCGTCTCACCGCAGGATCCATCTTTGGTCATCTGACCTTTATTCTTGGTTGTCCTATTCTGGTTCCCCACAGTCAGTGATTTTGGCGATGAAGTATGCCAATGCTTGGACTTTAATGGTTGTTCTATCTTGATTCTCCCGCAACAGCTTTATCAGTTGTTTCGCTAGTTCTTTGCTCAGGCGAGAATCTATCTGGACGACTCTGTCGTTATTAGGGTTGTCGAGGTAGACCGTGAGCAATTCCTCGTCCAGCTGGCAGATATTAGGTCTTCCCCTCGGATTGATTGGAGTCTCATCATCCGAGCAAGGAGGTTCACCTTTTTTCTCTGGACCCAAGCTTGAAGATGTTTGAGCCGCGGGTTCGGACTGTGATTGCTAGTTGTCAAGCTGCTTCAGTGCTGGATAATGGCAGTCTCTTGCTTATGGCTGTTCTCCTCAAATGGTGCCTACTGCCTGATTGGCAGGGTACTTGATGCATTGATGCAAAGTGAAAACTACTGCTTCTATATGATAGAGCCAAGGCCTTCCAAAGATGATGTTATAGGTGGATGGGGCATCGACCACCATGAACCCCTGGAAGAGGATTTTATACAGTTGTGGCTCTCCCACACTACCATTAGTCTGATTTTCTTGGCAATGAAGCACATCCCCTTACTGAACTCTATCATGGGGGTGATTGGCGGGGGTCAAGTTTTCCTGTTTTAGTTGCATGTTGTGGAATAGGACGTTCAGGGAGTTCCCTGTGTCTACCAATGATCTCTTCACTTCCCACTTCCCTATGAGGACTGTGATAACTAGGGCGTCATTATGAGGAGAGTGGACGCCCTGGAGGTCTTTATCTGTGAATGTCAGCCACGGGGTCTGCTCTGAATACGAGCGTATTGCACTTGTCGGTCTTTGTAGGTGGACTGAGTTCGCATCTCATGGAACATCCTCTTTCGGGACCTGTTGGACTGCTCATCTTCCGAGCACGCCCCATGCAGAACATATATAATGTCCGTCGCCTTTTCTTCAATTTCTTTGACGACTTCTTCCCTTTCTTTTGAGTTTTTCTATATTGATCCAGTATTCAATCTTGCTCCTGAGATTCTTGCATTCTTCGGTGTCATGACCGCTGTCATTATGAAAGGAACCGTACTTGGTATTGTCTCGTCGAAAGGGATCTCTCCGGAGCTTGAAGGGCCACTTCACTTCTCCCCATTTCTTAATTGTATTGAGGACGTCAAAGAGGCTAGAGTTGAAGGGAGTGAAGGATTTGGATCCGACAAAGTTGGAGGCTTTATCTTGCCTCTTTGGTCAACGTCTGGCTTATTGTCATTCCGCTTCCTTTCGCTTTTGTCAACGCCCTCCTATTTATTTACCTCTTTTTTATCTTTGGGACCAGTGGAACATTTCTTGTTAGTTTCTCTCTCCTTTTTGTAGGCCAACATCTCCTCAAAAGTGATGTATTTTCTAGCGCTCTTCGGCAAGTCCGTCATGTCAATTGGAGGTTCCAGTGTGAGGAAGTTGTAGAATCAGCCTCTCCTCAGACCCGAGGTGAAGGCTATGACTGAAAATTCATCGTTGTAGCCATCGATCATAGTTAACTCATCATTGAAGCAATGACGTACTCCCTCAGTGTTTCGTTTAGCTTCTGCTTGAGGCTGAGCAAGTAATGCGGGCCCTTCCTAATCTGTTGGCTGCTGAAAAACTGAGTGATAAATGCTTTGGCCAGCGTGTGGAACAAGTCAATAAACCTCGGGGGAAGGCTGTAGAACCAGGTCAGCGCTGTTTTCTTTAAGCTGGTGGGAAATTTTTGGCACATTACTGTTTCAAATCCTTTTTTATCGCCATCACATGATGGTAATAACACATATGGTCGGATGGGTCTGTTGTCCCGTCGTAGAACTCCAGTTTTGGGGGATGAACTTATTTGGCAGTGGCACGTTCATGATCTGATCCGTGAACAAGGGACCGTAAGGTTGTATAGCACATTCGGATTGCTGGCCCCTAGACGGAGAGGATTTTGTGCATTGGGTTTGTCTGCCTTAGATGTTTGGTCTCAATGGACCCCTCCGGCCCCTTGGTTTCCGCCGTTCCTGGTCCCATGATAACTAGCATGGATACTGTGGCTCTCCTGAATGCGCCATCTATTCTCTTAGGGGGACAAGGTCCTTTCTACTTCCCGTCATCGTCTGCAGGTGGTAGGTTCTGGTGAGCTAGTGTCTCCACCACTCGAGAGATCTGTTGCATTTGGGCAAAGAGTTGATCCACCCTAGAGTCTTTCATGGCTGCAGCCGGTGCGGAGGCTTGGAGTTATTCTCCCCGCGTGGCTGGTACCACAGAGCTCGCAATACTGTGTCGGTTCGAGCGTTTGAAGACTCAGCGATTTCACCATCATTACGATATCTTGTGGTTACCATCTTTGGACTGTAACGAAGGAGTGTTATTTTTGTTTTCTTAGGAACTTTTTCATTCCCAACGGACGACGCCAAACTGATGAATTAGTTTTCGTTCTCCATAACCTTGACCTGCACAAGAAACACACGTGAGCCAAGATCACCATTGTGGCGGTCAATGGCACTCCGATGCTTAAATCAGGCAAGGCTTGAGAAAGGTTTAATGCTTATAATTGGATTATGTAGCGTACCTTTGTTCTTCAACCTTGTGTCCTATTTATCATGTGAGAATCCTTGTTTGGCTATGCATTTGGTGGTGTGGTTTAGGGAAAGATATCTATTAGAGATCCTTTCCTTGTGAAGTGTTGTCCATGTATGAGAGTTTTCATGCACGACTTATACTCTACTATTTGTTTCTTGATAGGAGTCAATGTGTTGCTAGCCTGTCCATCTTAGGTCAATCTTCTAGATACTTGCCTTATTGGGTCTTACAAGTATTGGACTTGATCATATAACTTATGGGTTTAACATGGCCTTGCTGATTGGGTCCAACCTTCTGGTACCCGCCTCATGGGCTTGGAGTTATCTAGGCTTCACCGGATTCGACGCTCATTTAAGCTCGTTTTACTCTATTGACGAGATCATCATAACACGTGTACGGTGCAGATTACTAGACAGTTCGGTGTATCATCAGTGTTCAATGATCTCTTCTGCAGCTCATAACAAACAATAGAAAAAGAAGTGAAATATAAAAAAATTTAGAGCACCCCATGAAGGCATTTAGTAAGCACCAATCTTACACCATTACCAGAGTCCTAGAAATCTTAGTTCCTCCAAAACAATGAGATTCATAGAATACAAAGATTAAGATAAATACATCATACATTTATCCCAATGGCGATCCTGAGTCTACGGGGGCACTGGGCGAACTCTAAAACTGGGACCCTTTTTAGAAAAAAAAAATTAATGCATTATTTTACTTAAATATGACTCTTCTAGTATTTTGAGATGCAAAATCACTAATTATATTGTTGTAATCAACTTTTTCCGCCAAGTCACTCTCAATAGACATCATAGCTAACCCATTTAATCTTTCTTATGACATGGTGGACCGAATATACGATTTTTTCAACTTCAATTTAAAAAAACTTTTCTCAGCGAAAGCTACCGTTACTGAAATAGCCAACAATATTCTATTTGCGATCTAGGCATTTGGAAAACCACCATCCATTGTTTGCAAACGATTTAGCACTTCAATAGGTTTTTTTTTTACTTCTTTGGGTAAGATGCTATACAAAACTTTTAATTCTAAAGCTAAATCTCTTGCATCAATATCATAAAGATTATCATGGTTTCAAAAAGCTTAGCACGTTAACTCTATTCAAATCCACAAAACAAATGACTTTCTTTACGAATCACAGAATCAAAGATGAAGTTGGATTTATCGAATCAGAGCAAGATTTAGTCGTTTAGAATTAGAGAGAATAAAGAAGAGGAGAAGCGGATGGCGTGGAAAAAAAATAAGAGTTGCACTCATTAGTCGTTTACTTAAAGATGACCCAAATCCACACCCAATTTATAGGCCTTTAGATCTAAATCTATTTAACGGTTGAGATTAAGTAGTGAATTGACTTGAGATATTTTCCTAAAAGATTGCTAAGATTAATTCATATTTTAGTTGGAAAACCATATCTAGTTTTGAATCAATCTATTTAGGAAAATATCTCAAGTAAACTTACTAAGTATTTTAGTGGAAGATTGTATCTAAATTTCAAATTTTGAATCAATCTATTTAGGAAACTATCACAAGCAAAGTTATTACAAAATCTCAACCATTAGATAGATTTAGATCTAGCCTATAAATTGGGTGTGGATTTGGGTAATGAATCTGTGTATCCGGATCCCAACCCATAATTAATTTTGAGGTAATATACATATATAAAAAATTAAAAAATATAGGCCCCTGGGAAATGGGGGCCCTGGGCGGCTGCCCATGTCGCCCATGCCCAGGGACGCCCCTGATTTTTCCTTGCCCCAATGTTTTTCGTCAAGTACATTAGTTTGTTCAACAACTCTAGCATATACATAAAGGAAAAATACTTTGAGGCTACGGGAGGAGTGAGTAGATTTCTCACTTTCTTTGTGTTGAGAGAGAAGAGAGGCTTGTAAATGCTAGACTATTGGAGGCTTACCTGAATTCCATACATTGTTGGTGTCTAAAGAACCCATGCATGCATGGAGTTATAAATATCGTATGGGAGATTATGAATTTACATCTTGCACCTTTATGTTGTTTTAGCCATGATCCACCTCCAATTTCATATTCATATTCCACGACTGAAACTTTGGCGTGGCAGAAACATATTCTGGTGGTTTTAGTTATATTGTCAACAACTTTAAGCTTGAACTCTCAGAGAGTGCTTTGCCAAATTGGTTTACGTCGAACATGTTTAAGGGTAAAAGTTAAATTGGGTATCAATCATACCCTATTTTAATCAAAAGCTGATTTTAGGTATCCCCTATTTCTTCATCGCTTCAACCACATTTCTTACTTTACCTTTTTCATCATTACTTAAATATATCTTCCACTTTTTTATATCATCTTAATTTTAATTACACTATTATACTATTCAACTTAATATAATTATACCATTATTAATTTCAATTATATTACTATTAAATATATATACTATTATTAATTTCACCTTAATTTTAATTTTACAAATTAAAAGAGTTGGAAGTTTTTTTTAATATTTTTTAGGATTTGTGGAATGACATGGATGCCCCAAATATATGAAAAATGAATATGCCAAGTTAAAATAGGGGTATATATATGGGGTTCATTGGAGCATGTTTTTTCCACATGAGACCCCAAATTAGCATTTTGACTGATTTAGGGTATCCCAATGCTCGTAACTGTATTATACCGATAGTAACACTAACAGTGATTCAAGGAAGAAACTTTTTATCGTTGATGATGTGAAGTACGACAGATGGAATGAACATCATAGGGCGAGATTAAAGAACACATCAAGCAAGGATCACCATTATAAAGCATTCTTGAGAGCTTCAACAGTATGGTGAGCAAGTGAGAAAGGTATAGAAAATGTGCAAAAACATATTGCTCGCCTCGTCATTAAAATAGCAACAATACCACCTCAAACGATAGTAACATATGTGTTTTGCACTGAAAATACCTTAATTATTACTTTTTCTGTACTCGAAGCTCTACCGGAGGATTTAGGTTTGTAACAATACGATTCCCACTATTATTGCAAAGGTTTGTAACATCAACCAGGATTTAGGTTATCTTTTTCTCAAGTATATAACATATTACAAGCGAAACATGCTGAACTTCGAGATGGTAAGCAAACTACCCATAAAATGTCAGTTATTCGTTAAATACCTCTTTCCACACTCCCTCGCAACCATAACAGCTTAAATCTGCATCGTTACTACTCTTCATTGGAGCGTTTGAGATGATGAAGAAGGCCACCACCATTTGACTTAGTTGTTGAAGTTCATCACACAGTGATTGCTCGAGCTAATCTCAAAGAGTGGCAACATTTTCCTTGGCAAGTGGGGCGATTTCGTTATCATCATATCCAGGCTCCCCCGAGGAAAACAAATTGTGCTCATGTTTAACAGAAGAAAGTAATCCAATTTTGAAATAGCTCAACTATTGAAGACTACTGAAACTTATACAAAAGCTCAATAAAATGGATGAATGACTTGAACGAAATTTTTTGAAGTACAGACTCAGCTTTTATACTCACTACAACTCTAATTGAAAGCAACAAATCAGCTACTTGATTAAGAACAATTCAAATACCAAAATCCCTAAAGACCAGGACTTACTCCAAACAGAAAATAGACTAAGTAAACTTCTGACTCCAAGCACCAAACTCCTTCATTCCATCCCTTAAACTAACTGCAGAATGCAATTAGTTTACATCTGTAGCTTCACACACTACCATTTTCTCTCTAAGTTTCTGAAATGTTTCTAACTTCATTGGTTTTGTCATCAAATCAGCCACCTGCTTCTAAGTTCCACAATGAACTAATTCAACTTACCATCCTTTGCAATATCTCTCAGGAAATGAAACCGCACATGAATGTGCTTACTCCTCCCGTGCATAACTGGATTTCTTGAAAGCTTAATCGTTGAACTATTGTCACACATAATGGTAGTGCAACCTTCCTGTGCATGACTCAATCTTTTCATCACCCTCCTCATCCATATGGCCTGACACACACAAGTAACAGCTGCCACAAATTCGGCTTCAGTGGTTGACAAGGTCACTATGGGTTGTTTTTTGGATAACCATGAAACTGCTCCCGAGCTTAAAAGAAACACATACCCAGATGTGCTTTTATGATCATCTACATCACCTGCATAGTCACTATCCGTAAAAGCAAGTAGTTTTTCATCTTCCCCTCCCTTCTTATACATAATCCCATAGTTGGTAGTGCCTTTTAAGTATCTCAATATCCTTTTGGCAGCTTGTAAGTGAAGTTCAGTAGGTCTAGCCATGTACCTACTAATTAGACTATAGGTCTAGCCATGTACCTACTAATTAGACTAACACTGAATATTATGTCTGGATGAGTTGTGGTAAGATACATTAAACTTCCCACCAGTTGTTTGAAATGAGTCTCATCAACCGTGGTTCCATAATCATCTCTACTTATTTTGAACCTAGGTACTATCGACCTACTTACCGACTTACTTTCAAGCATCCCAAAACCCCTCAACACTTCAGTGGCATACTTCCTTTGACAAATAAAAATGCCATCGGATTTCTGTAACACCTCGATGCCAAGGAAGAATCTCATCTTTACTAAGTCAGTCATGTCATAAGCTTTCATCATAGAGCTTTTAAAATCAAACATCATATCTTTATCGTCACCAGTGTAAATTAAATCATCCACATAAATACTAACTATCAACACTTTACCTTTGCTGCTCCTCTTAGTGAATAAGGTCTGTTCATTTGAACATTTTTGGAAGTCTTCTTTGATGAAATGAGCTTCAATACGGCTAAACCAAACTCGTGGAGCTTGTTTTAGACCGTATAGAGCTTTACGCAACTTATATACCTTATGCTCACTTCCCTTCTTTTCATAACCCTTTGGCTGCTCCACATACACATCCTCACTGAGTTCACCGTGGAGAAACGCCGATTTCACATCCAATTGGTAAATCTTCCAACTCTTTTGTGCTGCAATTGCCATTATCACCCTTACAGTGTCCATTCTAGCCACTGGAGCAAATACTTCAGTGAAATCTACTCCTTGTTGTTGAGAATACCCTTTGGCCACCAATCAAGCCTTATACTTGTCAACTTCTCCTAGTTCATTTAACTTTGTTTTATAAATCCATTTGACTCCAATGGTTTTAACTCCAACATGCAACTCAGTAAGTTTCCATGTCTGATTCTTCTCAATGGAATTAATTTCTGAGTCCATTGCCAATCTCCACTTCGAGCTCTTCACAGCTTCTTCATAATTGATGGGATCTGCAGAAGCAACTAAGGCCATGTTGTGCTCAATCTCTTCCTCGAATAGACCCTCACCACTAACATAGTCCTCCATCCAGATGGGAGCCCTCATAACCTTTCCTTCTCTTGCATTGGACTCGTCTACAATCAGGATTTGTATCATTCCCTGCTTGATCTTCTTCACTAACCTCAGTTCCCTCACTGCCTCCATTGACTGCTCCATCATTTTCAGAAATTTCTGCCTCAAGTTCATCTGTGTCAATCTCATCCTCACACCATTCAAGGTCTAACAACACCTGCTTTTCATAGCTTGTATCCTACTCATATTGTATGTCTTCCTCAAAAACTACATCTCTGCTAGTCACCATCCTTCTAGATACCAGATCATACAACCTATAGCCCTTTGACTCTCCACTAACACCTAGAATCACACATTCAAACCTCTTGTTCTCAAGCTTAGTCCTCCTAGCTCCTGGCACGTGAACATGTGCCACACATCCAAAGACTCAGAAATGTTCCACTGAGGGCTTCACACCAGACCATGCTTATTTAGGAGTAACATTCATGACGGCTACTGTGGGACTTCTGTTTAAAACATATATGGTCCAGTTCACTGCCTTAGGCCAGAAGTTTTTATGAATCTTCTTTTCTGAGAGCGTTGAATGAACCAAATTCATCACTGTCCGGTTCTTTCTCTTGGCCACTCCATTCTGTTGTGGAGTGTAAGCAACAGTAAGCTGCCTTTTGATGCCTTAAATGACCATATCTGCGATGCCATAAGTGGGTGAGATCTTGTGAATTCGTGTGAAAACATGCTGCCTTCTTTTCTTGTCTATTAGCAAACAGAGTAAACACTCCATTTGCTGACATGGTGGTTTGAATAATCAAGCCTCTGTCTGGGTGATAGATCTTGCACATTCCTGCATGGATGAGAATTGCAAGCCCTTTTTCTTGCAATTGCCCTATACTGAAGAGATTATTCTTCAGCTCCGGAACGTAGAAGACTCCTGTGATGACATGGTTAAAACCATTCACATATAATCTGACACCTGCTCTTCCTTTTACTATCATTTTGGAGTTATTCCATAGCTTTACGTGTTGCCTGAAAGTTTCATCTAATTCACTGAACATCATTGCATCTCCACACATGTGATTGGAACATCCTGAGTCCAAAAACCATACCTCCTCACGTTTGGCTTCATGCTCTTCTACATAGGCCATTAACAACATCTCTTCATGTTCATCTAGTTCAACATAATTGGCCTCCTTGTCCCATGTAGGACACTCATACTGGAAATGGTTGAGCTTGTGACGTTGGTAACATTCCACAGTGGTTTTGTTGAAAGCTTGACGCCCTCTTCCTCTAAAATTGCCTCTTCCACGTCCTCTTCCTACGTTTCTCTCATCCACAGTCACTTTCAAGGCTTGTTCCTCTCCATTGCTCCTGTGGAACTTTTGTTCATGCACAATGAGTGAACTTTGCAATTCATCAATTGTGAGTGCATCAATATCCTTGGATTCTTCGATCGAGACAACTACATAATTAAACTTGTTTGTCAAAGTTCTAAGGATCTTCTCCACAATGGTGACATCTTTCATTTGTTCTCCATTCACCCTCATCTTGTTGGCTACTGTCATAACGCGAGCAAAATATTCATTAATGCTTTCACCTGCCTTCATCTCCAAGTTTCGAAATCTCTCCTCAAAGCTTGAAGAACCGAGCGCTTTACCCTAGCACTCCCCTCGAATTTCTTCTTCATCGAGTCCCAGATCTTCTTAGCAGTGTCCTTTTCCAATATGGTTTTCAGAATGGTTATGTCAATTGATTGGAAAAGGTAGTTCTTCACCTTAAGATCCTTCAACTTTAGCTCCTCAAGCTTTTTTTGCTGCGCCTCCGTCACAACTGCTCCTACTTTAGGCTCCTCATATCCGGTCTCGATCAAACTCCGGTATTCCTTGGACCTTAGGAAGTTTTCCATAAGCATACTCCAATGATCGTAGTGACCATCGAAGCGTGGAATAGCTGGTTGAAGATATGAACTTTCACTTGACATCTCTCTCAAACTCTCCTGTGATTGCAAGTCAATCGAAAGACTGCGGCTTTCCTCTCTCAGGCCAGTGTGGCTCTGATCCACTTTGTTGGAGACTACTAAAACTTATACAAAAGCTTAACAAAATGGATGAATGACTTGAACGAATTTTATTGAAGTACAGACTCATCAGCTTTTATACTCACTACAACTCTAACTGAAAGCAACAAATCAACTACTTGATTAAGAACAATTCAAATACCAACATCCCTAAAGACTAGGACTTACTCCAAACAGAAAATAGACTAAGTAAACTCCTGACTCAAAGCACCAAACTCCTTCATCAACAAATGTTAACATTCTATTTGAAATTTTCAGTGAAGATTAACATTTACTTAATAATTTTGAAAATGTACTGGATAATATTGCAAAAAAAAAAGCAGAATGAATGCAGTAAGATTTATGGAATAATTTCAAAGTTCAAAGGACCTTAATTGCTTCTTTGAAAGGTTCAAATTTTATTCCATGGAGACTAATTGTTGAGATCATTTTATCTATGATCAGATACAATCCATTAATCAAATTAAATCAGATATCAAATACAGTCGAGTTAAAAACTTAAGAATGATAAGCTCCAAGTCTTTGCAATTTTTAACAGTGTTTGGAAACTCAGATTCATAAATGCCAAGTCAAAATCAAATAGTCAATGCAGAATGACAAGACTTGTATCATCTTTCCACTAATCTGGCTTTTTCTAGCCTTTCAATCCAGGAGGAAAAAATATTTTCCATTCAAATGAAAAAAATTTACGAGGGATTATAGAAATTACATACCTTCCAGGAGAAGTCTTGAGCCATGCAGTTTTGAATCATCACTCATAGCAGGAGTACCATATATACGACAAGGGCTCTTTCGACAGTTGAAGCAATCACAGTCACATCTGCAGGATCGACTTCTTCGCACTGTAATGTCAAAAAGGGAAAGTTCAACAATAGGCTAGAAGTTAATAGCAAGTAATTTACCAACTACAGGGAATGGTATATACTCACTTTAACATTGAAGCTGCCCATCTGAAATCCTGTGTAACCTTCTACGATGGTATCAACAAGTCCACCAGTCGAGGCGACAGTACATGGCTGCAGCATGGAATAACCTTATTATCATTGGACCATTTTCTAATAAAACATTTTTACGGCAATCGTTGCTACAAAGTTCAGATTCCATATCTTATTGTGCACAAGGAAAGAAGTGGACATGAAAAATGTCATGTGCTCTTTGATGTTGTTTCGATGATTTTTTTCCATGATCCCAGTTCATGCAGTTGGGATGAATAAAGACTAACTAGTAGTCTTTCCGAAATGCCAGAGTTTATGATGCAATCAGTCAGATTCTGCATCAGAAAAAGCTATACAGGTTCTCTTTGTCGAGACTTCTAAATTTGACTGCAGATTCATACTGTTCCATATTACTGGGCATGTAACTGAATGAGACTGCATGGTTCAAATCTACTTGGGATCATCATAAATCAGCCCCAGCTATTATCATATGGGCCAAGGGAACATTGAATTTTGCTATTCCTCTAGTCTTATCAGGATACAATATCTCCAATTGTTCAATCTGCTTCTCCATGGCCTTTTTGCCAGTCCCCTGTATGGTAAAGCCATAAATCAATGTTACAGTTACTGCTCAGCGAGCGACAGAAGTCAAATCTAATGTTAGTTTTTGATACTTACTTGGATTATTATCTGAACATCCTGGACAATGAATTTAGAAATGGCTTCTACCAGAATATCTGAACCTTTCTGCTCTTCAAGTCTACCAATGAAACCTATGATAGGAATATCTCGGTCCACCAGCAAACCAACTTCAGCTTGTAGCTCTTCTTTTATAAAAGGTTTGGCATCCTGCACCTGAGAAATCAATTTTTTTTAGTAAATGTGAATAGTTACCAGCACCAGCATGGGAATTTATATTAAAGCTTCTTACCGTTGTGGCATCATATTTGACGCTAAGATATTTGTCAGTGGATGGATTCCACTCCTGAACATCCATTCCATTGATAATACCTGTAATGCTTGTCTTGCGGATGATTTGTCATGCTTTAATTAAAGAAAACTGGCGGATTGGGCATAACTCTCCTCCGATAAATTTAATGGTCAAAACTAAGAGACTTAACAAAAGTTTGTCTAAATGGAATAAACTTCACTTTTTGAATATCACTAAAAATATTTAGGAAACTTTGAGAATCTTGGATATTCTCTAGAAAGAACCTCCTAGTTTAAACAACTTTTGCTCAAACTAATTAACTTGAATCTCATATGGAGGAGCTTTACTGTAGAGATAAGTTTTTTGGCAAAACAAATCAGGTTTTTCTGGAGCTTCAAGGGGATCACAATACAATTTTTTTTCATCTTTCTACTATACCGAGACGCAAAAGAAATCTCATTGATCGAATCAAAGAGCCATCTAGTGAATGGTTTGATGATCATGAGAACATAGGAAATACTTTTCAACACTATTTTTCAACAAAGAGATACCTATACCCGAAATCGACACAGGTGGTTAGGTAGAAAATACCTTGGTGCAAGACAACTCTCTCTAAGGAACTCAGCAAAATAGGGCCATAATTTTGGGAGAAGGGTTACCTCCTCAAAGGGGTCTTATTTATCCAAATGGTACTTTGAGCTTGGAACGAGCATGAAGAAATTCGAGTAATGAAAGAAGACTTCCATCTCCGAGCTTAGCTCAGAGGTAGCTCGCTTCTTTTTGGGTGTGAAGCAATGTTAAACCAAAATATGACTGATTCTACCACAGAGGCCAATGATAGACAATAACTCCTCCCCGAACACAACTTACAACTTTCATTGTCGTGTGCTCTCCAAAGAGAAACTCTTTTCAAAATCTCAAAAGTTGCTGAGTTGGAATCCCATTCTAAGGATTTTTGCGGAATGAATTTTACGATAGGGGACTGCCCTCCCTGTTATTTTGAATCTTTCTGAATCCATTGTTTCTGATATTGACAATTGAAAACTTTTATCTATTCCTTTTGTAGATGAGAGTAAACTCGTTTTTTATGGCATGGGCAATCACAAATCCCCAGGCCTAGATGGGTTCAATGTTTTCTTTTTCCAAAATTATTGGGATGTTGTTGGGACCGATGTAGCAAAGGTGGTGCGGGATTCTTTCACAATAAGGTAATGGATTCTCACCTTAATGTTATTTTTCTTGCTCTTATTCCTAAAGTTGATAATCCAACATCTCCAAATAAATTTTGTCCAATAAATTTGTTCAATATGGTTTATACAGGAATCACCAAAATTTTAGCTAATGGAATGAAACCCATTATGGACAAATTTGTTTCTCCTAACCAGGGAGTGTTTCTTAGTAATAGATCCATTTCTAGTAGTGTGGAAATTGCTCATGAAGCTTTTATTAAATGAAAGCTATGCGCAAGCAAAAAAAAAGTTGGATGGCGGTCAAGCTTGATATGTCCAAAGCTTATGATCAGTTGGAACTTGGAATGAGCTTTACTTCTTTAGATCATGTCAAGATTAGGTTTCTCATAGGATTTGGTTCCATGATTTCCCATTGTATTTCTTCAAGTACATTTTATATTCTCCTTAAAGGTTCCCCTCTTCAATCCTTCACTCCTTCTCATGATCTTAGACAAGGCGATCCTTTTTCGCCCCTTTTTCGCCCCCACTACAAGAAAAATGCTCATTAATAGCGTTTTAGCAAACGCTGTGTCCGCTGGAGCTATAATAGATACAGAGTTATTTATAGCGTTTTAGAAACGCTATTGTAAGTAGACCATTTATAGCGTTTCTGAAACGCTATTGTATACTTTACACAGTTACTATATCGTTTCAGAAACACTATTGTATTCTCTCATGTAGCATTTAACAAATGCTATTGTATTAGTTTTTATAGCGTTTCTCAATGCCCTTTTTTTTTTCTATAGCACTCATCAAGTGCTATCAAATGACTTTTTATAACATCTTATAAGTTTTATTTCTAGAAAATAAAAATCTAAATGTGTCAAACTTAAACATTTCTATGAATGGAGGCAAAGTAATGTAATTAATAAGATAATTTATTACATCGAGTCACAAAATCTATCAAATAATAAAGATAATGTAATTAATAAAATAATGTATTACACTTAAACATTTCTTAACTCTCTTACAGTATGCATCTCCCGTATTTCTGCTTGCAACTTGGCAATAGTACATTCAATGTTGCGGTCCACTCTTCCATTTGAACAGTCACAGCAAAACTGCAGTCAATAACATATGGAAGAGAAACGGCGACCCTGATTCTGATTCTTCAACCTCTTAGAACCTACAAAGAATGTCCTCCCTAATAATTGTTTCTTTTGGGCACATTTTAGTCAAGCTTAGTTGAAATCCTTTCTTATTGGAAGAAATAGCCATGACTTCAGTTGCATTCACTTCAAACACCACAGAAACTCACACTGGCAGTAAGCAACTTCAGACCCACTTCAAGATTTCAAGGGTGATGGTGAGTAGGTAATCTACATCTGCAGAGTCAAAATCAAGCCGAAGATCCAAATTCTCTCTAGCATTCACAAGCATTGGTTCGACTAAGCCTCCATTCATTTCTTTCCGTTGTTTCTCTGTCTATTAGCTTTGTGATGGCATCCACACTGCATGATGAATGCAACTTGAACCCATACAACAAACTATCCTCAGCTTGACTGTTCATCTTGAGATGGGCAATCTGCACTAGCTCTTCAGTGTTGAAATCACCAAAGACAAAAAACTTGGTCACTCTTATGCAAAATCCCTCATTTGACTACTACTTTCCCACTGTCCATGACAGACATAATCTCCTCCAGCAAAACTAATAATGAACAATCACAGCAAAACTGCAGTCAATAACAATATGATCCTTGGGGTTCACAAATTCAGGCTTGCTATGATCTCTGTCACAAGTTAAACAATACGAATTAGTTGGAAAGTATGTTAATGGTCAGTCTTGAACAGGCTTGCTATGATCCTTGGGGTTCACAAATTCAGTCACACCAAACGTGTAATATCTGATTGAAAATTTAAGACTGACCATTAACATATGTAAAGAACTCAGAAAAAAAAATGGAGGATGGAGGATGATAGCTTTATATTTTCACCAAAAAAGATATACTAAGATAGTTTTTCAGTAAAATACCAGACCTTCCAAGTACTCCACCCAATGCTCATAATTTGACTGCTATAACTGTAAACATCAAGCCACTTGTTAAGAGAATGAACTTGATTCAACTCCAACTCTCACTGCAATAACTGTAACCATGCAATTGACAGCTATCAAGTAGTCATCTTCTCAGGTTGAAACAGCCTTTTGAAACTGTGCAGGAACGCGAAGTCGGGGTGGTTGCACTTCCCCAGGTGTTCCAAAATTTAAAAAAAAAGAATGAAAATAACATAAGTGAAAATAAACCAACTATACAAATTCAATATTAAGAGTTTGTTAATTCTAACAAGTAGTTCAAGTAGAAACATACAAGAATATGATTTAGATCTTCATCAGCAGTCTTTTGTGATAGTCCCTTCACAACAACAGTAGCTGATGGTGCCTACAAGCAAAACACTTGATTTCATATATCGCTTGAGGGTTCAATAATTTAGGATTGAATACATGTGAGTGATTAAAACATACCACAGCACAAGAAGTTCAGATTCTGTGTCAAGTGCACTGGTGGCCTCGTCTAGAAGAAGAATCTTTGGATTTCTCAGTACTGCTCTTGCTATGGCAATTCTCTGTTTCTGTCCGCCAGAGAGCTGAGTTCCACCTTCTCCTACCTCAAGTGAAAAAAATACTAGGATTGAGGAAGTGAACATACATTCATGTGAACAATAGGCATTGTACTGGTGAGAGTCTAAACCCATTCAGTTAACAATATAATCAGCTAGTACCTGATGACACCAAAATTTGGTATACCTGAATCATTCCAGGATGATCTCTGACATTATTCCCAGGCCATGGAGTTCCATCCTGCATAGTCCACCCTTATTCTGGAACTTTTTGAGTTTTGGCAACCAAAGCATTGATCCGAACTTTGAACTCCTCATACTCTCTCTGCATAGGAAACAAACAGGTTATTATATTAGCCAAAAGGATACAAAAACAGGTGGTGATGGTCATTTAGCAAGTGAATTCACATCCAACCTCCCTACCTTCATTGCACGACGTTCCTTAACAAATGACGGTAGGATCTTATCCTTAAGATAATCTATCTTCTGGGCAAAATAGAATTCTGGTGCTCGTGGTTCAATGTTGAACTTCTTACAAAAAGGGACCCACTTCCTTGCAAACTCTGATGTTTCTGACAATGCTTCAAATGTCAGCATGGCAGCACCATCATCAAAAACATAGCAAGATACCTTTTCAACAGGGTAGTCTACAGCAAGAATTGATAGAACGGTATTTGCTGTGACCAGAGGAGGCTCTTTGGAAGGATCAACTGTACTCAATAACAAATCAACTGCAGCAAGTTGAGAAGGCTGGCCTTCCTTTTCATACATGAAACACATCAAATTATATTTCAATAAGTTAAAGAACTTGGTGCAATTGAATCAACCAATGCTGTAGAAGGCCAAGCACTGACCTCAAGGAGAGTCGATCCAGATAAGTTTCTCTCTCGATTGGGAGCCACTTGGGGAATTGATTGAGAATCCACGACAGGGCAAACCAAATCTCACAAATAACAGATACGAGCCACAATGGATAGGCGTAAAACAGGTAAGAACATAAATGGATAACCTCAAACAAATTTACGGACTATATTGCATTGATCTTCTGATCAGGCCTCCTGGTTTGATGCAAGAAGATCAGTTTCACTAACACTGTTGATCTTTTTATTTTTTTGGTTATTGGATCAATTACCTAGGCAGTCACCTAGGCACCAAGCAAACTAGGGAGACTTGAGTCCACTGAGTAATTGCCTAGGCATCCCTGCATCAACCTTGAATGGAAACTTGCTGCAGATGTTGCTTTTTTCTGATTTGCAATCCACACATTTTTGGCAATTGGCTAGGAACACTGGAACAACTATATCTCCCTCTTTTACTTCCTCCACATAATCTCCGACGCTCTCCACCACACTGCAAGAGTTATGTTGTTCATGCAGCATGACATATATGCAGACATTTGAATATATATCCAAGATGCAGAGACAGTCTGAGATTCCACAACTTAAACAATGATCAAAATCAAATTACCCAACTGCGCCGTGTCCAAATATCCTTGGAAATGGCATATGAGGCACCTAAGAATGAAATCGGAAACTGATGATCAAACAAAAAAACAACTCAAAAAAAAAAAGCAGATTTGAAATCATGTAATGGGATGATAGAAGTGGTTCTTACATCCATTTTCCAGAAGGTGACTCCCCTGCCTCTCTGCAAATTGCACCTGTTTTTTTTTTGGCATTTTCATTAGAAAAAAACCATCGTGTTGTTGTCATCATTCCTGAAAGATATCCTCTGTCATAGTAACAGTTTGACACACTAAGGTGGAATTCTACTTGGTTAGACACTGAGTGATTTACTTATTTATTTGTGTTTTGAACCCTCACCAATTAGAGCCAGAGTCCTCCATGTCACTAACGTCCCTATTAGGAAGGAAACGGAAACTCCAATGACGATCATGAGCTGGGGAACAAGGAAAATTAGCTGCTACACATATTGGCCTTTTCTATAACAAAAACATAAATGCATTCATTCATATTAATATTATGATACATTTCTATATGAATTGATAGCAGTGTTCACACATTTTGTTGATTGTCTTTCTCAAACCTGATTTAGTGTTGTGAGGCGGCCTTGAAGATGCTTTGGTACTATTTCAGCTACAAAAATAGGTACCTGTGTATCCATTTACACATGACATCATGTTTAAATGATAAATTTTCTCAACATTTATCTCCGTCTAATAGAAAAGATTTAAAAAAAAAAATTTACCACATAGGAAAATACTCCCATTCCGTATCCTGTGGATAGTCTTCCAATGTCTAGTGCCAGAGCTCCCTATAAAATGGTTTAAATAGAAATGTTGGAACGTAATTTACGATGAAAACTAAATATTTTTGAAAATAAATTATTGAGAGTAAACAGAGTACAGATCAAGCAAACCTCTGCAAAGTATATGGCAAGCCATCCTGCAATACAAAAAGCAACTGACATTCTCATTGCCTGTGCTCCATTTCAAAGAAAGAAGCAATGACTTGAGAGTATCTAAGAACACAAAAATCCAATATTCTCAGAGGAATATAGTTTTTCTTACCCCCTTTCGACCTATGAAATCAGCTATTGGCCCACTTGTAATTGCACCGATCATTGCCCCAACTGTCAATATGGAGCCAAAAACTGAATATTGCGTAGAAAAGATACATGACAATGCTAAGAAGATTAGAATGCATAACTAGAACTTGTTCCTTCACAAACATTAGGGTCAGCATGTTGAAAATTATGTTTCAAATATAAACCACTATGAGTAACAAATGCATTACTTTCCCCAAAAAAAAAAAAACAAACAAATACATCGTCCCAACTATTGGGATCAGTGACAAAGATCCTCTGTTGTTGCCCCTGTCTACAGATATTCATTTTGTACAATTCGTGAAATTTCATTCAAGTCTTCAAATTTCATTAAAATTCTTCTCATTGGTGCTACCATCTTTCTTATTCAGTCGATCTAAAAAGGAATATCGTTCATATTCCTGGCCAAATGGTGGGATTTCCATTTCTCAATGAGAAGGTCAAAGAGAGATATTTTAGTTCATATCTTCACATGAACAACTCAGTAACGAGTATATTTACGTAAAGCAGGATCTCTTTATTCAGAAGAACATATCCCTCCAATCTGAAGAACTTTTTTACAATCAGTGAATAAAAATACAGCAAACAAACCTCTGACAATGATAGATTTAGATCCTCCC
The DNA here is from genome assembly GCA_963556465.1 of Berberis vulgaris. Classification (NCBI taxonomy): domain Eukaryota; kingdom Viridiplantae; phylum Streptophyta; class Magnoliopsida; order Ranunculales; family Berberidaceae; genus Berberis; species Berberis vulgaris. The sequence continues at coordinate 61,793,048 of OY747126.1, forward strand.
TTATAGCAGCTTGAGTAGGCGATGAATAACCCGCCTGCAAAACCAATAACTAAGCTCAGAAAAGCAACATAAAACACCTAACATTAGCATTTATAGATCATGGAGGCAAAAAGATCAGTTAGACACTGGTTACTTATGCAACATCCAAATTCATAAGACCCCCAAACAGCGACTATGGTGCTAAAGTACACCATCCATTTACTTTCTTTCTTGCTTTCTTGTGCCCCATTTTGATTAACAGATCCATCTTCTTCTGAAAGAACCTTGCTTTGTGGAAGAAGTGGCTCGACTATCTCTGCCTGTACACTGTTGTTTTTTACATCCTCTTCGATGTCTACGTATCAACTGCTCTCTTTGTCAAATTAGAACTGATATAGAGTTGAACTTAGAAAAGAAGTGTTCTGCATGAAAGAAAATAGATCACTACTTTCAAGTACTACAGAATTTCCAAAATTTAAACTTAACAAACACAAAGAACAAGAGCAAGAAAAAATAATACAGGTTTAAATTTAGTACTGCTGGCATAAGGTCTTCTAATTGGGTTCAACTGATCAGGAGGAACTTGCAACCCAAGCACTTTCTCTATATTCTTGTTCGATTGGATGAAATGACTTATGTACACGTGTTGGACATCCCTTTCTTGACGAACTTTTATCAACTACAAATGAATGAATCTGCGAAACCAATCAAACATCTTGGATGAATCAAACAGATTGAGACGATACTACATCAGAATTTGAAAGGATAGACTAGTTTTTCAATGACAATGTTTCCTTAAACTAGGACATTCAATTTTACCTTTTCTCTCACAGAAGTACTTTCAGTTGAACCGCGTCCACTAGCACTGGTGTAATTCAGCTGAACTGGAGCTTCCATTTTCATGGACCTGAGACGTGATATTGTCAAGGGTATCTCAAATATAAAGTTATTTCGGAGATCTTTAAAAAGAATAAAAGATGACTATTTATTAGAAATAAAGAGCTACTTACCGCATTGAACTGGTGTGAACCTCTTCATCAGTACATGTCATTGTTGTAGATAATGTAGGCAATAAAGGTAGATCTCCTTTGATAATACAGCAGAGTCAGGCCTAGAAGCCATGTTTATGGACCCTTCCAAATTCTTACTACAAAAATTCTGATTTGCCACATGTAAGCCAGTAGTTGTTGCTTGATTAACTGTGGAAGGGGCCTCGTGTAGTGACCCATTTGAGCTCAATGCGCTGGATGAGTAGCCCATGAATCTTCTGAGGAGAATCGGAGATATTGAACTATCACTTAGTTTCGAACCCATCTCTGCAGCTTTCTGTAACAAAGCCGTTGCAGACATGTAAGGAGAGCCTGCTGGGGTGTGACCATTGTTCAATCCATTTAGATAGTTTACACCAAATGAAGAGGCTCTTGATGCATTCGGATTGAAAATATCATCTGAACAGCTAGAGAATGTCATACCAGGAGAACCCAAAGACAAGGACCTCATAGGATCATTGGCATTCTGATTTGACGCGGCTAAATTCACCATGGTATGTGTATTTGAACAGGTACTAGTGGCATGAAACGAAGAAGAAAATAACTCTTGAGCTTGATGGCCCTGTAACATTCCTCCCATTGGAACCAGGGTCTGATTTACCTTGTAATTCTCAGTAGCCAAAGCATCGCAAAAGGCTCTATGAGTAACAAAGTTGTCCTTCCTGTGCATAAATTGAGATATGGTTACAAAAAATCATCAAAACATTACGAGAGCAGAAAAAAGGTAAATAGGAAAGATAGAAAGGCAATTCACAAATTGTAAAAAGGTACGTCTAGACAATACCTTGAAAAAATGGTTCCACAATCACAACGATATTCTCTCGTGCCACAGATTTTCGAGTGTGCTTTCCAGTCTGACTGAACTGCATACCGCTTTGAGCACTTGTCACACTTCCATTTTTTTCTCCGTGCTTCCTACTGAAGTGCTTCTTTATGCCAGTCAGGTCACCTAGAGCACAACTTGAGTCATGGTGTACGCAACTTGGCTATGGACAAACATAAACTCGCTTCCTAACCTCCGTAGTGGGCTTCTGCTTCAATTTCCATGGAAGGTTGTGCCCTCTTCTATGAAGTTAAAGGTTCTGATCTGGATCTGGAAAGTCACAACCATCAGGACAGATAAACAATTGATGACTATAAGCTTTCAGAGCTTGGTCATGCAAGTAAAAGGACTCAAATTAGACGTTCTATTACAAATTCTATTTAAAAGATCACTAGCTTCATTGGATTGTTGATAGAATCATCACTCGAAAAAACCATTAGCATAAGTAAAGGTTCTGAACTGAGTAACTAGGCCACAACTCTCTCGCGTGCATAATTTAGGATAGATAAAAGTAAAAACTGTGTTCCTTGAGTTTGTAAAGGTACATGATGTTCCATCCGTTTGATTCCTATTAAAGATGACAAGCACTACGATACTTCAAGTTAAATATTTTCTCAAAAAACTTAAATGATTGACACAAATCATAATTAATCAGAGCATTTCAAAGCCTTTAAAGGTATTGAATGCATGTAATCAAACTCAACCAGCCAGGTCAAGATTGACTTCATAAGAGTACATGTTTGGGAGACTTAACAAATATTCGTACAAACAGCGTCATCGTTGATTCAAGAAGTTATGGAATCATTTGCAAGCGTATATATTTGAGTTGTTGAGATTTGATATTAATGTCTCAAAGAGATATGCAGAACCAAAGTAGGATAATCTTAAAAACTGTAAAACCAAAAATAGCAATGCTAGATTTTCTTGCCTGGATTTCCTGGATGACTGCGTTTCTTCTTTGACATCATGGGGTTGGAAAAAGAATTGTTGCCACCAGCTCCCAGTGTAGAAATTCCATTGGAGGATATAATGGTGTTTGGGAGATGCTCTTCTTCGTCTTCTTCATCAAAATCTTCGTTGAAGTTGGACATGTTCGAAACTCTCAGGTCTCCAGTTCTTTCTCATGTCATAAGCCAAGGGAGCAAACACCCATATATATATATATACAAAAAATGGTAGCTGCATTGCATAGAAGACAAGAGAGAAGAAATTCCTTGCCAACCTCCTTCAAAGACAATAGTCAATGTATACATATTATAGTAGGATTACAATTCTTGATGACAACATCGACCAATTAGATAGCATTAGTTTAGAAATATATCAAGAAAACTTGTAGGATTTAGTTGGATTACTTTGTTTGTCCTTTGCAAGGTATGGGTAGTCAGCACTAATAGAATTGCACAAACACCCTCTGTCATTTTTAAATGACAGAAACGGTAGAAAGAGACAACATATTATGTCTACAACTTGCAGAGAACATTACTGTAAAAGAGGTAAGACTCTTTCAGACTTTATTTGCCTTAATTAATTTAAGTCTGAAGTAATGGCATGAAATCTTTCAAAATGGTTTCTGCAGTTTATTCTCGTCTCTTGTGAAAAATGGACTTTGTTAATAAGACCGTCAAAGAAAATTCAGTGAAGACAAAAAGGAGAATGCCAACCAAGAGATCCGATGCATGCCTCTTATTTATACTAAAGAATGTTATTTACGGATACCTGCTTCAATTTGATGTTGATCTCCTTCATCTATCATCATAGTTGTATTCGTCGTGCCTAGTTGTCGTGTTTATAATGTATTTTGAACAAGTCTATCTTGCAACAAGTGAAATTTTTTTTGTCACAAACGTGCAGAGGAAACCAGTTAACCACACACTACATGGTCAAGACTATTTATCCCTCTGATTTAACCATGACAAAGTTGAGGGATTGGTTTATGTTGGCCTAACGTCAATATCGTCCTTATATTTCTTCTTTTTTATACAACTAGACCACAATTCAAGTTTTGCAAGGTCATCCCCATTAAGCAATCCAAATGCTCTGATACCTGGATAAACCAGGACTTACGAAGGTGACCTTCCCTGCTCCATCAGCATGAATGAATAATTTCTATAGCCACACCTCAACTCTGTAAACTGATGGTTAACAATATTTCTAGAATAAAGCATTTGGCACAGATCATGCCAAGTAACGAATTCTCATCATAGGGACCTTCTTGCCATTGTATACAACAATTAAACTCTCTTTTTCTGAAGGAGATCATAAAACTATCCAAAGTCCCAATTAAAAGTCATGGAATCATCATCATCATCATCATCATCAAAGCCCATTCCCGAGATTTTCGGGGTCGGCTACATGAATTTTGGTTCTCCAAGCAATGCGATCTTCCCACATTTCCTCACCTAATCCAAGCTCAATGATATCTTCATTCACCGTCTTCATCCAAGTTTTCAACGGTCGTCCCCTCCGTCTACACCCTCCATTAACTTGCCAATCTAAACATTTTCTAATTGGCGCCGTGCTCGGTCTCCTCCGCACATGACCAAACCAAGTTAAACGTCTTTCTCTAATTTTTTCCTCTATGGGCGCTACACCTAAGTATCTCCTAAAAGTCATGGAATAAGCAAAAAAATTATTTACGTGGGATAAGCAAAATGAAAGTTGTGACACATCTCAGCCCTTTGAATAAACGAACCAAAGACCCATCCCATCCAAAGCCTCATAAGATACTACCATCCTCAAATTTCTGGGCAAATAGCACTTCAAATATGTAATCTTCCAAGAAATTAGACAAAATCGCCTCAACACTAAAAATTCTAATTGAATAGATTTCTCATTTCAAAATAAAATACAATTAGAACTAATAAGAATATTCACCAAAATGAATTAAGAAATTTTTTTGAAAATAAAGTGACTAAGAAGAGGATCCTGATACTTGCCTTCGATTTAAGCATACGAAGCTCGACCTGAGTGAACTGGCTCTGAAGCCATTGATCTGAAACCACAACACCCACAGATTCAGACATCGTCGACATTGTTGCCAATGTTATGTATGAATCCTTATAATGGGAGATAATGTTGATTGCCCACTAACTGATCCTAACAAAAACTAATCAAATAAAAACAAAACATTATAATTCTTCAACAACAAATTTCAACATACCATCACCAGAATCAAAACAATAATTCAAATCCACATTTTTGCAAACAAAAAATACTCAATGTAGTGAATATGAAGAACATCATCTGTAAGATCTAAATGCATGATAAGAATGTCAAGAACCATAATACAAATAAAGAAGAACAATTACATAAATCATGCTTAAATTCAATAGTTTCTTATAAAATGATGTAAAAGGATACATACCCAAACTGTGAAATTGAGAAATACTCTTACCCAAACACCACCACTCTCTCCACCCTGAAACATCAATCGAATCCTAATCCAACATCGTCATCTCCCTCCAATGACTCTTCCTCTCACCAACTCACCAAATCGGCAGTCCCAATCTCCACCTTCGGAGTCTGATTAAACTCAACCTTACTTCTCAACCTCCCCAATCCCCCTCCCTCCTCTGATCCTTTCCCTCCTTGGAATTTGCAAACAGAGAAGAACTCACCTGAAGCAGGCGAAGGCGGTGGAGCGGCGGATGCGAGTGGCGTCGACGGTGGTTCTCTTATCTGTGTGCGATTGAGACTAGAGAGGGAGGCGATTTGCAACAAAGGTGTCTTTCTCCGTCTTGAGCTCCCTAGTGCCAAACGTGTAGCTCGGGCTCTTTGGTGCCAAAAGTGTAGCTTGAGAGAGGGTAATCAAAAGTGTGGCTCGAGAGAGGGTAAGTTTTTACTGCCGGTGACACAACCATCTCTCCTTCTCTTCTCATCTCCTCTCCTCTCGCTAAAGTGTAGCCCTAAAGTTTCATCTTTGATCTCTGTCTCTCCCAAGATCTCTCCCCCTCACTCTCTTTTTGATCTTCGTCTCTCGATATCTCTCTCTCCCCCTCACTCTTTTCCTGGAACACGAGGACGACAAAGAGAGGTGAGAAGTACTGCTTGCCTTTTAGGATGTGAGGGAGTTTTAAAACTTTCGGTGCAAAAATGCGGTTTTTTTTAATCACGCGCTTTTGTTTGATAGCATTTCAAGGGGGCAATTGTTACGAAAACTTGGGCTTTTATAACACTAAAGTGTGAATAACGCTATGACTTTAATGCTATTAATAGGCAACTATGGTGCAGTGCCCGTCTTTTATATGAAAATGATCTTATCATTAACTTTTTCGAAAAAGCTTCTCTTTCAGCTTGTCATAATTTAAAAGACATATTAAAGATCTATTGTAATAGCTCGGGACACATAGTTAATTTTCAAAAGTCATCTATTTTTTCAGTTATAATGCCCATATGAAATTAAACAAAAAAAATGATCAATCAAATTTTCAAAACTTATTTCTTTAAACCAAATTAGAAATACATGGGTTCTCTTCTTCTTTTTTCCAAGTCTAAAAAAAGACTTTCAATTCCTTATTGATAAAGTGATTTAACACCTCACCAATTTGAAATCGAGGGTGTTTTCTCAGGCATGACGCCCAATCATGATTAAACAAGTGGCTAACGCCATTCCTATTTATACTATGCTGACCTTTCTTCTCCCACTGTAGGTCATCCATTCTCTTAATAATCTTTTAGAAGATTTTGGTGAAATGGTTCGGCAAATAGTAAATCCATTCATCTCTATAAATAGTAGAAACTTTTTCTCACTCATCTGAAGAGAGGTCTTAATATTTCTCTTATGAGGAATAGAAATCTAGCTCTCATGTCTAAAAATATTTCACGCATTCTTGATAAACTTGATGATATAAAATATAGGCTATGAAAATTGATTTATTTTCAAATAGGACTACTCTTCATTCTAAAACACGAGTTTTGGATTCCTTTAGCTTGCAGGGCATGGTTACAACCATTTCTTCTAACTCTACTCACCTTCTTTGGCAAATAGGTGATGGAAAATCTAGGCTAGGGAGATTGATTTATGTTTGTTAACCTTGCTTCATCCTTGGCTCTTAAATTGATAAAAAAAAAATGAGTAAGTCTAGTCATCCTTGAAAAAAAATTGTTGCTTTATGTTCGAAAATATTTGGGAACTAGGATTTTGTAACCAGGTCTGGCAGCCAGGTGATGTGGCATACTCGTTATCCCATGTCCTCTTATTTTTCGGAGAAATTCTACAGTGTTTGATCCTCTGGGCCTGTTTTTGTGCCTGGATGGTATCAGACACATGCATTACTGTCGTGGCAGTGAAAACTTATTGTAAGTTATGTAAGTATTGATGCAATGTGCATTTATATATATAGGAGCAATGCACAATATATATAGGAGCAATGTAAAAAAAAAAAAAAAAAAAAAAAATATATATATATATATATTAGGAGCAACATGTATTGATGCAATGTGTATTCGTTGGATTTGCAATGTGTATTTGTTGGATTTCTTTCTCAATAAATTTTCACTGCCACGTCAACAATGGCATGTGCCTGGTACCATCGAGGCACAAATGACCAGGCACAGTAGAATTACTCTATTTTTCGTTTGAAAACTCCTCATGGATATTCTCCCCCTTGCCAATAATGTGTGAATCTTTGTGGATTGATGTTGAGACAACTGCTCATCTCTTCTGCGAGATGGTGGCTCCTCTCACCATTTCACATTTATTGGAATAATACGAATTGTTCCTCTGTTTATGAATTTATCTCTTATCTGTGGTCCGTGACTTGCTATTCTCTGACTTCGAGTTCAAAATTTTTTTCATAATCCTTTGATGTTCTTCAATCTAATTGGCAAGTTTGAAATGCTTTTGTGTTTGATAATAAACCCATCTCAACAGATTCTTTCTTATGTATCTTCAAAGGAAAATGGTCTTACTGGGGAGTTGAGTTGTTTACAGGGGATTATTTGAGTTCGATAGATCAGAGTTCCCTGTTACATGAAGACTTGTGTGGTTTAGAAAATGAATCAAGGTTGTCAGGCCTTGAAATAAATTTGCTACAGTTGGATCCATTGACTGCAGCAATTGCATCTTTTTCAAACTCTGACTCAGTCTTTTATTCATCTGTTTCTTTGATTATAGCTCTTAATAATCACTCTGAAGCTAACAATATTGCCATTACCATGTTTTGTAATGATAGTTTTTATCTTCTCACTGAGCAAGGAGCCATAGGAGCGTTAGCAGTAGCTAGGGATGGAGAGGTGATTCAGAAATTAGCTTCTCTCATCCGTGCTAATATTTATTGCAGCACAATGGCGGAATTATATAGTATTGAAGCATCTCTACTTTGTCATGGCAAGCTATATTTCAACTCTCTTTTGGTGGTTAAAATCATCAAGTACAATCCTTCTATTAGTATTAACTGGGCGTGGCGCCCTTTTTTGGACAATATTAATTAACTGTCTCCTTTTGTTAGCCAAAGAGTGGCATGTAACCTATATTAGTAGGCTTGAGAATGTTCAAGCTCTGTAGCTCACAATCTGGCAAAACTATCTTACTGTACTTATTTGGGGGGTTTTCCTCAATAATTTTTGTGCATAAATATATTTTCAATAAATAAAAAAAAAAAAGACAACCCTATTTTTTGGAAAACGAATAATGAAAAAGTAGTATAATTCTAGGGAGCCTAGGTTTGCAGCCTGGGTTGGCAGCTTGGGGGGCGAAATTATCATTTTGCCCCTCCTTTGTTGTTGTTAAATTTAAAGAGTAGTTAAAAAAATAGGAGCAAAAGTGTAAAAATGTTTTATAGAGTTCTAGGAAAACCAAAAAACATTTTTTATTTTTATTTTTTATTTTTTAAGAATATCCCCAAAGAAAAGCTGAAACAAAAATGAAGACAGAAAATGGATTTCTCATAGATAGCTGAAAGAATAGTTTGACTGTATTTGTTGTACTTTTACAATTCATTCGAAAAAAGAATTGATTAACGACTAACAATAATAGTCTCAAAACAGTTCAACCCATCAAACTCTAAAGCATACATTGGTGCTTTCTCTGGTCGAGTTTTAGGTGTTGAGTTGTTGTTGTTGTTCCTAATCAATCTTTGATCTTCTTCCTTCACCAACCCTACAACCCCTTTTGAATCCAATTTGCAATTGTTTGTAGTACTTGCTGTGTCATTGTAATATGTAGAAGACCCAACGGAGAAGCCAAAGTTTTCGGCACAGACGGTTTCGAAGGAACTGAAGATGGACATCATATTTGGAATTTTGATTTAAGTTTGAGATTAAGAAATAAACTTTTAGTTGAAGACGAGATTGAAAGAAGTCGTATGAGAAGAAGAAGAAGAAGTGATTTTTAAATGAATTTATATATGGGAGGAAGGAGGCTTATGATGTTGACTTGTATGATGAAATATGGCTACTCTGGAAGTCTTGAATTAGACATTTTTGTTGTCAAAGTCAGCTGTACACACATGGATTGAATGCAAATATATCTTCATTCGTTTGTGAGTTGGTACTATGAAATTGCCAAGATGAAGGCGAAAAAAAAAAAGAGTTGGGGTGGGTGGCAAATTCACAAAGATTAGGAAGTGGTTAAACTGCCTCCAAATCCAATAACAAGGTTAAGTTTTATTTGACCAAGGCACTATTATTTCGTATATGTTGTCGAGGACAATCAAGCCATAATAAAATCAAATGCTAAGGAGGGGGGAGTGAATCACATAAACATTTGACTCGCTTTAATAAATAAATATATAAATTTTTAAAGTTTTTCGTAAGTTTTCACCGTATATCTCAAGCAAGACAATCAAAGAGTTATATTGTCACGTGATATATGCTTGTACAGCCCTGCACTCTTTCAATGTGACGGGAATTCGTTTTGGTATTTTCAACTTTTTGCTTAGAAACAAAGTAAATAATGTGCGTAGATTATAACCACACATGGTGTTTAAATAATTGTAACGCCACAGTAGTTAATTTGATTTCATATTATCATATGCTGTATAAAATATCTATACACAATGCATCTTTCTCAACATCTTATTCTCTTGAGACAACAAACAAGTTCTCTATTAAGTTCTCTCAAGCACTACACCAAATAAACATTTGTAACAACCCCAAAAAAATATCATTGTTGTGTTGTAATAGTTTACCAAACAGTTTACATAGTTTCACAAATGAAGTGATACAATAATTGGATCGCCCTGAATAGTATGATTCTGCAAGTGATACTATTCATGGTAATCCAATTTATTATATCACTGAATTTGTGAAAGTGTTTTTCAAAATTTTGCCTGAATTTAGTTTTGACTTGAAATTGTTTGGTGGACTGTTACATCACAAAAGTAATATTGTTTGAGAATTGTTACAAAACTGTCATTTAGTGTAGTGAAGGGCAAAACTCAAGACGAAAAAAAAGAAACAATGTCTCTTTTCATATCTTCTATTAAAGGTTCAACTCAAGGGTTCAAATCATGTTAATTATACTGTTCTACTTTCTTTGAGATCTTTCAATTGATTGTATTTGTGTGTTTTGTTTTAAGAATGATTCCTAAAAGACCATATGTGCATGCTGGGTATTTTGATAAAAATCTATAAGTGTGTGTATTGTGGTTTGAATCCAAGACTTCTACCTCCCCTTCTGTGAATGTCTTTAGATAGTCCCACGTATAGTATGGAAATCTTTATTGTTGCATTTATAAGTATAAGTTTTGGTCATATGCTTGGACCCGAAGGCATTCCCCACTTTTGTGGAAGAGGGAGGATGCACTAGGCTTACAATTAAATACATGTGTGCTGCCACCACCACGCATTGAAATAGGCTAGCTTGGGTAGTTTCTTGTGCACGCCTTTTTGGACAAGTTTTATTTACTTATTTTTCCTTTTGTCAAAACAAATTATAAATTGATTTGTGCAGGTTTTTGTCATGAGAGCATTTTGGCTTCTAAACAGTCTTTTCTTTTACTATGTTTTACTGCGTATCAATGGTGTGCGTGCATTTTGATATGTTCTGTACAATATTATATCATTTTCAATTGTTGAAAAACAGAGTTTTGCCAGTGTTTTTGAGTTTTATTTTGGGGTACGATTGCAATGTAGTTGATACATTTGTTTTCTGCTACTTGCTTTGACCTAGTCCTGCTGACCTGCACAAAGAACACACGTGAGTCACGGACCACCGTTGTGATGGCCGATGGAACTTCGATGCTAAAGTCAGACATGGATCTAAAGAAGGTGTAATGTTGTAAACATGGAATTTGTAGCGTACCTTAGCTTACCAACCTCATGTCTTATTTATAGTGCAGAAGTCCTGATTCGATCAGGCCATCGATGGCGTAGTTTAAGAATGAGATTTTTGTGAAGACCCTTCTCTCATTAGGAGTCGTGCTATAGAAGAAAATTTCCTTGTTAGCCTTGTGCTCATAGATACATGGGAGATAATTCCCAATCTCAGGGTAATTCGTAAGAGGAAGTTTCCCTGTGTGATATGTACTCTGGTGTTTACTTCCTAGTTGGAAGCGAAGAGCTGCTGTAGTTGCATGTCCGAAGGTGATCATCGAGATACTTTCCTTAACGGGGCTTATGGGTATTGTGGATAGTTGTGAGAAGTATGGGCTAAGGAAGTTGTGAGAGTTCGAGTCCATTTGGCGGACTGAATTTGGCAGGCTTGAACCACTTGGGCCGGATCAGTGTTGGGCTGATGCTAGGGCCCGTAATTCCTCAAGATCATCATGACACGTGTATGGCTCAAGGATGTAACCGTTTTGGTGTACCATCAACTATTCCCCCCGAGTTAGTGGGCCATCACATCGGTTCGCTAAGGCATCTCTTGAAAAGATATGCCACTCATGGTGATTGAGTATGAATCGTTGCTTGAGCCGCGTGCTGCATTTATCGAACGTGCGCCGGTTCAATGTAAAATGGGCGGGAACTTAATCCCTATTTAGGTCATCCGTTGTGCGGAGACTGACTCTTCTATTTTCTTTGGTTTTGAAAATATTGCCCTGTTCGTCTTTTGATTGAAAAAATTGATGATGGCTCAACAAGACCTTCTTGATGATGCAACCTTGGCTAGGGGCCTTGATTTTTTCGAAGACATGTTGCTTTCTGAATCTAGCCTTGCCAAAATCTGTATGTTTGGGGTCCCCGAGGACCTGCCGTTGTCTGTTATGAAGGGCGACCAGATGCCAATGTCACCACAGGCAGGGTTCATCTACTTGCATCGGGGGATGCTCCAAACCGGAGTACGTTTTCCCATTTTGGATGTGATTTATGATTTTATGAACTTCCTTGAAATTCTTCCGACCCAGTTGGGGCCTAATGGATGCAGGATCATTCTCTTTATTCTGGTTAGGGCGAAGGAAGTTGGCACTCGCGTAACTCCATGAGTGATCCAGTTGCTGACTTCTCATCGGTTGAAAAGTAACAATGTCTGCAAAATGATGTCGCTGGCTTGCTTTGTGAATATGCTTGATGACTTCAAGTTCTGGCAGAAGTATTGCTTCTTGGCCCCTACGGATTCAAAGTACTTCCAGTTCAAGGGTCGTCCACTCGAGTGGGAGTTCAAGCCACTTCTTAATTACAACTTTTTCTTCTTATTTCGTTGCACTTGATTGCATGCTAATCATTGTTTTTGTCTTTTCGCAGGATGGTTTCCCACTACTCCTCTTACCCTAGAGGAGCAAAACACTATGGAGACGTTCTGTGGCTTGTCAACGAGGAACGTGGTGGATATCATACGCATTCCCAACTTTATTCGCAGTAAGCTGTGGGACAACTGGCACGTGGCCCCCACTATTTACCGAACGTCGCGAGTTAAGTCTGAAAATGGGACCCCTTCTAGAAAGAGGAAGGTCGCTGGGGTCAAAGCTCCTGTTTTGTTTGATACGGAGGAGCCGTCTTAGACGCTTGCTTTCTTTGTGAGTTCGAAGTGGTCCCGCATTAGAACTGGGTCGACTCCAAAATGACCTACTCATGTAAGTGAAGAACGTGAGTCTGATCGGCTAGTTAGGCGGAGGCCGATGTATCTAGCTGGGAGAATGACCACCTGCGATTTGCAGGGTTTGAAGACGTGTCGAACCTTAGTGTTGCGCAGGCGGAAGCTCTGAGTGAGCAGTTGATGCAGGTTGCAATGGCGGCTTTTACTGGAGTTGATTAGCACAGGATCGTTCCGATACAAGGTTCCTATAAGGATCTGCCTGAGGTTCTAGAATCCTATCCTTCCATCGGTGGGCTGTCTGTTAGTGGTCGTGGTGGCACAAGCCAAGTTTCTCATAGTTCACATTGTTCACCGTCTCGTTCCAGGCCACGTCTCGAGGTGTTGGAGGGACCGTTAGATAACTCGCTTCCTCCGGATCCTGTTAAGCCGTCTCGAACTAAAGGGTCAACTGTTCGTGAAAAAAGGAAAGGTTGCGGAGGAGAGCCTGGGAACAATGGAATCTACAAAGGGTGGTGTTGTGTAATTCCTAATCCGGGAGAGCTTCATCCGGATGCGCGGATAAACCTAATCGCCCTGAACTTAGTGAGGATGAACACTCAGGCACATGGATAAGGATGAGCACTCAACTTGGATAAGGAATAGAATGCCTTGAAGGAGGCTGACTGGGCTGCTTAGAAACAACAATTAGAAGCCGACAATGCTCGGGAGGCGAGGAAGGCCGAGGACCAGCTTGAATTAGAAAACATGAGCTCAATGTTATAAAAAGCAATTTGGGTATAAAGCAGTCTCGGGTTGATGCGTTGACTGGCAAGTTGGAGTTGTTGGAGTGTGAACTTGCTGATGCGAAGGCTCGTGAGGAAGAGCTTCTGCAGAAACAAGCAAGTGCTAGTTTTGTCTGGTTGTACACGACAGACTAGAGATGCTGGCGCTGATGAAGGAGGAGCATCCGGAATGGGATCTTGGCTGTTATAAGAAGATGTCGTATGTAGACTTGTCTGTTACCTTTGCATCATTGGACGAAGAGGGCGGTTCGGACTATGATGCTCAGGCCCTGGTGCGTATGGACGCTACTCCAACTCATTCCTCCGTTAAGCTTAGCTCTTCTGTTTTTTTACCCTCTCCTAATAAGGAGTAAACTTTGTATACTTGTACCCAATTGTCTTCGACTGTTAATGAAAACATATTTATCTTAAGTATGTTCTGTATCCATTTTGTGCTCGTTATCCCTATAGTGTGTCTTCTGTTTTGCCTTGTCGCTTACTTTGGCATAGGCTGGTTGGATTAGTAGGAAGCCGAGCGATCTGTCTGCAGTCGAGATCTTGACCGTTTATGTTGCGAGTGACTTAGAGTCACTGTTGCATAGTCATGTATAACAGTGGGCATGTCACATACAGTTTAGCCTAGGGTTGCTTTACCCGAGTTGTATCTCATCCTTAAAATAAGTTGTTGGGGCTTACTTCGCTTGTCTGGATTGTCGACTGCATCCGCTGTTATAAGCGAGTTGTGATAGCCGAGTGTATGCGTCAAAACGCTTGTACCGAGCCAAACGTCATAAGCTTGGGTTGGAATTCAATGTAGCACATGTCCGCGTGTTGGCTGGACGATTTATGTGTCGGCGTGAGTGGCCTTTGCTAATAATAGAATGTCAGCTCGTTTGAGGGTGAGGACACTGGCTGAATTGTGATTTATCTTTGCGACCGCTACTTTGAAATAGAGCGGTGATTGCGTGGCGAGCTGCTTAGGGCTCCCACCTTCCAAACCATCTATGTCCGAAAAGAGTGGACTACAGGTTCGGGGAATAAGGATTTGGCGGTCATGCTAAAGAGCAGTGGTACCCTGGCGAGCCATCGACATCAGTCAGGGACTGACTAGTCTCCCACCTTTTGAATCATCTATATCTGCGCAATGGGGGCTAAAGTTCGAGAGGTTTGGCGACCAGGCTGAAAAACAGTGGCCCTGTGGCAAGCCATCGAAATCAGTTCAGGACTGACTAGGCTCCCACATTCCAAATCATCTACACTCATGTGCATCAAGCTACAAATTTGAGGATTTTTAGCGGCCATGTTGAAGAGCATTGGTCCCGTGGCAAGCCGTCGAAATCAGTTCGGGACTGACTAGACTCCCACCTTCTAAACCATCTACATCTGCAATGGGGACTACAAGTTTAGGGTTGGTAATTCGGCGGCTAGGATGAAAAGCAGTGGTCCCGCGACGAGCCATCGAAATCAGTTTTGGACTAACTAGGCTCCCGCCTTCCAAACCATCTACGTCTTCGCAGAGAGGGCTACAGGTCTAGGCTTTTATCAGAAGCTTTCGTTGCCAGTCGTCACCAGCTAGGCTTACTTGATCGGGTTCGGCGACCATTGACCACAAAGGGGACAATGATCCCTAGTGAATCGTCGTCACCAAGCGTGATAGTGATGATTATACTCCTATTTCCTAAACCATCAAGATCTGCGCTAGACGGACTAGGTGTCCAGATGAACCAGAAGCCGTCATCATCAGCCTCGGTTGACTAAGCTTACTTGGTTGGGGAAAGTTTTTGCCTGCTTAAGGGCGTGTGAAACTATGTCTGCGGGCGTAGTGCACTGTGCAGACAAGATTACCTTAAATCAGCTGGTGATCCGCAGGTATGATCTGAGTGTCAAAATTGACTAGGATTTCTAGTGCTCATGTTAAGCATGTAGTAGGATACTGTTTGAATAGTGAGCCGAGCCCATGAGCCCACAGAGGGAGAGCTAGGATTTCTTGCACAAGTTACGCCACGCGTACAACGTAGATCGCCTAGTAGCACGTGTACGGCGTAGACTGCTAGACGGTTGAGTATCAGTCCCCTCAATTGATGGGGTTGCGTGCAACACCATTAATTTGATGAACGTGGTCTGCGGAGTTTCCTTGGGAACTGTCGCCTCCACGTTTCCCATACGGTATTCAATGTTGACAGTTAATGCTGAAGCGCCCGTTTGGTGAGCCACTACGTCTATATAATGGTGTTCTTCGATCGTTATAGGCACTATCTTTTGTAGAGTGTATCTCCTGTAATGTTCTTGCTTGAAGAGAATGCTTTGGGTTTTCCAATGGCTGAAGGGAGATCTCCATCATTGGAGTCTTCGATTGTTCTTACATTTGCATTGATCGACACGATGATAATCGTTGTTATGCGTGGTCACCTCTTCTGGGTGGTCACGTAGTTGATTCGCTGAGATCTCGTAATTTCTTCTCATGTTGCAGAGAAGAAGTATGCATTTCCTCCAAGGGAGAAGCCTTGGTGTTACCTTGTGTCGTTGTACCCACGTGTATGCGGTTCCCACTGCTAGCTTATGGTTGATCAAAGCGTTAGCCGATGCGCAACGCTTTCGGGGGTGGTATATCTCAGTCACCCGAGTACCGAGCATGGTAAAAGTGTCCTCGCTTGACAACATTGTGAGACACCGATCGTTTTGTCGATTGTGGCCATCCTCATCTGCCTTTTCTATTTCTTTCAGGAGGCCGGATGTCGTTTGAAGAAGTTTGCAGCCCATTGCAAGGTCCGTATCGCCGTTGGTGGGTCGCTTTTCTGGTTTGATTCAACAGAGCAATCAGCCACTATGTGCTTTTAGCCCCCTTTGCCTCTTGTCTTTGATCTTGGGAAGGGGGTCGAGCAAAGTTTACTTTGGGTTCCTTCGCCATTTTTATGTAGTCAACCTGTTTAAGCAAGTCCTTACTCCATGTAGCATCGGATTCAGATGTTTGTAGTATATAGTCTTTTGTATCCGCCTCTGGGTGCCCGTTGTTACATATTTCCAGTAATCAATAGTGTGTTTGTGTAATTCTTTCTTTATTTCTTGAATGTTTTTAAATCACTTAAGTTTCTAAGAACTAAAACTCTACATTGACTATAGAAAGAGAAGTAAGCAACTGAAATAGACTAACTGTTGGCAGAGAGAAATTGATCTTGGTTCTGAAGTGAATTCTTATGGCTCTTGTTGATCGTTTGCGTTTTCAGCGGATTGTTGAACTTCGTTGATGTCACAGAGGCTACTGAAGAGTAAGCCTTGTACGGGAGTTAATCTTTGCGCCGATGGAATGTCGAGGGGTTGTACTCCTAATTGCATTATTTTCTCCGTTCTGCTGGGTTGAAGAGCGGAATTCTCCCGTACCGCTCAACTGTCATGTTTCTCTTAAGCGAGCCACTATTTTTGGATCTTGAGCGAGTTGAGTGATGAGGCTGCAGTTGCTAGGCCTGGCTCTGGTTCAGATTGCACTGTGGGATCCGGTTGGATTTGAGAACATTCTATTTGCTTCAGTGCAGCATAATGGCATCCTTGTGCCGAACGTTGGTCTCCACGTATTATTTCTTCAGAATGGTTAGCAGTGTACTTAACACATTGGTGAAAGGTGGAGACTACTGCCTCCATTTGGTGGAGCCATGGTCTTCCCAATATAAAGTTGTAGGTAGACGGTGCGTCTACTACCATGAAGTCCAGAATAAGACTTTTCTCAGTGTGGTTCTCCTGCCACTACTGCTAACATTATCTTCCCGATCAGAAAAAAATTTTCTCTGCTGAATCGCATCGAGTAGTTTGAAGGCATCAAGTTATCTTCCTTGAGGTCCATATTGTGGAACGCATTGTAGAACAGGACAACGAGGGAGTTCCCTGTGTCCACCAGGGCTCTCTTAACTTTCCACCTTGCAATGGAGACCAAGATGACTAGGGCGTCATTGAGGCGCTCAAACTCCTTTGAGGTGTTTGTCCATAAGGTCAAGGTTGGAATGGGGCTCTGCATCTTCAGTAGAGTCCGCTTATGAGACCTGGGTGACTGGTCTTCATTCAGTTCGACTCCATGAAGGACATAGATTATGTCCGAGGTCTCCTTTATTTCTTTGACGTACTCCCCCCGGTCCGTAGATCTTTTTGATATCTTTTCAGAGTTCAAAAATTCTTTTAGCTTGCCCCTGCGGATCCAGTACTCAATCTTATACTTCAAACTCTTGCAGTCGTTGGTATCATGATCGCCCTCCTTTTGGTACGAGCAGTATTTGTTGTTGTCACGCTTGGAGGGGTTTCCGCGCTGTTTTGCCACTTCAGATCTTCCGAGTTTTTCATGGAGTTCAGTACGCCCGACATGCTAGAATTGAGGGGTTTCATGGCTTTGGATCCAACGTAGTTGGATGCTTTTTCTGGCCAAGCCCGGGCAGGGTTTGACCTGTTGTCATTACGCTTCCTCTTGCTCATTTTTTCATTCTCGCATGTCTTTCCCTCCTTCCTGTCCTTTGGAGCGTAGGGCTTTTTCTCACCTTTGGTTTCCCTTTTAACGGTCCTCAACTCCTTTAAAGTAATGTACTGTTGGGCGCTCTTGAGGAGTTTCGTCATGTCTAAAGGGGGTTCCAAGGTGAGGTATTCGTAAAGCTTTCCTTCCTTTAGGCCCGTGGTAAAAGCTGTCACGGCTGTGTCATCGCTGCAACCGTCAATGAGTGTCAGCTCGTCGTTAAAGCACGTGACATACTCTCTGAGCGTCTCATGGGATCTCTGTTTTAGAGTTATTATTTATTGTGGTCCTTTTCAAAAACGCCGACTTCTGACAAAATGCGTCAGGAACTCCTTCGCCAGCGTCTTGAAGGAATCGATCGACCTCGATGGGAGGCTGTGGAACCACGTTAGTGCTGTCTTCTTTAGGTTAGTGGGAAAAGTTCGACACATCACCGATTCAGAACCTTCCTTGAGGGCCATTACATGCTGGTAATGGCACAAGTGGTCGAATGGGTTGATGGTCCCATCGTAGAAGTCGAGCTTCGGAGGCATGAACTTCTTCGAAAGGGCCTTGTTCATAATACGGTCCATGAAAGGTGGGACTGAGAACGATATAGCACATCTGGGTCGTGTGCCCCTCTGCAGATAGGGTTCTGAGGGCTGAGCCTCTCTGCCCTGGCATCAGTTTCGTGTTAACTGCGCCACCTCCTCTGGTCCAGTGAGAACTAGTAGGGGCTTGACTCTCCCGTGCCCGCTCTTTGTCGTCTTCGGGAGATAGAGGCATGTGTTGTTCTTGGTCTTCGTTAGCGGGTGGAGGGTTTTGTCGAGCGAGAGCCTTCACCGTTTTGGCGATTTATTGTATTTGAGATGACAACATATCTATCTTGGGGTCCGTCATTGCTGTTGTTGATGCGGGGGGGGGGGGGGGGGCGTGAGTCTGTTGCCCATGCATAACCGGCGCCGCGGAGAGCGGGGGTATAGTACCAGTCGGAGCGTTTGACGTGTCCCCTTGTTCACTGTTGTTGTGTGATCTAGTGGTTACCATCTCTATGTATTTCAAAGGGAGATGATGCTAGTGAAAGGTTAGGAACTTCGTTGTCTCTACGAACGACGCCAAACTGATGCAGTCATTTTCTGCTCCTTGCTTTGACCTAATCCCGCTGACCTGCACAAGGAACGCACGTGAGCCATGGACCACCGTTGTGGTGGTCAATGGCAGTCTGATGCTAAAGTCAGACAGGGATCTAAGAAAGGTGTAATGTTGTAAACAAGGAATTTGTAGCGTACCTTAGCTTACCAACCTCATATCTTATTTATAGTGCAGGGGCCCTGGTTCGACTAGGCCATCAATGGCGTAGTTTAAGAAGGAGAACTTCATGGAGATCTTTCTCACATTAGCAGTCGTGTTGTAGAAGGGAATTTCCCTATTAGCCTTGTGCTCCTAGATATGCGAAAGATAGTTCTCAATCTCAGGGTAATCCGTAAGAGGAAGTTTCCCCGTGTGATATGTACTCTGGTATTTACTTCCTAGTTGGAAGCAGAGAGCTACTGTAGTTAGCTGTCTGAAGCTGATCCTCGAGATACTTCCCTTACAGGGCTTACAGGTATTGATGATAGTTGTGAGACGTATGGGCTAACCAAGTTGTGAGAGTTCGGGTCTATTTGGTGGACTGCATTAGGCGGGCTTAGAACCGCTTGGGCTAGATAAGTGTTGGGTTGACGCTGGGACCCGTAATTCCTCGAGATCATCATGACACTTGTATAGCTCAGGGATGTGATCGTTTTAGTGTATCATTAGTAGTGTTTTTGTATTCTTTGTCTGAATACAGATCAACAAGTTTCATACTCTGATTCTAGGGTTGTTGTATCCTGGAGGTGAAATTTGTCCTCTTCTACAATTTGGGAACATGGACCTGCATTGAAATAGGCCAAGCTTGGGTAGTTTCTTGTGCACGACTTTTCTTTCTTGGAAAAATTTTATTTACTTATTTTTCCTTTTGTCAAAACAAATCCTTGTTATATGAGCATTTTGGTTTCTAAACTGTATCTTCTTTTACTATGTTTTACTGTGAATCAATGGTGTGCGTGCGTTTTGATCTGTTCTATGCAATATTATATTATTTTGTTCTTCGATTGTTGAAAAAAATGTTTTTCCAGTGTTTTTAAGTTTTTCTTTTGGGGTACAATTGCAGTGTAGTGTTTTCTTTGTCTGAGTGCAAATCAACAAGGTCCATACTTTGATTCTTGCTTTGTTGTATCCTAAAGGTGAAATTCGTCTTCTTCTACAAGTCAGGAACATAGACCTGCATTGAAATAGGCCAAGCTTGGGTAGTTTCTTGTGCACACCTTTTCTTTTTGGAAATTTTTTTATTTGCTTATTTTTCCTTTTGTCAAAACAAATCCTAAGCTGATTTGTGCACGTTTTTGTTATGTGGGCATTTTGGCTTCTAAACGGTCTCTTCTTTTAATATGTTTTTTGCGTATCAATGGCGTGCGTACGTTTTCATATGTTTAGTGCAATATTATATTATATTCTTATTTGATTGTTGCAAAACAGAGCATTGCCCGTGTTTTTGAGTTTTTTATTTTGGGGTATGATTGCAGTGTAGTGTTTTTATATTTTTTGTCTAGGTGCAGATCAACAAGGTTCATACTCTGATTCTATGGTTATTGTATCCTGAAGGTGAAATTCGTCCTCTTCAACAATTGAGGAACATAGACCCGCATAACACCTTAAATAAAGTGATCCACGTCTCAGCCCATCGCAACAAATTTTGTGTTCCTCAAGGTACTATTTCTAACAATTTAAGGTTTTAAAGTCAAGAAGACATCGAAAATAATTGAACTAGCAAGGTCGTATGAAATAAAAGGTGGGAAAATGTTGATTTCTCTTGCAATAACTACATCCTCAATGGTGGGAGGATGCACTAGGGCTTACAATTAAATACATGTGTGTCGCCTCCACCACCCATTGAAATAGGCCAAGCTTGAGTAGTTTCTTGTGCACATTTTTTTCTTTTTGGACAAATTTATTTATTTATTTATTTTTCCTTTTGTCAAAACAAATCCTAAACTGATTTGTTGACGTTTTTGTTATGCATGCATTTTGGTTTCTAAACAGTTTCTTCTTTTACTATGTGTTACTGCGTATCAATGGTGTGCATGCAATTTGATCTGCATGTTATGTGCAATATTATATTCTGGTCTTCTTCGATTGTTGAAAAACAGAGTTTTGCTAGTGTTTTTGAGTTTTTTTGGGGTACGATAGCAGTGTAATGTTTCCATATTCTTTGTCTCATTGCAGATCAACAAGGTTCAAACTCTGATTCTACGATTGTTGTATCTTGGAGGTGAAATTCGTCCTCTTCTGCAATTGAGGAACATAGATTCGCATTGAGATAGGCCAAGCTTGGGTAGTTCTTTGTGCACACCTTTTCTTTTTAGACAAATTTTATTTACTTATTTTTCCTTTTGTCAAATCAAATTCTAAACCAATATGTGCACGTTTTTCTTATGCGAGCACTTTGATTTCTAAACGGTCTATTCTTTTACTGTGTTTCACTATATATCTATGGCGTGTGTGCGTTTTGATCTGTTTAGTGCAATATAATATTCTCTTCTTCTTTGATTGTTGAAAAACAAAGTTTTGCCAATGTTTTTGAGTTTTTCTTTTGGGGTATGATTGTAGTGTAGTGTTTCTATATTATTCTCTCAGTGTAGATCAACAAGGTTCATGCTCTGATTCTACGGTTGTTGTATCCTGGAGGTGAAATTCTTCCTCTTCTGCAATTGAGGAACATAGACTCCCATTGAAATAGGCCAAGCTTGGGTAGTTTCTTGTGCACACCTTTTCTTTTTTGACAAATTTTATTTACTTATTTTTCTTTTGTCAAAAAAAATCCTAAACCGATTTGTGCACATTTTTGTTATGCGAGCATTTTGATTTCTAAGCGGTCTATTCTTTTACTATGTTTTACTGTGTATCAATGGTATGTGTGCATTTTGATATGTTTTGTGCAATAATATTCTCTTCTTCTTTGATTGTTGAAAAACAAAGCTTGGCCAGTTTGACCGTGAAATTCCTTTGTTTCGGTATTTCCGGAATATGAGTGTGTGACTTGTTATAATTGATCCTAATGTTTGAGTTTTTCTTTTGGGGTACGATTGCAGTGTAGTGTTTCTATATTCTTTGTCTCAGTGCAGATCAACAAGGTTCATACTTTGATTCTACGGTTGTTGTATCCTGGAGGTGAAATTCAGCCACTTTTGTAATTGATGAGCATAGACCCGCCTAACACCTTAAAGAAAGTGTGAAATAAATATTGTGTTCCTCAAGGTACTATTTCTAACAATTTAAGGTTTTAAAATCAAGAAGACATCGAAAACAATTGAATTAGCAAGGTCTTATGAAATAAATGGTGGGAGAATGTTGATTTCTCTTGCAAGAACTACATCCTCAATGGTTTGGTGGATGATCGGTACTACTTCTACTATGAATCAGAACAATAAATGAAGTATGGGATGCCTTGCAAAAGAAATACGATATCGAAGAAGCTAGTTCGAAGAAATACGATGTAACTAGATATTTGACGTTTCAAATGGTTGATAGATAAATCTATTATTAACCATCGACATGACATCCTAAGGATTGTTCATGAAATCTGTTAGAGGGGGTGAAAATAGATAAGCAGTTCTATGTTGCAGTAATCATTGATAAACTGCTCCACTCCTGAAAGGATTTCAGGAACACCATAAGGCATAAGCCCAAGGAGTTCTCAGCAAAGAGTGTCATTATGAGGCTCCGAATTGAAGAAGAATCCAGGAAACAGAATCAGAATGAGTTGCTGATTGCTTCCTATGTTGAGATAAATTTGGTTCCGGATACTCAGATTATTCAAAACAGAACCAAATTGAAACCTAACAATACGAACATGAAGAAGAAACGTCCTTGTTAAAAACCATATGTCGAGGGTCATCAGAACAAAGTACAGCTTAACCAAAGCACTCTTCTGGACAGAAACAATATGTTGATGTATTTGAAGTTACATGTTTTAAATGTGAAAGAAAGCCACATTTTGCAAAAAACTGAAGAATATACCTAAGTCAACAACACAGGCCAATGTGACTGAGGAGCCACTTGTGGCTATGTTAATAGGGGCCAATATATGATTTCTAGTTCTGTGAATATTTGGCACTCTAGACTTTGTTATATTAACATAAAATATGTTAGAATATGAGCATGCTAGGTTTAATTCGTAATTTGAATAATGAGAAATTTCATGATTATGAAACTTGTAGTAAAGTTAAAATTACTAAGACTCCACATAAATTAGTACATAGGTCAACTGAGTTATTGGAACTTATGCACTCTGATATTTGTGAATTGAATGACATGCTTACTTGTGGTGATAAACGATACCTTATTACAATCATTGACGATTTTTCTAAGTTACATGTGTATCTGCTAAAAATTAAGAGATTTTTTTTTTTTTTTTTTACTTTTAAGACATTTTAATGAGGTTCAAAATTAGCATGATAGAAAAATTAAAAGACTTAGAAGTGACAGAGGCAGTGAATATGATTCTAATGAGTTTTAGATTATTTTGTAAAACAAATGGCATCATACATGTGACTATCTTATCCATCTGAGATGAATGGGGTAGCAAACTGGAAAAATTGAGCTTTTACTAAATTGGTTTTTTGCATATATGTTGAATTGTGGGGTACCCTCTAATTTTTTGGGAGAAGCCTTGTTGACTGTGTCTATGGACACAACGTGATTTCTAGTTCTAAGAAAAAATCACACCTTTGGAACTTTGAAAAGGTCACCAACCAAATCTGATTATTTTAAGATAGGATTGTTTGACCTGTGTTAGGGTTCCAAACCCTAAGAGAATTAAACTTGATAGTAGAGCTCTTGAATGTGTGTTTTTGAGTTATGTTATTTGACGAGACAACGAATAGTCGCCCGATCCCAACAGTACATGTGGCATGGGCCAACCTTAGCACGAGAAAGGCTTTAACACGGTCCCAAGCGGACCCATTCATAAACTGTTGTTCAACCCATAAGTCAAGCACCCAAGCCCAAATCACGCCAGCCCATGTGGCACAGATCTTAGAGTTGTCATAGGCTCGAGATCTGATCGCAAAAATCGTCTCATAGCCCAATCAAGCAATGGATCCTAAACAAAGCAAGTTGCCGAAGAGACTCAGTCATGCACAGATAATATCCTGGGTGAGATCTCCTCCCCCCCAACACGCCTTCAATCGCAAGGAAAATTGTGGTGGAAACACTCGACACTTAAGGTGAGAAAAGGAAGAAGAAAGATAAGCATACACTTTGCAATTTACATCTAGTCTTCACTCTTCCTTGCATCGATATCTTATTTAAGCATCGGAGTGTCTTCGGCTACAACGGTGGTCTCTGGCTAACCAATACTCATTTTTGCAGGCTTGAGATCAGCAAGGACATATATGGACACATCATATTGGCGCTGTCCGTGGGGACATGCAACAAGTTTTCCCTAAAATTAACAGTTAAAGTTATTTCTAGCTAAGCAAAGCATTGAGACATGGTCCCCAACACTAGATCTCAAACACTCAACGATGATGTCGAGCCAGACAATCTCTGGCTAGGGAAGCCCAACAAAAGGGCCGAATCGATCCGATCGAAAAGGCTGAACAACCGCACGGTCCAGTCATATCCTGCTCCACCTAGATCACTTAACATATATGGTAGAAAGGCCCAATCGAGATCGACAACAGCGATTTAAGATCAGCCAAAATCAAGGGAGATCCCAGACCCGAAAAATGCATGAAAGCGTGTCTAGGAGGGTGAAAGCCTCCCAGTAGATGAGCAAAGAGCTTACAGATAAGGGAACCTAAAAGGAGATGAGGATCATGGGGGGCATGATCTGAAGACAAACAAGACCACGACCAAGAACCTTTTTCGACTAAGAGCGACTGATCCTGATGTCTTGTATGATCCTACTATTCTTCCATTGGACGAGATCACGAGTGTCTCTCTTTCGAAGAATGTGTCCCATTGAAGTCCGAGTTCTATGACAGGAATGTTAGATCCATCAGATCATCCGGCCCATTACCACCACATGATGGCACTCAAAGAAAGTACAAAAGTTATCATGTGCATAACTTTTCCCACCAGCGTGATGAAGGTTGCTTTGACCTGGTTCCACAGCCTCTAGCCGAGATCTATCGATCCGATCCAGGTCCTAGTAAAGGCATTCATCACCAAGTTCATCGGGAGCCAACAAATCCAGAAAGGGTCGCATTATCTGCTGATCCTCAAGTAGAAACATGGTGAGACCCTCAGGGAGTACGTCACTTGTTTCAATGATGAGCTGACCTCGATCGACGGTTGCAACGACGAAAAATTGGGCACCATTTTCACTTCCGGCTTCCAAGGAGGTCAGTTATAAAACTCCTTTTCCTCGAAACCCCTAATGGATATTAAGGGTCTGTTAAGGAACGACTAGAAATACATCACCCTGGAGGAAATGTTGGCAGACAAAAAGGGGGAAAGTGAGTTGTAAAACCCTGTGTGGGTGGCTCTGAGGTTGACAGGCTACCATGTGTAGGCGGGCTTTGAGGCTGGCAAACTACCATGTGTGGGCTAGTTTAGAGGCTGGCAGGCTACAAGGGGGTTATAGTCCCACATCACCTGGGTGAGGGAAGGATATGTGTTATATATGTGTGAGTTTGGATTCACATGACGCAACGCATTTTAAAGCCGTACGGGTAGTTAGGTTGGGCCCAGAGCGGACAAAATTGTATCATGTGGATCGAGTCGTTACAAAATGGAATCAGAGCCGGACCCAGCCGGAAGTGTGCCAACGAGGACGTTGGGCCCTAAGGGGGGTGGATGTAACACCATGTGTGGGGCAGGCTCTGTGGTTGACGGGCTACCATGTGTGGGCGGGCTCTGAGGCTGACAGACTACTAGGGGTTATAGTCCCACATCGCCTGAGTGAGGGAAGGATATGTGTTATATATGTGTGAGTTTGGATTCTCATGACACAACCCGTTTTAAAGTCGTGCGGGTAGTTAGGTTGGGCCTAGAGCGGACATTATTGTATCATGTGGATCGGGACATTACACGAGCCAAAACACCCCTCCAGAGCCAAAAACAGGGATAAAAAGGGAGATAGTTCCAAGCGAGAATGGGGCGAGAACTAAATCGTGCTCGAGGCCTGCGGCTCCAGGTACCCCTATTACACTCCGTTCAACTCCAGTCTGCCCGACGTTTTATCCTCCATAGAAAAATGGGGAGACATTAAGTGGCCAACTAAACTCAAAGGAGATCCTTCAAAGCGTGATAAGGATAAGCATTTTAGTTATCATAAAGAGATAGGCCACGACACCAAAGACTGTAGGAGCCTCAAAGATGAGATCCAATACTGAATCCAAAAAGGACGGCTGGAGGAGTTCATCGACTTCGGGGACATGCAACCCTAAGGCGAAGGAACGACACAAGAAACATGAGACATGACTTTTGACATGGTATGGGTCCTTCATGAGGAAAACGATGAGAGACGTCACTCGAATCGTCACTAACGAAATCAGTTCGAGAATTGCGAGTTAGATCACACTATCGAGATCATCTTGTACAACACATACAAGATGAGAGAAAAGTCCCAAGCTTAACGTTCACAGAACGGGACATGAAGCAAGTCTGCTTCCCCCACAATGAATCCCTAGTCATCTTAGTAGAGATAGCAAACTGGGAAGTGAGAAAATCGTTAGTGGACTCAGGCAGTTTCGTCAACGTACTATTCCTAAATGCAATCCTAAAAATGCAACTGACAGAATGAGTGCTGACACCATCAAATCAATCCATGTTCAACTTCAATTCGGGTTGAACAATCACGTTACTATGGTCGTAGAGCAGCCAGACCTACAGAGGATCATGATGACATAATTCTCAGTCGTAGACGCCTACTCCAGATACACCGTAATCTTGGGTCGACCTTGGTTACACCACATGGAGGCAATAGTTTCCACCCAGCACCACTGCCTCAAATACCCTTTCAACGACGAAGTACAGACGATTAGAGGAGACCAAACTTTTTTTTGGAATGTCACTACATCGTAGCCAGGCAACCGAAAAAGGGAGCACAGGGACCCAAGCAAAATGATTGGGATGAGGAAACCCCGAATCCAGATAAAAATGACCCACCTCCGTTTTTGAACGTCAAACCTCTATCCAGCCCAAGAGAAAAGGCCGAATGTTGGGAACCCAGAAGAAAAGGCCATTACAATATACTTGGACAACCCTGCTAAGACGAAAGCAGTCCAGATAGGCACTGACCTTAATAGAGTGCTGGCAGATCAGCTACCCGCACTCTTAAAGAAAAACCAGGATGTATTCGCCTAGACAATGAAATACATGATGGGGATCGACCCCTCAGTAATCACGCAACGACTGACGGTCAATCCTAACTTGAAGCTAGTATGGCTAAAAGGAAGGCCTATGGCACCCGATTGCAATCAGGCCATTAATGGATAAGGGCAAAGACTTCCGAATGCCAGCATGAAATGGGAGTCTCTATACCCAAAATGTATGGCAAACACGATCCTGGTAAGGAAGAAAAAATGAGAAGTAGAGGGTCTGCATGGACTATATAGAACTTAACAAAGCCTCCCGAAAAGACAACTTTCTACCGCCCCAGATAGACCTCGTAGATACGACCCCTGACACGTCCTACTCAGCTTCATGGATGCATATTCTGGGTACAATCAAATTAGTATGCACCCGCCAAACTAGGAAAAACCCCATTCATAATTGACAGAGGCACAAACTGCTATCAGATAATGCCATTCGAACTGTAAAATGTGGGGGCAACATACCAACGTTTGGTGAACCGAATGCTCATAGGAGAAATAGAAAAGGCCATGGAACTCTACATCAACAACATGCTGGTAAAAAGCCTCCACAGTCCTGATCACTTGGTGGACCTCTAAAGAGCATTCTCCCAACTCCAAAAGTACCAAATGAAGCTCAACCTGCAGAAATGCACATTTGAGGAGCAAATAGGAAACTTTTTGGGATATATAATCAACCGAAGGGGGATAAAGGCTAATTCAAACTCTTCTCGACATGAGACCACCCACAAACATTAAAAAAGTTCAGAGCCTGACTGGGCGGGTGGAAGCCCTAAACAAGTTCATCTCCAAATCTTCAGATAGATGCCTCCATTTCTTTAAGATCCTAAGGGGAATAAAAAAAATTTCAATAGGGAGAGCAGTGTGAACATGCCTTCCAAGATTTGAAGGTATAAATGGAAAGTCCAGAGTGCCCTCAAAACCCACTTTGAGTGAGACGTTCTAATTATACCTCTCAGTCTCAAAACACGCCGTCAATTCAACTATGATTTGGGAGGAGAAAGGGAAACAAAAGCTCGTCTACTACATCTCCAGAATGTTTGATGGGATGGAGGCTAACTACCCTAATCTAGAAAAGGTTGCATTAGCACTGGTGACTTCCTCCAAAAAACTAAGACCTTACTTCCAAGCTCACTCAATAACAGTATTGACCGAGAGTACCCATTCCGATCGATAATACACAAGCCAGAGCTATCAGGAAGAATGGTAAAATGGTTAGTGGAGCTGGGACAGTTCGACATCCACTACGTTTCGAGAATGGCCATCAAGGCACAAGCATTGACAGACATCATTGCCGAGTTCAATGGAATAGGAGAACTGGGGTTGCAAGACTTGCGAGAAGACGAGAACCTCGAGCCATCCCCACAAGGATGGATCTTGCGATGTAACCGGTCATTTAACGTGAAGAGTTGTGGAGCAGGGGTCGTCCTTTATACCCTAGAAAGGGCCACACTTAATAAGGCTATCAAATTTGGCTTTCGCACTTCAGACAACAAAGCTGAATATGAATCCGTCTTAGCCGGTACAAAAATAGCCAAAAGAATCAGAGTAGAAGAAGTCATGGTGTTCAACGACTCTCAATTGGTGGTCAATCAGATGAACGATGAATTTGATGTTAAAGAACCTTGAATGATGGCCTATTACAATAAAGCGATTGATGAAAAAAGAAGGTTCAAGAGAATACTAGTCTGCCACTGCTCCAGGTAGCCAATGATCTGGTCGAAAAGGCCTCGTTCGCAGAGGACACTCCGACGCACTCATCGAGTTTCAGGATAAATCATCCCTAGAGGAATAAAGGCTCAACAAAACCTTTTCCACAAGCGAGGAGACCAGCTATATAAGCCCCCTAATCAGCTATGATGCGTCCAAAAATCGTCCTCCTGTGAGTTTGACCTGCAAAATAATTGTTAAACTGCCAAAGACCACCTTTTTGGTGGCCGAAGGCACTCCGATGTTTAAGTCAGTAACTCTGTTGGAAGAATGATGTAAATCTAGATAAAACTCAGTAAAAGTTCCCTACCTTTGTCGAATGTTCCATTCACCTTTTATAATGGTCGTAGTTAACTCTTTGCGTGACTTAAGCATGTGAGGCGCAATGAAAGGAGATGTTTCTATAATAGTTTTTTCCTTAATGGAGATGCGTTCATGGAGGCGTAGGTCCTTCCACGACTCTTTTTTGGTGCAACGTTCATCTTTTTTATGAGAGAACAAGCATCTGGCTTTGAATTTGGGCTTTGATTCGTCTGGGCCTGGATTCGGATCCTGCTTACGCCTCCTTAATGGTGGGCCTAGTCTAGGCCTCTATAATTGGCCCCAATGCTTCTGGGCTTTAATAGTTGGCCCAATGGATCGGGCGTTGTATTCTCGTTATGGGTCTTTGTGCCACGTATATGGTCGTGATGATCGGTCTTTTTTATCCACTAACTTTGTGGCGATTAGTATGGCCCAATGGACTGGTCAATGTTTGCATATCCACTAATTGTGTGGCGGTTAGTATTTCGATTGTGTTTTTGCATTGAACTTGATGCCTAATATTTTTTTTGTTTCCTGATCGTCTTGGTTACTTTGTTGTCTATTTGTTTTCGCGCACATTTTCAAGGTGCCATTATATCTCGTAATTCGCTCCGTGAGTGGTATCTTCGTTTCCCAGTTGCTTAAAAGGTGTTGTGGCCACATGTTCTACGCCGGTTCCCTGTTTCGGAATTGTTCTGGTCATATATGGACTTCTTGGGTATTCCTTCTGCTCAAATGGAGTCGAATGGCAGGAGGGTTATGGTTGCCCCGTATGCTAGGGCCATTCTCTCTTGTATCTCTTTAACCCCTCCAATCTTGCATTCTTTGGCGGGGTTCAGCGTGAGGCCCAACCATACCTGTTTTCTGTATTCTCCTGCGTGTTTCGTGGGATTGGTTTTATGCATCTATTGGTTCTAGCCACTTCAATTTTCATGGTCTTCCGATAGTAATACCTTTCTGAGTTCCTTTTAAGCATCGGAATATGAATAAGACAACTGAAGAGCAGATTATCAATGAGCGCTTCTTGGAGCTTTTGGTGGTCCCATTGGATTCATATCTTACTTATGATATGGTGAGGCGCAGTGGTCTATGCATCATAAATGAGACCGAAAGGGCTTTGTTAATCGAGAGGCAGGTTACGGAGATCGCTGCCCGTGCTGTTGGTGATGAAGTGGTCATTGATTGGAAAGTGAGCTCCGATGTTTCGGATCTCAAAGCTCCTATCCGTACTGCTACCCGTCCTTCTAGAAAGAGGAAAGTAGCGAGGCTTGTTAGTCTGTCAAACTTTCAACCGCGTGTCGAAGAAAAATGACTTGTTGATTCTGTGTGTCGCACAACTCTTTATTTGGATTCTGTGCATAGAGATCCTTTGAAGGAGGACCTTTGCTCCCTGCAGGAGGCAGAAGAAATGAAGTCGGCCCTGGAGAGGAGTGAGAGGATACCATTCGTTCGTTGGATGACGGGGAAAATAAGCTTCTCTCCACTTATGGTAGTCTTGCTGTTATTAAGTGTTCTAATGAGGATGCCCGATTTTTGGACGACAAGATGCTCCAATTGGTTGTTGTTCAATCCAAAGAGCTCGTCAGTCGTGAACGGGTTCCCGAGTTGCAGTCTTGTCCTCCTTCCCCTCTTGCTGACGAAGGGATGAAGGTTCCTCCTTCTGCAGCTTACTTGAATCTTTCTGTTTCCATTCGTTTTGTTTCTGCCGAGCGACGAGATGGTGATGGAGGTTCTCCTGTTGTTCCATCATCTTTCCCGGCCATGGGTGGTGGTGGTTCCTCCATACTACCTGATCCTCGCGTTCTTCATTCACGGGTCAGTTGGAAGTTATCTACTTCTGAGGAGATCTGGGTTAAATTGGATAGGAAGTTATGTTGGTTTTCTCGTCTTGGTGTGCAGGATGGTGCATGCAAACTGATAAACGAATGGCAGAGGCGGTCGGTGGAGAGGCCATCGATGTCCGTATTGAATCTGAACCTTCATCTTGAGGATGGTGTTAGGCTTGTAATGGAGGGGATGACTCATCTTGCCTATGCAGGAGTGATGGGCTTGAGTCATCAGGTCAATCGCAGTCTTATGGTTTCTTTGGAGAGGAAGCTTTTTGTGCTGCTACTGGTGTTCTCCCATGTTCTTTACCAGTATGACGCGTTAAAAGTGCGATGCTCTGTACGAACCAAGGTGGCTAAGGTTGTTCAAGCGTCATTGGCGAAGTAGAGGGTGCATGGGATCGATCTGTGGCGGCGCTAGAATCTTTGAGAGCTGACCTAGAGGACATCCACACATGTTTGCTCGATGTGGAGAAATAGCTTTCTTCTGAGAATGATGAAGCTGAGCGAGCCATGATAGAGCATTCTAACAATCACGATATTGCTGAGAAAATGGTGAAGCAATCGTTGTCTTCGAATGGTGAGGTCAAGGCTGATTCCTCTGTGATGCTGACAACTGTCGAGGGCCAACTAATCGCTATAAGAAATGAGCTTGCTTCTATTAAGGATGGACTCCATGTCATGGAGGTGGCAGGCTAGCAACACATTGTTGTGGTTGGACTGAACTTTTTGGATTATATCGATGGTCTTGGTGTCGATTCGACCCAGTATCATCATCGGGTTCATCAGACTTTTGAGGACGTGGAAGGTGTCACTAAAGATCATCCGGATGTCCCAATGGCTGAAGAACGACTTCCTCCTCCTGAAGAGAGAGTTCCTGCTGGTGATCCGGCTCCTGGAGATGGTGGTGTTGAGGACGTTATAGATCTTTCCCCTTAGTCTTCCACTGTTACTGCTGAATGTAATCGAATTGATTTTGAATGGCAAGAATTAGCTTATTTATTTTCCTTTGTATCGACTTTGTTCGTCTATCGTTGTTTTGATAATTCGTATTTGATGTTCCACAGATATGTCTGTAGCAATCTTTTGGTGATTTGAATTTCCCCATGTTTCAATACACGTGTCTTGATCTTGTGTTTGTCGTCGCCGAATTTTTTTAGAAAGCTATTTTGTTCGCTTTTTTACTTAGTTGAATTGTCCGTTCGATCTCGCCATGACACGAAGTTGTTTTGCTCTATTGATTCGTTCGTTCGAATTGTTTTGTTGGTGTAATACTCCAGTCATCTTGAAGTTACTTTACCTATTAACTTTCACTTCGCAACTCGACGTCTTGGTTGATCCGAAGTTTAAGTTTTTGGTTTGATTCAGGTGTCCAACATTTGCTCCGTTTTGTGCAACATTCTAGTCGACTCGAAGTCATTTTATTTAGTTGAATCGTTCGTTCAACTTTTACTTCGTTAATTCGACACCTCGGTTGATTCAAACTTTTTGTTTTAGTTTGACTCGGGTGTCCAACATTTACTTTATTTTGTGCGACATTCTAGTCAACTAGAAGTCATTTTATTTAGTTGACTCGTTCGTCCAACTTTTTCTTCGTTAACTCGACACCTCAATCGATTCGAATTTTCTGTTTTAGTTTGATTTTGGTGTCCAACATTTGCTTCGTTTGACTCGTTCGTCCAACTTTTACTTTGTTAACTCGACACCTTGATCGATTCGAAGTTTCTATTTTAGTTTGACTCAAGTGTTCAACATTTGCTTCGTTTTGTGCAACATTCTAGTCGACTCGAAGTCATTTTATTTAGTTGACTCGTTCGTCTAACTTTTACTTCATTAACTCGACACCTCGGTCGATTCAAATTTTCTGTTTTAATTTGACTCAAGTGTCCAACATTTGCTTATTTGGTTGATCAGACCAGAAGTTCATTGTGAATATCTTACTTGCGTTTTGATTCCTTGTAAGCTTTTTGTGCCAATTGTTTTTCATAGCTGTGTTATGCGACTATTTTGCTTGTGTGAGATGTCGGTTCTAAAAATGAAGCTTTATTGATTCTTTGATCATTTTAGCAGTCGTTCTCCTGGAATGGCTTCAATACATTGTAGAGCATTTCTTTATTTATTCCTATGTTGCTATCCTTGTGTTGGCGTTCGTGCCTCCGTAACTCCTAATTTACGACCTTATTTGCTTGGGTCATTATCGCTCCCCGTTTGGCATTGCTTGTTAGGGTCTGTTGGAGTTTGTTAGTTTCTTTATAAGTGAATTTGGTCGAATTTGTCTCTACTGCTAAGATCTTCGAAAAGTTGATCTTTTGACTTCGACATAGGGTTGTTCCGGTGGGAGGTGCTTCTTTCCCAAAACGGATGCAGTGTAGAGCATATGTCAATTCCCTTTTTGATCCTGTGGCTGTTGCGTCCACCTTTTTTTTTTTTTTTTTTTTCCTTTGAACTGTTTGTCTGATGTGCCGACAAACTCGTCCAGTCATCCCCTTTTGATCCAATGTTCAATTTCTTCTTTCAACTTGTAGCAATCCTCGGTATCATGTCTGTGATCATTGTGAAAAGAACAATATATGCTCTTCTCTCGTCCTTTCGGGTCTCCTTTCATCCTGGTCGACCAGTTGACATTCTCCCAGTTTGATATGTTTTTTAAGATGTCGGTCCGGCTTGCTTTTAGGGTTGTGTATGGTTTATACTTTTTCCTCATTACGTTAGTTATTCGCTCGTGATTGGGTCATGTCAATTGCGATTTCCTAGAATCTTGTTGGTTGGGCTCCGTGCGTCCATCGCTTCGATGTTTTTTAAATGACTGTTGTCTTCCCGTGATCCGCTATCTCGTCTTCTTTCATCTTTTTTTCTCGATTTCTCGAACGGTTATCCCTTTCCTGGTCATTTTTCTCCTCGCATCTTTCATTTCTTCGAGGGAGATATGTTTCTATGCTATTTTCAGCAGGACCGCCATGCCTTTTGGAGGTTCCAAGTTGAGGGCATCGAAGAAAGTGTCTTTCTTCAATCCGGCGACGAAAGTTGGTGAAGCGAGTAATATACTCTCGTATTGTTTCTTCTGGCTTCTGTCGGATGTGGAGAAGGTAATGGGTTTTTTCCTCATCCGTTGGCTTTCGATGAATCTGGTGATGAAAGTAATGGCTAAGGCCTAGAAAAAATCTATTGACCTTGGTGGCAGGTTGTTGAACCAGTTCATTGTTGTGGATGTAAGGATGGTTGGAAACGTTCTGCACAGGATCGACTCTATGGTTTCTTTTAAAGCCATCATGTGGTGAAAATGTCTTAGGTGATCAGTCGGGTTAGTGGTACCATCATACACTTCAAAATTTGGCGGAGTGAATTTCTTTGGCATTGCCTTCTTCATGAGTTCGTCAGAGAATGATGGCTTGGCCAACTCGTATAGTACGTTGGGATCCGTGACTCCGATCCTGAACGGGATCTCAACAACCATTCCGCCGCATTGTGAAGTTTTGTCTCAATTGAGTTTGCTGCTATCGACATTTCCCTATTGGGGTTCCGCTAAGGCTTCGTCATTCCCTTGAGTTCGGATAATGTTGTTTTGTTAAGGCGGTGCTGGATTAGGGTCGGCTGGTTGAATGCGTTCCTATGTGATTTTTCCCAGCATCTCTGTCTTGTATTTCATCTGGGCCATGAGCAAGTCTACCTGATGGTCTATGGCAGCACTGACAACCGTCTTGGCTGTGTGGACTATTGCTTGTAGTGGATCTACATTCTCAGATGCTATTGGTCTAGTGTTTTGGGTTGCATCCTCTCCTTGAACCATTAGTAATGTGTCAGTGGGAGAGTTGTCATGGTCATTACTAGATTGGGGGTTTGTAGGTTGCATTATTCCTTCTAATGGCTTTTTCGATCTTTCACTAGGTTGTGGTGAGCTTTGTCACGTGTGTTTTGTTTTAGAAAAGGAAACTCGTCGTTCCCCGCGAACGACACCAAACTGTTGCGTCCAAAAATCGTCCTTCTGTGAGTTTGACCTGCAAAACAACTGTTAGACTGCCAAGGACCATCTTTTTGGTGGTCGAAGGCACTCCGATGTTTAAGTCAGTAACTCTGTTGGAAGAAGGATGTAAATCTGGACAAAACTCAGTTGAAGTTGCCTACCTTTGTCGAATGTTCCTTTTACCTTTTATAATGATCGAAGTTAACTCTCTGCGTGATTTAAGCATGTGAGGCGCAACAGAATGAGATATTTCTGTAATAGTTTCCTCCTTAATGTAGATGCGTTCGTGGAGGCGTAAGTTCCTCCATGGCTTTTTCTTGGTGCAACGTTCTTTTTATTTATGAGAGAATGTGCATCGGGCTTTGGATTTGGGCATTGATTTGTCTGGGCCTGGATTTGGATCCTGCTTATGTCTCCTTAATGGTGGGCCTAGTCTAGGCCTTTATAATTGGCCTCAATCCTTCTAGGCTTTATGAGCTGGCCCAATGGATCGGGCGTTGTATTATCGTGATGGGTCTTCATGCCACGTGTATGGCCGAGATGACCAGTCTTTTTAGATGTATCATCAAGCTACATAAAAGATGGAGTCCTCCCAGCAGATAAGCTAGAGGCTCGGAAGCTGAAAAATAGAGTGGTACGGTACACACTTCTCAATGATAGGTTGTACAGGAGATCAACGACTAGTCCTTTACTCATATGCATGACCCCCAAAA
The DNA here is from genome assembly GCA_963556465.1 of Berberis vulgaris. Lineage (NCBI taxonomy): Eukaryota > Viridiplantae > Streptophyta > Magnoliopsida > Ranunculales > Berberidaceae > Berberis > Berberis vulgaris. The sequence continues at coordinate 61,828,960 of OY747126.1, forward strand.
AGGAAGACTATGTCCTCCAAGAGATCCATAAGGAATTTGTGGGAACCACCCTGGAGGAATGACACTAGCTCACAAAACCTTCATGCTAGGGTACTATTGCTCGAAAATGCAGTCAGAAGACAAAGACTTGGTCCGTAAGTGTGACAAGTGTTAGCGGTACACCCATACACACATATGCCTGCATAGAACCTGGTCCTAATGACCAACCCGTGGCCCTTCGTCCAGTGGGGGATGGATATCATAGGCATGTTTCCCATATCAGAAAGGAAGAAGTTCCCCTAGTGGTCATTGACTACTTCACCAAATGGGTAGAAGTAGAGCCTCTCTCCAAGATAGGAAATAATCAAGCAGAAGTCACCAACCGAGCTATCCTAGAAGCAATCAAGAGGAAACTCAAAGCAGCCAAGGGGCTCTGGGTCTCTAAGCTTGCAGACATTCTTTAGGCATACCATACCACAGAAAGGACCCTGACTGGATAAACACCATTTGCATTGGCCTAACCTATTGGCTAGAAAACCTGAGTGAAAAACATCTGAAAAGGCCATGGAATGTAGAGCACTTGAAGAAGTATTATCAATAAAGATATTCTTTTTAAAGAATCCCATTTCATATGACTCCATGCACAGGAACATGTCTAATCCGACCACAAGACCACGATGGCACATATGCGAACCGAACCAGTCCACTGACAGTTCACTGCAAACAGATGAGTCCAATCCACAGAAGATACACTGCTCCTAAATAACTTAGTCTGACCACAGGACCACGATGGCACATACATCGACCAAACCAAGTCCTCAGACAGTTCATCACAAGCAAGTGAGTCCAGTCTACGGACGACTCACTGCTCCTAAATAGCCTAGTCCAACCACGTGACCGCAATGGCACACATGAGGGTTGGACTCAGTTCACAGACTGTTCACCACAAGTGGGCGATTCCAGTCCACAGACGGCTCATCGCTCCTAAAATTACTTGGTCCGACTAAGAGGACCATAATGGCACTCATTGGTTGAGCCTAGTTCTATTCAGGATGAAGAGAGCTTGCCACATAAGTGACCTAGTCGCCTCAGGAACCAAGGTAGCACACATGTAGACCGAATCCAGTCCACGGACAATTCACCGCAAGCGGGAAGGATCACCACTCTAGAGATAACATAGTTTAGCTCAAGAACTAAGGCAACATACATGCGAATCGAACCCAGTCCACGGACAATTCACTGCAAGCGGGCGAGTCCAGTCCACGGACGGTTCATTGCTCCTAAGATAACTTTTTTTTCTTTTTTTTCCTTCTAAGACACACATGTGGACCGAATCAAGTCCACGGACAGTTCTTTGAAAGCAGCGAGTCCAGTCCACGGACGGCTCACTGTTTTAAAGATTACCAAGTTCGCCTCAAGAACTAAGGCAATATACATGCGGACGAACCTAATTCATGGACAATTTGTCGCAAACGGGTGATTCCAGTCCACAAATAGCTCACCACTCCAGAGATAACCTAATCCACCTCAGGAACTAAGGCAACACACATGCAGACCGAACCTTATCCACGGACAGTTCACCGCAAACGGGCAAGTCCAATACATGAACGACTCAACACACCATGTTATTCCAGTCCATACAGACCAAGGCAACACCCTGACACCAAAACACAACTAAATAATGAGTCAAGTTGTGCTACGAAATCTAGTTCTAAAAGATCGAAGTGATTCTTCTGTCACTTCAGCTCTACACAAAATTAAGTGGAACAGGTCGACACCTACTCAGGAAGCAGCCAACCCGCAAGGCATAGCCCGCTCACTCAAAGATCACTATTCAATGATTTCACCATTATTGACTAATCAATTTATTTCATCAAGGGAACTACGCAAACTGAGTCAAGACTACATGAGTCCCCTTCAGGACTAAGACAATCCAAGATTTGCCTGCATAGGCCAATACGACTCAATTCATTCAGAGCATACATAAAGAAAAAACTTAAGCCGATTCAGAAAAGTGGACTTTATTGATTATCAAAAGGTTACTATAAAACTTGACCGACCTGCCAGTTCAAAAGTTTACACATTACAAAATTTTGAGCTTGGTGCAAGCGAAGATCTGTTAGGACACATACTGGGACTTTACTCCGCGAATATGTTTTCCAACAGTGGTTTTACAAACAGGGCCAAGGAAGTAGCATTGAGAGCAGGAACCCAAAGTTGGCTGCAGGTGTAATGCCTTAAAAGAGGGATGCATGAGGTGATGCAAAATAAGTTCCTCAAGGCAGTAGGACTTGTCGCTGGAACTATCCTTGAGAAGAGACAGAAGCAACAACAAGTACACCCCCAAACTCGCGACCAAAAAAGAAGTTTGTACTTATTATTCACGAAGTTTGTACTTATTATTCACGATGTACAAACAAATTCAGAGGTCCCATGGAACAACTGAAAGCACAATCAAACTAGGTGGATTCCTCTACTAGCAGGTCTTGTTGAGACTCATCGTTGCAAATGTCAGAACATTCAGAGATTCCGCAATGGGGGATCCCCTTCGTTTTCTAAAGAGGCCATAATGGAAGACACTACAAAAAATGTATTCTAAAACGACACTTTCAAGGCGGCATTTTTACAAAAGCGCCGCCACTTCATAACATTACCGGCGCTTACAACCAAAATGCCGCTTAGTTAAATAACATAATGGCACTATGGAAGAACGTCGTTAAAACCTTACGCAATAACGACGTTCTGTTAGGAAGCGCCTATAAATTAACAAAAAAAAAAAAACTTGCGACCACTTCCCGCTAATGAATATAAAATTGAGTTTTATAAAAACGTGCAACCACTTCCCGATTTCCTTGTTCTTCCCTCCTTCCCTCCTTCAAGACTTCCCTCATTCCCGATTCGCTATTCCCTCCTTCTAGCTCTTTTCTCCTTCTCGATTCGCTCCCATCTCTTCTCTCTCATCTATTCCCTCCTTCTCGAAATGGCTTCTTCAATTTCTTCAATTTGGCTTCTTAAAATGGCTTGAACAACCTCGTCCTCTCCGACGAAAAGCCCGGCTTCTTCAATTTCGACTACAACGTCCCTCGAAAGGTACTTTTAACTCTCCGTTTGGTCCCAAATTTTCAAAATTAGGATTTTTAATTAATTAAACTTGTCTGTGAGGTTTCAGTTCATGAATACAGTTAGGGTTTTGGACAAGCCTTTGAAGCTACAATTTGTTGGTTTTATATCCAAAGTTTTGTGTTCTAGTAGTTAGTCATGTGTTTCTTCCTTTGCATTTTTTTAATTTTACAAGTATTCTTAGAGTTCTTTAGTTACGGTTTGCGAGATTATGTCTGGCTTGGGCTTCTTAAGGGAGTTCCTTTTCATATAAATGTTGTTAAATTGGCCTCATGTACTATTAACCTGTACTGGATACTTGCTGCAATCTCTCTTTGTGATCTTCTCACTGGCAAGGCTTTTATTTATGCAATTTTTAACTCTTTTTTTTATATTCTTTGCTAGAATTGCATCATTAAAGTACAGCTCATACTACAAGATGTTAGCTACATTTTGACATAGAAATAAATATCATGTTCTAATAAAGTGTCATGTGCTTTACCATCTTTCCTTATCCTATTTTCATTGTTGTTTTGGGAGAAGTCCTTCAACTCCTTGATGAGCACCATCTTGCAGTCTTATTGTACATGAATGTTGGAGTAATTCAAGATGAGTTACCAAAGGGAGATCGTCGAACATAATGCTAAAAAAAAATCCACTAGTAAACTCTTAGTTGCAGGTTCCCCTAGTGTTGTGTCATTCATGCACGGATCAGTTTCTCCAAATTCTTCTATATGACAGATTATAGGTAGTCCAATCTGTGTCCCATGTTCCATTGTTGATGAATTCATAAACTAATAAGGGAACTTCGGTCTTTAAACAACAAACCAACAACTTTACCACATTTCTATGGTTGATTTAGGAAAGAATTAGAACCTCATTGATAAACTGCTCAATTTGTTCCTTATCTATTACCTTCGATTTCTTTATGGCAACTATTCTTCCATTGGATAAAATCCCTTTGTAGACTGTACCGTAGCCTCCTCGTCCTCATTGTAGTTGTTTGTTGTTGCTTTAAGTTCTTCCGAAGTAAAGATTTTAGTTGCCTCAATAGAGCCCTCTTCTGAAGAGAGTTTTTGCTTCAAAAGTAGGCCCCCATTTTGGTTGAAGTATTTCTCTTTCAGTTTGATGAGCTTTCTTTTCTGAAAAAACCAGTATATCCAAGAAGTAACTAGTACAAGAAACAAGGATCCTAGCACAGTACCTGAAGAAATTAGGAAAGAAAATATGTTGAGAATTGTCGATACCCATAACTTAAAGAGTTTTATCCATTATGAAATGATCAGTATTTAAATTGAGTGTGCATTAAACGTAAATAAATAAATAAACTATCTATGGTGATTTAAGTCACAGATGTTCCACGACTAGAAATAGTGCAACCAAATCCTTCTTTGTTTCAGTTTCTGCCATCACCAAATTGTCCCTTAGGACAAGAGCAAGTGTAACTCCCTGCTGGTGTATTTTGACAAATTCCTTTACATGGTTTATTCTCTGATTTGTCGGCACACTCATTAATATCTAGGAATTAAGGATCCCTAAACCTGAAAATTAAGATCATCAATTACAATTATATTCTCTCCTACAATTTGCCATTCTTGTCATCATATAATCTCTTTTTTAGATCTTCCGCAAGCAAACTAGGAATGATGACCAATTTTTTTTTTTTTTTTTTGAAAACATTCCAGCAAGGAATCAACAACCTTGTTAGTTTATCTGTAATGGTGATGAACGTTATATTCTTGGAGTTGTTGTAGTTTTCTTCAAATTTTGCTCATAGCATACTTGATGCCCCATGATAGATTTTGATCCTTCATAAGCTGAGGGTACACTGTCGTGAAGTCTGTGCTTATTTCTAACCTGGTAATACCTTGCAGCCCTGCTAACTTCAGTTCTGCCTCTATTCCTTGCAATTTGTGCTTGTTAATTGATTGTCCTTGTGCTTCTCGTGTGCAGGCAGCTACTACCTCCCCTTCATGATCATGAATATAGCTCCAAATCCACCTCTAGTGTCGCGAAGTGAGCCATCTTTATTGAGTTTATGCCATCCCAGAACAGGTTTTTTCCATGCACATTAGTCAGAGTAGGTCGATGATAGTTCATATCCATACTCCATTTGCCAAATAAGTCCCTGCTCCGAGGATTGTCTACAATTATGCTATCTAGATCAAAGAACTAGAGCCTTACTTCTTCAAAACTTCTCCTTACTAAAGCAATACCTAACACATGTTTTTGCTAGTAAGGTTGACAGTTACATTCAATCCATATATGACATATTCAATCCATTCAAAGAACTAGAGCCTTACTTCTTCATAGGTGTGTTTCACACTACAAAAAACGTATTCTAAAATGGCACTTTCTACTTGGATTTCTACAATGTGATGGATCTAAAATGATGCATCAACTTTGGGTTGTAAATCAGTTGGCTTGTAAATTCATAACAAAAGCTGATAAATTATAGGAAGATGAGTGGTCATCTTTTGTGATCGAATATGATAGAGTTGATTTGGTTCAAGATGAATGACACCAAGATAATTACTTGTAATTGCATAAGTTTAGGTTTCATTGGAATTTAAAATAATATTGTTCGATCTTGTGTGGTTCATAATCTTTTGATTGATGCTTTCTTGAGCTCTACATATTCACTTCAACCCTTGTTATTGGATAACAGGAAACAAAGGCGGCGTGGAGAAGATAAGCCAATTAGGTTATTTGTTAAAGCAAAAGTCGTTCTCTGTTTTCCAATAGTACAATTATCTAGATTTTCTATTGAGATCAGGTATATTCATCCTTGATTGTTTCAAATTTGAGTAATCTTTTTTATACATTTATCTCCTTTTTATTTTACTTCATTTTTTCACTTTCACTCTGATATGTAAATACAAGATAGGGATTTAATAGCCACGTTGGACAAATGCTGGATGGATATTGGGAATCGTTTGGACCCCAACTATATAAGAGGAGTGGAAACGTTTCAGCACACAAAATTTGGGAACCTCATATATTGCTCATGTAGAAAGTGCTTCAATGATCGTCTTAAGACAAGGGATGAAGTTAGAGAAGATTTGATCATAAGTGGCACTCTTCGTGGTTACACATATTGGGACTATCATGGTGGAGATAGACATGCTACCACAGGCAGTGAGGATGACGAGTTAGAGCTTGATAATGAGGTTGAATGTGATGAAATAGACGAGCTGATAGTGGATTCTTTACCAGGGTTTAATCATGAGAATGTCAGAGACTAAAGATATGAGATGGAGACTACTAGTAGTACTGTACCACAAAATGAGGTTGAAAGAATTTTGAGGGTCATTCAAAATGCCATGACTAGCATATATCCAGGGTGTGAGATTTCTTTATTGTATTTCATCTTAAAACTTTTACATATTAAATGTGTTGGGGGAATGAATAACATAGGCTTTACCATGTTGCTTAAGGAGTTAAAGAAGGTTTTTCCTAAAGGTGAGACGCTACCAAAGTCCTACTACGAGGCAAAAAAGATTTTTCAAGATCTTGGGCATTCATATGATAAGATAGATGCGTGCATCAATGATTGTGTTTTATTTCTCAAAGAACATACTTACACAAAGTATTGCCCAACTTGAAGAGAATTGAGATGGAAAAAAAAATTTGATCGTGGAGATAATGATGATGATGAGTCTATTGGATATTCTAATAGGAGGAAACGAGTCTCACGAAAGATTTTGCACCACTTTCCTTTAAAACCAAGGCTTCAAAAAATGTTCATGTCTTCCAAAGTTGCTTCTGAAATGAAGTGGCATCATGATAATTGTATTAGAGATCACAATCTAACACATCCTGCAGATTCAGAGGCTTGAAAACATTTTGATCAATTGTATCCTGACTTTAGTGTTGAACCGAGAAATGTGAGACTTGGATTGGCAAGTAATGGCTTCAATCCGTTCAACAACATGAGTCTAGCATATAACATGTGGCTCGTTGTTCTAATACCATATAATTTGCCCCATGAATATGCATGAAACAAACAAATATGATTTTGTCTTTGCTTATTCTGGGAGAGAGACCTCCTGGAAATGACATCGATGTTTACTTACAACCATTAATTGATGAGTTAAAAGAATTATGGGAAGAAAGCATGGATACATTTGATGCATCCAATAAGACAACCTTCCAAATGAAGGCAACCTTGTTATGGACTATTAGTGACTTAATATGTTATACAGTTCTCTCAGGATGGAGCACTAAAGGACGTTTAGCATGCCCAATTTGTAACGTGGAGACATGTTCGAAGAGATTAGTGTATGGAAAGAAACAATGTTATATGTGTCATCGAAGATTCTTGCCACTGGATCATAAATGGCGTGATAACAAACGCAACTTTGATAGCAATAAAGAACCAATACCTCCACCGTTGTTTATCTCAGGTGATGATATTCTCAAGCAAATACAAGACGTAGAACAAATAATGTAACATCCCTACTTTTCCAGTGGCAATAAAAATTTATGCAATTAAACTTCAATTGAAATTTTTATATTAAAATCTTATTTCGTTTGACAAGTTGCATTTTTTGAAACTCACTTAACTTTCTTTCCTTCCAAATCTCGGGACGAGATTTCATTTAACGTGTGTATAATGTAACACCCCTAAATTTCATAAAACTAATTTATTTTATTTTGAATTAAATAAAATAGAGGTACATTTAATTGAATGTAAATTTCAAAATTTAGGGTTTTATTTAGTGAGTTTAGAGGGTGGGTGCCTTCGGAAATTCAGAGGGGGCGAATAGCCACCCACCTTATAAAGAGAAACCCTTTTTTTCTTCCTTCTTCCTTCTTATTTTCTCCTTCTTCCTTCATATTTTCTCCCCTTCACGTTTGTTTCTTCTTGTTGGCGGCTCTGGGAATGGTGTGGTGTTGCGACAAAGAGGGGATGGCAGCGTGAAAGAGAGGTATTCGTGAAGGCCTCCAGTGGCAATGGCAATGTGCTGATCAGTGAGTTCATTTTCATCTCGTCTTCAGATTGTTTGTTGCTGTATGTTGGTTTAGTTGAAGCTGGTTTGTGTTATTGCCCTCCATTTGTGGAAGTCATGTATTGAAAGTCCTTTTGGGGAAGTCTGGATTATTGAGTCAGCTGTGATACTGTGCTTGTTTAATAGGATTGAGCTAGATTGGGGTTCTTTTTCATTACAAGAGTTTGTGGAAAGTTGTCTTAACTATGCTGGAAAAGAATAAATAAAAATCATTATACTATTGGCTTATCTTATCAACCCTAGTTTTGCAATCTATGTTTTGAAATAGTTATGAAACAACCTACACAACCAGTCAAAGTCAGAGCTTCATTTTAATCCTATCTTGCGACCTAAGGTCTGGTTAGTAAAATATATATTTGATATGGATAGTGATACTATGATTTTACTGATGGGATTTGATATATATGATAGGAGCTCAATTTACTGAAAAAGTAAATTATGGGGCCATGAAGGACCCTAAGTATTATCTTTCTCAACTTACAGCCATGTCTGTGTTAAACATAAAATTGTTATTATATCTTATTGTTGCTTCATGTCAGTTTCCATATTCCTGTAGAGTGTTTTGGCTCTCTTTAGATGTTGTAATGAGCGTGGATTCCATGTGTTAACATAGGGTCCTGGAACATGTATGACCAATTGATTTTATTCTTTATCCCAACTTCATCTAATGGTCAAGACTCATTCTCTGTGTGGTTATTTTGGTTTTAAGATGACCTTTGCTTAACCTAAACTCGAAATTCATCTGTTGCAGTTTTACTCGCATAATTCTTGACTTGCGCTACAAACTTTTTTTTCCAGCTTTTATCAATATATTATTATGTCTATTAAGCTATTGTAAGGGGTTACAATTTTCTGTTTGAATAAGTAGTCATTTTGGTATCTTTATTATCACCAGTAAGGATGATCGGTGAACTCATAGCAGAGTTACAAGTAGTCATGAAGACGATATAAGAACATCAAACATTTTGTTTTCTTCATTTGCACCGGATGTTTATACTGTGGCCTAAATCTTTTCTTTGTCTGACCTGAGTGCATCACAGTTCATTTTCAGTGTTGGTCCCCCAATGTATATAGTTCATTCCATCATTCCAACATGCCCAATAGATAGAATAGAGATGGAATAATTTCTTTTTTTAACGTACCAAACCATTTAGCAAGGGAAGTGACATAGAAAATGATCCCATAGCGAGGCAGTTCTCTTCCAAAAACTCCAGAAAGCATAACATCTTTTTCATAAAAGTCTTTAGTACGTTTCAACTGCCCCATTAAGTAATTTTGAGAAGATCAACCAACTCCATGTAAGGCTGATCACCTTGTGCTCATACATCAGATGAGGATCTCAGTGGTAGATTGTTCATGTGGTTGATTTGTGATTTTAAAGTAAGGTACAAATATTTGTCCCGAGGAGATCAACAAGAATAATTGAGTTGTGGTTTGTCTAGAGGTGGTCCTATATGCCACAACTGCATGGTTCAGAGTCCAGACCTCACTGATGTGCTACATTTTTTTTTTCTTTAATTGCATTTCCAAATTGTTTCTTTCCTTCACCCTAGTATTGCCATTGCCATCCTACCTGTTATAGCTGGCCAGCATGGGACAAAGCCAACAAAGCAATGCTTTGGACCTTTCCCATAGCAAAGCCTAAAGAGTGGATCACAGTTTTTAGCGAGTCTAAATTCCTTATATTGAATGGGCTTTGATCCCCGGTTTATTCCAGAAAGTTTATATATGAAAAATGTAGGTTGCCCCAAAACAATGGGAGGATATCATGATGAAATTGTTTATGATTTGGCAATGTGTCAACTGCTATGCTTCCTTAAAAGAATGTGGTGAATCAATTTATGGTTGACAAAGTGTCACCATAAACGAGTTTTGAGTTTGTTTATTTTTTTATGCTCTTTTCCACAACTCCAAAAAAAAAATATGTGAAAAGAAAAGAAATCTTTTGTATACAGACTTGCTTGTATACGTGTGATAAAATTATGGGTATGCAGATGCTTGCATATCGGTGCACCGTTCTATGTGAGTTCGGTTGTACGTGTAGATTTAGGAAATACTTGCCATGGATCGAACTTCGAGTGAGATGACATGTTCCTCGATGTGGCACCCCACTTGGAACATGTACGCTCCGAGTGATTTCGAAGGCAAGGGAGACACACTTGGGTGAGGTGTGTTCGACACAAGGAGGATAGTGCGACTGTGGAAAAGAAACGAGATTTTTTTTTTTTTTTGTATGTGCATGATTACCTTAAAGGAATAAATTAAATGTTCGTTCAACCAATGAATGAGAACTATATGTCTTCCTAAAGGTAGAAAATGTGTTTTGTTGATGTTTTAATAATAGTCTAATATGACTATGATTTGCATTGTTGTTTGAAAATGAATTGCATTTATGAGGATTGATAACTCATAAATTTTATCTTCTTGTTTCTAACCGTTTCGTGCCGGATGGTAAGTCTACTAACAATTTCTGCCAGTCAGACTTGTCATAGTCAACTTCTACAGTGTAAGTACAAGTGATTGCATATTTATTTAATAGGATGATGACATGATTCCCTCATTGAGAAACTAAATTCTTTGAATTGTGTTTTTCTTGCATGACACATTTGCCTCATTGAGGAACTACCTGTTGATGTGGTTGTTTATTGTTTTTGTTTAGTTGATGTTATCACGTGCGAATTTATTGATTTTGGGATGAAGATATCTCACACCAGCTTTATTGCTTACCCACGTGAGATTTTGCTTCTTGGGTACATTCCTTTGGGAATGTAGCCGATTAGCCTTTCAGGTTTAGAGATTTTTTGGCAGTGTTACTGGAGTTCCATTAGTGGGGCTAGCAATATCTGGGTTTTTCCTGGTTATTTTTTTTGTAATTAAATCATGTTTTAGTTGTTGCTGATATTTGTTTATATTGTTATTGAATTTTCATGTTCTGAGTTTTGGGGAAACGGATAATCCTACGATTTTAGGATTTTGGTTTTATTCTAAAATCGGGGCGTGACAGTTTGGTATCAGAGCATTTGGTTAGCCTAGGCTGGTGTAACGTCTAAATGATATTCGGAATGTGGATATGGGAGAGTAGTAGTGTGAATGTCTAGAGACAAAGTGACAAGGGTGAACCTTGAACTTTTCGTATTGTTTCATTTTCTTCGTAAATCTAGTGATGAGATTCATTTGACCAATATATTCGGGGCTAATCATAACTTATTTTAATGTCAATAGTGGGTGACATTATTCTGTGTAGTTTCCTTGTAGCGGCTTGTTATCCTGAATCTTTAGTTAACCCTTTTTGCGAATCTCGGGACGATATTCTTTTGAGTTGTATATATTGTAACACCCTGTATTTTTTTTTATATTTACTAAATTTAATAAATTATATATATATATATATATATATATATATATATATATATATATATATATATATATATATATATCTGTGTGATTGTCTCCATGAAGTTATGGGCATATGGATGAGCTATAAGTTTGTCCATGTGATGTGTGGTTTGTATCTTAAGGAGGGTGAATCGAAAATCTATTCTTGAATAGTTTATTATTTGGACTCTAATGTTGTTTCATTTGGTAAGTTGTTGGCGTATTGAATAATTAATTATCTACTTACCCCTTCTATCGAATCTCGGGACGAGATTATTTTGAGTTGTATATATTGTAACACCCCTACTTTTCCAGTGGCAATAAAAATTTATGCAACTAAAATTCAATTGAAATTTTTATTTTAAAATCTTCTTTCGTTTGACAAGTATTTTTCGAAACTCGCTTAACTTTCTTTCTTTTCGAATTTCAGGACGAGATTTCAGTTAACGTGTGTATAATGTAACACCCCTAAATTTCATAAAACTAATTTACTTTATTTTGAATTAAATAAAATAGAGTTACATTTAATTGAATTTAAATTTCAAAATTTAGGGTTTTATTTAGTGAGTTTAGAGGGTGGGTGCCTTCGGAAGTTCAGTGGGGGCGAATAGCCACCCACCTTATAAAGAGAAACCATTTTTTCTTCCTTCTTCTTTTCTCCTTCTTCCTTCACGTTTTCTTCTTCTTGTTGGCGGCTCTGGGAATAGAGTAGTGCTGCGACAAAGAGGGGATGGCGGCGTGAGAGAGGTCTTTGTGAAGGCCTCCTGTGACGATGGCTATGTGCTGATCAGTGAGTTCACTTTCATTTCCTCTTCAGATTGTTTGTTGTTGTATGTTGGTTTAGTTGAAGCTGGTTTGTGTTATTGCCCTCCATTTGTTGAAGTCATGTATTGAAAGTCCTTTTGGGGAAGTCTGGATTATTGAATCAGCTGTGATACTGTGGCTGTCTAATAGGATTGAGCTAGATTGGGGTTCGTTTTCGTTACAACAGTTTGTTGAAAGTGGTCTTGACTATGCTGGAAAAGAATAAATAAAAATCATTATACTTTTAATTTATCTTATCAACCCTAGTTTTGCAATCTATGTTTTGAAATAGTTATGAAACAACTTCCATAACCTACACAACTAGTCAAAGACAGAGATTTTAATCCTATCTTGAGAACAATTTTTCGACCCAAGGTCTGGTTAGTAAAATTTATATTTGATATGGATAATGACACTATAATTTTACTGATGGGATTTGATATATATGATAGGAGCTCAATTTACTGAAAGAGTAAATTATGGGGCCGTGAAGGACCCTAAGCATTATTTTTCTCCACTTACAGCCATGTCTGTGTTAAACAGAAAATTGTTATTATATCTTATTGTTGCTTCATGTCAGTTTCCATATTCCTTTAGAGTTTTCTGGCTCTCTTTAGATGTTGTAATGAGCGTGGATTCCATGTGTTACCATAGGGTCCTGGAACATGTATGACCAATTGATTTTATTCTTTATCCCAACTTCATCTAATGGTCAAGACTCATTCTCTATGTGGTTATTTTCGGTTTTTAGATGACCTTTGCTTAACCTAAACTCGAAATTCATATATTGCAATTTTACTCGCATCATTCTTGACTTGCGCTACAAACTTTTTTTTCCAGCTTTATGTTTGTTGCGCTGTTGTAAGGGGTTACAATTTTCTGTTTGAACAAGTAGTCATTTTGGTATCTTTGTTATCACCCGTAAGGATGATCGGTGAACTCATAGCAGAGTTACGAGTAGTCATGAAGACGATATAAGAACATCAAACATTCTATTTTCTTCATTTGCACCGGATGTTTATACTGTGGCCTAAATCTTTTCTTTGTCTGACCCGAGTGCATCACAGTTCATTTTCAGTGTTGGTCCCCCAATGTATATAATTCATTCCATCATTCCAACATGCCCAATAGATAGAATAGAGATGGAATAATTTCTATTTTTAACGCACCAAATCATTTAGCAAGGGAAGTGACATAGAAAATGATCCCATAGCGGGGCAGTTCTCTTCCAAAAGCTTTAGAAAGCATAACATCTTTTTCTTAAAAGTCCTTAGTACGTTTCAACTGCCCCATTAAGTAATTCTGAGAAGATCAACCAACTCCATGTAAGGCTGATCACCTTGTGCTCATACATCAGGCAAGGATCCCAGTGGTAGATTGTTCATGTGGTTGATTTGTGATTTTAAGTAAGGTACAAATATTTGTCCCGAGGAGATCAACAAGAATAATTGAGTTGGTGGTTTGTCTAGAAGTGGTCCTATATGCCTCAGCTGCATGGTTCAGAGTCCAGACCTCACTGATGTGCTATGTTTTTTTTTTTTTTTTTTTCTTTAATGGAATTTCCAAATCGTTTCTTTCCTTTACCCTAGTATTGCCATCCTACCTGTTATAGTTGGGCCAACATGGGACAAAGCCAACAAAGCAATGTTTTGGACCTTTCCCATAGCAAAGCCCAAAGTTGGGATCACAGTTTTTAGCGAGTCTAAATTTCTTATATTGAATGGGTTTTGATCCCCCGTTTATTACAAAAAGTTTATATATGAAAATTGTAGGTTGCCCCAAAATAATGGGAGGATATCCTGATGAGATTGTTTTTTATTTAGCAATGTGTCAACTGTTATGCTTCCTTAAAAGATTGTGGTGAATTAATTTATGGTTGACAAAGTGTCACCATAAACGAGTTTTGAGTTTTAGTTGATTTTTTTATGCTATTTTCCACAACTCCAAATATATATATATATATATCTGTGTGTGTGTGTGTGAGAAGAAAAGAAATCTTTTGTATACAGACTTGCTTGTATACGTGTGATAAAATTATGGGTATCTAGACTTGTTTGCATATCGGTGCACCGTTCCATGTGTTCGGTTGTACGTGTAGATTTAGGAAATGTTTGCCATGGATCGAACTTCGGGTGAGATGACATGTTCCTCGATGTGGCACCCCACTTGGAACATGTACGCTTCGAGTGGTTTCGAAGGCAAGGGAGGCACACTTGGGTGAGGTGTATTCGGCACAAGGAGGATAGTGCGATTGTGGAAAAGAAGCGAGATTTCTTTTTTTGTGTATGTGCATGATTACCTTAAAGGAAGAAACTAAATGCTCGTTCGACCATTGAATAAGAACTATATGTCTTCCTAAAGGTAGAAAATGCATTTTGTTGATGTTTTAATAATAGTCTAATATGACTATGATTTGCATCGTTGTTTGAAAATGAATTGTATTTATGAGGATTGATAACTCATAAATTTTATCTGCTTGTTTCTAACCGTTTCGTGCAGGATGGTATGTCTACTAACAATTTCTGCAGGTCAGACTTGCCATAGTCAACTTCTACAGTGTAAGTACATGTGAATGCATATTTACTTATTAGGATGATGACATGATTGCCTCATTGAGGAACTAAATTCTTTGAATTGTGTTTTTCTTGCATGACACATTTGCCTCATTGAGGAACTACTTGTTGATGTGGTTGTTTATTGTTTTTGTTTAGTTGATGTTATCACGTGTGGATTTATTGATTTTGGGATGAAGATTTCTTACACCAGCTTTATTGCTGATCCAAGTGTGCCTTTGCTTCTTAAGTACATTCCTTTGGGAATGTAGCCGATTAGCCTTTCAGGTTTAGGGATTTTTGGGCAGCATTACTAGAGTCCATTAGTGGTGCTAGCAACGTCAGAGTCTTTCCGGGTTAGATTTTTTTTTGTAATTAAATCATGTTTAAGTTGTTGCTGCTATTTGTTTATGTTATTATTGAATTTTCACGTCCTGAGTTTTGGGGAAACGGATAATCCTACGTGGATTTTAGGATTTTCGTTTTCCTCAAAAATTGGGGCGTGACAGTAACCTTTGGTAAGGGGAAAAACAAGCCGAGGGAAGCGGGCATCATAATTGGGAAAAAAGAATATTCTTTTATCTTTCGTACTGGAAAAATATGCTCATTCGTCACAATCTAGATGTTATGCACATTGAGAAAAATGTGTGCGATAATGTGATTGCGTCATTGCTAGGAGTTTCGACAAAAACAAAAGATAATCTCAATTCCCGTTTGGATTTGCAACAATTAAAAATTAGAGAAGAGTTACATCCAATTAAGAAAGATGAGAACACTTATTTACTCCCTCTCGCCCGTTATGCTTTGTCATCTGATGAGAAGAGTTGTGTGCTACAAATATTGAAAGATATCAAGGTTCTAGATGGTTTTTCTTCAAACATATCCAGTTGTGTTAACTTAAAAGAAAAAAGGTTAATTGGCCTAAAAAGTCATGATTGTCATGTTCTTCTCCAACGACTACTTCCACTTGCTATTCGAGGCATGTTGCCAGATGATGTGTGTGATTCCTTGATCGGTTTGAGTAGTTTATTTGTTGATTTATGCTCAAAAACTCTTCGAGTTGAGGAACTAGAGAGAATAGAAAGGAATGTTGCAATTACGTTGTGCCGTTTATAGATGTTATTTCCACCATCATTCTTTGATGTGATGGTACACTTACCGATCCACTTGGCAAATGAAGTCAAGATTGCTAGTCCTATTCAATACCGTTGGATGTATCCCATGAGAGGTACATATATTTTCATTGTTGTAAGTACCCGCAAGTAGGCTATGTTTGAGAAGTATACTTATAATTCCAAATGTAGGTACTTGCACACCTTGAAGTCATATGTTCAGAAAAAAAGTCGACCGGAGGGATCAATTGCTAAAGGTTACATTCTATAAGAGTGTATGAATTTTTGTTCAAGGTACTTGCATGATATAGAAAAAAAGTTTAATCAAGTTCCTAGGAACTTTGATGGCTCTGGTGACCAACATCAAGGTGTACTTTCTATATTTTCAACAAAGGGACGTGCTTTGGGAAAGTTGGTTGTAAAAGAGTTAACTATGGAAGAATGGACCCAAGCACACTGGTACATCTTGCAAAATTGTGAAGATGTGACACCTTTTATTAAGTAAGAAATGACCATCTATACTACTCGTGTGTTTTTAGGTCACCAAATTATCTAACATATGTTACTTATTTGCAGGGAAAATAGAGAAATCTTGAAACATACACATTCAAGGAACTTAGACCTTATTCATCGTCAACAATTCCCAAAGTGGTTTAAGGCTCGTGTAAGGAACTTAGACCTTATTCATCGTTGAAAAATCATACTAAGAATATTTTTCATAACATAATTGGTACTTTTCATTGCATAGGTGGTTGAATTATGTAAAACAACTAATGATGAATCAGTTGAACAGTTGCGCCCATTAGCTCGTGCTCTTGACAAAGTAATATTATCATGCAATGGTTATGTTGTCAATAGATTTAAGTTCCACATGTAAAGCTAGGAAGCTTGGTTAAAAACACAAAATAGTGGTGTGGTTGTTAACAGGGGCGGATCTACGTGTTAGGTAAGGGGGGCAATTTCACTAAGTTACCCATATTTTTTTCATTGCCTCCCTTTAAAATTTTATGTTGCCCCCCTTTGTATGAAATCTTGACTTCTAACTCCACTAAAAATTAAAACAACAAATTTTTTTTTTTAAAACTCCACCCTCACCAATCCCACTTCAATACTCCATTTTTTTAATATATCTTTTTTTTTATTCCCACCCTCTCTCTTTATTTATTATTATTTTTTTAATATCTCTCTCTTAATTCCCACCAACTAATTTTAACTCATTCACCCCTACGCACACAGAGAGCAACAAAGAGACCATAAGAAAAGTACCATACATAGTGGGTTTGCTTTGGGATGCATGTGATCATATTCAAATTAAAATTTTTAATTGGGTTGGGGATTCGAGGGAAATTATACATCATCATTGGTTTTCTTTTGTTTTGTTAAAAAAATAAAAAAAAGAAAGAATTAAGATTATCTTACCTCAGACTCAACTAGCATATGGTGATAAGAGTGATAAAAGATTAGTTAACATATTACATTAATTCAGGGGTTGGGATCTGATCAGCTTTGTTTTCTCTCCGATCTTTCAAAATCAAAATTAATCATTTAGGTTTGGGGCGGTTGGAAAAAACACGATGGTCGTAGGTTGATTCGGTTAAGCCGTTGTTTGTCTGTTTTGCCTGAGCTAGCCCAAAAGAAGAAAACTCTCTCTCTCTACACACACACATATATTTCCCTTCCGAGAAGACAAACAAGAATAAGAAGATAAAAGAGAGTGGGTTGGTTGTGTAAGTGTTATTCTCGGAGGCTCTGACTCAGGAGTGAGTTTCAGAAAAGAAGAGACAAACGGACAGATAAAGCAAGATGAGAAGAGGAAGGAGGATTCCAAAAATAAAATTGTTGTCCGACAAATTCACTTGAATCCATCCAGTCCAGTCCAGCCACTACTGCTACTACTCCTTGGACTTGGACTATACCGTCCCGCTGCCTCAAAGCCAGATGTCTGCTCCTCACCAACTCCCATCTTATACCACCATGCATGCTTCTGCTTTCTCCAAGTAAAAAAGGGAAGCTCTTAATTAGCTAGGTACAGTTGAATTAATCATGCCATGTATATTGTTTGTATAGTTGAATTAATCATCTTTATTTCATAATCACGCCATATCACCCTGATTGCAAAATATGGTTGTAAAAACCCAATTTTTTAATATTTTCGTAAATAGTTATGTACTATTTGCCCCCCTTTATCTGCAATCCTGGCTCCGCCCCTGGTTGTTAATGGAGATAATGGAGTCAATAGATTGAATTATTATGGAGTTCTTATTGATGTTGTTGAATTGCAATATTTAGGAAGAAATCATGTTGTTCTGTTCAAGTGTGATTGGAGAGATATCCACAGCCCTGGACGAGGTATTGAAAAGGATAGACATGCTTTTGTAAGTGTTAATTCCCAACGAACACTTCAAACAAATGAACCATTCGTCTTAGCAAGCCAATGGGAACAAATTTTCTATGTTAGAGACAGTGCAAGATCAGGATAGCTAGTTGTGACAAAAGTTGCACCACGTGAATTTTATGTCGTGCCAGAACATGAAGACGAGGCAACCGTCGATGAAACAAAGGCATTGCAACCCCCTAGTACCAGGGGATACATCAATCACTTGTGCACCAAGTGATGATGTTGATCATGTTGTTGTATGGAATAGAGCTAATTTTTCAATGGAAACAATTCCATTGTCAGAAAATAACACAAAAAAAAAAGAGGAAAATAAAATAAGAGAGTTGATGTTTGAACTATGGCAATTGAATAGTCATCAAATGTTATAATGTATTATTATTATGTTATGGCACTAGCTCATTTTTTGTGCATTTTTCAAGTATGGTGCCACGGCCACCGAGAATTGATAGATCACCCCCATTCCATTTGGAGGAGTCTTCCCCTAATATTGGGTCAAGTTCTTCTGGTATTTTTACTCACTCCAAACAATATAAGTTCCATTTTTTCTTATAAAAATTATATTTAAAATTAAAAAAATTTAACATTAATATTTTTTTTTTACATAGGTAGTATGAGGAATAGGAAACCATGTGGACAAGCATTGGGACAGAAGGTAGCAAGTCTACTAAAAGGAACAAAACTGAGTTTGGAATTTGATGACAGACATCGGGTAATAGGAGAGCACATGCCACTATTTGCGTCTCAACAGGGAATTGTCGTCCGGAACATGCAAGTTACATCTGTTGTTGCTCCTTCATGGAGAAAACTTGACAAAGATGTAAAAGCCAAAATGCTTGAGTCAGCATTGGTACGTATCTTATCATTATAATATGTGTATATATATTGGTCACATATGCTAGATTTGATCAAATTTGCTCTTTTATTCAGGAGAAGTTTGACATAGGGGATGATCCAGAAAGACAGAAGTTGTTAATGAAGGTAATGGGAAAAAAATGGAGGGACTACCGATCTGAATTGAAGAAGAACTATTACGATATACATGAGACAGATGAGGAACGACTTCAAAATCGACTACCATTTGTAAGAGAAGAAGATTGAAAATGGTTGATAAAAGAACATTGGGGAACGTCAAAGGTTCAGTTATGTACTTAAACCTTGAGATAATATCACACTTGATTAGAATATACTAGTCAAACTGAAAGAACTCTAGTTTTAAGCAAGGATGCACGGATACGGACACCTGCGTCGTGTTGGACACAACACGCCGACATGATTACTTTTTGCCCTATTTGTCTTTAATCGCAATTGAAATAGTCATTCACTTTAGATGGATCAACAATCATTATATTACCTGGTTATTTACAAACATCTAAAAGTAAAAAATAAAACAAAGTTGGTTTTTGAGTCTTGACTGTGTCCTGACCAAGTTTCGGGTGTGTCGGAGGCGTGTTCGACACGTTGACCACATTTACCATGTGTCTGACACCTACCGACACGCTGACCAAGTGTCTGACACCTGCCGACACATTGACCATGTGTCTGACATGTGTCGAGCGAGTATCGTGTGTCGGATACGTGTCAGACACGAATAAGGCAAGTTTTTGAAGAGTTTGTGCTTCCTTGGTTTTAAGTTATTTTTTTGAAAATGCCTGCAAGCAGTGTCCAAAACAGGGACAGGTGCTGCCCAGAAAATCCTTACAAACATCGTCCAAAACAGGGGCGCTTGCTGCCCAAAAAATTCCTGCAATCAGTGCCCAAAACAGGGCCAATTGCTACCCAGAAATACCTTACAAACAGCATCCAAAACAGTGGCAATTGCTGCCCAGAAAATCCCTGCAAACAGCATCCAAAACAGTGGCAGCAATAAACAGTGGCAATTGCTGCCCAAAAAATTCCTGCAAACATAATCCAAAACAGTGGCAATTGCTGCCCAGAAAATCCCTGCAAACACGACCAAAACATGGGCGATTGCTGCCCAGAAAATCCCTGCAAACAGCATCCAAAATAGGGGCGAAACTGGCCAGTATTGCTGTCCAGAAAATCCCTGCAAACAACGTCCAAAACAGGGGCGACATAAAACAAACCAAATGTGAAAACCCTGCCCATGACTTGCCATAACCTTGAAATTATTCTACTTTTAGGAATAATTAACTATAAATCATAAAGTAATCCTAAAGTATAAGTTAATAAACAAATTTATAAAATAAAAATTAAATAAAATCAGGTCTATTTATCAGAGTCCCACTCTTTGTAATGAGTGCAACTCTCTTATTTTTCTTCATTGTAAGATGTAGGTTCGATTTTTGGGTTTGGTCTTCATACTCATTAGGACCAGAAACTGTATTTTATTTTTTCTTTTCTCCCAAATTTAGCAACTTCAGTGAAGAAAAGTTTTACAATATCCACTATGGTTTAGTCATTTCTATCAAAACCACCGAAAAGTTAACAACAAACTGGTGCAACATATCGTCACAAATAGTTCCCAATTTGAGTCCATTCACCTTTGTTCATTATTAGTACTCATTGAAGAGATTTGTAGAGGTACTTGGAAGTTTATTCTATAGAAGTTCCAAGAGCTGAGATAATTTCAATGCTCTAAGCAAGACCAATGAGCTTTTACATATTCTAGCAAAAGCCACACTTAACCATAGTTAGAACTAGAAAGTTTGTTGCTGCAAAAGCCACACTGATTTACTTTGTTGTTGCATTTGTTAGAAAGATTCGAGTTCTTGAAGAATTTGTCTCAGTAAATGCTTTGCTGATTGTTATCAATATTAGGCATACAACAATATTGCAACAAAGCAGAAAATTTCCTAGCTACTTGAACTGGTCAACCAGGTGTCGTCTCTCCTCCCTCCATTGGACTGGGAGCTTGCAGAGATCATCAAAAAAAAAAAACAAAAAACAAATACTATCCAACTAATCTAATACTAAACTGTGTGGGAGCATTATGTCTAGATGGCGCTTACTCAGAAGGGATGTTAGCTCAATCTGAACCAGTCTTATCAAAACCCTACCCATGACTTGCCATAATAATGAAGTAAACTAAGTAAATCATAAAGTTAGATTCAAGATCATTTTATAGTAAAAATAATTAACAAATTAGGAAACCAGGGTCCTAGATTAACTATAAATTGGTGGTACCTTAAGTTATGGCGGCAAACATGGATAAGACTAGTTTTACTTTTCTTCTTTTTTCTCTTTGGCTCCATTCATCAGGGGACTTGACTTGAACTAAAAAAATTTACATTTGCAAACCACTTTATTCAAGCCTCTGTTGGTTCAAAAGACAAAAAAAAAAAAAAAAAAAAAAAACCTTTGTAGATGATGTAACTGAGTATCATTTCATACTGTTATTATTCAACAGTTTTTACATTATATATGCATATTTCATTCTTGACATGTTTTTTAAATCCGTTTTTAATAAATTCAAGAATTGTGTGATAAGAATAAAAACAGACGTGACATAAAACAAATGCTTCATCGTGCAGGCAGAAAATCCTTAGCCATAATTGAGGATGAAGAGGTCAAGTACAAAATATAGTTACTCATTTGTGTATGTTTTCTATTGTTGCATGATGAAAAGAACAGGAGTTCGCCCATCTCATATTAGGATGTTTGAGCTTGCTTATACAGGAAAAAATGGATCATATTCAGATGTATTCACTCAAAAAAAGGCTGTCAGATTTTTTTTCAATTTAAAATTGTTGGTATCCATTACTATTTATATTCCATATTCATTAACTAAATGTGCCTCTAAATGTAGGAAGAGATACAAAATCTTACCGTAGAACGGGAGGAGGGATTACACTCCTTAGATGACGACCACATTTTCGATCAAGTATTCGGGCCAGACAGACTTGGACGTGTACGTTGTAGGGGACATGGGGTCACGCCAACATCTGAAAACAACACGAGTAGTCGCTTTGGATCTCAAGCTGCAAAAGAAGCAAGGCGATAGATTGAGATTGTAAGGAAAGAGGTCGCGGAAGCAAAAAAAAAATAGTTGGCAGACTACAAAAAAGTGGCCAGTGATGAAATGAATAAAATGAAGGATGATATGGCTATGATGATGCAAGCATTGAGGAGACAGACTGATCAAAACAATGGTGGATCTGAGACACATTAGCGGTGAGTTTTTAAAGTGATAATAACTAGGATGTGTTTTGTATGCCATCAGTAATAATAGTTCTTTTCATATTTGATCCTTATTTGTTGATTTTTCGTACAATAATTTCGAGTTTTGCTATTGAAATCTCCATGGTAAATTAGCTAGAGAGTTGCAAAGCTTCAACTGAGTTTTGGTTCAACTCCACCAGTATAATTGTTAATTTTATTACTTGTTGTCTACAGGTTTGAAGTGGTTGTCGATGTGTTATACTTGGATGTATATATATCTGGATGCAGAGCTCACTTATGTTGGTTTTTCTTACATGTTGGTTAAGACAGAGGATCCTATTTTGTTTCTAACTTTTTTGGATTAGTCATGCTGGTATAGGAGAATATGGTATATGTTCTTCTTACAAACTTTCCATGGTTGAACATATTGTTTTACCTATAAATATATTAAAGGTTTATGTTCCTTGTGTTTCTATTTTATTTGTTATATTTTCTGTGAAGCTTATGTTGTTGACAGGGTTGGCAATGAGTCAAAGATGGGTTTATGGCAGATTCGCATTGGCAATAAGTTTTAAACTTAATGCTATCAATGTATTTATTTTAGTTGGAATCAGCATTTTTATTGATGCAGGTTGAGCTACCTGAAACTTATTTTTTTATTTAGGTTTTTTAACATAACCGGCGCTTTCAAAGCGTCGCAAAAAATCTTTGTCGGCGCTTTAAGGCGCCATTGCAAAGTTATAAATACGGCGTTTGTATCCCAAGGAGAATTGCATATCCATTTCTTTACCGGCGCTTATATAAGCTATTATGGCGGTTTATAAAGCGCCGTAAATGTAGTTTTTTACAGGCGCTTCATATAAAGCGTAGTTAACCCTTTGGCGGCACATACTATTTTCGGCTCTTTTCCGGCGCTTTATAAAATGTCGGCAATGATCTAAACCGGCACATTTGTTTCTATACTGGCGCTTTTAGAAGCGCCACTTAAAACAAATTTTTTGTAGTGAGCACACTCTCCAAAAGGGTGCATTTGAGGAACAGGCTCTGTGAAGCACATGGTTATGCCTGATCCTATAAGAACTAGCATGCATATAAGCACAATGTTCACATAACAAGGTCACCCAATAGGCGCGCCGACATTAAAATGCTATGCGGGGAATGAAGGGGCAACGATTTCTAGTACAATTGCACCAGTTCCCATTTATTGAATTAATGGAACTGGACGCATCCCCATTAACTGGGTAGAGTAACTGATGAGAGATCAAATAATCGCACGATCCCAGTCGTACACATGGCATGGGCCAACCCTAGCACGAGAAAGGCTTCAACACAATCCCAAGCAAACCCGTTCATAAACTATTGTTCAACCTGTAAGTCAGGCGCCCAATCCCAAATCATGCCAGCCCACGTGGCACAGATTTTGGAGTTGGGACCGGACATAAAACTTTGAGCTGCCATATGCCTGAGATCCGCTTGCACAAATCAACTTTTAGCCCAATCAAGCATTGGGTCCTAAACAGAGCCAAGTGCCAAAGAGACTCAGTCATGCACAGGTAAGATCTTGGGTGAGATCTCCTCCTCCCATCTCGTCCTCAATCGCATGGACAGTTGTGGGAAAACACTCGCTACTTAAATTGAGAAAAGATAAGAAGAACGGGACGCGTACACTTTGCAATTTACATCTAGTGTTCACTCTTCCTTGCACCGATATCTGACTTAAGCATCGGAGTGCCTTCGGCCACCACAACGGTGATCCCTGGCTAACCACTGCTCATTTTTGCAAGTTCGAGATCAGCAAAGACATATTTGGACACATCACTATTAATAGTAAACCGTATAGATTTCTTGACATGAAAAGTAATGTGGTAATTGACTCTATGGATATCAATTTTTATGAGTACAAGTTTCCATTTCTATCTAGAAATAGTGGCGGTACTCAAGTTGATAAAACTTTGGATATTAATTTGCATACGTTTGTTGAAACTAGGATACATGATAGTCTGAATGATCAAGTTAAGGATCATGATAGTATGAGAATCTAGGGATCATGATAGTGTGATGGATCATTTTGGGTCTAAGACCCATGATAGAGATATAGTCGAAACAAAGCTTGAACCTAGGAGGAGTAAAGGGGCTAAAGTAGCTATGGACTTTGGATATAATTTTTACACCTTTACATTAAAAGGAGATCCTTCCTTTGTGGAGGAAGTACTTACTTCTATAGACGTTGACTTTTAGAGAGAAGTCATTTAAGATGAAATGAATTCTTTGATGTCTAATGAAACTTGAAGATTAGTTGATTTACCTACTAGGTGCAAGACCATAGGATGTAAATGGATCATAAAAAGGAAAGTCAGACTTGATGGCACAGTAGATAAATTTAAGGCTCGACTAGTAGCTAAAAGCTTTGTTCAAATGGAAAATATAGATTTCTTTGACACTTATTCTCTATTATCTAGAATTACATCTATTGAGTTTTCCTTGTTGTTGTTGATATGCTTAATCTTACAATACGTCAAATGGATGTAAGACATCGTTTCTAAATGGTGATTTAGATGAAATATATATATATGCAGCAACAACCTGATTTTGTGGAGCTAGGTAGCGAGAAAAATGTATGCAAACTTGTCAAATCTTAAATCTTTGTATGGGCTCAAACAAGCCCCAAATAATGACGTTTGAGAAGTTTGATCATGTGGTCATTTTTAATTGATATATTTTAAATATTCTGATGGAATATGGGTGATGATTTGTTTACATGTTGATGACTTGCTTTTTTTTTTTTTTTGTTTTTTTTTTAACTTGGAAGAAGTTAAAGATACAAAAATCTATCGCCTTCAAATTTAGAGTGTGAAAGATTTGGGAAAAGATAACGTGATCTTAGGTATAAAGATCATGTGGAATATATCAGGTATATTTTTTTTATCAATCTCAGCATGTTGAAAAGATTTTGAAAAGGATTAATATTTTGATTGCATGCTTGCTAGTACTCCTTTTGATCTTAGTGTGAAGTTATTTGAAAACAAATGTAATGAGGTGATTGATTAACTAAAATATGCTAGTATTATATGTAGTCTTAGATATCTAATTGATTGCACAAGACTTGATGTAGAATATGAAATAGGAGAATTGTATAGATTTACTGTTAAAACCATTATGAACATTGGCATGCTCTTGGTAGATAAATGAGAAATGTGAATGAAATTATTAACCTTGGCATTCATTATCATAGATATTGAGTTGTCATAGAAGGTTATAGTGATGCAGACTGGAATATAATTTCATATGGTTCTAAGGCAACTAGTGCATATGTATTTACCATTAGTGGAGGAGTTGTTGCTTGGAAGTCCAAGAAATAGAACATCATAGCAAAGTCAACCATGGAATCTGAGTTGATAACACTTGGTGTTGCTACTGAAAAAGCCACTCGGTTAAGATGTTTTCTATCTTATATACCTGTGTGGGATAGACTTGTCCTTGCTATTTTGATTCATTGTGACAGTAGTATTGCACAAGGTAAAGTAAAAAAATGTAATTGCAATGATACAAAGAAATAAATTCATCGTAAACATGGTATGGTCAAGGAAATAATTGTAAGTGGTATTGTCACTATTGATTATGTTAGATCGGCTGACAATACTGCAGATCCATTAACCAAAGTTTTGACTACAGATAAAGTTTGGAGTACTTCTAAAACTATGAGATTATTGCCTACTCAAGATTGAAACAACTGTGATGAAAACCCCACTTGAAGACTAAAGATCCCAAAAAATAGGTTTGAAGGGAAGAACATATCACAGTATGTTTGATGATTAGTCATGCATTGTTTCCATATTTTATAATTGCATGATACCCTGCGACGAATATAATGATGAGTCAACTAGTAATTATGCTCTTAATAAGATCCATGTTCTTTAAGGATGGAGTGCCTAGCTACAGAGGCACTCTTGATGAACTTTCATAGTGAGTGTTTAGAGGAGACGCCGCCTCCTAACTTGGCCAAATGATTTTAGGACACAATGTGCAAGCTAAGTGAAAATTACACTTGGTACCATGTTGTGTGTTGTACTTTCATTGTATACTTGGAACCTAAGTTCAAGACTTAGTAACTTACACTTCTTTATTGTGAAATATATGCAATACGTAGAGGTTTAAGTCTTAAGAGATGCACTTATAGTTATGTATGACATTATGATTCTGATTGTACTGCCCATTGATTGTTTTACTATTTTCTTTATTAAAATAAGTAGGGGATTATTGGGTATTTTAATAAAGGTGTGTGTAATGAAATTTGAACTCAACACCTCTGCCCCCACCCCATGTTAAAATCTTTTAGGTAGTCTCACATCTAGTGTTGTCGTTGCATTTATAATGATAAGTTTTGGTCATAGGCTTGGACCCCCAAGGGATTCTCCACTTTTATGGAAGAGGGAGGACACACTTTGGCTAACAAGCATACACTCATGCATGCACCGACCTAGGCTTGGGTAGTTTATTGTGCACACCTTATATTTTTGGACAAAGTTTTTTGCATGTTTTTTTTCCTTTTTGTAAAAAAAAATAAAAAAAACCCAAACAAACAAACTAAATTATGCAAGTTTTGGTTATAAGAGCGTTCCGGTTGCATTTTCCTGCATATCAATGGTGTGCATGCATTTTGTTATACTATCTTATTCTTTACTATTGAAAAACCGAGTTTTAACATTGTTTTTGAGTTTTTGTTTTGGGGATTGCAGTGTAGTGTTTCTGTGTTCTTTGTCCGAGTGTAGATAAACAAGGTTCATACTCTAATTCTAGGGCGGTTTCGTATCCTGAAGGTAAAGCTCGTCCTCTTCTGCAATTGAAAAACAAAGGCGCGCTTAACACCTTAAATAAAATATGATCCATGCCTCAGCCCATCGCAACATATTTTGTGTTCCTCAAGGTACTATTTCTAAAAGGACATGATAAACGCTTAAAGAAATCAAAACTTGAGCAATTGAATCAAGCTAAAAAAAATGGGCTTTTGGCAAATTTGTTGTCAAAAAACCAAAAGTTACCTTCACCAACAAATCCATATGTACTTCGAATAAAAAATTGAAATTGTTAAATGCATGTTATTCCTGCATATACATTCATAATATTTAGTGTTTGGTATCGCCAAATAATTAAATTAATAAAAAAAAATTAGGTTTAGGAGGGCCCATTTTCAGTCTTTGCATAGAGCCCTAAAATCCTTAGGACCGACTCTAAAGGTCGTTAGGGGCAGTCAAGTCAGAATTTTCATCTTGACAAGATGTGAAACGTGAGAAAAATAGCAATTCGGAGGAATGCGTGGGTCAACCAAAATGAAAGGTCAAACAAAATTAAATATTTTCTAACTGAGACTAAGAAATACAAAAATTGAATAAGAGTGGACCAGTTCCTAATGGTTTACCATCCAAATTTGTAGTCAAAGACACACACACCGTACCAGGCACGAGCCTGCTTCTTTTAATGACCAAGTGCAAGACTTGGATAGTAGACCAAACTTGGTCCATAATAGTGTACGGGCGGGCCATGCTTCGAGCAAAGTCCAGAATACTCATCAACACGTACGCGTTGAACCCACGCCTTCTGCCCACTTTCTTCTGTCTAAAGCCGACGCTATTCTGTCTCTAACCGACGCTTTCTTGTTTCCTTTCCTTTTCTTGCTTCGGTGATTCTTCTTTCCAAATTCCAGAACTTTTCTTTCCTTGTATTTTTTTCTCTCTCTCCCCCTATAAAAACAATACCCAAACATCTTTCCTTTCTCAACAAGCAAGAAGCAACAACTTTAAGTCTTGTCTCAATTTCATCTTCTTGTTCCCTCATCATCACAGCTTCTTTGATAAGCAAACAATTAGTTGTTGAATCATGATGTCCATATTCAGCTCGTTCGATGCCGTTTGTGCTGAAAACTTCGGCTTTAAGTCTCTTATGTCTTCTTACAAGAACTCTGTGGCAATTAGCAAGAAAGAGTCTGCAGATTTCAGCGGTGTCAATGATAACAAAGTAGTGGGAAATAGTAATAATAACAATTCAGCAGCGTCCAAGCAGCAGCAGCGGGAGAGTCCAGCAAGATTTGCGTTGGAGTTGGATGGATTAAATTGTTTCGAGACTATTGTCTTCCACTAATCTCTCTTCATCTTCTTCACAAAGATTATTTTGTACAATATGATGCTTGTGTGATGATCGGATCTCATCACTTGTTATGTTGTGCTACAATTCCAATTAATTATATATATATATATATAGATTCTTTTGTTGATTCGGACAAATAGACGGTCCCCTGTTTCACTTGCAATTCATAAGCTGTTATGTACGTATTTTGATTCAAATCCTGTGTGTTGGAAACAAACTCCTTAATTCCTGCCTTGTTATCTTTCATTAGTTTATGTTAGATTCACACAACGATTTTTGTTTTTTATAAAGCAATCAAGGTTTTTAGGGCTCTACTTTTTGAATTATGCTCGATGTACATTTTGTTCTTTAGACATAGAAATTTTAATGGCTTGATACGTAATCTTCGTAAGCGGTTGAAATTAGTATTCTTCTATTTCAATATACTAATATTAATCGAGGCCTTTAATTCTTCAATTTCAATTCCATCATAATCCCGAGGCTCTGTTATGTCAGCTCAACATGCTTTGGTGGTTTCGTTATGCTTTTGTAATATTTTCTGCCTTCAGATGGTCTGTCTTATGTCTGTATTTTGTGTTATCATCAATACAATCACTATCAATTGGAATCAATCTCCAATTGCTTCTCTCTTAGTCCATCACCATGCTCCCCTCCCCTTTATTTTTCTACTCATTGTTGTCCAAGCCGGCACCTCCAGCTTGGGAAACCACCACCACATTTGTTCTTTGGAGATCAACTTTTTTTTGCATTTGCTAAGTAATTTCTACTCACTGTCTCCCATCCCTCATTCTCCTCCCTGTTTTATTGTCCGATTTTCCCTTCTGAATCCAAATATTTGTGGTCATTGCTTACTTTTCCTTACCGTCATTTAGCTAAGGCAGGCTTTTTGGTGCAAGTAGCAAAATTTGCAATGGTTGCACTTGATCCTTTTTTTTATGCATATATAGCTTTAACTGCAACCACTTTGCTATCATCCATTACTACTGGTATTGACTCTAAAAATGGGTTATCAAAACCGACTTCTATAAATACCCTTGCAAAATTCATTCTTTTTTGCTCTCAATGATATCATCCAAAAATAGTGGTTTTCCAATGGCGCTTGCCATCTTCCTAATGTTTCTATGATTTCCAAAGTTGAACTGCTACGTTCTTTATATAGTCATCCATATAGGGGACTAAATCCGTATATACTTCAGATTCTAACCCAGGTTGCTATGTCTTGATAAAAAAAACAACCTACTAGTAATACGGATGGCACCCGCCTTGAGCATTTTTTTGCGAGGAATTTAAACAAATAGGTTTTGTCACCGTAACACTGCATCTCAAAAGAACCTTTTAGCCTCCACACCTTAGAGAGTTGTTCACGAACAAATCCATACGCAAGTCTGCGTGCCACAAAGTCACCAACAAGATAAGCTTGATAGTTTTGAATCTAATCCTTGAACTTAGAAGAATTTATATGGATTACTGGTTTGCCATCTACCATTGTCGAAGGGAATATTCTAGAGTCAGCAAACTAGAATCGCGACTTTCAAAAATTGAAGCCTGCGAGATTTTGCTTTTGCTGTCATAAACTCCAACAATTAATGTTGGCGTCTATTTTGAATTATTCCTCCCAATCACTATAGATGTTGTTGCCTTAGGTCTTTCATTCAAGGAACTTACACCACCATTAAGTTCATCCTTGTACTTCCAATAACATCCTTCAAACTCATGTTCATATCGTCGTATCTAACCATGATATAAAACCAGGATTTTGAATGAGATCAATATAGGCTTTCTCATGTTTTTCCTGGAGAACTCTTAAAGAGTTCAATAGGTGTGGTCAGGGGCGGACTCAGGATTTTAGTCGAAGGGGGGCGAAATGAAAAATACTTATTAGTTGATAATAGTAGTTATCAATGGTAAAGCCAATTTTTTTTTCTACCTAAGCTAGTAACTAATAAAAAAATACATTGCATATACCAAATTGGATTCAATGTAGTCCAATTTTAAGCCAAAATAAGGTCACTATCGATAATCTTAGCAAGGAGCAAACAAGCATAATAACTAGAATATATAACTAATATCGCAAAATAATTGTATCGGTATCTAGGTGAAGCTAAATTTTTTTTGAAATTTGCGAACCTAATATGATCATAATACAATTTCATAGAAAAAATAGTTTAAATGAGGCTCAAATTTTGTACGAATTAGCTAATGGTATATATTTTCATTGAATTCTATAGTTATTATTTTAGATATAATTTTAAATATTTTTTTGTTGAAGGTTTTATACAATTATACCTCTTGTGAAAAACAATTCATTTCTTTAATGATAATAAGTTTTTATTAAACTAAACATTTTTAATGTTTGTAATTACTAATAAATTGCATTGAAAATAAAATAAAAATGCACTCGAAGAGTATCGAACTCAGGTCTTTTACCAAAAATAACAAACCTACAACCACTACACCAACAAAGACAAACTAAAAATTTTGTAAAAACAAATCTGATATTGTATTATACATTATATAATCGATTTTTTAAGACTAAAATATATATACTAAAAAAAAATTTTAAATTGAGGGGGGGGGGGGGGGGGGGGGGGGCAGTGGCCCCTTAGTAGGTCCGCCCATGGGTGTGGTGGATATTTGGCATCCTTAAGTTGACAGCCCGCAAGAGATGATGTAGGGCTTTGTTGGATAGTCCCTCCCTTGCATGGAAGATTTGGACCAAAGGAGAATATGGACAGATCTTAATTTGTTACCTGCTGCAAAAGAAATGATTCCCAGGAAGAATCACCAGAAAAGAGGTAGATCGAGATTACAACAAGAACACACCCAAAACCCTAGTGTCACCTCCATACTTTTCCACGGTCTTCCTATTATTGATCTTTTATGATGTATAGCTTCAATTAATGATTCTAGTCCCATTCTTTATGCATATGCGGTTCCCCATTCGATTTTTGGTTGACTGGTTATGTGAATGGTTTTTTAGCTTGAGTATTAATCATTTTAGGTCACTTAATCATCTTATATCT
This sequence comes from Berberis vulgaris, assembly GCA_963556465.1. Taxonomy (NCBI): domain Eukaryota; kingdom Viridiplantae; phylum Streptophyta; class Magnoliopsida; order Ranunculales; family Berberidaceae; genus Berberis; species Berberis vulgaris. The sequence continues at coordinate 61,860,574 of OY747126.1, forward strand.
CAGGAGAAGAACATGACTAAGTAACACAAATTTAGACAGATGATAGAAAGGAGAATATATGAGAGAATAATATATACAAAATCATAAGCATACTTAAGAAACTATAAACTAACGTAAATAAAACTAAAATTTCAAAAGACATTTTCTTTAAACTTGTCAGGAGAACGGTATCGATGCTAGGTTTTAACGAGATGTTCTAAACAATATCAATTTTTAGAAAGTTTTGAAAGAAAGAGAAGATGAACAATGCATGCTTTTATTTATTGAAAATAGAAATACAAGAAGAAAGACTTACAGGAGATTTACATAGATGAGAACCAGCAGAAAGAAAAAAGGAGAAAAACTAAGGATACAAACTGACTTTTATAGCCTTCAGGGAATACATAATAATTGAGAAAATAAACTTCTCATGGCTAGTGGAGAGTGGGTGGATGAGATGTGACATATTGTCCTTTGTAATCATGAAGGTGGAGACGAGTTGTCTTTTGTTGGTGAGGTGTCCTTTGTAGTTGGTGGAACAACTATTGTAGTTGGAGGTGGCAGATGTCTTTGTAATTGATGTCGGTTGGCCGAAAGTCTTTTATCTTGTAGTGGAGGTGGCAGATGCTTTTGTAATTGCTGTCGGTTGGCTGAAAATCTTTTGTCTTGTAGTGAAGGTGGCAGATGTTTTTGAAATTATTGTGGCAAAAATCATGATGACTCTAAAACGCAATAATGCTTTGTAGGGACAAATTCATGAATGTGGCGAAAAGATTCTAAAACAATCATCTTCATTGAGTGGAACTGTTGGAGCTTCGTCTTCATCTGAATCTTCTGCACAAATCTTTGACATAGTTTCCAACAGTTGAGTCTTTGTAGGTTTTCCTTGAAGTTGCTTCTTGATGAACTGTCGATGAAGTTTAGCTTCAGAGGGAACTTGTATGGGATTGACCAGGGGTTGTTTAGGAATTTGATTTTTTCCCGAAAAGAACTTGGTAACAGCTTCTTTTGTAACATGAGTGTGATCGAAAGAAGACCACCATTTGACTTTGAAGCAGCGCCAGAACCAGAGAGGAGGCTGGGCCGATTGGTTTGGAGCTGGGAGAGCTGTGACAGTGTAGTCCTAGCAACAGATCCAAGAAAGACTGAATTTGACAAAAAACCAAAATGATAGTACCTGTTGGGGTACTGGAATTGGCGGGTTGAATTTGGATTTGAAAACTTGCCATCTTTCATTGACTGCAAGGGGCAAGATATCTTGAAGATGACCAAAATGATTCCACCAGGAATGTTGGAACCAAAGAGGAACAGACCTTTGAATAAATTTTTGCAGAAAAGAAAGAACCATGAATGAGAACAGTTTTGAGAGAAAACAAAGAAAGCTCTGGACCAAGCTTGTTTGTAGTCCAGATAATTGTAAGATGCAGGAAGATAATTGACTGAAAACTTCTTATGGAAACGAGGATGCTGCTTACAATCAACTTCAGACAAAACCTTAAGAATTTGACATTTGGAATGGGAAATCTTCTCAGGATGAGAAGGATCTTTGTGATGAGTAATCAAAACTGAGTTAGTGTCGACCAGAATGAACTCATAAAACTCTTGAGTTTTGAGGATGTCAGATTCCTCAAAAAGGGCATTTGTATTGAAGAGATTCTTTGCAATTGAATGAGTATCTTTTGTAAGTGAATAGAAACATGGTTCGATCATTGTGATCGGATCCAAACAAGCTTTTGTAAGGTAAGGATTTGGAAGAGAAATTTGTGGTTTTGGGAAGCTTGTCATTGCAGAACTGGCTTCTTCAACTTGTGATAAAGGCAGATAGGGATTTGTAAGTGATAAAACATAAGAAAGAGGGGTTTTTGGCTGTGAAATAAAAGGTTTCATAGCATATTGGGCTTTGGTTGTTGGAGCGGGAAGAGGTCTGGAGAAGGAAGAAGACTGAGAACTCATTTTTGTAAGAATTTTCTTGTCAGAAAATCTGCAAGAGAATTATCTGCTCCTTTTATATATTCAATGTCAAAATCAAAAGCTGACAAAAGACCTTGCCATCGAGCAAAAATCTGTTTGGGAACAAGATTTAAAACATCTTTTGTTAAAATCTCTTTTGCAGATTTACAATCAACACGTAATAAAAACTTTTGATTAAACAAATCAACTTGAAATTTCATGATGCACAAAACAATTGATAAAACTTCTTTTTTGACTGTGGAATAATTGATTTGGGCAGAGTTCCAAATACCAGAATGGTATCAGACCAATTGTATTTGAGTAGACTCTGGAAGACGTTGTTTGAGAATACCACTGTATCCTTGGTTGGACGCATCGGTTTCAACAATCTTGAAGGCTTCAGGATTTGAGATCCCTAAACATGGAAGACTCTTGACTTGGGCTTTGACTTCACGAACTATTTGAGAATGGGCTTCAGTCCATGGGCTTGGGTTAGACTTAAGTCTTGTGAACAAGGGCTTAAGTAAAACTCTAAGATTTTTGTAAAAATCCGCAACATAATTTAAAGACCCTAAAAATCTTTGTAATTGATTTTTGTCTTTAATTTCATCAGGGAATTTATCAGCAAATTCTATGGCTCTAGAAATTGGAGTGATCATTCCAAAGTGAATTTTGTGACCTAAAAATCTGACATTTGTTTGAAAAATGTCAATTTTTGTTGGAGAGAGAACCAAACCATTTTCTTTGATAGTTTTGTAAAATTGATACAAGTGTTTCCAGTGGTCATCTAAGGATGAGGAGAAAATCAGTATATCATCGATATACACAATTGAGAAATGAGAAAAGGGAGTAAAAATATCGTTCATGATATTTTGAAATTCATTTGGTGCATTTTTTAGGCCGAAAGGCATAACATTCCATTCATAATGTCCGAATGGAACATTGAATGTTGTCTTGTATCTGTCATGAGGATGGATTTGGACTTGCCAAAATCCAGACTTGAGGTAAAATTTAGAGAATACTCGTGCTGAGTGTAATCTCTTAATAAGATCTCTTCTATTATGTATAAGATACCTAATCCATTGTAAAACTCTGTTCAAAGGCTTGTAATTGATGACAAGGCGAGGTGAACCTCGTTCAAGTTCAACAGCTTTTCTGACATAGAAGGCTGCACAACTCCAAGGAGATTTGGAAGGGCGAATCAATTGCTTGGAAAACAATCCTTGGATTTCAGATTTGCAGAATTCCATTAATTCGGAATTCATTTGTATATAGAGAGATTTTGTAGGAATCTTGGATTCCTGGAAAGAATGATCATATGGTAAACGAACCATATGATGTTTGCGATTCCAAAAGGCATTTGGAAAGTCAGAGCAAAGTTCAGTAGAAAGTTGTTCTTTAAAATGCACAATTTTGGATTGTAAATGAGTGTCCTTGAGTTGATCATCAATTCGACTATAAACTATTTCTTGTTTGAGAAAATGAATGTGTTGTCTTTTATGTAAAATAAAATTGATGAAACAATTGTCTAATTTTAGAGAATTGATTTCAGCAGTTTTAGTTTTGCATAAAAACTTGAATATGATCTTTTTGCCAAGAATGTCGGTAGTAATACCTTCATTTGTAACATCAAATGGATAAAGAGTAGTTAGGAATGGTGTACCCAAAATCAACTTTTGAGTCATATCCTTAACTAACAAGAAATCCTGATGTATACAAATTTGTTCTTGACAAATGTGGGCACCAACAAGTTTGTACTGAACAACTAATTTACTATTAGTAAATTACCAAGGTCACATTGATGTACCATTTGTGATAGGTAATTGTATTTAATTCATTGAGAAAAGCTGGATCAGTTGTTGGTTGAACTTCTTGGTTAGAAGTTGAAGGAATATCAGAAATAGAGATTGCATTTTGAATTTGGTGATTCAACAGCTGTTGAGTAAGCCAAGTTTGACTTTGCTTAATTAAGCTGAGCAATTTCTTTTTTCATGATATTAACTTCAGATTGAAGATCAGGGAGAGAAACAGAGTGCTGAGAATGAGCTATGAATCTATTGACAATATCCTTATGATTGTAAAACGGTTGAAAAATCTCTGGAACAGGTTTTTGAGTAATGGTGTTTTTTATATGAGTTAGATACTCAGTTTTGAGTTTGGGATCATCAATACGATCAACAAAATCTAGAAGAATACTTGATTCTTTAGTTTTTGATAGCATATTAATAGAGTGTAAAGCATTACTAGTGCAAGCTTTCGTTCCATGATCCTCATCCGATTCTTCTGGATCAGAAGAATTAGAATCATAACGCATTTGATAAACCTGGAGGTCATCAAATGGGTTAGAATCAGACTCAGAATTGAGTAAAATTGTAGTAAACATTTGTTTGATATTTTCATCAGCGTCAAGCTCATGAATTCTTTGGGTTGTTCTACAGTTTTTAGCATAATGGTCAGGTTTGCCACATTTAAAACAAATGGGTTTTTTAACCATTGGGCCTTTGTTCTTTGAAAATTGTGTGGGCTTGTGTGTGCCATGTCTATTGGGCTTTTGGTAATAATTATTAAATTGTTTTTGTTGTTTTGGGCCATACGACCTTTTGTACTTAAAGTTTTGGGCTGGATGAGACCGATACTTTTGTTTGGAGTTTTTAGGAAAATGTTTTGCTAGAGACTCAAACTCATATTGTTGACAAAAAAAACCAAAGTTCATTATAACCAAAAATGTTTTGTCGTTTGAGTTGGGCTTTGAGACGAAAATCATTACAAAGTTGTAATGCAACTTCATTGATCTTAGCAATCAAATCTCCAAATGTAAGTCGTTCAAAAGGTATGTCACCATTGTATTCAGATTGCAGCTTATCTCTAACAATATTTGCGAAAACAGGAGGTAATCCAGAAAGAAACTTTCTTTTCCAGAAAGGATTGTTAGCTTCGTTTTGAAGCATAACCTTCTTTAAGAAAACATCCTTGTAGAATCTGAAATGACTAAGAGATTTGCATCTAATGATCATGAGAAGATCACGAGATTTATCTTGGAATTTTGAAGGATCTCTTATGAAATGTTTGAGAATAGCGAAAATTAATGTATTGACAATGTCAGGAATATTTTCACCATTTTCAGCTTTAATAGGTTTACCATTGAAATCAAGCTTTTGGCCTGAAAATTTTGTTGTTGTTCAGATGGTGTGAGGTAGTTATCCCACCATCCTTTTAATTGTCATGCAAATCCAGCAACAATTACATTAGCAATACTTTGGTCAGATTTATGCTCACTTCGATGAGCAGCAACCATCATGACCATTTCTTGTGTCAATTCGATAATATTTTCTTCAGTTAAACCATCTATATTTCCAAGTATAGATGTTTCCTGTAGAAAAAGAACCGAATGTTTGTAAATGTTTTTCTTCATACTGCATATCAGGATAAGTTGGCCTAGGATAATAATTCCTAGTTGTCGGTAAAGGATTGGTATTGGCATTCGTTTTGGATGAACGCATTGGATTAGCTTCAAATCGTTGAAGTTTATCCAATTCAGACATAACATCTGGTTCATTGTCAGAAGACTCAGAACCAATATGAGAAATAGTATTGATTTTTTTTTTAAAATGAAGCCCTATCAAAGACAGGTGCAGCTTGAAGTTTTAGTGCTGCAAGTCGTCGATTGATTTCATCCATGATTCGAGGAGGTGTAGAAAGGGCATCATGCTCAATTGTATAAGGTTGGAAATAAGTGATTGGTTTTTCAATTTTTTGATTTGTTAAAACATTTTTTTCTGGAACAGGAATAGAAGACAATTGTTGACCAATTTCATTAAACAAAATATTGGTATAATTATTTTGCTCAATAACCTTTGAAATTCCTGTAGAATCAGAAAGAGATGCTGAATTTTTTAAAGGAGAGGCTATAACAGTCTATCATTGAGTTTGAATATGAATTTCTTCTAAATGAGGTAAAACTGATTCGACAACAGAGTTGTTTTTCTGATACCACGGTTTAGAAGCATTTTTAATCACATTCAATTGTGATAGATAAATAGATTCATACCATTCTAAAAATGACATATGATCTTTGATATCTTCACAGAATTGATAAAACATTTTTCCTAAACTAATCCTTTGGTCAGGAGTAGTTTGCTCATAAAATGTTTTTTTTTTGTCAGAATTGTAATCCTTTGAAAATTCATATTTAACCTTTTGTATATTTAAAAAAAATTCAGTAGATAAAACATTCAATTGTGCAGGATCATCCATCTCAGAACGAGTTGGAGATCTATCAGAAAGATTTTCTGATGGTTGATTGTAGATCGGTCTTAAGTTAGCAAGATCTAAATGAGGGAGAACCTCTGGAGGAGGGGTTTTAGGAATTTGAGTAGGAACAGTTCTGAAAGATGATTCAGATCTACGTCCTGATTGAAAATCTAAAGGTTGTAACCTAGTCTTGCGAGATTCAGAGAGTTGTAATTCAACAGTTTCATCCTCTAAAGTCAAGACCTGACTGAGCAAACTAGGAGGAGGCTTTCTAGGAGAAGCTTGAACCTGCCAAGTTACTGGAAGAGTAACTTGATTCCAGTGAATTATTTTGGGAACGATAACATTGGTTTTGTCTTTGTTAGCCTAAAATAAGATTATATAACCTTTTTCAGACTCCATCAAAGCTTTCGGACTCAATTGAGTCTTCATGGCTTTGTAGGTGATTTTGTAAATGAGAGCAAGAGGCTCAGATCCTGGTAGCATATCAAAACCAGAGGTCTGAATATTGAAAGTCAGTGTTTCAATGACATTTGGATCCTTAAGAGACACTGAGAAATTGGGGTAGTAGTCGAAGTAGACTGGACCCATCACAAGGGTTGACTCTACAATTCCAAGCAAATAGTCATGGAAACGATTATGCCGACAATCGCGAAGAGCGATGAGAGCACAAGTGTCAAGACCTGTCCTAGTAAGAGGTTTAATTCCTACCTGGATAAGACCGATGTGGATGTACTTGTAGTCTTGATTTTTGAGAAATTCAAGGGTATTTTGAGAAATCAATTGTTTTGATTCTAAAGAACCATCAAGAGGCACTGTCTGTTTGACAATGTCTACCAGGTCTTCAGATTTTTGTGAAAAAATGGATTGTGAAACTTGGTAAATTTGTTTGTAAGGTACTTTTGGTATGGACCATTTTTGTAAATTTTGTTCAACTTATGGAATTCTACATTCCATCCTATTTTGTAAATCTGGGTTGCTTTGTCTAGAGCTAGAAGCTCGGGTAAATTTTGAAAACAAAGACATTTTCACAATTTCAGAGAGGAAGAAGGGTTGGAACACTGTATTCGGACCACCTACGACTGGACCACCGATACGGGACCACCTAAGCCTGCTAACTGCGCAAACAAAGCGACTTACAAAGGGCTCCAACGGCTGACCAACATACCCTAAGGCTGACCATTGTCATCAACGGCTGACCAACAGTACCTCGGATCTCACAACACTATTCCCCCGGAGAAGATGAACATGTCTTATATCTTAGTAGAACATCCATATGTACAAGATTAGGATTAAAGAATAAATCATGACATGTCTCGGATTAGAAGAATTAAGAAGAGTTTTAGTTGATGGTTCATTTTGATGCAGAATAAAGTCATTAGATACAAATATGACGTTTTAGTTTCTGAAATTGCTCCATTAGTTTTTCCATAGGTGATTATTTCCTTTGCCTCACGTTGAAGGTACAGGTTTATTCCACATTAAATCTTTATGTCAATCTTTATTTTCTCATTACGATAATTTACTCAATTAATGATTACAACTTAATATAAATTAAAAAAAGGTGAATCACAGAAATTCTGATTGGTATAACAACGAGTAAATATAGTGTCAATCTTAATACTCTGAGATTACTTTTAATGGAAAGATTACCAAAGCCTCGTGAAGATAGGTATTCTAGTAGAATGTGAACTTTCGAGGTGTGGGTTCAGCTTAGCTTCACACTGCTATTGTTGTGTAGAACCACAAGTTGAAATGTTTAAACAACACCATTGTCACGCCTTGATTTTCGAGAAAACTGAAATCCTTATATCCACATAGGATTAGGATTATCCGCTTCCCCAAAAATCGGGATGTGAAAATTTAACAACAAAAACATTTATAAGAAAAGTAAAAGTGGACAAAATTTCTAACCAGGATATTCTTTGGAGATTTTGTCCCATAAACCTCCAATATTGTTGTCCCAATGGTTTTCTAACCTGAGAGAAGTTTTCCAATAAGAACGTACCCAAGAAGCATAAATTTACTTAGGTAAGCGAGGTAGTTGTTATGAGTAATCGCAATCCTTATAAAATTAAGATATATGCTATAACATAAAAAAAAATTCATACCGAATAAATAACACATCAAAGAATTGTAGTTCCTCAATGAGGCAAACATGTCATACTAATAAGTTTATACTTCAAGTAAACATTTACTTATCCAACACTCACAACATGGTAAGTCAACCTGCAGAAACGTTAATAGACTTACCATCCTGCATGGAACGGTTAAAAACAATTGAATAAAATTTCTAGTTTATCGGCCTTCATAAATACAACTTATTTTCATTCAAATACAAATCATAGTCATAATACACCATTATTTAAAATATCAACAAAACACATTTTCTACCTTTAGAAAGACATGTCGTTTTCATTCAAGGGTCGAATGAGCATTTAGTTTCTTCCCTCAAGGCAATCATGCACATACCCAAAAATTTTGCTTTTTTCCACAATCGCACTATCCTCCTTGTGTCAAACACACCTCACTCGAGTGTGTCTCCCTTCCCTTCGAAATAACTCAGAGCGTACATGTCCCACGTGGGGTGCTACATCGAGATTCATGTCATTTCACCCAAAGTTTGACCATGGCAAGTATATTCTTAACATTACACGCACCACCGAACTCACATGGATCGGGGTACACGATATGTAAGTAAGCCTGCATACCCAAATTATATATCAAACATACAAGCAAATCTGTATACTCAAATCATATTCTTTTCTCATTTTTTCACAATTATGGAAAAGAGCATAAAATCAACTAAAACTCAAATGCAATTTAGAAAGTCAAGTTGCATCACAATCAAATACTCGTATTCACCTTAATGCATTAACATATATTATCCAACCCTTAACATTTCAAGGATTCCCATGAAACCACAAGTCAATTTGCATACCAAACAAATTCAAGTCAAGATATGCACATACCAAATTGCATAACAATACACATACTCAAATTCATACCATAAATGGATGAATCCTCATATTTTTAATACTGACGTAACTAACAATGACTTCACCTTTAAGGTGAACCCGCAATAAAAATCTACATTTTCAAGGGTTATCAAAATTTATCATGTAGACATCTGCTTTCAGAAGAAGAAAAATTGTATTTAGTACTATATTCATAAAAGTTTCACATAATAGATTCACTTAATTTTCCGCATAATAAATTAATTCAAGGGTTTAGTTCCAAACATGTTGTTCGTTCTACATGTATTAAAATTTAACCATAGTATCATAATCCCTAAAATTTAATCTCAACGTGCACATTTACATTACAATCATCCTTTATTTTAAATCTTATAAATCCAGCCCAAACAGTAACCTACATTCTTTATTTTTCAGAACATATAAGCCCAGTCCAATAACCCATTTCCTTAAATTCCAAAATCGATAAGCCCAATCCAAACCATATACCATCTTCTTTAATTCCAGAATTTGATAAACCCAATCCATACCATTCTTTAACATTCCTAAATAAATAAATACCTAAATTCATACTTAAAACACGTATACCGATGCATATTAACTTCTAAGGGTAAAATCGTTAATGAAATTAAAAAAATTATTACTTCATTTGATAGATTTTAATACAATGATTCAAACGGCGAAAATCGTGTCTAAATCGGAGTTTCGGATAGTATTTTATACCAAGTCAAAATTTGGGCCAAATATGATCAAAGTCAAGATTGATGACTTCAACATGACGTCATCGTCTTCCTCACATAATATGCGTTTAATTTTCTGGACATGGTCAAATTCAAACAGTCATAATTCTCTTATTTCGTACTCATTTTCAACGATATACCTATCGATAGAAACCTTAGATCATGATCTATCAACCCATATTATTTGTCTTGATAAATTTCTAACCTATGCACAGTCAATTTCACCATGAAAGTACCTATTTTTAATGTTTCCCTTCATTAATCCATAAACATAAACTGATTTTTCCTCCCAACAATTATATCTCACAATAATGCATCATATTCATTATAAATTCCAAAAATCAAGTTAATACTATACCCCAAAACTCAACGAAAAATATTCAACTAAAATAAAAATTTGATTTTATCCATATATCTCAAAGACGCAAATAAGAATAATGGTTATATTCACATCAAACACCTCAGCCAACACCACTAGAAAGGGGATAAGAGCCGATCTGCTAAGACGGCTGGCGAAAGCTCCGATCAAGCTCTTTTCCTCTTTTATTTATTTATTTTTTTTGTCTTTTTTATATAAAAGATGACATGGGAGAATCATCCATCTCTTTTAAAACACTATCACTACCCTAATGACACATTTGCATAAGTCCAAAGTTATAAAAAATTAAAAATTTAAAATAAAAAATAAAAAAGTTCAAACACAATAGAAAATAATCCAAACTTATAATCCAACCCCCTAATCAATACTTTAATGAAATAAATAAGAAATAACCCAAGTACAATATAAAAATAGCCAAAAACAATACTATAACCAAACAAAACCAAAAAAGTCACATTCTAATCAAACAAGACCCAAAACCATTTTATAATCCAACTGGACCCAAATTCGATTTTACAAATAATTTGTTAAATCCACCCACACTTTCTACGTTCTTGACCCAGTACAAATAAAACAATGTTTTAGACATTATATATAAAATTATAATAAATTACAAATTAATGAATAATTAATATTTATATTTATGTAATTAGACGGGTATTACAATATACACACCTTAAAAAAATCTCGTCTCGAGGTTCGGAAGGTAAGTTAGTCATGTGAATTTTGAACAAAAAATACAACATGACAACCAAAATTAGATCTTAGAAATACATTTTCAGATGAAAATTTATTCAAATGTTATACTATATAAAAGTTGCACATCATACAAAGCCACACACCAAACATACGCAGACACGAGGCTGCTACATGCGTATATCCATAATACTTTAACATGAATACAAAAATAGTAAATTGAAACATTTTATGTACAAAAATATTTATTAAGGTCAGTAAAACAGTACGAGTGTTACAATATATACACCTCAACAGAATCTCGTCTCGAGATTCGTTGATAACGTCTCGAGATTCGCTGAAAGGGGTAACTAAATACTCATGATAACAAACCGCTACAAGGGAAACTAAAAGAAAAATGTCACCCAATATTGACATTAAAACAAGATATGATTACCTACCACACACGCAAGTCAAATGAATCTCATCACGAGATTCACGAAGAAAATGAAACAATATTAAAGGTTGAAGGTTCACCCTTGTCACTTTATCTCTAGACATTTACACCCATACTCACACATATCCACACTTAGACTCTACCCTAGCCTAGGCTAACCAAATGCTCTAATACCAAACTGTCACACCTCAATTTATGAGAAAATCGAAATCCTTATATCCACGTAGGATTAGGATTATCCGCTTCCCCAAAACTCGAGACATGAAAATTTAACAACAAAAACATTTATAAGAAAAGTAAAAGTAGACAAAATTTTCTAACTAGGAAACTCTTTGGAGATTTCGTCCCACAAATAAAACCTCCAATTTCGCCGCCCTAATGGTTTTCTAACCTGAGAAAAACTAAATGGCTACGTTCCAATAAGAACGTTCCCAAGAAGCACAAACTTACTTGGGTTAGCGGGGTAACTGGTATGAGTAATCGCAATCCTTATAAATAAACTAAGTTACATACTTTAACATATAAAAATTTCATACCGAATAAAATAACACATCAAAGTATTGTAGTTCCTCAATGAGACAAACGTGTCATACTAATAAGTTTACCATACTTCAAGTACACATTTACTTATCCAACATTCACAACATGTGTAACGACCCGATCCGCACAGTAAGATATTGTCCCCTTTGGGCCCAACCGGCCCGAACAGCTTTAAAAGGCCTCTTTCAAAGTATGCACAACGGACACTGGCCCCTCTCTGGCCCTACTCATCTAGATATTGTCCTCTTTGGGATTCGCAGGCTATTGGGCACCAACCCTCACCCTCCCCCTCAAGGTTTTGTTGCTTCCACCCACCTACTGGTGCTCCACAGGCCTCTTACTATGGGGATCCAACCTCGCACATATATAACACATCACCATCCCGCACTCAGGCGATGTGGGACTATGATCTCCCCTTGGTAGCTAGTCCAACACCTCTTGGGATCCACAGGCCTGTTGGGCCTATTGGGTTCCAACCCTCACCCTCACCCTCCCCCTTAGGTCCGCCCACACAAGGGTCTCACAGTCCACCCCCCCTTAAGGCCCAACGTCCTCGTTGGCCACATAGGCACAACGTCCACGTTGCCCGAGGGCCCACCTCCACGTGACACACTTCCAGTTGGGTCAGGCTCTGATACCATTCTGTAACGACCCGATCTGCACAGTAAGATATTGTCCGCTTTGGGCCCAACTGGCCCGCACAACTTTAAAAGGCCTCTTTCAGAGTATGCACAGCAGACACTGGCCCGTCTCTGGCCCGACTCATCCAGATATTGTCCTCTTTGGGATTCGCAGGCTATTGGGCACCAACCCTCACCCTCCCCCTCAAGGTATTGTTGCTTCCACCCACCTACTGGGGCTCCACATGCCTCTTACTATGGGGATCCAACCTCGCACATATATAGCACATCACCATCCCGCACCCAGGCGATGTGGGACTATGATTTCCCCTTGGTAGCTAGTCCAACCCCTCTTGGGATCCACATGCATGTTGGGCCTATTGGGCTCCAACCCTCACCCTCAGGTCCGCCCACACAAGGGTTTCACAACATGATAAGTCAACCTGCAAAAACGTTATTAGACTTACCATCCTGCATGGAACGGTTAGAAACAATTGAATAAAATTCCTAGTATATCGACCTTCATAAATACACCTTATTTTCAATTAAATACATATAATAGTCATAATACATCATTATTTAAAATATCAGCAAAACACATTTTCTATCTTTAGGAAGACATGTAGTTCTCGTTCAATGGTCGAATGAACATTTAATTAGTTTCTTCCCTCAAGGCTACCATGCACATAAACAAAACTTTCGCTTCATTTCCACAATCGCACTACCCTCCGTCTCCCTTGCCTTCAAAACCACTCGGAGCGTACATATCCCCTGTGGAGTGCCACATCGAGGAACATGTCATCTCACCCAAAATTTGATCATGACAAGTATATTATAAACATTACACGTACAACCGAATTCACATGGAACGACATACCCGATATGCAATCAAGTCTGCATACAAAATTATATACCAAGTATACAAACAAGTCTGTATACTCAAATCACATTTTTCTTTATTTATTTTTTTCATTTTTTTCGAAGTTGTGGAAAAGAACATAAAATCAACTAAAACTCAAATGCAGTTTAGAAAGTCAAGTTGCATCACAATCAAATACTCGTATTCACCCTAATGCATTAACATATATTATCCAACCCTTAACATTTCAAGGATTCCCATGAAACCACAAGTCAATTTGCACACCAAACAAATTCAACTCATGATATGCACATACCAAATTGCATAATAATACACATACTCAATTTCCTCACATAATCTGCGTTTACTTTTCTGGATAGGGTCAAATTCAAACAGCCATAATTCTCTTATGTCTTTTTCGTTTTCAACGATATACCTATCAACCCATATTATTTGTCTTGAAAAAATTTCTAACTTATGCACACTCAATTTCACCACGAAAATACCCATTTCTAATGTTTCCCTTCATTAATTCATAAACATAAACTGATTTTCCTCCCAACAATTCTATCTCACAATAACACATCATATTCAATATAAATTCCAAAAATCAAGTTGATACTACACCCCAAAACTCAACAAAAAATCATCATCAAAGCCCATTCTTGATACTTTTGGGGTTGGCTACACATAGTTTGGTTCTCTTTTGAACCAAATATTATTAAAAGGGATGTGACATTTTTTTTTACAGTTGGTTGTCACGAGCCTAACACGAACCCTCCTCCTTTGTCCAGGCTTGGGACCGGCCATTGCAAGAGACGGAGTTGTCGCCCCTTGCAATAGGCGGAGTTAAAAACTCAACGAAAAAATATTCAACTAAAATATAATTTTCAAATATAATTTTCATTTTATCCATATATCTCAAAGATGCAAATAAGAATAGTTGTCATACTCACATCAAACACCACCAGAGGGAGATTGGAATCAATCTACTCAGATTACCAGCGAAAACTCCGATCGAGTTTTTTTTTTATTTTTGCAAACCTGATTTTGTTCTCCCTTTTCTTCACTCCTTTCTTTCTATTACAGATGAGAGACGACTCTCTTCCTTTTCTCCGCTTTCTTTTGTTTATTTTTTTAATAAAAGATGAGATGGGAAATTCATATATGGTTTGAAAACCGAACCGACAGTTCGGTTTTTGGGAAAAACCGCAGACCAAACCGAAATGATCGGTTTGAAATTTTTCAAAACCGAAACCGATCCTTTCCTAGTAGGAATGATATGCCTTTGGTGGCGTGGTTTAAGGAAAGATATATGTTTAGAGATCTTTTCCTTGTTGGGAGGCGTCCATGCATGAGAGTTTTCATACACAACTTGTACTCTGATATCTGTTAGGGATTCTTCCCTTATTGAGTGTTGTCCATGCAGGAGAGTTTTCATGCACGACTTATACTTTGGTATTTGGTTCCTAGTAGGAGTCAATGTATTATTGGTCTGCCTGTCTTAGGTCAACTCCTAGATACATACCTTATTAGGTCTTACGTGTATTGAGCTTGACCATATAACTTATTGGCTTAATTAATAGGGTACCGCTAATTGGGTCCAACCTCTTGGAACCCGCTTCAGTGGGTTTTATGTTATCTGGGTTTTGCCAGATTGGGCGCTCATCTATGACCGCTTTACTCTGTTGATGAAATCATCATGACATGTGTACGGTGCAGATTACTAGACAGTTTGGTATATCATCAGTGACTATTATGACAAGGTACAACGACAAACTTAGTTTTTTCTTACTGGGTAAGCTTAATAGAGAAAGCTCATCTATTATGGCATTTGAGGTGCTAGAACCAGAAAATCATTACGATTGTTGCACAATATTTGTTCAATTTATGAGTTACACACATCTATATCAACTATTAGATAGTACATTAAAACCCTTTTATAGTATGTTGGGACCTAACCAATTTTATTACTGTAAGAAGGTTACAATTTAATGGAGGTGTAGTTACTAATTTATTTCATACACTGTATAATTATGACCTCGAATGTCAATGAAATACAAGTTATTAATGAAGTAGATCAAGAGAATTAAAAATTCATTGAAGAATTTGACAATTACACTACACTAATCCAATTCGATAAGTTGTGAAGTAGATCAAATTCGACAACTTCGCTACACTAATCCAATGGCTAAACAACAAAACGTATACGCTTTAAGTGAAGAAGAAATCATTGTTGCAATTAGGCAAGAATGGGAAGGAGATAATCTGGAGCATGACAGTATGAAAATAATAAAAGTTTTATGCCAAAAGGCTATACAAATTCATGAGAAATATAAACATTTTGACTTCAACAACAACGTGTCAATGTTGACGAGTTATTATGTACATGCAAGCTCAAAGACATGGCATTAACTCTAAATAATAAATCATTGTCCTAGACAACGTTAGAGAAATGTTTTATTTCATCTTAAATTTTTATTGTGACACTGCATAACTAATACAGTGAGGATTTGAAATAAATTTTCTTTAATATCATTGGAATGGGGTTTAAAACATATGCATGCTTGTGGAGTTGAATTAAACAGAATTTACTTTTTCTTTTCCCTAACAGTTCTTTTGGGTACATTTGAATTTGCCATGTAATGTGGAATGCAATTAGTTTGAGATTACAATGGTCATATTACGGGATTGTCTTATAACTAGCTGATATTTATTATTTATTTATTTATTTATTATTAAGAAGCAAATATGTATATATGATATTTCTTTAAAAAAATCACAATCTGTTTAGTTTTAGTCCAATTTAGAAAATTAGAATAAATTGATATAGCCTTTGTTTTTATAAAATATTTATAAATTAATAATATTTCTTTGGTAATACTAATTATATCAAATATGTTGTGTAACCTTGTGGATGTCCACCTCTTACCCACATCCACCCCATGCTTTTGAGGTGGCATGGTATTGGCTAATATGGGAACTGGGTGTCATGAGATGGACATTGTATATATATAAGGGTTCATTCCTATTAAATAGTAATAATACAAGCAACAAAGAGATGATTCTATAAATATTGTCTTGGTGAATAATTTTCTTTGAGTTCTTCTACATTTGTATCTTATTGCATATGATACATCGATCAATGAACACGTGATTAGAGTGAAAATCAAATACGTTATCAGCACAAGGCTCTGATCAGATGATGTATTATTATTCTCTTTGGATATATCTCTTCGATCATAGTGCTTAAGGAGTTGTGAAAAATTAAACCCCCTCCCCTTCGACATGCTCCATTCTTTTTCTGGAAGATCAACCAAAATATACTTCCGATCATGACCAATCTGGTCAAGCACCATGTGTTTATCGATGACTGCTGCATTTTTTTGTCACAAACACACAGAGGATGTCACCCACCTTTTCTTCCTTTGCCCTATCACTAGTAGATTTTAGCTCATTTCCTCCTTGCCTATTGATTGGCTCAATGCCAACTGTAACCCAACCTCCATTTTCGGGTTCTTTGCTTTCATATGGGACACAACCAAGGCTCATCCTATGGATAAGGATGAAATGCTATCTCAGTTTACCGTTGTTCTCTTAACCATCTGGCAGGTTCGCAACAAAACTATTTTCAACAAAACCAAAATCTTCACCCAATCATTTCTTTCCTCTTTCCAGCACTCTTGGTCATCTTGACACAATCACTGGTTCACAACCAATACTACCCCACCTACCCAAACTATCATCAGCTCAGGGGAACCCCTCACTACTTTCTCATCGGTTCCCCAAATCCTTAAAACAGCTAGAATGGACATACAGGTTGCCGATCTCCCCACGACATCCTATCACAAGACCCCACTGGACCACCTTTCTGAGATAATGACCTCAGCCAAGTCTAGTTAGCACGTCACTAAATTCCTCCAATTTTGGACTCGGACACAATTTTCGTCAATTATGATGTATGTTTCTTTAACTCCTCTAAACAGGGAACTTTAGGTGTGTTTGCGATCGATATGCATGGACATGTCCTAGCTACAACAGCTTATTCGATTGCAGGCAAGGTTCTCGATAGTATCATGGCAAAGTGTTATGCGACAGAGGCAACTCTCCTTATTCAGGCCCAGCAGTGGAAGACAAGTTTCTTTTGGCGATTTGGCAGATCTCATTACTCTTCTCCAGGATGATGACTTTTCACATTCTTTTGCTATGGACTGGGTTTGGCGTCTGATTATTAGTAATATTAGATGCCTGTTCTTTTTGCTTCCTTCATGGAATTGTAAATATGTTTGTAGAGACCTTAATATGGAGGCTTTTAACTTAGGGTTATTTACAAGTTTGTAATCATGCTTAGTTTTTTTTATATATATTAGGGTTATTTACCTTTTAGCTCTCATTGATTTAGATGTAATCCTAGTTGGGTGCTATTGATTACTTAAATTCAGTCTAACCCCAATTTGGACCTTGATCGTTAAGTCAACTAGGTTGACTAGCAAAAAACATTAAATTTGTTGAAACTCTTCTTTTACCCTCACCAGCACGTGTTTACTTCCCTCTTGTCCCAACGAACCCTGGTTTATTTGCAATTTGTTGAGTTGAAAAAGAGATAACCACAACCTGTTGAAGAGAGAGACTGCGATTGGAGTTGAGGAACATCAAAGATTGATCAGTGGACACGTCGGTGTTGGTCGAGAGGTAAGTAAATTTTGTATTTTGTGTATTTCACTTCACTGTTGGTTGAACTGTGCGAAAATCAGTTTGGGAAGATGGGTACCAAATGGAAAATTTAGAAATTATGTAGGGGTCAAAAAAGAATTATGTGTATTTTTTAGTTTAGTTTTTGTTAATAAATTATGTGTAAAAATTATTGTTTAATTAACTTGCATTATTTGTGAATGACCAAGATATTTGTCAGACGTGTGACCTAGAAGGTCACAATTCTTCTACTTGCCCTTGAGTATACAGTGTGTGTGGGGCAAATCGATGCCCTGGATTGATGAGGTTGACGACTTCAGACGAACAACTAACATTAAGTAAGCAGTACCTACAATGTCAATTCCCATATTGTGGCAAGTTTAAGTGGTTGGAAGATGCGATGAAAGAGGTTGAAAAAGTTATCATTGATCGTAAAGGAAAGTCTATCAATGTTGGAGGATGGTCTACTTCGAGTGGCATCTTGAATGTATGTTTTCTGTGTGATTTAAATGGTCACTAGTACAAGGAATGTCGTTGAAAAAGTACCTTGTGTCTAAAAGGATGCTCAACACCAAGGAAACTATTGAAATCTACCAAGCCATGGAGTCTAGGTAAGAGGTACTTCTTCGTGTGCAATAAATGTGGTAGCTTCAACTGGTTAGAAGACTATTTGAAAGCAGGGAAGGTAACTCCGACACCAAATGTAAATGTATGTGTAAAGGTCAAGGTTGAAATGAAAATTGAATTTAAAGACTTTTGTGATGAGTTCAATAGTAAACTTGAAACAAAAAAGATTTGAATTTATCGGAAAATAATGTAATAGTAGTAAGAATTGAAGTTTGATTTCTATGTAATGAAGTTCAATAGTAATCTAATGGAGTTTACCCTACAAATATTTGTTGTTTGAGTTGTCAGGTCAATAAAACTTTACAAATGTAATGCAACTTGCAATGTAATGGGAATGCAATGGATGCCAATGCAATGACAGTGATGAATACCCTGCAATGCAATGGAAAAAAAATGAAATGAACAACCTACTGAACAGCCCAAAAACAGTGATCAATCTGCTGGACTGACAAGGATCAATACAATTAACAACCTGAAACACACAAACCTGCCAATTAAATGAACAACCTGCCCAAAAACAGTGATTAACCATTGAACCAACCTGCCAAACACATTGCAATTAACAACCTTCCATTGAACAACCCTGAACACAATACAATTAACCATTGGGCCATTCACAATGCAATTAATCATTGAACCAACACATAATGCAATACCTGCCAGCACACAATGAACAACCTGCCAACACACAATGCAATAACCTGCCAACACACAATGCAATAAACAATGATCAATGCCCTGTCATTGAAGCATTTAACAATGCATTTTTACATACTAAACCATTGTTTCTTGTCTTACATCAGATATCCAGTGATCAATACCCTGACAAACAATGCAAGTCAATTAAACAATAATTATTACACATAAATCTTTAACAAAAAAAAAAGTAAAAATACACAATTCTTTTTTTACCCCACATAATTTCTAAATTTCCTATTTGGTACCCATCTTCTCCAACTGATTTTTGTATAGTTCAACCAACACAAAATACTACATTTACTTACCTCTCTACCAACACCGACGTGTCCATCGGCCATGCTTTGATTTTCCTCAGCTCCGAGTGCAGTCTCCCTCTTCAACAGATTGTAAGTAAGCCAGTAAGGATTTGTTGGGATAAGAGGGAAGTAAACACGTGTTGGTGAGGTGTAAAGGAGGAATTTCAAAAAAAAATTATTTTCTGCTAGTTAACCGAGTTGACTTAACGATCAAGGACCAAAATGGGAGTTAGACTGAATTTAAATAATCAGTGGCACTCAACTAGGATTACACTTGAATTAATGGAAGGCTAAAAGGTAAATAACCATATATATTATGCTTATGGCTTTAACAAAAAAAAATCATCACATTCGGAGCACATGCAATATATGCCTTCAGTCATAGATAGTTGACAATAATGCATTTTATGTGGCAGAAATTAAAAAATGATATATCAAAAGTAATAGAGTATCATATATTTAACTAAAACCTTTTTTTACACTGTGAACCTGAAAATAAACATGAATGTTTGACAAATTTTCTAGCCAGTGGTAATCTAGCAAAATAATTTGTTCACCGAAGCTTCACTAGCATTATCATTCGAGAAATTGGTGTATGTTATCGGGAAGAGTCAAATTTGCAGTAAACCTCATTAGTCTCATGATTATCATTAGAGAATATAGTTTGTGCGTCCAACACCATTATAAAAGAAGAAGAAAATGCACAATTAAATGCATAGATGTACACTTTTTCCCTTCATCGGATTTTCTAAACAAGAATTTTAATGAGACAAAGTTTAGTGGACATTCAAGGGGGTGATATACTCCAAATAGCTTGGTTCTTATGGAGTGCCAACTAACATCCTTTAAATGTTGATTAACTTTATCTCCCTATAATATGATGTAAGCGAGACATGTAAACACAAAATTTGAGAATTTACCTGATAAGATATACCAGGAGTGTTTGCTTTATGTCTGATTCATACATAAATCTATGAGAATTCGAAGATATGATGGGTTATTGTCTAGGAGAGTCTGGCAACACTTTGAGCTGATTTTTTACATTCATGCCAGGAGGCTGGTGGAGGTTTATACCTTGCTTAAGGTTTGGCTCGGGCGAGCTAAAAACGATACTCAGTTGGGAATGTTTTTTTAATGTAACATCATTTTTTTCATTTTATGGGAAACCTGGATCCAACGGAATCGAATGAAGTAGAAGGGGTTAAGGTGGAACTCATGTTATATAATCATAAAAGTTCAACATTGGCTGAGGCTCGTTTCAAATGTTTTTAAACTAAATGATTATTTGGGTATTGTGAACTCTTTGGGTATTGAGTTGCTTCAAGCCGCAAGGAAAAAAATGTGATTGTCTATTGGTTTTTTCTTCCCCCGGGCTGGTTGCTTTGAATATTGATGGTTCTTCTATGGACAACATAGCCATAGGTGTTGCTATAATCAGGGACGAAATGGTGTGTGTATTCAAGCAGACTGGTACTATTTTAGAGAAGGTAATAATAATTTGGCATAATCAAAGGCCTTAGTTGAAGGTTTGACACTGCAAATTGACTAGGTGCGTTAAAATTTTCATTCAATCAAACTCAGAATTAGTTTGTAAAATACCTTGGGTGTTAGAAGATATATGGCAAGGAGTGAGGGATTTCAAAGCACAGTCGGAATGTCATTGTATTTGTATTTTTAGAGAATCAAATTTTGTCGCAGATAGTTTGACGAGGTTGGCCCAAATGGAGAGAGTTTCTAGAGCTTACAACATGTCTTCCCTTCCTGATCCGGCCAAAGCTTTGACATAGCAAATGCAACTTATTTAAGAGTCAAACGTTAATTTTTGTATTAGTTTCCTACTTGTCAAAGGGTAAAGTTGTAATGTACTCCCTTCTTAGCTTGTAAATAAGTTCTTTTGGACAATAATAACTAAAGGTCTGACATCCCAGAGTTGTCCTCCATAATTAAAAAAAAAGGGAAAAAGGTATGTCGGGTAAAATGTGTAATTCATGCATTGCCTCTGATTTTCATTAGACATCAACAATATACCTCTGAACAACCTATGATCCAATGATTTCAAGAGTCATAGGTTTTAATTAGAATCTAAAGAAACAATTTTTATCTTCTCTTATTAAGAAATTAAATTTTTCTAGAGAGCCAGGCCAGCCCATTACCATCCATCGTCCTAGAGATTGTGCCATTTCCAACATCTCTAGGATGATGGATCGTATTGGATCTCTAGGATGATGGATGGTATTGGGCTGGCCTAGCTCTCTAGATTTTTTGTAAGAAACTAGCATATTACCCGTGTCATTGTCACTCCACATATGTTTATTTATTTTTACTGTTAATTATCATACACTGGACACCCATATCACTATCCCCACCATTGCCCTCAATCAATTCCATAAAAATATCATATTTTAGAATACTAATTTTTTAAGAGTCAAACTCGATTAAAATTAGAATCGATCGAATGTTTTTTGAATGTTCATAAAATTTTTGTTCGTTTCTTTGAAAAATATTATACTTAGGCATGAAAAATCTTAAAAATACTTACATGTTTTAAAAATAAAATATTTATATTTTGAAATTTTAAGTGTTTGTTTCAATCATCGGTTTTGTTGGAAAGATCTTCAAAATTGCATTTCAATGATACCAATTTTTACAAAATCCGTCAACTACGTAAATAGTTATGATAGTTTTCATTTTGAAAAAAAAAACACAATAGTTTCTCTCCACCACATGTACATTCAACTAACTTGTTTACAATTTTTCATTCTTTTTGCCCTTCTACAAGTTTTATATATACATGTTTACAAACATGTCATTGTAGAGTACAATGAATCTCAACCTTCAACATCTTTCCAACTTTCTATTTTGACCATCTTTTATCTAGGCGTCGAGGGAGTGGGCGAGGGGGAATGTTACTACTCTCGAGATTCGCAAAGGTGCACATCTCGAGGAGATGAAGGGTCACACCCCCTCCCCGGCCCATTTCCTTGCCCACTCCCTCGACATTTAGAAAAAGCGTTATTTTATTCAGCGGTGGGAGATTATGGATTGTACAATGTACATAACCTGCGGGGTGTCCATGGCCTTAACAAATGTCAAAACCAGGGTATCCAAAGCGTAGTACGCACCAGGCGCATGGTAGGACCTCCCTCTCAAAAACCAAAGGGAAAAGAAGAGAAATTGGATCAATGTCGAAGCTGCACTTTCCTTTTATTCTTCTCACTCCAACTCGCAATTCCCACACCATCGCCAAATGCTGCTCTCTTCGACCGAAAAACCCGGTCCCACTTGGCTCGACCGGCTCCGGTCCTCCAAAGGCTTCCCAATCGAAACCGATCTCGATCTCGAAACCTTCCTAAACCCTAACCCTTCTTCTTCTTCTTCTTCTTCTTTTTCTTCTTCAATCCCCAATTCAGACCAAATTCACTCACATCCGACCTCTAATTCTCTACTCTCTCATGGAAAACGAGTCTCTAATCCTTCAAAAAGGGAAATTTTCACTAATGTTCTCTCCGACCTCTTCGTCATGGGAAACTCCAATGGGTTCGACAGAATTCGAGAGACAAACTCCTCTCGAAAGCAAAGA
Organism: Berberis vulgaris; assembly: GCA_963556465.1. Taxonomy (NCBI): domain Eukaryota; kingdom Viridiplantae; phylum Streptophyta; class Magnoliopsida; order Ranunculales; family Berberidaceae; genus Berberis; species Berberis vulgaris. The sequence continues at coordinate 61,883,893 of OY747126.1, forward strand.
AACCCTAAATTTTGCCTGTTGAGTGTCGAGAGCGGAGAAGGCGGCGGTCCTTCGAGCGCCGATAACAGTGTAGTTCTTGCGGATGCAAAGAAACAGGGAGAAAATATGGTGGTTGAGGAAGATATGACGTCAATGAATTTTGCGGGGTACTCGAGAGAGGACGTGATGATCATAGACACAAGTGCACCCATGTGGAAATCCGAGAAGTTCATTTATAGAAAGGGGAATGTGTGGAAAATTAGGGATAAGAAGTCCAAGGGTTTGTTTGGGTGTAGAAGGAAGAGGAAAGCGAGTCAATTGATTAGGGAAAGTGAGGGGAAGAAGAAGAAGAAGAAAAACAAGAAGGTGAAGTCTAAGATGATGTTGAAGAAGAGTAAAAGGGATAAGAAGAAGCAAAAGATTTCTCATACTCATGAACCGATGACAACACTCAGCAGAGAATCGCGCAGAGGATTGCCATGTGAAGTAAGTATTTTTCGGCGCATACATCAAAATTTAGAGCTTTTGGTTTGTTTGGAGGTTAGAGTGTGCATAAAATCATGAATTTTTTTTTCATATAATTTGAAGAAGTTTTCAAATGGTAAGTTCACGTTTCAAATTCTAATTTTACCAGTTTTATACACTGGTTCCTGCTTCTCAATAGAAGCATTGTCTTTCTTAAGTGCCAATAATGGTTGAGAAGACTATGGAGTGCAGTCTTGAAAACTAATGTTTTTGTCCAACTAAGTAAGATGGCTATACCTTATTAACTTCATGCATTAATTATGTTTGCTCTTACCATTCTATTGATGTGATTAACAGCCATCTCACAATACAACCTTAGTTTACCACGCTTTCCTTATTTTCTTTTATATCAAGTTTTGTAAGGTATAACTAAATTCTAGCCTTTTACAACCTATTTATGTTGAATACTTCAGTTTTGTAAAATGGTTCATTGAGTTAGGATTTCCAAGTAAATATACTGTTTTCTTGTTTTTAGTTGGCTGGCCTAAAGAACATAAAATAAATGTCCAATTTTGCTTTACTATGTTATGATAAGGAACACTATAGTCTTTGTTCATCAATGGAGTAAATCAAGGTGTGCATGATTTCTCCAAATGTAAACTCATAAAATTTTAAAAGTAAATGAGCTTTAAAAGATTAATCATTTCATTATTTTAGTTGTAGAGTTTGGGCTTAAAGGGACAAAATTCTATTTCGACTTCCCATTTAGGACCCACTTGGTTTTCATTTACACTTAAGGACACTAGATACTAAATGCAAGCTATAACATTTGAGCTATGTTTAAGCTGAAATTTATAGGAAAATTAAAGTTTCATAGCACAAACAACATGCTAAGGTTTCAGTCCGCTTTAATATGTTTGTCTCAAGATACGCGTTAAAATGTGACAATGTAGATTTCTCTATCATAATCACGAAATGATTGAGAGCTCACCTTGAGCACGACACTAGCCAGTCATCCCATTGTCTAAGACCACCTGCAAGCTATGTAGTAAATGTGGATATTGGACCCTTCGCGGTCTAAGACCGATTTAAGATTAAGCGGATTTACTCGGTCTACTTTTTCAAAGTATATATTTTTAACCCTCGCTAATGTAAATTATAGTAAATAATATCTAGACATTAAAGAATAATAAGACAAGTATTATAGAGCAACAAAAGTCATATTATAGAGTAAATTATGTAATCATGTCCAAAACATCACACATTATAGAACAACCACCACCCAACAAAATAATTATGATTTATCACCGATTAATCAGTGACTGTTAAACCCAACTGCTAAATAAGTTCGGATCGGTCTACCCCCGATTTACACTAAATTGCTATATAAATAACGATTCTTGAACACCCACAAAGACGTTTGTCAAGATATCTAATGGCGTGGACCTAAACGCGTATCTTAAGGAACGATATCGACATGAAATGAAACTTTGACACGTTCTACTATTAATCCATATTTTTTCTGAAAATTTTAGCTTCAACAAAGCTCAGACGAATTAAAAAAAAAAAAATTGTATTAGGACATAAGTGCAAATGCAAACAGGAATTTTGTGGGTCCTAAATGGGCATACAAAATAGTGTTGTCCCGAAACTGCCAATGCCTCAGTTTGATAGATATCAAAAGATTACTATCCTAGAAGAAACTCGCATACTCACATATATCAACCCCCCCCCCCCCCCCCCCCCCCCCCCCCCCTCCACACACACACACACAAAAAAAAAAAAAAAAAAACCATTAGCATCCCACTGCATTACATCGGTCTCCTTGTCCACACCAAAACAAATAACTCATTTTTTTCTCCTTGAAGGACTATTGCTTTGTTCATATCATACGTTGAAATATGGTATTTCTAAATTGGCGGTGTTGTGTCAAATCAACTCTAATACCAACTTAATTATGCAAAAGTGTGCAATCCTTCCACACTCACATACAAATACTTGGATAAGAACACTCGCATATGGAACATATTTTTTATTTGATATATGAATAAGAAAATATGATGGAAGTAATAAATTAAAACATTAGATGTACGTATTTCAGTGATTGTTCACCTCCTCTTCAAATAGTGATTACAACAATGCTAAAATTTTCGAATGTTCCAATTTTGTATTTGCAAAGCCTTGTATCTTTCAATTCACAAACACACGTATTTTGAATTGGTATAGATTTCTGGAACTTGAATATATTTTTCTAAACTTCGGATGCAACTCAATTTTCTTTTTTTGGATTTCATATGCTTTGAACAACCAATAAGCAAAGCCTATATATAAGCTCACGTTAAATTGATGGGAAGTTAACTTGGAGTTGGCTCATATTAACTTGTAGTGATGTCTAAGGTTGAAGTCCTAATTTCTAATAAGTTGGAAGTGATGCCAAGATCCGCCACTAGAGCCTTCACGTCTAATGGGTATGAAGTGATGCCAAGATTAGCCACTAGAGCATTCATGTCTAATGGGTATGAAGTAGGGCTGGGCAGGTCCTATTAACCGACCCGTGTAGTCCAAACCGACATTTGAAAGCCCAAAATTTTAAGGACCGAGCCCGGACTGGGTTAGCCGGTTAACCGAGGGTTCGGTTGACCGATTTTTCGGGCCGGGTCGGTCTCGGTCCACTGCAATCTTTTAAGACAATTTCAGAGTCAAATTTCATAATAATCAACCCCCACTTGTTCACATTAGAAAAATGAGGCTATAAAAAAAAATGTTTTCTGACAACCACCTATCCTATCATGATTCATGACCATATTTTTTGTTTTGGAAATAATGATGTCAACCCCTCTCTGTTGCTTGAGTGAGTGTAATGGGTGGGACCCACAAATTGTGTCAATGTCACATTGGGAGAATAAGTTGGGTTTTAGCCTTTAGGGGTAGGTTCATGTTGTAGGCATAGTTTGGGTTGAGCTTTTGATATTAGAGGGGTAAGTTTGGGTTGGGTTTTGATGTTGGTGGGGATAGTTTGGGTTGGACTTTGGAACAAATTGGTACTCTATTTAAACATTCGGGCCGGGTCCGGTTAACCGACTGTTTGGATTGCTAGAACCGAGGACCGGACCGAAATTGGTCCTAAAAACTGAACCAAAGATTAGAAATCTATTATAGAATCAAACCGACCGGTTCAAATCGAGTCGGTTCTCGGTTCGGTTCGGTTTTTCAGTCTAAATTGCCCAACCCTAGTATGAAGTGATGTCAAGATTAGCCACTAGAGCCTTCGCTAGACGAGTTCTCACTGGAACTGGGCCTTTTGGGTAGGAATTTTAATGTAGTTGCCCTCACATAGTTTATGGCCTTGAGTGCCCACTTAGGCTGGGTTGAATCCCTTTAAAATTAAATTGAGCCTTAGGAGCTGTGGTGGAGCCTTGACAACAATTTAGGGTGGGAGTGGTTGTCATGTACCGCTCTATCCAAATGATATATGAAATACCAAAGTACATCAAACAAGGTAGTCAAGGCAGTGAGGCGAGGTGATGTGAGAACCCTTCTCACCATTTTAAGCACTAATAATAATAATAATAATAATAATAATAATAATAATAATAATAATAAATATCAAGGCAAAGGCAAGAGTGACATGAAAATGCCTGAAATCCCACTTCACGTTGAACCCTAATTTTTTTGCCCAATTTAGGATCGGGTTGAATTACACCTACATGCACTAGTCTTTCTCATTCATATGCCTAATCATTCTTCTTTTACCTTACACAGGGTGGTCTAGAAAATGACAAAATGAAAGCAGGCAAAGGCAAAGAAATTCAGGAGAAACTAGACCAAATTCCTAGATTGAGGTAAGTATGCTTGTGGTGTGCCAACATAGTGAAAATGTTAAGTATCTTTATTCTTGTTGTATATACTAGTAGGTCACACAGTATTTTTATTCTCGTTGGATATTAGTAGGTCACATACTAGAGTTTGATTCAACTATGGATGAACATCTTGCAGGCGTCTAATTGGCAGATCACCAAGAAAACCAACCCAGAGAAATTCAACCATTTTCAGTCTAAAAAATGGTGCTAGAAGCACAAAAAACTTGCCGCCCCCTCCCAGCTATGGCCCTAGAGATTCATGCTGAGGACAGGCCATGCTGCATTTGGAGTTCCATAGTGGAAGATATACATCAGTTGCAGTGCGATACAAGTCAGTATGCTAGCAATACACATCATTTCAACAATGATTTTCGGAGATTTTACTTGTAAAAGTTGACTTGATGGTCATGTAACTTTGGAGTAGATGCTGGTTGGTCTAATAGATCCTTCTCACAGGTATTTATGTTTATTTGTGGTCTTTCCAAGCTCCTGACCTGCTCAAGAAAAGGATTCTTAACTGTATAACTGAAATGTGTATCTGGTGATTGACAAGCAGACGAGAGGAAGGAATATGTTATCTGTTATTGTAACTTTCATTTGATAATCAAAGATCTAACAATGAGTTAACAAGTAGTTAAACTTAATTTATGTTGAATCTGGTCTAATTCATAGAATGGGAGCAATGTTATGTTGCAAATGGTGGTTAGTTGATTGCTTGCTATTTGATGCATGCACCAATTCGTTTACGTTTCGGATATTAACTATTTGGAAATTATGTTGAAGCCAGCTTATCTGATACCACATGCTAAACTATCCTCTTTGTTTGTTTTTACCCTCCCTCGAAAGTTAACAGGTGCTTGTTCAATTGGTAAGAAGGTTTGTGGCAGATCGTGTTTTAAAAAGTGTTAGGCGATAGGCGGGCTTCGAGCAGGGCCTATGGCCCAGAGGATTAGGTGGAGTCTAGGCAATTATTTATTTATTTATTATAATTTATAATTCATAAAAGTCGAGCATAACAGCATATAAATTACTTCAAAAAAACAGTCTTCGTTTTTTATTTTTTTCGAACTGGTAATTAAAAAAAATCAAAAACCTGCCTAGGCAGCTAGCGGCCACCTAGACTCATTTTTAGAACACTGGTGGCAGACCACGGTTTGAACCATGCAAAGGAGTTTTGCCTCACTAACATTAGGAAACATTTTGAACTAGCATGTTTGAACCATTAAGTACTTGCCACCACCATGAGTTATGAGAGATACAGCAACAAGTTAGTAGCATTTTTAAGTTTATTTAATTTTTGTTTAAAAAAAAAGGTTGTTGATCCTTGTTATATATTTAATCAAACTCCGAGGCAACAATATGTCCCTGGAGGATAATTCATACAATGTTGAATTCTACATCATTGTTGGCACTCTTATATGAAAACTTGTTTTTACTTTAGTCCATCTAAGCAGCTACATTCCATACTCGAGGCTAATCAATGCCGGAGCATATGAAAATTCAACCTAAGCACATGTGTTCTTAATAAAAACTTGGTTCACAACCTCTCCCACATAAGCAGCCTTTTGAACTTGTTGAACATGCGAAATTAAATATTGGCATAACCAAGAACTAAATCATTAAAAAAAAAATTTACTAATAAAATAATAATAATGTGCAACAAGATTCCACGTCCCTTCAAGATTGTGTAGTTTACGCAAATGTCTTTTTTCACTAGGTAAATACTTTAGAAAAAATGTCAAAATCAAGATGTACTCGAGTGCTCATGATTGTTTTGCTTCTTACTATGCCATATAGTTGAGTCGGAGACAGGGTTGTCCTAAAGAAAATAGGTTAAGAGATGAGATGAAAATAGGGGAGGTAATGGCCACAGAGCATGAAAGTTGAAGATGATCATCCAATTCCCATTTCCAACCCCCTGGTGGATACTGCACTAAAAAAAATGCAGATGAGGTGCGAGATTAGTGCACTAAAAAATGTATGACAACAAGCTCTGATATTGTCGTAGAAAAGTTTTAGATGGGGAGGAAGACAGCTGTCAGTGTTCATGGGTCAAAACTTTTGGTAATTTTACTTTCTGAAATATGATTATGCTGCAATAAATAAATGCATAGCCATGGTATCCCGAGATATGAATGCACAAAAATCAGGTTTATGGCGTTGTCCAGAACATGGTTTTGCATACACATATTACAGTAAACTGTGTAATGAAACAAGTTTCAGAAGTTAGCATGCCAGACAGCTCCATCGCCCTCCCCGCATCGCTGATGCACCTCTTCCATTCTCTCCACCGATTTGCAAATGCCACTGCAACTCCAGTCAAATGATGCAGCACAAGCGTTCCCTGCTTGCGCCTTCCACTCACAATCTGTCAAACAAAGCTATTACTAAGTAAAAGAAACATTTTCTTTATGACAAATGAGATCTGAATTTAAATAAAATGTTTTCTGTTCTCTTGCACAATTGTCGTTTTTCACTTGATTGCCCATGCAAATATAAAAGGAGAACGAATTTGGTTTTTATATGATGGAAACATAGTTAATGAAGATGTGTTAATTCTCTCTCCCAGTATATATACTAGGAAAAAAAAATTAGATCATTTTCATATAGAGATAAAGATAGATAAAGAGAGAACTCATTCATGCAAATACAATTATTCATATATGTATTGAATTTGAAGGAGATAATTATTCATATATGCAGAGAATTTGAAGGAAAAAGAAAGCGAGAATGAAAATTTTCTTCTAGTATACAACATTAATAACCTTCTATACGAGAGAAGTGGCAAATCTTTCATTGTGAGCTGATATTTATCTACAACAGAACAATTTGTAGGAAGACAGGAACATTATTGTTAACCATGAGTGCTGTAATACCCTTGTGTGGGCGGACCTGAGGGGGAGGGTGCGGGAGAAGCCCAATAGGCATGTGATCCCAAGAGGGATTGGGCGAACTACCAAGGGGAGATTATAGTCCCACATCGTCTAGGTGAGGGAAGAGAATGTGCTATATATGTACGAGGTTGGATCTACAAATATAGTACTCTGTGAATCGGGTCGTTACAGTTTGGTATCAGAGCATTTGGTTAGCCTAGGCTGGGGTAGAGTCTAGGTGATCCTCGGAATGTGGGGGTGATCCTCGAAATGTGGATATGGGTGAGTAAGAGTGTAAATGTCTAGAGATAAAGTAAAAAGGGTGAACCTTAAACTTTTAGTATTGTTTCTTTTTCTTCGTGAATCTCATGATGAGATTCCTTTGACCTATGTATTCGGTGCTAATCATAACTTATTTTAACGTCAGTAGTGGGTGACATTATACCGTGTAGTTTCCTCGTAGCAGTTTGTTATGATGAGCTTTTAGTTAGCCCTTTCAGCGAATCTCGGGACGAGATTCCTTTTGAGTTGTATATTTATAGCACCCTGTATTTTTAATACTTATTAAATTCTATAATATACCTTTGTGTGATTGTCTTTATGAAGTTATTGACATATGCTTGAGCTATTTGTTGTTCATGTGATGTATAGTTTGTTTCTTAAGGAGGATTAACAAAAAATATATTATTGAATGATTTATTATTTGGACTCTAGTGTCGTTTTATTCGGTAAGTTGTTGGCTTATTATAGAATTAATTTCCTATTTACCTTCTCTGTCGAATCTCGGGACAAGATTCTTTTGAGGTGTATATATTGTAACACTCGTACTTTTCACCAACCTTAATAATATTTTTGTACATATTGTTCCAATTTATTATTTTTAATTTCTTGTTAAAATAATATAGGTATATGCATGTAGTAGCCTCGTGTGTATGCATGTCTGGTGTTTTGCTTTGTGTGATGTGAAATTTTTATGAGTATAAAATCCGAGAAATTTTTCGTCTTAAAATATATTTTAAAATCTCATTTCGTTTGCCATGTCATTTTTAATATTCGCATGACTCTCTTACCTTCCGAATCTCGGGACGAGATTTTTTTAAGGTGTGTATATTATAATACCCGCCAAATCATTTGCCAATATAATATTACTATTTTAATCATTAATAATATTTATTAATTGGTAGTATTTACAAATATGTAAGTACTTTATGATATGAATTTTAAGACCTAAGTTTAGATTAGGGGTGGGTAAAAGAGGAGTGGTGGGTGTGTTCAACTAAAGCCAGTAAATCCCTAATTGAAAACCTTTTAAAAGAAAACCCTAGCCACCTCTTCCCTTTGGATACACACAAAAGAAAAGAAAAACCTACGTAAAAGAAAAGGAGGCGAAGAGAAAAAGTTTGCTTCAACTTTGTGATTTTCGACAAAATAGTGAGTTAAACTCTATCAAATTATTCAATCTTTGATATTGATTATTATTTGATTTTTTTTATTATGTATGTTTTTTTTTAAAAGGCAAGCAAGGTTTTTATAGGATCCCAAAACCCATAAAGATGTCGCAAACTGGGTTTAAACCCATGACCTAGTGGTACCATCCGCCAAGCTCTAACCGTTGAGCTGTCATGCCATTGACTATTATTATGTATGTTGTTAGTATTTTGGATATATAAAGGTGGGTCTTCTTCGTTTTTTTTTTTTTTTTTTGATTAATCAATTGATTAAGGTTAAGGTTTAATACAAATACAAATCCTAAAAATGAAATTTTTATTGTATTTTCGTAAGAATTAGATGAGTTGAAAGAGAAAACCTAATACTAGGATTTTACTTAAATCCCGTAATAAAGACAGTTTTGCGCAGTCATAGTAGTTTTAGTGGATCGAGACCTTCTAGAGGTCAAAATACTTTCAAATTAAATTCGTAGATTCATAACACACGTATGAAAAGCATACCGTTGGTGTGGAGTTCATCTAACGGTTAGATCTCACTCGAGGTAGAGAAAAATGTCACTGATCCAATTTTAGAAACCCTTGTATAACAAAATTTTAGTAGTAGAAGTTAGTGAGTGATTCTCCCATCTCTTATATTAATTATGTGAATTTAATAATGTTTGGTTTATGGGTTACATCTAAAATTTGTGAGTTCTACTCGACAATGCATTGCATGATAAATTCCCATGGTAGGTGTGACATTAGATTTTCTTAGCAGATCGTGTATGGAGCTGTAACAACTACCTTTCCAATGAATATCTTTAGAACAATCATACAGTCATTTATTTGTGTTTGTGGGTTGTTTTTTACTATGTAATTGGTACTTGATGGAAGCACTACAATATCTTTGCCTAAATAAACATTATTTTGAACAAAAAAATTGCATTTAGGGATTATATGGTTCATCATGCCAGCATTAGGGTCTTGGTTATAACTACCCATTGCATTACCCGTTTTTTTGACTTGAAGGGAACTTGCTATAAAAAAAAAGGCTTAAACATAGCCCAGTGTATCTCTCCATCTAGTTCATATACTAGCAGCATTGATTGCACACTTCTCACCTTACAAAATTCATACATGAGTTTGTTAGCTATATGAAAGTGGTTGGAAGGTGTAGTGTATTCTAATAAGGCAACGATGTATTATCTGTAAGGCATCACTGAATTACCTTTTGGGTCTGAGCACATCTTATATAGAAGTTGATCAAGTACTTATCATTTTGATAATAATTTCATGTACATTGTTCTTATATGACTTTATATGGGTGGTGATTTTTTTCATACAGTACGAGCATATCTTATATAATATGAGCGTATCTTATATAGAAGTTGATCAAGTACTTTTCATTTTGATAATGCTTTCATGTACATTGTTATGCTCATGGTGACAAGGTCAGTCATAACTAGGGATCATGTTTTGATCTAATGGGGCTAATTAGCATGCTAGGTGGTTTTAGCTACTAAGTTCATTTTGGGTGTGCTAGAGTTTCACCATGTAAATAAATTTGGGTATTAGAAGTGTTATGTAAGTTAGTATTTGTAATTTTACGTTATGACTTGAAATACGTGATTAGTATGTGATCATATGATAAACTTGCATTTGATTGATATGCAAATTGTCTTGCTAAGGAGTATCATTATATGGAATGGGTCTGATCCCTGTTTTCTATTATGAGAAAAAAATTTATTTATAAAAATATTATTTGCTTCCCCAAAAGAAAGGGTGAATATTTGTAGTCGATGTGTTTATGGTTGACAAAGTGTCACCGTAAAAGAGTTGATAATTAATTGATTTTTTTATGCTCTTTTCCACAACTCCTAAAAAAAAATGTGAAAAAAAATAGAAATTTTTTTGTATACAGACTTGCTTGTATACGTGTGATATAATTTTGGGTATGCAAACTTGCTTGCATATCGGTACGTCGTTCCATGTGAGTTCGGTAGTACGTGTAGTATTTAGGAAATGTTTGCCATGGATCGAACTTCGGGTGAGATGACATGTTCCTCAATGTGGCACCCCACTTGGAACATGTACGCTCCGAGTGGTTTCGAAGGCAAGGGATGCACACTTGGGTGAGGTGTGTTCGGCACAAAGAGGGTAGTGCGATTGTGGAAAAGAAGCGAGATTTTCATTTATGTGCATGATTGCCTTAATGGAAGAAACTAAATGCTCATTCGATCTTAGAATGAGAATTACATGTCTTCCTTAAAGGTAAAATGTATTTGGTTGACATTTAAATAATGGTGATTATGAGTATGATCTGTATTTATTTGAAAATAATCGTACTTATGAGGAACGATAAATTAGAAAATTTATTCATTTATTTCTAAAACATTATGTATAGGATGGTAAGTCTACTAACATTTTTTTGTCAGACTTACCATGTCCAATCTTCACTTTGTACGTGTTGATAAAATAAATATATATTTTAAGCATGATAGAACTTTGTAGTATGACATGTTTGCCTCATTGAGGAACTACAAGACTTTGAGTGTTATTTTGTTTTTTATGAAATTTTCATGTTAAAGCATGTAACTATTTTATTTATAAGGATGGAAATTACTCATACCAGCTACCTCGCTGACCCAAGTAAGCTTATGCTTCTTGGGTACGTTCTTATTAGAACGTAGCCATTTAGCCTTTCACAGGTTTAAAGATTTATTAGCAGCGTTACCGGAGTTTTATTAGTGGGGCTAGCGACGTCAGAGTTTCATGGTTAGATTATTTTTAGTTTGTTTTAATTTTCTAAATTATGTTTTAGTTGTTGCTGCTAATTGTTTCTGTTGTTATTGAATTTTCACGTCCCGAGTTTTGGGAAAACAAATAATCCTACGTGGATTTTGAGATTTTCGTTTTCTTCGAAAATCTGGGCGTGATAGTTTGGTATCAGAGCCGGACCTAGCCGGAAGTGTGCCAACGAGGACGTTGGGCTCCCTTAGGAGGGTGGACTGTAATACCCTTGTGTGGGCGGACCTAAGGGAGGGGTGCAGGAAAAGCCCAATAGGCCTGTGGATCCCAAGAGGGGTTGGGTGAGCTACCAAGGGAAGATTATAGTCTCATATCGCCTAGGTGAGGAAAGTGGATGTGCTATATATGTACGAGATTGAATCTACAAAGTACTACGCGTTTTAAAGCCATGCGGGCCGTGGGCCCAAAGCGGACAATATAGTATGATATTGTTGTTAAAGATTCAGACCATCTACAACCATTGAATGGAAAACAACCATTGAGTGGAAAGCAAAACATAAAAACCATGTTCCAACATCAGATGAAAAACAACTTATGGTCTAGGTGGAAAAGTTTACACGTTAGAGACTGTTTCACCGTTATCTCCCCTCCATTCAAAATGGGAGCGGCATTCTATGTTCCACCCCATAAGATAGTCCCCACAAAATGCGCAGTGGGGAGTCAAGTTTTGGTGAATTTAAATTTTGTTTGTCATTCTGTCACAAGACAGTGTTATTTACCCCATCCTAAGATGAAAAGGTGAAGGATTAAAACGGATCTTGTGCATTTTCATTTCCACTCCACTGCCGGAGATTTTCTCATCATGCGATCACATTGGAAATAGCTAAGTAACCAAGCAACATGTTAATGTCTCAAGACCTGGGAGGTAATCAATATTTTCGTGGTTAGAAAACTTACATGCTTTTCGTGTATATGTCGAGATCCTATGGGTTTATATCTTTTGATAAGGTGTTGAAATTCTTTTGACAAAAATGGGAGGCAAACAAGATCTAAAACAGGGTATAGAGAATAGTTACAAATGTGTTTGCGACCATCCATGAACTATGCAAAACCCTTTTGTCGTGCGATGCTTGCCTAATTTTCATGAGAACTATTTTACAAACCAACTACCTTGTGAGCACATCCAATATGGAGGGGAAAGAGACGCGAACTCTCAACCCATCTTGCTAGTTGACCTAACACCCATTAGGCCAAACAAATATCAAGAGTTGGGCCAAACAAGAAACCCGCCTCTCGAGCCATCTTACTAGTTGAGATAGCACCTGTTAGGCCAAAAAAAAAAATCCACCGTCAAGCCAAAATAAAAGCTCGTTTCTCGAGCCATCTTACTACTTGAGCTAACACCCATCAGGCGAAAAGCTTATCCACCCATAACTAGCACTGATCAAGTAAAAATCATATCCACCCATATCAAAAAAATATAATGAGGTGAGAGAAGCTTGACCTCAAAACACTCGAGCACCATCCCTTTCACATTTATAACGAACAAAAGTAAAAGGTGTGTTTATTTTTCTTTTACAAAATTCAAATTTAGTCATATTTTCCAACTACTGGAAACCGTAGGGGAAAAAAAGACAAATGTCAGGATTCTACCTATTGAAATTTAAATACAAATAAAGTAAAACTTATTGTCAATTTAGTACCTATTCACGTGAAATTTGTGGCACGTGAGGAGCCATGTCATCCAAGACTACACTACAAATCAGGGTTTTGACAGATGGAGGTGGCCCGCTGGTGCGTACCTAACTTCTTAAAGGGTCGGGGTGGTGGTGATGGTTGTCAATGGTTAGTCGTGGTGGATAAATCAGGAAGAAGAGAGTTTGTTGAAGATGAGATGAGAAAGGGGAAGAAGAAAAAACTCACGTGCTAAAGTTTTGAAAATTTCGAACATAAGTACTAAATAAATAATAAATTGTTTTTTTAGTACCAAACAGAAAAGAGAAAATATTTGTAGGTACCATTCTGTAACTCTCTAAAAAAAACTATCAAATAAACCAATCCCCGCCAACTTGAAGTTTTTACCATGCCCAGAGCGGGTTCTTAAAAAATATGTATATAATAAAGTTAGTTTATAAAAAGTAAAAATTACTTGTTTTCTAAATAATAATAACCTTCAATCTTCACAAATAATCCGCCATCGAAGTTGTTACATTTTATGATTCTTGGTATTATTATTTTTTAGGCGGTATAACTAGAAACTATTGAAGAGGAGGCACTCACAAAGAAAGGAAAGATAGAAAAACCCTCCATTTTACTATACCAATCAAACACGAACACTGATAATGCGATATCCCAAAGAACTTCCCTAGAGTCATCCCAAAGCCATAGGGAGTTTTTAATTAAGCAAAAGAGTTGATCCTATTTCTGATTTTCCGATCAAAGATCAAGTGGTTGGTCTCCTTGTAAATGGCCCACATGATGGTGTGATGATCTCTGTCCGAAATTTACTTACCAAGGATGGTAGGGCTGCAGTTGTGCTGAATTCCCAAGAAAGTTCGTGACGGAGCTCGGAATGCTTCTAAACTCAGCAATGAACATCAGTTATCGGAAACTCACAATCAAGAAACAAGTCTCACTGTTTTCTCAGATTATTGCAGAAGCATCAAACATTGTGGATCTGGATTCCCATTAGATTGAGATTGCCTCGAGCCAAAATCTTACCTTGAACCACCGTCCACATGGCCTATGGGATCTGTTCGTTTCATTAATATGAACTTATTTCCAATCATTATTTTTTGTCAATATAGTTCCTATTCACGTGAAATTTGTGGCACGTGAGGAGCCATGTCATCTGAGACTACACTACAAATCAAGGTTTTGACGGATGGGGTGGCCCTCTGGTGTGGACCTAACTTCTTAAGGGGTCGGGGTGGTGGTGATGGTTGTCAATGGTTAGTCGTGGTGGCTAAATTAGGAAGAAGAGAGTTTGGTGAAGATAAGATGAGAAAGTGGAATAAGAAAAACCTCACGTGCTAAAGTTTTGAAAACTTTGAACATAAGTACTAAATAAATAATAAAAAGTTCTTTTAGTACCAACAGAAAAGAGACAATGTTTGTAGGTACCATTCAGTAAATATCTAAAAAAAACTATCAAATTAACCAATCGCCGCCAAATTGGTGTTTTCACCATGCCCAGAGCGGGTTCTTAAAAAAAATGTATATAATAAAGTTAGTTTATAGAAAGAAAAAATTACTTGTTTTCTAAATAATAATAACCTTCAATCTTCACAAATAATCCTCCATCGAAGTTGTTGCATTTTATGATTCTTGGTATTATTATTTATTAGGCGGTATAACTAGAAACTATTGAAGAGGAGGCAGGCACTCACAAAGAAAGGAAAGAGAGAAAAGCCTCTATTTTACTATACCAATCAAACATGAACACTGATAATGCGATATCCCAAAGAACTGTCCTAGAGTCATCCCAAAGCCATAGGGAGTCTTTAATTGAGCAAAAGAGTTGATCCTATTTCTGATTTTCCTATCAAAGATCCAGTGGTTGGGCTCCTTGTAAATGGCCCACATGATGGTGTGATGATCTCTGTCCAAAGTCTACTTACCAAGGATGGTAGGGCTGCAGTTGTGCTGAATTCCCAAGCAAGTTCGTGACGGAGCTTGGAATGTTTCTAAACTCTACAATGAACATCAGTTCTCGGAAACTCACAATCAAGAAACAAGTGTCTCAATGTTTTATCTGATTTATTGCAGAAGCAACAAACGTTGTGGATTTGGATTCCTTTTAGATTGAGATGGCCTCAAGCCAAAATCCTACATTGAACCACCGTCCACATGGCCTATGGGATCTGTTCGTTTCATTAATATGAACTTATTTCCAATCATTATTTTTTGTCAATTTAGTACCTATTCATGTGAAATTTGTGGCACGTGAGTAGCCATGTCATCTGAGACTAAACTACAAATCAGGGTTTGACGGATGGAGGTGGCCACCGGTGTGGACCTAACTTCTTAATGGGTCGGGGTGGTGGTGATGGTTGTCAATGGTTAGTCGTAGTGGCTAAATCAGGAAGAAGAGAGTTTGGTGAAGATAAGATGAGAAAGGGGAATAAGTAAAACCTCACGTGCTTAAGTTTTGAAAATTTTGAACATAAGTACTAAATAAATAATAACAGTTGTGTTATTACCAACAGAAAACAGAAAATGTTTGTAGGTACCATTCTGTAAATATCTTAAAAAAAAACTATCAAATTAACCAATCCCCGCCAACTTGGTGTTTTTACCATGCCTATAGCGGGTTCTTAAAAAAAATGTATGTAATAAAGTTAGTTTATAGAAAGTAAAAATTACTTGTTTTTTAAATAATAATAACCTTCAATCTTCACAAATAATCCGCCATCGAAGTTGTTACATTTTATGATTCTTGGTATTATTATTTATTAGGCGGTATAACTAGAAACTATTGAAGAGGAGGTAGGCACTCACAAAGAAAGGAAAGAGAGAAAAGCCCTCTATTTTACTATACCAATCAACATGAACACTAATAATGCGATATCCCAAAGAACTGTCCTAGAGTCATCCCAAAGCCATAGGGAGTCTTTAATTGAGTAAAAGAGTTGATCCTATTTCTGATTTTCCTATCAAAGATCCAGTGGTTGGGCTCCTTGTAAATGGCCCACATGATGGTGTGATGATCTCTGTCCAAAGTCTACTTACCAAGGATGGTAGGGCTGCAGTTGTGCTGAATTCCCAAGCAAGTTCGTGACGGAGCTCGGAATGTTTCTAAACTCTACAATGAACATCAGTTCTCGGAAACTCACAATCAAGAAACAAGTGTCTCAATGTTTTCTCAGATTTATTGCAGAAGCATCAAACGTTGTGGATTTGGATTCCCCTTTGATTGAGATGGCCTCAAGCCAAAATCCTACCTTGAACCACCGTCCACATGGCCTATGGGATCTGTTCGTTTCATTAATATGAAATTATTTCCAATCATTATTTTTTGCAAATAAAATCCTCCCCCCACCCCCCGCACGCGCAATAAAAAGGGCATGTTAGAGCCCAACCACAGCAAATATGTGAACTCCCAAGGTACTGAAGCTATGCAGCTTACACAAACATTACTCAACTCATTCCAAAAGCAAGTAGTCCTCGAGATATGCTGAGAATAATCAAGAATTACTCAGCCCGCTTACCCATATGAGGTTTTTCCAACACCTATTAGTATTATTTAATTGGTAAGAACAATATGCATGTTTGGGATAAAATATAGACAAAGGCAAAACACATTGCCAACCGGTGCTAGATAAGACTTGTGACAGAGATGGTACCACAAGTCCAGAAGAATGTTGCCAAAGGCAGTTAAATGTGTCAAGGGTCCATTTAGAACCTTGTTCGCCCAAATCAACATCATCATCTGTCACCATGTGCTCCTCTTCTACCTCTTCAATATCTTTAATCACAAAACTTTCTTTCGAAAAGATGTTTTGAATAAAAATTAAGCGTTATTAGTAGGAAACCTGGTGACTCGATTGATTCGGCCAAGTAAAACTGTCCAAAACTAGACTCCCATGTCGTCCGAGTGATGAATACTGTCCAGCAGCAAAGTTGGGCTCAGTGCTGCATCCAAATCTAGCCTACTTAACAAATTTATTTGAGTTTGAGTCAGCATCATCGACTAAGGTGGAAAAAAATCAAGTGTTCAGGTTCATTAGCAATGTATTATTTTCTTTCCTAAAAATGTATTTCTAAAGCTATTACTTAATAAGTCGTCAGATCCCTCATAAAAACTTTGACATTGACAACACTAGGTGTTGCCTGTGGGCTCGGTGTAAATGTCCGCAATCTTTTCGAGCAAAGCTGAAGTGGGGTGAAGTGTTCAAACTTTTGGGGTCATAATTTCACTTCTCTATTAGTCGTCACCCTGGGACGGACGGACCATGTCAATGCCTTGTTGGAAGAGTATCTAAGGCACTTTGTCAGTGCTAGCCAGAAGGATTGGGTTAAGTTGCTTGATGTGACCATTCCTTCCCTGCTGAGCCGCCTCTCTTCGCCATTTGAAGTACTGTACTACCTCTGCTAATTTGGGTGAGAAACATGCCAAAGTTTTCATGGGTGTAATGATAACTAATGTGAGGTGACAGAAGACTACTTAGGACTCTGACCTCAATGCCCAAATACTAATACTCTTCCAAAGATGGAATTTGATCAAATTTGGAATCGAAATCAACCAAACTTATAAATTCAAGTAAATCGTATGAAAAACTAAACAGCATTGAGAAAAAAAGTTTAAAGCATCGTCTCCTTGGGGGACGAAGTTTGAAACTACATCTCATGTGGGAGATTCTAAGTATGAGAATATAATAAAATGAAGTTCAAAAATATTATCAAACTTTGGTTGGAAGAACTTTGTTTGGCTTTGTTTGGTAATGGATTGAGAAACGACGAGTCTGATATATGGGTTTCCAAAAGGAAATTTGGAAATCAAAATGGATGATGAATGTAGATGCTCTATGATGCAGAATATAAAATGCCCAGGTATGAATCTAACAAGAGGATTGAGAGAAGATCATTTGAATTACTTATTAAAGTCGGCCTTGTCAATAAAAAATAAATGTAGTTCAGCTTTCATAGAAAGATTATGACTACGATAAACTTGAATGACATAAGCCTACACTTAAAAAGGAATTAGGATAAAACATTCAATAAATATACTAGCTAAATTGCATATGTGGGACAAGTGTTACCATTTTCTTAGGTGACGCATTTTACTAATGTTTGACAGCATTACATGTAAATGTCCTTGTTAAAGTAGAAAAGCAACTAAAAAGGAACATGTAAAAAGAGAAAATCAAGTCTTCAAAACATAACCGATTGAAAAGAAATAATTTCCAACAATCTTACCAGGTGGAGTCCCACAGCAGAGTCTGCGTTCATCAATATGCTCAACATCTAGACCAATAAACCAAGAGCCCAAAGAAACATCTTCATTTGCATACCTATGAAGTATGTGCCTACACGGAAAAACATTACTTCATTTTAATAGAACGTATAAAAGAATGAAAGGAGGCTATTGAGCATGAGGTTACCGATTAACTGAAATGTAGGTAGCTAGATCTTTGGAGATAGCGTACAACTGTCCCGTTGCATGCCTGAAATACTTATTTCCGTCCTCGCCAAATTTCCAGTATTCTGGTTCATGGTACTTGACATTTCTGCATAAGTAGAGTCATACTTCTATTACACATGCTTAACAAGGCAAATATGAATGGTGAGCATAACTGGATAAACTCATCGGTATAGGTAAAGAATAAGAAGATTAGTAGTCTTACTTCTGTGCGAGAACAGGACCAGACTTCATACAACCTAAGTACACACGGGGTTTTGACCTATGACGTGCCAAAGTCGAACCTAACATACCTGTCAGGCATTTCAAAATTGTTACCCTGATTGATTTCAAAACTGAAAGTAGAGACCCATAAAATGAGTTGCAAAGCTACTAACCAGGATTCACATGCACATCATCATCAACTTTTATATAAAAGTCAGCATCCCATTGTGCAACAGCTGTCGAAAAGTAAATTTGTGTTTTCAAAGACAGTTCATGGTACCCTTCTACATGATCCTGCACAAGATACAACCCTGAGTCATTGAAAAGGTTTTGTTCGGATAAATGTAAAAAAACAATTCATTAATATTTGTTTCAACCTATGTAATTATTTTCTAAAAATTTGTGATTCTAACACTTTGGCGTACTTCACATGCAGACACGCGTTAACAATATCATAATATCAAACTCACGCAGGTAAGCTGTATACGAATCTTAATACATTTCTTTGTCTTTGCTACATTTGTTGCAATAAATGAAAGTTACAACGACAACGAACCACTCTCAAGAAATCATTGTGCTGCTTCTCTTCTGCATCAATAGCACGATCCAAGACGCCACCTGGGCTAGCACTACGGTGAACCAAAGAGTACACTTAAACTAAAAAGGAACTAGAATATTTTGCAAGGCGGTGAAAAGTGTAGCAAGTAAGAAAGAGCTCATGGATTGCACTTGCAAATTCCATCTACCTGTGTCCAATAACAAACCGCATCACAATTCTCTGTTCTCTCTCTAACTTTCTCAGTTCATCTCCTGATATAAAAACAAATGCCCAAGAAAATAGAAAAATAAAAGATAATAAGCTTAGTTCTATTGTAATTAATTGTGATGGAAAGTCAAACAAACACAAACAATAATTAACACAATTGAAAGACTTGCAATGTTAAAACTGAACCTTGTGGCATCCAAGTTTCTCTAATCGAATCTCTACGCTTTCTGCTGCTGAATGCTGTCATGATTCCCATAACAATGAAAACCTTCTGGCGTTCCTTCAAATGGTTAGTTGACAGCTCTGTAACCAATGGAGATCCTTCATGCTTGCCTGCCTTTTCAGCTCTAGCCACAGCTAGCGTCATCTCCAATGAGGAGATTGTCTTGTCCAAGGTCCTGAGAAAATAGAGATAGTGTGTATGTCATATTTATTACCAAATAAGTCTCACATTTCCCAATGACCTCAAAGTCGTCTTTAAAGTCAATGCAACTAAGACAAACTATGAATAAAAAGAAAGATGGAGTTAAAAAAGAGAAGTTCGAAACAGTATAAAGTATTTGCAAGTATTGTAGAATTACATGATTACGTCGTGTGTCTTTGAAACTTGATTAAGGATATCCCCAGCCTGAAGAGATTTTTCCTGAAATCACAAATGCCAAATGAAAACAATAGGTTAAGATACACAAAGTAGCTTCTTTCAGTCTTATTATTTGCTCTGACTTGCCTTCTTTTCACAATTGATTGCTGGTAGAAGCTCTCTTGTTCGACGTGTTTCCACAGACGAAGTTTCCTCATTCAATTTCTTTGGATCAGGTACATCCGAGAACCTGTAAGTCAAGTCCAAAACTTGTAAATTAAACAAGGAGTCAAAGCAGAAACAGGCCTAAATAGTCATTGATCAGATAATATATCCAAGATTTTATCTAGAAGATGAATATCTTTCCAGCCCCCATGAACCTAACATGGCATCAATACCATTGTCATAACATGTTTAGTTTTCTTTGTTATTAATGTTTATTTGAGAACATCAAGAACAACCCTCAGCGTAGGCTCACTAGGCAACCGCCTAGGGCTCCACTGTTGGGTTGGTGGTGTTGGCTTGAATTGTCCACATCTCATGTGGTGGAGTTTCAAGAAAGAATACAAGGAGATGGTTGAATCCCTAATAATAACGAGGCCTTTTGGATAACAACCCAGATCCAGAGACCCAGGATGGGGTCACAGTGCTACGGGTGTTTAAGTTGGGACAATATCGTTGTTATACACAACGGACCAAGGTGTCGCACATGCACAACACACCAACAAGTGGTATTGATGATCCGGCTAGGAGTTGGCGAGGTTGAGGTGCAGGAGACGCATCGTTCAAGGAGTAGGCGTAGATGATAGTGAGCCAGGCGGAGTAAGGTGGTGCATCACAGATGCAGTACTCTTGGGTGAATAATCTTTGCCAAGGAGATTCTCTACGAGTCCGAACGAGGTGAAGTTAGTGCGATGGTTGCGACTAGGTAGAGCCAACAACACCGGGAATAGTCTAGCATGTACACCACCACTCGCATTGCTACTCTTAGTGTCGTGGTTGCACAAGGCGCTCGAGGAGGAGGTGTACGATGTTGTGGGCCGGGTGGATTGTAGGATCTGTCAATTCACACTAAAGGTGGAGGTTGTTGGGTTGGTGGTGTTAGCTTGAATTGTCCCGCATCTCATGTGGTGGAGTTGTTAAAAAAAATATAAGAGATGGTCCACTCCTTAATAGTAACGAGGCCTTTTGTATGAAACCTTACACCTCGAGGCCTATGATGGGACCCAGTGCTACGAGTGTTTAAATTGGGAGCATTAGCATTGCTATGTACGGTGAGCTCAGGTGTGAACACTCGCACAGTGAGCCAACATCCACTTGTAGAAGGGGCACCTAAGAATTTTTTGTAATGTATGGTGGTCCTTAGAACTTTCCCAAACAAATGTAGTTCTAATTTAAAATTGTCAACATAAATTACAAGATCATCAACTAAAATTTTCCACAACTTTTTATTTAAAATCCAAAATAGACAATGTCAACAAACTTAGAGATTCTAACTTCGCAAAGTTTTTTGACATTTGTTCCTCATCCATAAAACTTGCAAATAAATGGGAATTGAAAGACAATGCAATAATTGAAAGAAAATAATTCAACAATAAATAAACAAAATAAATTCTCTTATTCAATGAACCTACTAACAATGGGCACCTACGCTCCTTTTATAATTGACCTAACTTCTAAAAGAAAGAAACAAACCCTAAACCTAATTGGAAACCAATGTCTTATTACAATAATACTAGAGCTAATACTACTAAAACACTAATATTGCTAAAAGACTAAAATTGCTAAATAACCCAATTACATCAACTTCCCCGGATTGAAGAAGTTTGTCCTCAAGCTTAAAGTTGAAGAAGTTTGACGAGCATAAGCAACCTATGACTGAACAGAAGGCTAAGTGCACTAACAGAAGGCTAAGTGCACTAACAGAAGGCGACCTCAAACTGTGCCTTTGTAGTTGTTGGCACTCCAAAGAATCAAATGACAAATCTGGCACCAAAAGAAAGTCCAATATGAATACTGAGCTCGAAGTAAATCCACTTCTTGATTTGAACATTGTGCACAAACTTTTCCCCAAAACTCATCACAAAATTATCCAAAGCGGATCATAAACATTGTCTCGCGGTGGTGCATGACTCAACTATGGTATAACCTGATCAATAAAACCAATAGCTCATGGTGGTGCATAGTCAGTTTTGTGGCTACAAATAGTGGTAGAACAAGTTGAAATAAAAAAATAATGATGTGTGGTGGTACTGATAGGTGATAGGTGGAAGGGTGTAAATAGCCCAAGGACTTAGTAAATTTTTTTGATAGGGGACTGAATAGAAATTGAAGCAGGGACTTAGGACAAAAATATCTCCCTTCTTCTTCAATTCGACATAAACAAGGAAGAAGGTGTTGGGGTGGGAAAGTGTTGCGACTAGGGCCACGACAGGGGATGGCTACGACTGGACAGGGGGTGGTTGGCAACTGGACAGAAGGGTTTTCGATTGGATCAAAAGAAAAGGGAGGAGTGGTCGAGCAGTCGACTAACTATGGAGGTGGAGTGAGGGACGTCGAGAGAGATAGGGTGGAATTGGTAGGTTGTCGATGGATCGACACAAGCAGAGGATGGGCAAGAGGTGATCAACTCGAGAGAGTTTGAGTTGGCGATCAGAAGGCGGCAAACTGGTCGATTGACTGAGGGTGAAGGAGGTTGTAGATAGGGGTGGGCATCCCATCCCGCGATCCTGTTCCCTTCCCGATCCCGTCCCGTCCCGATTTTTTTGGGTCTTAATGGGATTAAATAATTTCATCCCGATCACGTCCCGTCCCGATCTAGAATGGGATGGGATGGGATGAAGATTTTCAATTCCGCCAATCCCGTCCCGAGCTAATTTTTCAATATTTATTATTAATATTTATTATTTATTTAGTTATTTTAGGATTGCAATATTAGTGTAATTGAAGAAAAATGAATTTAGTTGAAATCAGTGTAATTAATATTAGTCTATATCTGCAACTACTTGATATTGGTTTATTTTTAGAATTCTAAATGAATTATTTAATTGCAAACTCTTTAAAACTCAAAATGGGATTGCTAACTACATTGGAGAGTTTTATTTCGTGTCAAGACAATGAATTTAATGACTGTTTTTTTAAAGCAATAATGAAACATTCTTCTTAGCACCCCAAATCTACTCATTCTTTTGTTCACTATTCAAAACAGTGGAGCAGGTCCACCATTGCCATTATACTGTCCACCTCTTAGTCATTCAAAACTCTGCAGAAATCTTAATTATAGGGTGAATTTTAGCTATCATTTATGGTAGTTTATTATGATGTTGCATGCTCAATCTAAGGCTATCATTTATGTGTAGCTCTACGAATTGCCTTTGCCTCTTTTCAACTAAGCAAATTGGGTCTTGGGTAAGCAGTAATTTGTCAAAAAATGAGAGCACGCTGATCCTGTCCCGAACCCGTTTGGGATGGGACGAGGTCGGGATGAGGTTTTTCCCATCCCGTCCAGTCCCGATCCCGTATGAACGGGATGGGATAGAGATGGGTCTATCTCGTCCCATCCCGTCCCGTGCCCACCCCTAGTTGTAGATCTACCTAGTGGCAGGGTCGATCAACAATGGTATGGACTGTAGGGAGGTTAGAAGAGTGGAGATCAGTATGTAGGAGGTTCAATCGATCAAGCAATTTGGCTGGACAAAGGAGGAACATGCAGGGGTGAGGAATACTCTGGAAGGAGACGACGGAGGAGGAGGGGGAGCGGCAAGGCCAATTGACCCACCCATTAGTACGCCACCTCAGCCAGGGAGCTGTGTGGTTAAAACGGCGTTATAACACTGATATAACGCTTAACGGGGGTGAACCGTTATGATATTATTACGTTATGGTATCACAGCTCCGATATATCGACATTATATGGCCGTTATTGAGATAACGATTTTTTCAATAACGCTGTTTTAACATTTTGTTCTAATACATAAAAAAAAATTCACCCATTTCATTCTCGTCGAACCAAAACCCTAGACTCATATAGGAAAGAAGGACCAGAGCTCGCCGTCGCCAATCGACTGAGAACCAGACCTCGCCATTTGACAGAAAACGAGAGAAGAAGGGAAGAAGACGAAGAGTCCATCGCATTCTCTGTTGTGATCTCACTCTCACACGAATGAAGATGTTTTTATTAATTTTTTTTGTTTTTGAATTTAATGTTATGAACATGATTTACCTTTTTGACTCTATAATACATTAATACTTTGTGGAGGTATTAAAAATATATTTTAAAAATTATTCCGTTATACACTGTTATATCCCGTTATAACCTATACCGCTCTTGGACCGTTATGGGTCCATACTCCGTTTTAACTGCATAGCTAGGGAGGGGGCGATGGACCCTATACTGGGTTGTTCGATCGACTCCAAATCGATTGAGCCACATTCGGGAAGATAGAGTCTGCAACGACCCACCGTTCTGTTGGCCTTTCTCGCCATCATTGGCAGTGTTGGGTGTGGGTCTTTGTGGGGCTACCTGTGGTGGTGACGATGGCGTTGTTTGGGTTTGTCCCATGGCCTTCTTTTGCCTGACAGGAAGGTTTCGAACCTTTGATCCAGCCTTTGTTTCAGCCTCTGTACTATGGCCTCTACTAGCTTGATCATTTTTTCTACCTTCTGTCTCTGGAGTCTCTCTTCTTCTATCATCTTCTACGCATGTCTTCTTCAAACAACTTTTCTTCAAATCTTCTTCAAAGTGATCCAACTAAACTAATTACAACTATTTTGGCTCTGATACCAATTGATAGAATAAAAATTGCAATAAATGGGAATTGAAAGACAATGCGATAATTGAAAGAAAATAAATTAACGATAAAATAAATCATCGATAAATAAACAAGATAAAATTATCTTATTCAATCAACCTACTAACTATGGGCAACCTGCACTCCTTTAATAATTGACCTAACTTCTAAACCAAGAAACAAACCCTAAACCTAATTGGAAACCAATGTCCTATTACAATAATACTAGAACTAATACTGCTAAAACACTAGTATTGCTAAAAGACTAATGTGGATGTAAATTTTCATCGGATCACGTGTTGATCATGCGGAGCAATTTGCATAAGATGAAGAGTAATTCTTGACACTGGTGTGGTATCTACCATGGGGATTCCGATGTCAAAGTTAAAATAATGCCTTTAGAAAAGTATTTATTTTCTGTGTTTTATGAGAGAATTGTGAATCAAAAAAGAGTTACCAGGATATAACTGTGTTTGGCTATTTATAAAGGCAGGAGGAGTCAACTGCTCGCAGATTAGTTGGATACGTGGCAGATCGGGAGCCAATTGCTCGTAGAAAAGTGAGACACGTGGCAGGTCGGGAGCCAATTGCTCGTAGACGAGTGAGACTTCCCGTAGATGGTTGTAACTTTCGTCAACGGTTGTAACTTCTCGTAGATGGTTGTAACTTCTATCGACGGTTGTAACTTCCCGTTGATGGTTATAACTTCTCGTTTAGAGAGACCTATCCTGCAGGTTTGTGTGCTCAGTTGAGCATGGTGGTCGGCGTCGAACAGTATTCATTTGTTGAAAAAAGGGTGTTCTGTCGAGTTGCATTGGGCCCAAATTTTGGCTTTCTATACTTCTATCCGATTTGGGTTGGCTTTCTGTATTTCTTATCTTGCTGGGCTAAGGATTATTTTTTGCTCTCACAACTAATATTGATAAATAACCCAATTACATAAAAAACACTCCGAAGCCCACCCAATTTTGTTTAGTTTAATTTTTAGGGTTAATTGCACTTTCCCCCTAAAATATATAGCCAATTCAGCTTTGCCCCCAATTAACATTCATATTGCACTTTCCCCCTCAGACTAACAGTCAACGTGCCTTGACTGTAAAGGCACGTGCTAGATTCAAAAATGTCATATTTAACTGCCCAAAATACCCTTTAATGATCTGAAGGCTGAGATTAAAAGTTGATGCAATTAAAATCGAAGGTTGAGATTCAAACTTCCACTAAGACGTTGGGATAATCCGCCAACTCCTCATTCACCATCACCGTCTCCACTTCACCACCACCGTCTCCACTTCACCACCAAGAACTCTCACCTCTGTTTCTACTACTACATCAACATGTTATTTCAATGTAGATTAAATATTCGATTTTAGAAAGAAAAAAATGTGAAACATTTCATCGATTCTTGAAATTTATCAACCCATTGAATGGTATTGCAAACTTTGCCCGTTGCAACGGCCGGTCCCAGGCCCGGATAAAGGAGGAGGGTTGGTGTTAGGCTTGTGATAGCCAACCGTAAAAAAACCCATTACATCCCTTTTCATGGAATTTGGTTCAAAAAGATTAATGCATAAGGATAGGGCGTCCCCTGCTATAAGCGACGCGCTGCACCTACGCTCGGGTGTAGTGACAAATGAGCAAGGCGCGCTGCAGCGGCGCCCGGCTGTAGTGTTAAATAGGCAAGGGTTCTCGCACCATTCTGAACGGGGGCGAGTAAAGAAGCTAGTCCAGATTAGAGCTAGAGATAAAATGATTAGATTAGCCTCTTGGAATATAGGAACCTTGACGGGTAAGACAATAGAATTAGTGGATGCCCTGCGTAGGAGGAAAGTAAACATAGTTTGCCTTCAAGAGACAAAATGGAAGGGGAACAAGGCTAAAGATTTAAGAGGAGGGTTCAAACCCTTCTATTTTGGTAAAGATGAAACTAGGAACGGGGTGGGAATAGTGGTAGATAAAGTTTTTAAGGATGCAGTAGTCGACGTTAGGAGTTTTGGGGATAGAATCATAAGTATTAAATTAGCTTTAGAACTAGAGATAGTGCATGTTATTAGTGCGTATGCACCCCAAGTGGGTTTGGACGAGGAGACTAAGAAGGATTTTTGGAACTCTTTAGAAGAGTTAGTTCTTGGAATTCCCTCTTCCGATAGGGTTTTCCTAGGCAGGGATTTGAATGGCCATGTCGGTAAGGATAGAGTTGGGTATGAGAGGGTACATGGAGGTCAAGAATTTGGGGATCGAAACACTACAGGGATTTCTATTATAGATTTTGCTTTAGCTCAGGATTTTGGGATCGTAAATACTTTTTATAAGAAGAGGGAAGATCACTTGGTGACCTTTGCGAGTGGGCGCAATAGAAGTCAAATTGATTATTTTCTTGTTAGGAGACACGATTTAGGTAGGTGTAAAAATTGTAAGATTATACCAGGGGAGTGTCTGACAAACCAACATAGGCTGTTAGTTCTCGATTTTTGTCTTAAGAGTAGGGGTCGTATTGTTATAGAACAGGTTAGACCGAGAACTAAGTGGTGGACCTTACAGGGAGATGTGTGCCAAAAATTTAGAAAGAAAATTTTGGGTGGCAAGTCAGTTTCAGAGGGTTGGGAGAATCTCGAACCAAATGATAGGATTAGTAGCGCGGATCTCTTTAAACATTTGGCAAACCGAATAAGAAGATGTGCGAAGGAAGAGTTAGGAGAGGCCAAAATAGGAGGTTTATATGGTAAGGAAACATGGTGGTGGAACGCTGATGTGCAACAAACCATTGCGGAAAAGAAAAAATGCTTTAAGGAGTGGCAAAAAGATAGGTGCCTAGAGTCTTAT
Source organism: Berberis vulgaris (assembly GCA_963556465.1). Lineage (NCBI taxonomy): Eukaryota > Viridiplantae > Streptophyta > Magnoliopsida > Ranunculales > Berberidaceae > Berberis > Berberis vulgaris. The sequence goes on from OY747126.1 coordinate 61,911,546, forward strand.
GAGCTTTATAAGCAAGCTAAGAAGTTGAGTAGTAAAGTAGTAGGGGAAGCTAAGAAGAGAGCATATGATGATATTTATAATAGGTTAGGTACAAAGAAGGGGAGAATGATATTTTCAAGATAGCTAAAGCTAAAGAATGAAAAACTAGGAACTTGAGTTATGTTAAGTGTGTTAAGCATGAGGATGGAAGAGTTTTAATGCATGATAAAGCTATTTTAGATAGATGGAATGATTACTTTTGGAACCTATTCAATGAAACACATGTAGGGGAGTTAAACTTGGAGGGGTATGTTTCACAGGGAGAGATCGCGTTTTCCATCGCAGAGTTAGTGTCACGGAAGTGAAAGGAGCTTTAAAAATAATGAAGACAGGGAAGACCGTTGGACCGGATGATATACCAATTGAAGCATGAAAATGTCTGGGAGAAGTTGGGATTCAATGGCTAACTAAGCTCTTCAATAGGATTTTGGAAACTAGAAAAAATGTCAAATTCATGGAGGCATAGCATTGTGGTACCAATTTATAAAAACAAAGGGATATCCAGAATTGCTCGAACTATAGAGGGATAAAGCTTATGAGTCATACGATGAAACTTTGGGAAAGGGTTATAGAACGAAGACTTAGGAGTTTAACCACGGTTTCGGAGAATCAATTTGGATTTATGTCGGGTAGGTCTACTACGGAGGCCATCTTCCTGCTTAGGCAAACTATAGAAAAATACCGAAAGACACGTAAGAGTTTGAATATGGTTTTTATTGATTTGGAGAAAGCATATGATAGGGTCCCCAGGGAGTTAATTTGGTGGGTGCTTGAAAGGAAGAAAGTGTCTCAATGTTATGTCGATTTCATTAAGGATATGTATGAAGGGGCTGTAACAAGTGTTCACGCAGTAGGTGGGATGTCCAGTGAATTTCCAGTGTCAGTAGGACTACATCAAGGGTTGGCGTTAAGTCCATATCTCTTTGCTTTGGTCATGGATGAGTTGACGAGACATCTGCAAGAAGATGTACTTTGGTTCATGTTATTTGCAGATGATATTGTCTTAATTGATGAGACTAGTGCGGGTTTAGATCAGAAATTAGATAGGTGCCGGACAACTTTAGAGAGTAAAGGTTTTAGAATTAGCCGTTCGAAGACGGAGTATCTAGTGTGCAACTTTAGTTGTGAACCACGAGGGAGAAGTAATGCAATTGAGATCGAAGGTGTAGAGGTCCCAGAGTGTGACGCTTTTCGATATTTAGGATCTATAATTCAAAAGAATGGGGCTATTGGAGAAGATGTAGACCATAGGATTAAAGTTGTTTGGTTGAAATGGAGAATGACATCAGGAGTATTATGCGATAGAAGGATGTCTGCAAGGCTAAAAAGGAAATGCTATAAAACAATTGTTCGACCAGCCATGCTATACGGTTCACAATGTTGGGCTACTACGGAACAACATACGCATAGGATGGCAGTAGCAGAAATGCGTATGTTAAGGTGAATGTGTGGTAAAACTCGTAAGGATAAAATTAGAAATGAAATAATTAGGAGATACTTAGGTGTAGGACCCATAAAGGACAATTAAATAAAGACGTTTAACTTGGTTTGGTCATGTGCGAAAGAGAACAAGCACGGCGCCAATTAGAAAATGTCTAAATTGGCAAGTTAATGGAGGGTGTAGACGGAGGGGACGACCGTTGAAAACTTGGATGAAGGCGGTGAATGAAGATATCATTGAGCTTGGATTAGGCGAGGATATGTGGGAAGACCGCATTGCTTGGAGAACCAAAATCCATGTAGCCGACCCCGAAAATATCGGGAATGTGCTTTGATGATGATGATGATGATTGAATGGTATTGCAAGAAAACAAAGAAAACTAATAGAGACTAGAGAAAACTGATTTGAAGGAGAGTTAACTGTCACTGTTCATCCTCCAATGAGACTCGAAAAGGTTCCCTCTTGAGGCTGATCTTGGCACAGCAGGAGAACTTCTTTGAACGTTGTCTGACTCCGAGGATTGGTGGCTCTGCAGAGCAGAGTAAAGCATTTGCTGCCTCTGAAACGATCGAAATCTTGGGTTGATTTTGAGATTAAGAGAGGTTTTGAGAAGATTGTATTTGCCCATCTACTAAAACTTAAAGATTGTATATTTTTTCTCCCTTCTGTTCATTCTTCTTCTCCTTCCACCTCTGATAGCTTAACTCACACATAAGTGATCGATCTCCTTTGTCATGAGCAACTTTAGTATGGCTTCGGCTCGGCGCATGATGTAAGGCGTGCTGACTTTCTTCCTCTTCAAGCACTTTTTTCCAGATCCACGAGTGCTCATTAGCGAAGCCGACGGCAACGAAGACCTAGTGACTCGCATCAGCAGCTGGCTTCGCGCGCCACTCACTGTGCTCCTATCGCTCGAAAGGATTGTGACATTTGAAGAGCCGGAGTAAGCTACTGGGGATCGAATTGAGATGGTTCCATCAATGGGGTTGCGAGTAATGTGGAAGTCACCAAGATTGCCGGTGGCGCAGCCAGTGGTTTGGTAGAGAGGTTACTAGTTTGCTGGAGGCGGGGATTTGGCGGAGGTTGGACCAGGAGAAGTACTGGAGGACATGATACCGGAGGACGTCGGCAATGGAGGCAGGAAAAGAAGGGTGAATGAGATCGGCTACTGAGGAGGAGCGGAGGAAGGTGTTGGGGACGACGAGGAGAGTAAGGGAGGAGCGTTGAGAGAGATCTGAGGCGACGGAGGAGGAGGTGAGAAGGGAGGTGAAGTCGGAAAGGTTAGGGTATGATGAGAGGAGGGTGGTGATGTTAATGGCGTAGGAGGAAATAAGGATGAGGAAATATGAGAGGGTGATAGGGGTAATTTTGGAACAAAAGCAATTTTTAGCTATGGATGTGTTTTGTTTTGGTGTCTGTAAGGTGGTGAGAGTGATGAAAATGTATAGTAGAGAGTAGAGAGAGATGAGAGATGATGATGATGATGATGATGATGATGGAGATAGCTTGCATGATGTGATGATAATGACATGCTAACACATCGGGCGTGATAAGCACGTGAAGGACATTTTCGTCATGCAAAATAGGAAGAATGGTGGCAGATGAGGTGTTTGACAGTCAAGGCACATTAACTAGTAGTCTGAGGGGGAAAGTGCAATATGAATGTTAATTGGGAGCAAAGCTGAATTGGCTATATGTTTTAGGGGGGAAAGTGCAATTAACCCTAATTTTTAAAGAAGTAAATAAAGATTAATGAGGAGGATCGGTGAAAAAATAAAAATAAAAATTTGAGCCATGCCCTAACAAATGACATACAATCCTTGCATTGATGTATAGGTGCATCGTGTGATACATATCTTTGTGGCTTAGATGCACTCTGTATTGCATGTATCACACACTTGTAACTCCATTTTTTTACCCCAATACTATATAACACATAGCATCTAAAGCCTCCATGGAGGTTGCTGACTAAATTTTCCTTTAAGACAAACACAACCTTGTTGTTTTCTTTGTATCTAATTCACAACCTTGCTGTTTTCTTTGTATCTAATTCTCTGATCATAAGGAAATTTTACGCATCAACCAACAACAATTACATAAAGGTTACTATTCCTTTTCTTACAGCAAAACAGGTTAAAAGATTCCTAGCGAAAAGGAAATAACAACATAAAAGAAAGTTGGAAATATCCCTATAGTATACGGTATATATATTATATTAGTAGATACAACAAGAGATCAACTGTCTAGGCTATTCAAAGGTACAGATTTATTAGACCAAGTTCCCGGTATTGGCCTATTCAAATTTTGGAAACGGGTAGGTTCAGACTGTGGTCCATTGATACCAGACAGCATTCTGGACACTCTGAAGCATCTGGATTATCAGACAAAATGTTGCCAGTCGGATATTTCAATGGAACGTGATGCACCAAGGGATTATCCTTACATACAACAAGCAATCCTGATGGGCGGCTTTCTCAAGCTGATGCTGAATTTAGAAAACAAATTTGTTTTGATTTGAAGACAACGCTAAAATTGTCATTTTCAAGATCAAACCACTGAGACCCTTCTATTGTTGGGACATATCCTTATATAAAAGTTGCCAGAAAATTGAGAACTTTGTTAGATTGCAGAGCACGGGATTAGCGGGTAAAAAATCCAGTTTGCAGGCGGTAGAAATTGAAACTAGACCAAAGGATCATCGGCAAATGAACAAACCAAACACATGAGAATTTCAGATCATACAATGAATTTCCAAGCAGATGTATTGAACCAAGCAAAAATCCAATACCAAAGAATGACATACAGCAATAACAGAGAAAGACACGCCCTTTGCCCCTAACAATTGAAGTGAAAACAAGCCAAACCAGTAACATTATAGAGTGAACCGGATCATACAAATTGAGTTTTGAAGCAGATGCAATGTAGTCAACAACTAAAACCCAAAAATCAACACTAAAAATTGCACTGTACAATAAAAGATAAATATAAAAGTTAAAACCCATCCACTGTCGCAAAACATCAGTAATCAAAACAAAACAAAACAAAACAAAACAAAACAAAGCAATAATGGACCCCAGCACATGAAACCCAGATCATGTCAAGAGTTCTACATGCAGATGCAATGAACTAAGCAACCAGTAACCCTTCAATGAAGTGACATTATTACTTCAAAATGGGAAATTTCACCAATACCCATTAACCCAGCTAGGCCTAAAACCCCAAAAAACTGAAGAACAACATAAAGCACTAAAGATCTCAGATACAAACAAATAAATGAGCTCAGAACAGCAAATCCAAAGCTAATTACTTAAACCCATATCCTGAAACTGAAGTAGAGGAAAAAGATACCTGCTTACAACTAGAACACCCAAACAGAAGCTGGAAATACAGAAGAGTGGGAGCCATCTAGTTGAAACACCTCCTCCTACTCCACCATTTGCCCCCTTTGGATGTCTGTTCCCAAAACCCATTAATGGCTTCTTCTTCTTCTTAAAACTCTTTAAATAAATGTCAAAAACTCTTAGTTTCCATATAAGTAGAGAACTGAGCTTCTTCTTCTCCTCCTCCTTCTCTTCTCTGCATTTGGTCTCAAAGGGAAGAAACAGAGGCTTCCATTGAAGATACAGAAGAAAAAGGAGAAAGTTTTTGGACACTCAATTATATTTTTTTGAAGAGAAAAACAGAACAGAACAGACACTGGTTTTGCAAATTGTCCTCTACAAGAAATCAAAATCACTTGGAGAATGGGCAAAGTCGTCATTATATTCATTTTATGATTCCCATCCCTGCACGAGTTATTTTAACAACGGATATGGGAATTTTGTTCCACGTTATTGAGCGCATAGGTGCACTCCGGTTTCAACTCCCTCACATTCCTAATTCATATGAATGATAACACCTTTTGATAATTATAATTTCATGTTATGGGTTCCTAGGTGGGCGGTGACACCTTTGCAATTTTTACTTTCATAAAAGAAAATCAGAAATTCTAAATGTCGAGGAAGTGGGCGAGGAAACAAGCGAGGGGAGGGAGGTGGCGGGGTGGGGACCGTTCACCTCTCTCGGGATGTATGCCGTCCTTTTTGGCGTGCGCATCCCGAGGGAGATGAACGGTCCCCACCCCGCCACCTCCCTCCCCTCGCTCGTTTGCTCGCCATGTAGAATAACTCAAAGAAAATATATGTTAATTCGTTTGAGCATCGAGTCAAATCTTAAATTTAGGAGACAATCTGCATTTTCAAAGTCATTCGTAGAGTGAAGGCTTTGAAACTAGGAAATTGTTGTGGGGTGTGGGTTGTGGAGTAAACTAACTATCTACCCTCCCTCCTACATCCCTTAAAAATTAGTATTGTGATTTCCTAGTGAAACTGCTTTGAAATTCCTATGTTGTTTTTCTATCTCCACAAGGAGGATTACCATATACCTTAATCCCCTCTTCAGATTTGGTACCACTAGGGTTGGACTTGCTTAAACACCACAAGTCTCGTGGTAGTACACAATCAAGATTCGTAGACTATTCAATATATCATTTCATTGGGATATCCAATATGATTACGTCCAATGAAAACTATGTTCTAGCTTTACAAGTTGGCTTGGATTATATACCCCAAGCTAGCTACATAACCTCCACCTCGGTGACTATTGCAGTTATTTTGGGTAAAGACCCCCATAACACAAACCTCTCGACATGCAAATTCCTTGAGTTAAACATTTTCAAGAACATAAGGTTTGACCATAAGATTATGATTTGTCTAAACATGAGAAAACAACATGTTCTGAAACCTTTTTTTTTTTTCTCAATGCAATTATTCAACGATGTTGTGAGTTGTCTGAGATAATGATTTGGGGGAGTCAAATGTGTCTCCCTGAGTTTTCACATGTTTAAAGTGTAAATTGGGGTGGGGGAGAGAGAAAATGAAGGATGGAAATCAAGGAAGATGATGCTTTGAGGTCCTGATGCCTCTCACAAAACAAAAGCGGATGATGCCTTTATTAACATGAAGGTAGTGAGAAGCCACAATCATCTCACTGATTCTTGTCTGCAGATATAATCATGTGTGTGGATTGATTCTTGTTTGCAGATACAATCATGTATGTGGACTAATATTTGGCTACAAACTATCTCCATGATTCTTGACTGCAAATATAATCATGCATGTGGATTGATTCCTGGCTACAAACATTATCTTGTATATGGAAACAATCCTTCTATTTTCGGTAGATTTACCGATATATAAACTTGTACTACTCTGAATAAAAAACATCATCACATTCATTCATACTCTATATTTATGGTATTAGAGCTCGAAGCTTATTCGTTCTTTCATTTTTAATTTTCGACCATGACTAAATCAAACGAAGTCACGGTTATGCCTAATAGTGCAAATCCCTCTTTGACACCTTCTCTCTCTCAAGTTATCTCAATCAACACAGTCACTCTTATTCCCAAAAATTAACCAAAGGCGGAAACTACTCAACGTGGAGCTCGCATATGACAAACCTTCTCCTTGGGTATGATCTCCTGAGATTTGTGGATGGAACTCATGTATGCCCAAAGCTTGGATTCGTCAAGGTCGACAATTGATCATTGCCATTCAAATGGTCGTCACTTAACCAACAGGGTCATTTGTATCTCGGTGCAAAAACGCTGAGGAAGAGGCTTGGAACAAACTCAAAACTACCTACGCCAACAACTCTAATACTCAGATGGTTGGTCTCATCGATTCTCTCACCAAGGTTAGTCAAGAAGGAAAAAGTATTTCTGAGTTTATGCAATCAGTTAAAACTATTATTGATAGCCTTGCTATGATTGGGCATGAATAGAGTGATGGAGAATTATAGTTCATACGTTCAATGGCCTCGCCAATGACTACAAAGAACTCAAAGATGCCTTACGTACAAGAGAGTAACCTATCTCCTTCGAAGAATTAGTTGAAAAACTTCTAAAATATGAATCTAGCCTCAAGCATTCAGATTCTATCAAATAAGACTCCTCCATTACTGCTCAATACTCACAAAAACAACACAACAAGAAATGCAAAATAACAACTCCAGTACGTCTAAAAAACTATCAAATTATTGAGGAAACAACAATGGCTATCATGTGAACAACAGTAATCAATTCCAATAGAATTATTATGAAAACCATTCCAATAGCTCACACACTTGAAGATTCTCGTAAAATTAGAATTGGCGACCTATCTTCAACAGGAATCAACCTCGAGTTGTTTGTCAACTATGCGATAAGCCCGGTCATGTTGCCAAAGTATGTCGCTCACGTCCCTCACCTTCCAACTCATGAAACTCTTGGAAACCAGTCGGTCGGATAGTTGACTTCGGAGCTTCTCACCATATCACTTCGGACCTGCAGAACCTCTTCATTCACTCTGATAATGGTGGTAATGAAGATACCATGGTTGGAAACGGTAATAAACGTCCCTATCACTCATACAGGATCTGTTACACTTAAATCTTGTGATTCCATTTTCAAACTCAATAAAGTTTTGTGTGCACCTAACATTAAGAAAAATCCCTTGTCTGTTTTTCAATTTTGTTCTCACAATAACACCTCTATTGAATTTTTTTCCCTGATTTTTTTTCTTGTGAAAGATCTCATTACAAGAGCATCATTGGTGTGAGGCTGAAGTAGAAGAAATTTCTATGAGTGGCCAACTACAGCCACCAGACCATCTTCCTCACCACGACACTCAACCCTCACAGCAACCACTTCCAACCCTCCCTCTCCAACCGTTAGCTTCTAGCACAGTTGTCTTGGTCACCCATCCTAAAAAATCCTCCATCAAATTATTGTTTCTCATAAATTACTGATGATAAATAAAAACGGTCACACCCCGAAGACGTACACGTGTCATGATGATCTCGAGGAATTACGGCCTCAAGTGTCAGCCCAACACTGATCCGCCCCAAGCAGCTCTAAACATGCTAGACCCACACGTCTCACAGCTATCCTCAATACCCGTAAGCCCTCTTCAGGCAAGTATCTCGAGGATCAGCTTCGGACGGGCAACTACAGCTGCTCTCTGCTTCCAACTAGGAAGCAAACACCAGAGTATCTTCCACACAAGGAAACTTCCTTCTACGGATTGCTCTTAGATTGGGAACTATCTCCCGCATATCTAGTAGCAAGGAACTAACATGGAACTTCCCTCCTAAAGCATGACTCCTAATTAGGGAGGGATCCACGAAGATCTCCTTCCTAAACTACGCTTACGATGGCCTAGTAGAACTAGAACTCCTTGCACCATAAATAAGACATGAGGTTGGTAAGCTAAGGTACGCTACAAATTCTCTGTTACAGCATTACATCTTCCTCAGAGCCCTGTCTGACAGTAGCATCAGAGTGCCATCGGCCACCCCACGGTGGTCTGTGACTCTCGTGCGTTACTCGTGCAGGTCAGCAGGACTAGGTCAAAGCGGGGAGCGAAAAAAGACTGCATCAGTTTGGCGCCATCCGTGGGGACAACATAGTTCATAACTTGTACTAATCATCGTCTCCTATCAAAACCCAGAGAACAATGGAGAATCAGGGGACACGTCCAATGCTTAGGTTGTCCGTATACCGCCTCATTCAGCCGTTATTGTTGTGCACGGGCAACCAACTCACGCTCCCACGCCAACGGTAGTTACAATGGACCCCAGAATCGATGTAATGGCATCTCAGATACAACAAATCGCCAAGGCGGTGGAGACTCTTACGAAGACCAGGAGCAACATGAACCAAACTGTGCTCACAGCCAGGACAGAGAGGCTCGGCCCTGGGAACCCTCTCCGCAGAGGGGCGCATGACCCGGACGTACTATATTGTCTCTCCTTCCCACCATTTGTGGACCAAATAATGAACAAGGCCCTTTCGAGGAAGTTCACTCCCTCGAAGCTCAACTCCTACGACGGGACCACTGATCCTTTCGATCATCTGCGCCATTACCAGCACGTAATGGCCCTCAAAAAAGGATCTGAGTCCATCATGTGCATAACCTTTCCCACCAGTCTAAAAAACTCCGCGCTGACATGGTTCCACAGCCTTCCACCGAAGTCAATCGACTCCTTCAAAACACTGGTGAAGAAATTCCTAACACGTTTCGTAGGAAGCCAGTGTTTCAGAAAAGGCCCGCACTACATACTCTCTCTAAGGCAAAGGTCCAGCGAGATGCTCTGAGAGTATGTCGCGCACTTTAACAACAAGCTGACCCTCATCAAAGGGTGCAACGATGATACAACCATGACGACCTTCACTGCGAGCCTCAGAGAGGGAAAGCTTTTCGAGGACTTCACCTTGGAGTCCCCTCTGGACATGGCGGTGCTCCTCAAGAGCGTCCAAAGACACATCACCCTGGAGGAGTCAAGGACCGCTAAAAGAAAAACCAAAATAGGAAGCCCTCCTTTCTTAGGGACAAAAAAGAAAGAAAGAGACGTGAGGATGAGGAACAGAGCAAAAGGAAGCGCAGCGACATCAAGTCGGACACTGGTCGGCCCATGCCTGAGAAATCATCCAACTACGTTGGATCCAAAGCCGTGACACCCCTAAGCACTAGCCTGTCAGACGTACTTAACTCCATGAAAAGCTGGGAGGAACTGAAGTGGCCCCAAAAGTCACGCATAGACCCCTCCAAGCACGATAACGACAAATACTACGCGTACCACAAAGAGGGCGGCCACAACACCAACGACTGCAAGAGTCTGTGGTATGAAGTTGAGTACTGGATCCACAAAGGCAAACTGAAAGAATTCCTGAAATCTAATAAGCAGTCAGAACATACTAGAGACATGGGGAGTCGGTTAAAGAGATAGAGAAGGAGACTCCAGGGATAATCTATGTCCTTCATGGAGTCTGACCGAATGAAAACCAGTCATACAGGTCCCGCAAGCGGACGCTAGATATGCGAACACAATTCGAGGATGAGGACAAGCACATCTGCCACTCACGGGTTCAGAGCTCCATTCCCACCTTTCAACTTTACAGACAAGGACCTCGAAGGAAATCGAGCGCCACACAACGATGCCTTAGTCATCTTGGTCTCCACACAACGATGACACAGGAAGTTCACTTAACGTTCTGTTCTACAACGCGTTCCGCATCATGGACCTCAAGGAGGAAAATCTGACGTCTTCAAAACACTCGCTGATCGGATTCAGCAGGGATAAGTGTTTCCCCATCAGAAATATAAGGTTGGCTACGATAGTAGGAGAGCGCAACTCAGGAAAGTCCTATTTCTGGACTTCATGGTGGTAGACGCACCGTCATCCTACAATCTCATCCTGAGAAGACCTTGGCTCCACCAGATGGAAGCAGTGGTCTCCACCCTTTACCAGTGTGTTAAGTATACTGCTAACCACTCCGAATAAACAATACGTGGAAACCAACCTATGGCACGAGGTTGCCATTATGCTGCACTGAAATAGATAGACTACTCCTAGATTCAACTACATCATGCATAACAACCTGACCTAGTGCAAGGCCAAAAGACGGTAGAGACATCACTTTCAAGCGGTACAGGAGCAACAAGTTCTTCTGCCCAGCGAGTTGAAAAGGCCATGGCAAGCGAAAATACATTCCCCTGACATTCCATCGGCGCGGAGATCCGCCCCTTTGCAAGGTTTACTCTTCAGTAACTGTGTAACGCCTCGACAATCTGTCGAATGATCCGCGAGAGCAACCCGAATCCACTTAAAGGCTAGGATCAATTTTTCTCTGTCAATAGTTACTTTGCTTTAAGTTGTTTGTTTCTTTTTCCATAGTAAATATTGAGTTTGTAGTTCTTAAAAGACTTATGTGATTTTCAATCATTTAAGAAATAAAGAAAAAATTACGAAAAACAAACTCTATTGATTATCGGAAAGATGTAACAACAAGCACCTTAAGGCAGATACAAAAGGCTACATATTACGAACGCCCTGAGGCGAATACAAAGACTGAGCACTATAAGCGTCTGGATACAGTGTGAACTGAAGTAAAAGACTCGCTTAGACAATTCTGCTACAGACAACGTTCGCCGAAAACTTGTAAACCCTCCGATGTGAGCAATCTGCAAATGGCAGCAAAAGTAAGAGAATGAGATATACTCGATACCTTCCCAAGATAAAGATAGTGTCAGAAGAGATTGAAAATTGAGTAGTCGGATTGCTCCGTCAAATCACCCCGAAAAAGTCTCTTACTACAACATTGTAGACCTCACAACGAGCTGTTGATTTCCTCAAGAGACATCCGACCCCCCTTCTAACTTCCTCAAATAGGTTAGAAGCAGGCAGATGAGGGTGGCCACAAGCAGCGACGCCGCTACAATTTCACAATGCTATCAAGATAGACCACTTTTCCCATATGTGATGGCAGGTGTGACTGAGAACTACCACACCCGGAGACATCGCACGTCGACTAACACTTCGATCAACCATTGGTTAGTAGCGGGATTCGAGCACATGAAGGCAAAAGTGGTACGGTGTAACACTAAGGCATCTCCCTTGGTAGGAAATCCGCATTACTTCTCCGCAATATGAGAATAAATTACGAGACCTTAGCGGATCAACTACATGCTCACCCATAACAGGTGACCAAACATAACATCAACTATCTTTGTGACTGACCAGAACATTCGGAGACTCCAGATACGTAGATTCAACTTCAGTATTTGGAAAACCCAAAGCTTCTTTTTCAAGTCAGGACATTACATAAGATAAGCTCATAGTGCCTACATCAATTGGAAAACACCATTATATAGACATGATGGTTTACCAAGTGGGCACTCAAGCATTAACTGCCAAGCATTGAATACTGTATGGGAAACTGGAAACAATGGTTCCCAAGAAAACTGCACAGACCACGTTAGTCAATTAATAGCGTTGCACGCAACCCCATCAATTGAGGGGGTGTAACCGTCACACGACCTACACCGTACACATGTCACCATGCAATCTACGTCGTACACACAATGCACCATGCAGAAAACCCTAGCCCTTCCTCGCGGGCCCATGGGATCAACCTATTAATCAAAAACACTATGTCACATGCTTGGCACGAGCACTAGAGATCCTAGTCAACCCTGACATACAGATCACCAGCTAATTTAAGGTAATTTTATCCACTCCATGCAACATGCTGATGGATTAAGTTCGCACACCTTTTAGCAGGCGAAACCTCTATTAAAAAAAAACCAGACAAGCTTAGTCAGCCAAGACTGATGACGATGATTTTTGGTTCATCCCAATACCTAGTCCGCTTAGCACGAGCATCGACGGTTTAGGAAGTGGGAGTCTAATCAGCGCTATCATGCTTGGTGACGATGACTCGCCAGGGATCATTGCCCCTTTCGCGATCAATGATCACCGAACCTAATCAGTTAAGCCTAGCTGGTGACGACTAGCAACGAAAGCTTTTGATCAAAACTTAGACTTGTAGTCCCCACTGCGAGGGTGTGGATAGTCTAGAAGGTGGGAGCCTAGTCAATCTTGAACTGATTCCAATGGCTCGCCACGGGACCACTGCTTTTCAACGTGGCCACCAAATCACCAAACCTGGACTTGTAGCCTGCGCTGCGAGGGTGTAGATAGTCTAGAGGTGGGAACCCAGTTAGCCACGACCTAATTCAGACGGTTTGCCATGGGACCACTGCTTTTCAGCGTGGCCGCCGAACCCTCCTAAATTTGTAGCCGGATGCGCACAGGTGTAGATAATTTTGAAGGTGGGAGCCTAGTCAGTCCCAGACTGATTTCGATGGTTTGCCACGGGACCACTGCTGGACCACTGCTTTTCATCCTAGTCGCCAAACTCCTCTAGAATTTGTAGCCCCCACCGCGCGGGGAGGGTGTAGATGGTTCGAAAGGTGGGAGCCTAGTCAGTCCTGAACTGATTTTGACGGTTTGCCACGGGACCATTGCTCTTCAGCCTGGTCGCCAAATATTTATTCCCTGAATCCGTAGCCCACTTGGTCATAAACGATTCGGAAGGTGGGAGCCTAGTCAGTTCTGAACTGATACCGATGGCTTGCCACGAAACTACTGCTTTTCAACCTGGTCGCCAAACGAAAATCTAGCTGAGTCAGCGTCTTCTCGCTCAAACGGACTAACATTCTAATGTTAAGCAAAGGCCATTCACGCTAGTACAAAGATCGTACGGCCAATGCACAGATAAAAGCTACTTATGATGCTAACCCGAGCTTACGACGCTTGACTCAGCATGAACGTTCTGACACGTATGCTCGGCCATCACAACTCGCTTACAGCAGCAGATACAGGCGACTGGTCATACAAGCAAGGAAACAACATACTTACCTTGGGGACAGGGCACAACTCAGATGACTCAATCCCCACCTAAACTGTTCGTAACATGCCTACTATTGGACATGACTACACTACAATGACCCCGAGTCATTCATAACACAAAGCAGTCAAGCTCTCTACCACAGACAGACCAGTCAATGTCCTATTGATTTCACCAGTCTATGCCAAAGCAAGACGACAAGGCGAAATGAAAAACATGCAATAGATACAACAAGTACGAATCGAATAAAATTGAATTCATTAATGGTCAAAGACAAAAAGAGTACAAGCACACAAAGTTCACTCCTTATCAGGAGAGGGTACAAAAATGGAAAAATTAAACCTAGTTGAAAAGGAGCAGGAGTTGTGTCCACACACGCCGCAGCCTGGACATCAGAGTCAAACTGTCTTTCTCGCTCGATGACTTCGAGGTAACAGACAAATCCACATACGACATCTTCTTATAACAACTGAGATCCCACTCCGGATGCTCCTCCTTCATCAGCGCCAGCAGCTCCAGCCGTCCATGTACAACCCATCATAACTCACATTTGCCTTGTTATTGGAAAATCTCTTCCTCCCACACCTTTGCATCAACAAGTTCACGCTCTAGTAGCTCCAACTTGCCAGTCAGCGCATCGACCTGAGACTGCTGTGTGGCCAGACTGCTCTTCACGACACTAAGTTCATGCCACCCAATTCGAGCTGGTCTTCAGCCTTCCTCGCTTCTCGAGCATCTACATCGGATTCCAACTGTTGCTTCTCAGCAGCCCAATCGGCTTCCTTCAAAGCACTCTCTTCAATGAAAGACAATCCTTTAGAACTCGCCTTGGCCGCAACTTCCTGCGCAACCTCGATTTCTCGGTGGATACGACTCAATTCCTGCCTAAGAGGGTCAAACCGAAGACGACCTAGTTTTAACGCGAGACATCTTCCTCACAAAGGAGGCAAGAGTCTCAGACGGCTCCTTCGCATTAGACAGAATGGGAGCTTTGGCCCCAGTAGCCTTTCTCTTCCTAGAAGGGGCCCCATCTTCCAACTTAATGTGTGACTCTCGATACAGAGTGGGGAGGACGTGCCAGTTGTCCCACAGCACACTTCGGATGAAGTTGGAAACCCCTTTATGACATCAGCCGCCCTTCTTTTCGATAGGACGCAAAACTTCTCCAAAGTCACAAGAAAAATGCTCCTGTAGAAAAATGCAAGTTAAGAGAAGTAGTGGGAAACCTTCCTGTAGAAAAATGAAAGCGTTGGTTAGTCAAGCATATCAAAGTCACAAGAAAAGATATGAACTTACGAAGCGACCTGAACTGTTGCTCGAGCGGACGACCCTTGCATTGAAAATACTTTGAATCTGCAGGGGCCAGGAAGCAGTACTTCTGCCAGAACTTGAAGTCATCAGACAGCTTAACGAAGTAATTCGGCGACTTCATCTTACAAACAACATTACTTTTTAGCCGATGAGATGTCAGCAACTGAATCACTCACGGAGTCATGCTAACGCCGGCCTCCTTAGCACTGAGTAGAATCATGAGGATGATCCTATATCCGTTGGGCCCCAATTGAGCCGGAGGAATCTTTAAGAAGTCCAAGAACTCCCAGATCACATCCAAAACTGGAAAATGCACTCCAGTTTGAAGCATCGCATGGTGCAAATAGATAAAACCAGCAGGAGGTGACATTGGCGTCTGGTCACCCGTCAGGAAATACAACAGTAGGTCCTCAGGGACCCCAAACTTTGTACGAATTTTGACGAGACAAGGTTCGGACAACAACCTGTCTTTGAAAAACTCCAGGCCCTCGGCCAACACAGCGCCATCAAGATGGTTTTCTTGAGCCATGAGGAAGATGAACAATCTTTTCTAATCAGAGTGGTAGCTTCGAAAGCAAGGAAAGTAGAAGAATCAGACTCTACACAGCGGGTGACCTAAATAGAGGCTGGCTTCCCGCCTATTTTTCGCTGAACCAATGCACGTTAAATTAATGCAGCGCATGGCTCAAGCAACGATTCATACACAATCATCAAGATATGACTTAGCGAACCGATGTGATGGCCCACTAACTCGGGGGGAGTAGCTGATGATACATAAAAATGGTCACACCCCGGAGCTGTACATGTGTCATGATGATCTCGAGGAATTATGGCCTCAAGCGTCAGCCCAACAGTGATCCGGGCCAAGCTCGCCCAACTACAATCCGCCAGGTGGACTCGAACTCTCACAACATGTTAGGCCCACACGTTTCATAGCTATCCTCAATACCCGTACGCCATCTTCAGGCAAGTGTCTCGAGGATTAGCTTCGAACGGGCAACTACAGCTGCTACCTGCTTCCAACTAGGAAGCAAACACCAGAGTATCTTCCTCACATGGAAACTTATTTTTATGGATTGTTATTGGATTGGGAACTATATCTCGCGGATCTAGGAGCATGGAGCTAACAGAGAACTTCCCTTCTACAGCACGACTCCTAATTAGGGAGGGATCTCTACGAATATCTCCTTCTAAACTACGCCTACGATGGCCTGATAGAACCAGAACTCCTTGCACTATAAATAAGACATGAGGTTGGTAAGCTAAGGTACGCTACAAATTCTCTGTTACAACATTACACCTTCTTCAGAGTAATGTTTGACTTTAGCATCGGAGTGACATCGGCCACCCCATGGTGGTTTGTGGCTCACATGTGTTACTTGTGCAAGTTAGCAGGACTAGGTCAAAGCAGGGAGCGGAAAAAGACTACATCAATTACCATTATTTAAATCTAAGTCTTTCTCTTATCCTTGCAATGCATGTTTATGTAGTAAAAACCACAAACTTTTGTTTGGTGTTTCTTTATTAAATGACTCTAGACCTCTAGAACTTCTCTTTATGGATGTTTGGGGCCTATTCCTCTCGTCTCCTTTGATAATTTTTGTTATTACATTATCTTTGTGGATTATTTTACAAAATACACATGGTTTTATCCGATCAAAAATAAATCTTTGAACTATTTAAATCTCTTGTTGAAAATTATTTTTCTATAACGATTCAAACTGTTTATACAAATGAAAGTGGCAAAGCTACGAGTCTTGGGCATTTTCTTTCTTGAGTTGGAATTCAACGTCTCAAATCCCTGCCTCACACGCCTGAACATGTTGGCACTGCTAACCATAAACATTGTCATGTTGTTGAAACTACACTCACTTTTGCTTCATCATGCATCCATTCCGTTCAAATATTGATCCTTAGCATTTCAAGCTGCAGTTTATCTCATCAACCGGGTGCCTTCCTTGGTCATCGGTGACAAATCCTCTTTTTTCAGCTATTTAAGCAGTCACCAAATTGTTTATCCTAAAAATATTTGGTTGTCTCTGTTACCCATAGTTACGACCTTACACCTCTCACAAACTCGAACAACAATCTCGTCCCTGTGTGTTTATTGGCTATTCAATTCCTCATTATGCATATCTTTGTCTTAATTTTTTCACACACAAACTCTTCATCTCTTGACGTGTGATTTTTGTGGAAAATACATTTCCCTTCCGTAATACAACTTCCAAATCCGAGTCTCTCCCCAACTTGTCTCCCTTAGACACTTGCTTATCCCAACCAACTAATGATCATGCTCAACCTTCCCATTCCCATTTCTTCTTAGATGTCACTTCGGTTCCTTCGTCATTAATTTCATATCTTCACCATATATCCATGCTACCCATTTCCTCTCTTCTCCCAACAGAGCACATGTCTTCTTTATCTCCTAGCCATCATTCTAATTTGTGTGGCGAGTCTTCTTCTCGCAGGTCTGATTCTCTGAACCAAGATACTTTATCCTCGGGCTCCTTCAAGCCTTAATCTTGGGATGCTTCCAACTCTTCACATATAAACTCCTATGTCCTCTCATTCAGCTCTCATCATCGCCGACCTTATAATACTAGGCTCAGTAAAATATTACCAAGCCAAAACACATATTTGACCTTCACACCACTACCACTGCTCGTACCATCGAACCTTCAACCTTCAAACAGGCCAAACAATATCAGCATGGTGACAAGCCATGAGTGATGAATACAACGCCTTACTTTCCAACCACACTTGGTATCTTGTTCCCTGAACCCCCACACAAAATGTTGGGTCTATAGGATTAAGAGGCATCCTGATGGGTCAATAGCTCGTTATAAAGTACGCTTAGTGGCTAAAGGTTTGCATCAACGACCCAATATTGATTTATCTGAAACCTACAGTCATGTTGTCAAGCCTACCATTGTTCGATTATTACTTGCTATTGTTGTGACTAAAGGTTGGCCTTTTCGCGGACTAAATGTGAATAATGTGTTCTTGCATGGCTCATTATCTGATGAGGTGTTCATGGACCAACCTCCTGGCTTCAACAACACCCGCCCTTCTCAATCATGTATGCAGGTTGCGAAAGGCTATCTATGGGCTTCGACAAGCTCCTCGTGCTTGGTACCATGAACTTTGCAACTATCTTCTCTCTGAAAGCTTCATCAACTCTCATTTGGATACCTTCTTATTCATGATGCACTCCTCTACTTCAGCTCTTTATCTATTGGTTTATGTTGATGATATCATCATCACTGGCTCCTCCATTGCTCATGTGAATGCCTTTATTTTCACTCTTGTTTGGTGATTCTCTCTCAAGGATCTTGGTACTCATTCGTATTTTCTTGGGGTTGAATCCCATTTTACCTCTAATGGTTTGTTTATGTCTCAGAGGAAATATATCAAAGATTTACTCCATTGGGTTAACATGGTTGATGCTAAGCATGTTTCTACACCTCTTGCTACTATTGAAGTTCTCAAACTATCTGATGGTTCCCCTCACCTGCCGATGCCACCTTGTATCGCCCAGCTCTTGGGTCCTTACAATATCTTTCCCTAACACGTCTGGATGTTTCCTTTGCCATCAATAAGTTATTTTAGTTCATGCACTGTCATTCAACACTTCATCGGTTCGCGGTTAAGCGTCTGTACCGCTATATCGTTGGGACTCTTGATTATGGGTTAATGCTTCGCAAGAAATCTACTTGGACCTTTCATGGCTTTGCAGATGCCGAGTGGGCAGGTCATCCTAACGATTGAACTTCAACTTCTGCTTATGTCATTTTCCTTGTGCTAATCTCATCTCTTGGATCTCTAAAAAGCAAAAGATTGACGCTCGTTCTTCCCTTGAGGCTAAGTACCTAGTAATTGCCTCCACGGCAGTTGGAGTCAATTGGATAGTTAATCTCTTTCAGGAGCTCCGAGTGCCTATCTCCCCTATTCCAGTCATATATTGTGACAATGTGAGTGCTACATATGTTTGTGTCAACCCAATGTTTCATTCTCGTATGAAGCACATCGCCATCGACTTCCACTTTGTTCGGGATTAAGTTGTTGAAGCTCGCCTACGTGTTTCTCATGTTCACACTTCCAACCAACTTGTGGATTTCCCTACCAAGTCGTTGTCTTGTCTTCATTTTCTCACTCATCAATCTAAATTGATGTCCTTAATGGTCTGTCAATCTTGCGGGGGCATGATAAGCCACAATTATCTCACTGATTCTTGGTTGCAAATATAATCATGTATGTGGACCGATTCTTGGCTGCAGATACAATCATGTATGTAGACTGATTCTTGGCTGCAAATATAATCATGTATGTGGATTGATTCCTGGCTACAAACATAATCTTGTATATGAAAATAATCATTCTATTTTCGGTAGATTTACCTGTATATAAACTTGTACTACTCTGAATAAAAAACATCATCACATTTATTCATACTCTATCTTTAGGTAGCTCTGAAAACACCATTTTTGTTGTGGTTTCTCTTATCCACATGTGTGGATGCCCTCATACCTCATTAGACACCTAAAAAACCATGCTTTAGAACCCTAGTGGGGTCAGAGAATTTACAAGCTCATATTTCGCATCATATCCTTGGAAAATAAAAATCAAACAAAATTGCGCCTCATTTTCTTGGTTTCTCGATTGTTTAGCATTAGAGTGTTTATGGACATAACCAATGTTGCCACCTTCATTGGCAACACGCTACAATGCAAATGGACAAAATTAATAAACTTTAGCTAACCTTCCCATGAGGCCTGCATGGACAAAATTAATAAACTTAATGCAACGCCTACCTCGCACCACCAATTATTCTATCTTATTATATATATATATATATATATATATATATATATTTTTTTTTTTTTACATCACCTATATAAACTAAAACCTCCATTTTTTTTCCTCACCATTCAAATCTACAATGGTTCATCCCTCCCTCCCCCATTTGAAATCTCTTCAAAATTTCTCCCCATACTCAAATCTGTTGCAAATCTCCTCCTATCCCTAAAAAACTCCCAAAATTTCGTCAAAATCGAAACCCTTAAACCCAAACTCGATAAATATACATAACAGACGAACCCAAACTCAAAACTCAAAACGAAAACAGGGTAACTTTCGACTAATTTAAATCCTCAATTGAGACCGATTCTTAAGCTCATCAAAACATAAAAATTGTAGTACTATGAGTTATCTAATAAACACAACTTGAATCACTTGAAAATATTTTGAAATGAGCAAGTTATGGTCATTTTATTAAAGTCGTACAGAATAGAAAAAAAAAAAAAAAGAGTTTTTGTTCACAGTGTGCAATGCGAAGTATCTAGAAAATGATAGTGCGAGGTAGGCGTTGCCTAAACTTAAGTACACTAAAAACTTAAGTGGTACTTAGCTTAGCTTAAATTATAATGTTCCATTTTCTTCCCTGTCATAAATAAGTATGGCACTCTAATATAAGTCCAATTCTAAAATTTATTGTACAAGGTGAGAGAAACAAAAGTTATTTTAATCATTTGTTAAACTAAGTTCTCTCTTCAAAATTTTAGGCTTGGATTTACATATGAAATTAGATTCTTGATTTATCCGCCAGGTGACACTTTCCCAACCCAAAAATGAACTATCTCAAATAACATGTTGACACTTTGAAGAATATTTGTAGTTTATAAGTTTTAGACCATGATCCAGTGAAACATGTCAGCAACTATAACAAGTAATATAGACTAAGCCTACAATGTTTACATCAGATTAACCATTTGTACAGAATGTGATATGTGATATGATGGTTTATACATTGAACAATTAAAAAAAAATGAATTGCATCATTACTATGGGAATTGTCTGAGAAAACCCACTACTATTCAAAGTTAGGAGGAAATATTGGCAAGGACCAAATTATTCAAAGTTGGTTTGAATCTAATGAGAAATTTTAGATGGCCCGTGGTCATAGCCCGTCCCATGGGACGGACCCTCCCAGGCACGTGCCTTTGGGAGGGCGTCTCGCACGTGGAGGAGGAGAAAGCCATTCTTGCCAAAAAAATTTCTTCTTCAGTTATTCACTTCAGCGCAAAGCAAAAATTTCTTCTTCAGTTCTTCACTTCAGCGCAAAGCAAAAATTTCTCTTCTTCATCGACTCCTCCTCGCCTCCTCCTCGCCTCCTCGACGAGTCATCGACTCTCCTCATCGACTCCTCCACTCCTCCTCCTCGACCGCTCGACTCCTCCTCCTCGACCGCACGACTCCTCGACTGCTCCTCCTCCTCGTGGCTGCTCCTGCTCCTCCTCCTCCTCGTGCCTGCTCGTGCTCCTCCTCCTCCTCCTCCTTCTTCTGGTATGTAATTTCACATCATATTTTTGTTTAACTTGAAAATTAGGGCTAATCCTGCATATTTATCAGTTTTTATTTAACTTGAAAATTAGGGCTAATCCTGCATATGTTTAACTTGAAAATTAGGGCTAATCCTGCATATTTTTGTTTAACTTGAAAATTATGGCTAATCTGCATATGTTGAAATTTCTGTATGTTGAAATTATGCTACTGAAATTTTTGTTCAAATTTTTGTATGTTGAAATTTTTGTATGTTCATATTTTGTTAAATTATGCTACTGAAATTCATGATAATCCTGCATAATTTTTGTTAAAAAAATAGATTTGTTTAGATTTTGTTAAATTTATTTTTTGTATAAATCAATCATAATTTTAGCGTAGTTGTAAAACATTTCAAAGATTACATATCTGATGATAACTACGCCTTTAATAGGTATATAAGGGATGGATAGTGTAGAAGATATTGAATTGATGGAGAATGAAAAAAATTTAGAAGAGATAAGGGATCCTACAGAAGGGATGAAATTCAGCGACATTGATGAGTACAAACGTTATTATTATGATTATGCCTATAAAAAAGGATTTCCAGTGAAAGTAAAAAATACAGAAAAAGATGAAAATGGAAAAACTATATTCTTAACGCTTGCATGTGGTCGGTTTGGGCAGCATAGAAGTCAATCACAAAGTGTTATAAACATGCGGGGTACAGCTAAATGTGGATGTATGGCTAAAATTAGAGGTAAAATACTCTCTGATGGTGATGTGTTAGTGACAAAAGTAACAGTAGCTCACAATCATGAATTGAGCCCCGACAAATCAAAATTTTATCCGAAGAATAGAGTTATGAGCTCATATGCGAAGAAGAAGCTAGATTATAATGATAGGGCAGGTATTAGGCCAAATAAAAATTTTACTTCATGTGTGGTTGAAGCTGGTGGTCATGATAATCTGCAATTTTCTCAGAAAGATTGTTACAATTATCTGGATAAAATGAGGAAGTTGAGACTTGGGGAGGGGGATGCGGAGGCCATTCATAACTACTTCCAAAAAATGCAAGCTAACAATGCTAATTTCTTTTATATGATGGATTTGGATAATAAAGGGAGATTGAGAAATGTCTTTTGGGCTGATGCATGGAGCAGAGCAGCTTACAAGGAGTTTGGAGATGCTGTTACCTTTGACACTACATACTTAACGAATAAGTATGACATGCCATTCGCTCCTCTCACAGGACTTATGATTTCCTAATATTGCAGTTATTTTGCAGTGCAATTCTTTATTATTTATTTAGTTATTTATTTTGGCAGACACCAACTTCAAACAACGACATGGAGTTGCCAGACTATAGCTGGTTGTGAATTCAAAATGTTTTCAAGTAAGGTTAGTTTCTTGTTCTTCCAAGTTATTTAGTGGCTACCTTCATTTTTATGGAAATTTTCAGATACTCTGTTATTTCTCTCCCTCCAAACTACCCAAACTATGTCATTTAATATAGCAGAAATTCTAAGTGTCGAGGAAATGAGCGAGGAAACGAGCGAGGGAAGTGAGGTGGCGGGTGTGGGAGCCGTTCACCCCACTCGAGATTAGAGTGTAACCTTGGAAGAACAATGGTGGTGTTAGCACCATCATTTGAACCAAAAACCATTTGCTCCATCGAGTATGCACTGCAGACACTAATTAGCTCAATGTTCATTGAGTTGCTGCAGAAGATTAGTGACAAACAGATTCTTCAATTTCTGACAACTTGCAACTTCTAACGCTCGAAGATTGGCAAGACAGTCACGAGGAACCACACCCTTCCAAAAACTATGATTTCATCCCAAAAAGAAGGTTTCCTCTTCTTTTCTTTCTTCAGTCTCTTCTTTTAATATTAAACCATCCCCTTATGCCATTTTTGTATATAGCACTTACTTGGGAATCTCAGATTGCCTTAAGAATTTAGACAACCTTGGTTTTACAGATCCTGACATATGCAACTCTTTAATGTTGGGAGAGAGATGTTAGTCCTGTCTGTTACCTAATAGCCTATGAATATGCTTTGTGGTAAAATATTAACATCCTCACATATCCAACCTCCAGTGTAAGAACCTAATATGATGCAAAAGCTTTTGAACGTTTTCCACTTTATGTGCAGAGTTATGTATGATGTTCATGTCTGATTTTTTTTTTTTTTTGGCAATGCAAGGATACAGGATTAGAAGAAAAGGAAGAGGAAGAGTCCTGCTAGACATCAAGAAAGATCAAGAGCATCTCTTGTTTGGCATTGGGGATCAGTGAAATTGATTTCCATGCAGTACTAGACTGTTTTAGTCAATCTGTAATAGGCTTTAGGTTCTTTTGTTGCTTCTTATGACCTCCTCAGTCACTTCCTGTTTGTACTCCTTGTTTTTTCTTCTCAATATATTGCCTGCTTTTGAATGATAAATGAATCTTTAAACATTAGTTCAGGAAGGGATGTATGAAGAGAATGAGGTTTTATAGTTTTCAACAGTTTTGATAGGACAATTGTGTATGTTAAGGAAGGGATGTATGAAGAGAATGTGGAGATCCCAAGCTATAAGACCAACAGTTTTTATAGTTCTTTTGTTGCTTCTTATGACCACCATGTAAGTCTCATTTTGTGTTCTCATCCTCCACCTCAGTAAGGGTCATTGATCATGGCGTGGAAATTTTAGCATCCTGCCCATAGGCACAACCACTTGATTCTAACCATGCAACTCCACTTTGATTCCTCCAACCATAGGATCCTTTCAATTTCACACTTCTAAGTCGTTTTTATCTATAACCTGATTTGATATTCCCCCATAAGGAAAAAGTCCCACAGTTATATTTCCCCATAAATGTATTCATCAAACAACAGCATCTCAGCAATGCAAACACCTCAAACTAGTGTTTCATCAACACCAAGTGTCTATCAAACCAAAACAAGTTTCTATGAGCACCAATTTGCTATAGTTGACGAACTTCATCATCCAAAAGGCAAATCACCAAAAGATCATGATAACTTAAAATTATATATTCTCAATCCACAAGCATAATCTCAACCTCACCAACCAACAGTTCAAACCATAGGAAATTCACATGGCAGTACATAATAATTTTATCTTCAATATTTTGTAAATGAGATCTTTCAAAAATCAAGCAGTCAGCTCACACATATTCCAAAAATCCAAATGCAACAAGAACTTGGACATAAATATTAAAGAAAATAACCACCTGATTGAAAAATAAACTTCTGTATAAAATAATTCATAGTTTATGTATCACCACACTAAATGAAGATAATCTTTAGTAAACACCATCAACTAGTATAGCATGTAATTTTTTTGATTTCTCACAAGTGAATCACAGTTTCTATTGATTCACTGAGGAAAAAATATCAAAACAGTAGCAAATAGCAAAACAGTAGCAACTCTGACATGTTATATTTTGCACAGTGAGCGTTTCATCAACTCTGACATGTTATATTTTGCTCCTTCGCCTACTGACTGCTAATAGCAAAACAGTAGCAACTCTAACATTTTGTTGCTCCTTCGCCTATCATGGTCTTTGTTCTAAGGTTCCTGGCCTTCACTGCTTCACTAGTACAATATGAAACACTAGTAATAAGGCAAAGCTTTACAAAAACTCTATACACATATACACACTAAAGAACAATATGAAACACTTGGATTGGATTACGAAATAAATTCACATAAAACATATTTATGTACATATTACATTACACATCATTATGTGCCAAAACAGTGTTAGAATAGGATAAACAGTGTACTTCAGTTTCAAATACCATCCAAAAGCTTAAAAAGGATAATTACAAGAATAAAAAAAAACTACCACTAATACACTGTTGATTAAGTCCCTTGTAAAAGCCCAAGGACCCTCAAGAGCATTATTTGATTGGTCGACTACGTCTTCAGTGTCGTTTGTTCTTGCCGGGTGCTCTCTTCTCGCCTCTTGCTCTCTTCTCGCCTCTTGTTCTCTTCTCGCTTCGTGTTCTAATCTGTTCTCTTCTGATAGCTTCCACATTTCGTAATCTTCATAAGCTTCTTCAACTGATTTGAAGCCCTTGTACGTACAACCCTTGTATCCGTTAACTTGTAATGCGCAACCTGGCCAAGTCACATATACTCCAGGAACACGCCCACGATAAACAACATAAGCTTTATATGCCATTCCTACGTTGACAATGAGAGAATGTTCTTGGTTTCAACTTTCAAAAGGGCTTTGTACAAAGTGAAACAAAGACCTCTTCCTAAAGTATTCTATAAGGCACTTGGTACAACTAATATATGAAAATGGTACCCAAACCATTGATTGAACTATAAATCCAACAAACCTTAGTACGAATTCATTATCCTTAGGAGAGAAATTAATTAAATCAAATCATTGACACAACATTTGCTTAAAAACAAAACAACTTAAAATGCTAGGAAAAAGAAGCCCAAATTATGTAGTCATTCTTGAAAGACAACAACAATGTACAATTCACATCATCAAAACAATATCCATTCCTCTAATTGCACTACCAATCATCAAAACATAGAAAAACAAAACAAAAAACATAAAAATCAGGCTGTTCTGACTTTCTTTCAAGGGAGCAAAACAACTGAACGGCATCAGAACTTGCAGAAATCAAACTAAGGGGTGATGAAATCAGAGAAAACTAAAACACCCCAAAACTAAAATACCCCAAAGCATTATTGAATCCATACATACAAAGGGTTAATAGCAAATGGATTTATACAAAAAATAAATTTAACAAAATCTAAACAAATCTATTTTTTTAACAAAAATTATGCAGGATTATCATGAATTTCAGTAGCATAATTTAACAAAATATGAACATACAAAAATTTCAACATACAAAAATTTGAACAAAAATTTCAGTAGCATAATTTCAACATACAGAAATTTCAACATATGCAGATTAGCCCTAATTTTCAAGTTAAACAAAAATATGCAGGATTAGCCCTAATTTTCAAGTTAAACATATGCAGGATTAGCCATAATTTTCAAGTTCAACATATGCAGATTAGCCCTAATTTTCAAGTTAAATAAAAACTGATAAATATGCAGGATTAGCCCTAATTTTCAAGTTAAACAAAAATATGATGCGAAATTACATACCAGAAGAAGGAGGAGGAGGAGCAGTGCGAGGAGGAGGAGGAGCACGAGCAGGCACGAGGAGGAGGAGGAGGAGCAGGAGCAGCCGCGAGGAGGAGGAGCAGTCCAGGAGTCGTGCGGTCGAGGAGGAGGAGTCGAGGAGGAGGAGTGGAGGAGTCGATGAGGAGAGTCGATGACTCGTCGAGGAGGCGAGGAGGAGTCGATGAAGGAGAGAAATTTTTGCTTTGCGCTGAAGTGAAGAACTGAAGAAGAAATTTTTTTTGGCAAGAATGGCTTTCTCCTCCTCCACGTGCGAGACGCCCTCCCAAAGGCACGTGCCTGGGAGGGTGGCTATGACCACGGGCCAGCTAGATTTTTTGCTAGTGACAGTAAAGGTTTTCAAATGATAAAGGACATGGAAGAAAGAGTGAAAGGGTAATGTCGTCATTTGGGAACATTTTTATATACATCCAAAAGCCCTCTACGCAATGCAGTAGGTGGTCTGCGTTGTCCTCCTTTTGCAAATTCAAATTCAAAGTTTTGGATTGACTTGCTTGTTATTAAAAGTGGAATCAAGGCTAATATTGTAAGTTTAAACAAGATATATCCTGGCAATCTCTTTGTCAGCCTCTCTGTCTCCGCACCAATTTTGGGTGGTGGGAGAATTGTCTTTAATAAGTGTAGAAAGGATCCTGTATCTATGGGAGTTAAATTGTAAGGTGACTCCTTCATCTTCTTCTTCCCTAAATCGAAACTAAAAGTTAAAACATTTTCTTTTTTTACCATTAGCTCATTGAAGCACACAATGTATTTATCAAATTAAGAGACTAAAACTAGTTTTCATGATATAGGCTACAGTTTGGTTTTGTGGACTTACACCTGACTTAGGGATTTAATTAGTTTAAGTTTATGCTTGTAATTATTTATGTTTTTGATATAAAAGATTTAGGATAATTGTTTTCTGTATTCTCATAAATTCAATGAAAGATATTTATACAAGTAGCTTCTCTAATTTTCCATAATACCTAGCAATAGTTTAGAAAATAGTAAACTTCTTGAGGAAGTAATTTTCTATAACAAAGCAAGTACCCATATATAGCTATCCTAAAATAAAGGAAAGAATAGAAGAATAAACCACCTAAATAATCTCCTAACACCCCCTGAAGCATGCAAGTCTAAAATGCCCAACTTGTCAAGGAGAAAATCGAATTGCTTCTTCCCCAAAGCTTTAGTAAAAATATCCGCCAATTGATCCGTCGTCGGCACATAAGACGGGGCAATAAGACCTTCCTGGATAGCATCTCGCACGAAATGACAATCAACCTCAATGTGCTTCGTGCATTCATGAAATACCGGATTATGCGCTATATGCAACGCAGACTGACTATCACAAAAAAGAGGAATCACCTTTGGATGATGGATTCCCAAACTCAAAAGTAGACCCTTCAACCATTTTAATTCACAAGTAACAGAAGCCATAGAGCGATATTCGGCCTCTGTCGAAGAACGAGCTACAGTATCATGCTTCTTAGTTTTCCATGAAATTGGCGAATGCCCCAAAAACACAAACCACCCAGTGAGAGACCGCCGAGTAAGGGGACAGGCTGCCCAATCCGAGTCACACCAACCTGTCAAAGATAACTCACTGTCTGAACGTAATATAATGCCTTGACCCGGGGATTTCTTTAAATAGCGAACAACCCGTAATGCAGCATCCCAATGTTCTTGTCTTGGTTCCTGCATGAATTGTGACAAGACATGAACCAAGTATGCCAAGTCAGGATGAGTAACCGCCAAATAGATAAGACGCCCAAGCAAACACCTATAGGGCCCAGGATCCGTAAGAAAAGGCCCCTTGGCACGCGCCAGCTGATGATTCTGTTCAATCAGGAATGAAGCCGGCTTCGAGCCCAATAGTCCTGCCTCTGAAATAATATCAAGAGCATATTTTCTTTGACATAAAAACAACCCTGAAGAGCTTCTAGCCACCTCAATGCCAAGAAAATATTTAAGCACTCCAAGATCCTTCGTATAAAAACATTGACTCAAATATGCTTTGAAAGTCGTCACCGCAGCGGAATCATTACCAAAGATTATCAAATCATCAACATATACTAGGACGTTGATCTGTACAGACCCTTTAGAGTAAGTAAAGAGGGAATAATCGGAGTAGGATTGAAGAAAACCGTACCCCTTTAAAGCTGTCACAAGCTTTGCAAACCAACATCGAGGTGCATGTTTCAAACCATACAACGATTTACGCAAACGACAAACCAAATTAGAAGCAGTAGAGCTAAAACCTGGCGGAAGTTTCATGTACACCTCCTCATCTAAATCGTCGTGAAGGAAGACATTATGAACATCCATCTAATGCAACTCCCAATGCTTGGATGCTGCAATGGCCAGAAAAGCTCTAACTGTCACCATTTTCGCGACTAGGGCAAATGTCTCATTATAATCAATTCCTTCAACCTGATGATTACCGAAAACAACTAATCTGGCTTTTAACCTCTCAATGCTACCATCTGAGTTGTACTTAATTTTGTACACCCATTTACTTTCGAGAGCTTTCTTTCCAGGAGGTAATTTTTCCATAGTCCAAGTGCCATTATCTTCCAAAGCACGAATCTCCTTTTGCATAGCAGTACACCATCGTATATCTTTTGCAGCCTCCATAAAAGACTGTGGCTCAACATCTGCAGTTACAGCTGCAAGAAAATTTTGGTGTTTCACAGTAAATTGATCACAACTAACATAATGTGCTATAGGAAAAGGCGTACCTGAGGGAGTGTGATATGGCGGAGCAGATGGAGCGAGAGATGGACTGTTCTTGATAACCGTATGTGTCACGAAGTCTCTCAACTTTACTGATGGGAACTTTTTCCGAAACCCGCGGCCCAAATTGTCCCTCCCCGTTCCGTCGGGAGCACCATCTACCCCCCTCCCGACAACCGATGATGAAGCGTCCACTGGTGGCACATCCCGAGCATTTTGACTCGGCACGGATGCGGAAGACTGAGGCGCAACATTACTAGGCGTGACGCTAGTCGTGGGAGAGGCCGTGGGAGGACCGACAATGGCATCCTCGTGCAACACCTGATGATTCCCCATACTTTCAATAAGCTCTTCCTGGACTCCCTCATTATAAGTCACATCACTGTCAAGGGGAGGAATATGATTGGTGACTTCAACATTCAAATAAGGAAAGACATTTTCATAGAACTTCAGATCCCTCGACACAAAGAACTCATTTTTCTCAAGATCAAATAAACTCCATCCCTTCTTACCAAACGGATAACCCACAAAAACACATTTACGGCTTCGACTGGCAAACTTGTCACCTTTAGCTCGTTGATTATGGGCATAAGCTAAGCAACCAACAACTCGCAAGTCACTAAAAGAAGGTGTACAACCAAATAACATTTCATATGGAGTTTTGTTTAGGAGAACACTAGAGGGAGTCCGATTTATTAGGTGAGCAGCGGCCAAAACGCATTCTCCCCAAAAATAGATTGGCAACCCCCCTTGAAACCTCAATGCACGAGCGCCATTGAGAATATGTTTATGTTTCCTTTCCACTTTTCCATTTTGTTGAGGGGTACCCACACAAGAGGTTTGAAATAAAATTCCATTAGCCACAAAGAAATCTTTCATGCAGTTAAACTCTGTTCCATTGTCACTACGTACAATTTTCAACTTTTGAGAGAATTGACGGTCAATCATGGCAATAAAGGACATAAACATCTTAAAAACTTCTCTTTTACCAATTAATAAATAAACCCACACAACACGTGAATAATCGTCCACCAAAGTTAAAAAATAACGAGCACCACACGAAGAAACTTCATCATACGGACCCCATAAATCACA
This sequence comes from Berberis vulgaris, assembly GCA_963556465.1. NCBI lineage: Eukaryota > Viridiplantae > Streptophyta > Magnoliopsida > Ranunculales > Berberidaceae > Berberis > Berberis vulgaris. The sequence continues at coordinate 61,941,920 of OY747126.1, forward strand.
ATGTAGTAACTCAAAAATCCGAGTTGATTTATTGGCACTTAAAGGAAAACGATCTCTAGAATGTTTAGCACGATGACAAACTTCACAATCTTTATTCAGATGACCCCTAGAATTATTAAAAAGAGGAAGCAACTTCACTACTGTCTCGGAAGGATGACCTAATCGACTATGCCATAGCTCCAAGGACTTCAAACTATCAACCGAAAACTGCTTGCACCTGTAATCCATGCCGTAGGTAGTAAAGTCCATTCTGTCTCTCACGCGTGCCAATCACCTCCCTCGAATGCAGGTCCTGTATAGCACACAAGTTAGAATTAAATTGGACAAAGCAATTTAGATCATCATTTAGTTGTGAAACCGAAATTAAATTGCAGTTTAACTTAGGAACAAAAAGAACATGTTGGAGTATTATTTTGTCCATGAGTTTCACGACACCCTCCTTAGTAGCAACCACCGTTTGACCATCCGGAAGGCCCACGGGACATGGCGAAACTACCTTAGTATCCACTAAACAAGATTCATTACCAGTAACATGATGAGAACATCCAGTATCAATTATCCAAGAATCCATTTTCAACTTACCATGCAACCTGTTAGAAGGAGTGTGAGGAGTACCAAATGCGGCTGTTAACGCCGCCCACTGTTCGGCAGTAAAACCTGGAAGAGGTTGCGTACCAGCTGGAGCTTCCCCCTGACTGATTGCTCGAATTCCAGAAGCAATACCTGCCCCCTGCTGACTGTTTGTCCAACTCCAGCAGCTGAATTACCACTACTACTGATACAGCTGTCGATAACCGGTGGCCTCTGGAAGTTACTGAACTGGTTAGCAACAACATTATGCACCTTATGACTGTAGGCTTGTGAAGTGTTAGGTTTTGTATCAAACTGATTATTCAATTGAACCTCAGCTGCTCCATTGCTTCCCATATTTATGAAGTCATGTTCAACGAGTGGGTCATTGAAGTCATTCAGCAAGGCAGCAATGCTCATAGAATCATCATCATCATTAACCGCAAAACCATGAATATGTGATTGATTGGATGCTCTTCCACCGATCTGTAAGCTATTAACACTGTCGAATAAGGAGGCAGCACTCACAGTGTTATGATTATCGACTGTCATTGCGTGAGCATGAGACGAAACTTCTCCTTCCATATTTCCTAAGAAATTTGTTACTGTAGGCATGCCATTTGGGCAATTAATGCGAGCACCCTGCTTGTTTCCAACTTCACCTGATGAATCACTGGAACTGATTGTAATTACAGGAGCGGGGTTCGGCTTCCCAACACATGGCGAACTAGGATCAATTTTTACCGGTGGTGGAGGTGTAGCGCCGCCGGCCATGGTTATTTCCTAAGAATTTTGAAGAAGCAATTTTTGGCTCTGATACCATGAAAGATTTAGGGTAATTGTTTTATGTATTCTCATAAACCCAATGAAAGATATTTATACAAGTAGCTTCCCTAATTTCCCATAATACCTAGCAATAGTTTAGGAAATAGTAAACTTCTTGAGGAAGTAGTTTCCTATAACAAAGCAAGTACCCATATATAGCTATCCTAGAATAAAGGAAAGAATAAAGGAATAAACCACCTAAATAATTTCCTAACACGATATGTAACTCAAGAAACATTTGTCGTAAAAAATTGAAACTTTGACACACTATTTCATATAAGAACGATTCTAGCTGGCCTGGGTCGCTGCCTGGACACTCCTTGGCACATGCGCCTGGGAGGGTCAAAGGCACATGATTGACTTTTTTGGAGGGAGTTTCAGCAGCCAATCTCATTTTCCCTAATTTCGATTTTGGTTTTGGTTTTTGGCTCCAAACAAGAAACAAGAAACCAGAGAAGAAGCTCCATCGCATCCTCCCTCCCCATCGTCGACTCCACCGAAAGAAGAATCGAGAGAAGAAGCTCCCCATCGCACGAAGAAACCAGAGAAGGTAAGTGCCTCTTTCATTTATTGTTGATTTCTTCTTGATTTCTTCTTGTGGGGTTCTAGATCTAGGGTTTCTAGATCTAGATCTAGGGTTTCTGACAAACAAAAACTGTTTTGAAATGTTGAAATAGAACTACAAATTTGAGAAAGTAAAGTTCATATTGCAAGTTATTTGAGAAATTATACTCTCTGTTCAAAGCCAAGTTGTAGACATCCTTCTCTGTTCGAAATAGAAATATACTCTCTGTTTAAAGCCAAATTTGACTAAAAATACCTCTTCTTTGAGGTAATGGTTTCAGACTTCTCAAGAACATCCCTTGCTCTTGATGAAAAAAGCATTTTATAGAAGCAAAAGATGAGCATGCAATAGTACTAGACATCATGGTTTTAATTTTTTTTTTCTCTGTATTTCTGGCTATGAGTGTTGTTGCTTTCTTCTCTCAAAATGGGAAGTACTTGAATGTATATATACTACTTTAGAGATTGAATGGGTAGTGTTTCTTTATATATACTTTAATACCTAGTGTGATATGATCATAAATTTAATCAAGCCTGCCTCATTAAAATACTCAAAGAACCTTTTATGGATTCAGATGTTTGTATTAGGTTTAAGAATTCAAGATGGTGTCTGCAAGATGATTTAGTCAAAATATTGGGGAAAAATGGGGTTTGAACACAAAGCCAAGTAGTAGAGATCTGAGTTTACAAGTATTTTAATATTGAACTTGGACAATATTCTCTGACTTGGACGAGGACTAATTGATGTGGTGCAATGACTACAGTTTTTTTTTATGAATTTTGGATGGTTTTGAGTGAATTTGAAGCAAAGTCGTGAGAATGAATTTTGTGTGATGATTACTTTTATGAATTTTTTTTAAAATGCAGGAATGGCATTCACAGCATATGTCGTCTATCGTGGTCGTAGACCCGGAGTATATCTGGATTGGCCAACATGTTTATTTGCGGTATCAGGGTACCCCGGTGTTGTTTATAAGGGGTTTATGTCAACTGCCGAAGTTGAAAGATCATATGAGATGTGGGTTCGCTCAGAAGAGGCGAGAGAAAACCGGTAAGAATTAAACAACAACGAAGATGTCAAAGTTAACGATCAAGCCGCTCAAGTCAATGATCCTTGGGCTTTTACGAGGGACTTAATCAACACTTTAATAATAGTAATTATTATATTAATTGTACTAGTAATTCTTAAGTTCTTGATCGAATGATGTAAAGATGTGTAATGTAATATGTACATAAAGTTAAGATGGAACTTAGATTTTCTTTGTTCATTTTGTTTTGTGTTATTTGGTTTTGAATGAAAAGGTGTTTGATAAAATTACGTGTGAATGAAATGGTCTTACCCGAATGCGCTTGTTTTGTGTGGTTTGTTCTCACTATAGTCGAATGCGCTTGTTTTGTATTGCACATAGTTGCCTGAGGGTTTTGATGGTTGATTAAAGTTGATTTGTGTTAAAAAAAAAATTTTGTTGTTGATGGGGTTGTGCAGAAAATTAGGACTGTGGAGTCTGATGGGAAGTTGCTGAAAATTTATTGTGAGTATCAAGCTTCAGAAAATTTTCAGAGAAATTAGTGAGGAGCAGTTCCATCCCATTTGCTTCCATCACAAGTTGCTGACTCTTAGGATTGTTCTGAACAATGGTGGTTACAACCTCAGCTGCCTTTGCTCGAATACCAGCATGTGAGTTCTTCATGTAAGCAATTAGGGGGACTAAACCACCAATGGAGTGAAGATCTACAGCTCAATATGATCATTGATGAGAATGTGATGTGGGACTATTGACTCAAATGAAAAACACAATCACAAATAAATAAAATTCTCATAGTTATCCACTACACCAAAAACCCCCATTAGCAACGACTCTATACCGTGGGCATAACCCATTGTCACGGCTAAGAGCCGTGGGCTACAGAGGCGTCGCGAAATTTGTTGTAACGGCTATAAACCGTTGCTAAACATTGTAGCAACGGTTTTATGCTTGAGTAGGGGTGGTGATTTTCAGCATTTAGCCACAATTTTAAACCGTTGCAAGAACAATAGCAACGGTTTTTAGCCGTGGGAACAATAGCCACGGTTCTAAGCCGTGATAAAGTGTGGATATTAGCAACGGTTTTAAACCGTGGCTAACAAGGTAGCAACGGTTGTAAGCCGTGGCTAACCCTGGCCACGGTTTGAAGCCGTGGCTAAACAGTGAGAAATAAACTGTAGCTAACAAGGTAGCAACGGTTTTAAGTCGTGGCTAACCTTGGCCACGGTTTGAAGCCGTGGCTAAACAGTGAGAAATAAACTGTAGCTAACAAGGTAGCAACGGTTTTAAGCCGTGGCTAACCTTGGCCACGGTTTGAAGCCGTGGCTAAACAGTGAGAAATAAACTGTAGCTAACAAGGTAGCAACGATTTTTAGCCGTGGCAAGATGCAACCACGGTTGTAAGCCGTTGGCAGGTAAAACAAAATTCAAAAAAAAAAGAAATCTGGTTTGTTGCAACGGTTTCAAACCGTTGCAAATTAATATAATCGAAAAAAAAATTTATATTTTTTTTTTGCTGCTGCAGCAAAATCACAGCCGTCGCACCTGCAAAATCAGTCCGTACTATGGTTTGTGTCATGCCTCCGGCACGAATAAGATTCCACAATAACAGGATTAACCTGAACAAATGGAACCTTGTTATACAAAATCAACCGTAAAAAGAAACTTGTCAAGTTTTGACGCCAAACAAAAACATGTAAACAAATAGCACTAATGTACAATAACAGGATTAACCTGAACAAATGGAACCTTGTTATATCATGTTTCGCTCGCATCTAAAACAAAAGAATTTATCTATGTTTTTTCCAACAATACAAATCCACCTAGTTATATAATGTAAGAAAATACATTGATGCCCTTAGGAACATGCCCCATTTCTTTCGGTAGTTGCTTGTTCAATATACTGAAAATGATGAGAATGCAGCACTTGGTAGTTGCTTGTATATGGCACCGGTGATGGTTGATACAACGACACACTTTGCACCCCAGAAACAAGCAATGTATGCGCATTCTCCTGTCCAACATACTGCTGCCCGTACTGGCTCAGACCTTCAGAGCCCTGCAGTATAAAAATTAGTCAGTACTCAATGACAGACAAACATGACCTATAAAGATTGCTAATAAACCAAAGCTAATGATGAAAATGATGAAAACACTGGCAGCTCTTTGGAAAATTTACCATTCTCTGAATCTTGGTAATCAGACAACCTTCCTAGCTTCCAATCAATGAGAACACCATCTCCCCAGTATGAAACAACCACTTGAGCTGAAAAAGAAACAAGGATCACCTACTCAATTCATTACAAGTGCCAAATCTCACAGAGTGTAAAAATCATCAAAATAGAATATAAAAAGATAAACCAAAAACCCATCTCAATATATCAACTCTATCAAGTTCAAAGACCTACATGAACTGAATAACGAAACCGCATTGAAGCTAAAGCAGATGAACAATCGCAAACAACGGAAAAAAAGGTGCTGAAGATGCAAAAAACAGTAAAATTTCAGTGAAGTAATATGTATGACCATTATGGGAACATGTTGGAGTTGTCAATGTGTACAAACCCACTAAAGATGGAAAAAGCTGATAGATTACAGATTACAGATTACAGAGATAAGTTAAAGAAGAGAGAGTTAGAAATCAAGCAGAGAATCAGAAACCAGTTGATAATGAGAAGGTTTTTACATACATACCAAAATCAAAGTGGAGGAAGAGTAGTAGTAGTAGTTGCTGTTGTGTGAAGTGGAATGAGAGTGAGACAAGAGGGAACTCGATGAAATAAGTGACAGGCAAACCAAAGCGATTTCTCAAATAAGAGACAATAATTTAACCAATTGAACAGTAAGTCAACAGAAACAGCACGTACAGCAGACACGCTGAATCGCACTGTCTGGATCAACATCGCACTCTGTCTGCAATGCAGAGCACGCTGAAACTGCAGCGCACCCTGCCTGGGACACGCTCTGTGCTGCAGTGTTTCCTTGGAGACAATTGACTTCCATACCTGACAGTTAGATGAAATAAATACATAAATAATCATGAGCCATTCAGGGTATTATCAAAGCATTGGGAACAAAAAGGTAGGACAGTCAAAATTTGTTTTATTTATTTATTCAATGTCGCCATCAGCATCCACTTTCAATCTATAACAGGAGTCAGATGTCAAACCTTCTAATTTGATTGCATCTGGGGCAGCTTTGACCTGAGCCACCTCTGCTGCCTTTTTTACGACACTTGTGGCAGCTGCAGCAGTGCCGCTACAACCAGCCATGGAATCTGCATCTGAAACACAAAACAATATTATATGGTGCGTGTAGAAAATAACTTGGCATCTTATTCAAAAGAAATAAATAAATAACTTGGCATCGAGGCAAATGATCAAATATTCAATCTCTCAGCCATCGAGCTGATCATCGTTTATGTAACTGAAAATGAAAAGCAGTAGAAAATATACTCACTTATTTTATCGTAGGGGCAAACAGGGAAACAGCGACCACAACCACAAAATTAGACTGGGAAAGTCCCAATAATATCTAGCATGAAACATATAAAAATTATATCAGCAAAAAAAATCATTTTGTTTCAATTTTTTTATGATCAGCGCAAACAACAGTTTATGTTAGAAAATATTTTGAGAAATAATAAGGCAGTCTATACATATATCCCGCTCAAATCCATGCAAAATGCTAGTTATAGCGATGTTGAACATGAAGGTAATAATAAAAGTGTTTTATATAGCGTGCTAGTGTGCTACTAAGTACTAACCATGACCCTGTATGGATGATTACTCTTGTGAGGAGTGATCTCTGCTCCGACTGAGAAACACTCTACGCATAGGTCGAAGTCAGGACACATTACACACTTGATCCGAATCTTCCCAGAAATATCTGTATTGCAATAATTACAGTGGTATAAGGCCCTTTTCCCTTCAATAGTTTCAGTCCCTATCTCGCAAGAAAAACAAAAGAACAATGCATCACAAAAAAGTAAGAATTTAACTGAGTATAGCAATAATGCATACAACTACAACTCTACAAGTAATATGTACACTACAAGTAATCCTTACTATAAGACTTAAATGTAGAACCTATAAATGGCATCAACCATGTGTTATAGATACTAAAAACATTGCACAGTGAATGGTCCTATTACACAGACCCTGAATATTCTATCTAAAATACATATCTAAGTCCACATTAACAGTGCAAGAGACTTTCTTTCCTGACATAAGAATGATGGATATTCCTTTTTGAAGTTGCGGTCCAATGTTTATGTGGCAATGCTCGAAAGAAGAAAGCTGAGGTTTTCATCTTCCTTTACGAAACAACTTTTATCTCCATGAATACATATACAAAGAACAACATCAAATGTCTAAGTTTCACACAAGTAGAAGAAACAAGAGATAACAACAAAAATGATCACATTAAATTTGACTCTTCCACAAAGATACTTGTCATTCACAAAAGTCTTTCAATTCATTAATTAAAATGGAGAAAGGCATATAAGTAAAGTTTATTTATGATGATAGGTCTACCTTCCATGGCCAAATTAACTGTGTGGCAACAAGAACATTGTACGCTTGTTGCTCCACGAATGTACATCAATAAGGTGTGGCACCCTCCACAAACCAGCTGAGCCATTTCAGTTCCTACTTGGTATCCAACAAACATAAAATCGAATAGAAAATCAAGTGTAGAAACATATACGTTAACTCAATCGATCCATAAGGTGCGTAGCATATGCAAGATATGTAGAAAAGAAAGTACCAGGAGGTGGAACAGGTGTTACTGCATTGCAAACAGCACAACAGACTGAGGTGGCTCCAACAGAAGCGCGTAAAATATTTGAACAGATATGAATCATTAACAGTTATTATAACTTCAGCAAGATAACAAATGTAGATCTAGTTCCATGCCAAATTTCACTTTGTTACTATACTAATCTACAGCAGAGTCAATTGACTGGGTAGTGCTCATTATTTGTTTTTTTATCAAGGTTGAGAACCCAAATTCAGGAATGCAAAGAACATTCTCACTTTACAGCCATTCTTGACATAACTATGATTTTCATGGCTTCAATTCAAACTTTCTTCAACAACAGAAATGCATACAAAAATTACAAACCTCTCGTGGGTAGGACTACACTAGTATGCACCATAAATTGAACAGGTAAGTTGTAAGCATATCAAACCAAATTGTACTCCCACTAAGGCAATCACCCTAGTGGATTCAAGGAATATGCAAGCACTGATTCACAGGAATTGTAGCGCACTGAAAATGGGAAGCAGCATCCAGAAAATACTCACAATCATGCCAGCGAGTGAGCAAAGTAGAAATCATTGTTTCCGCGTCATAAAAACTTGACTCTCTTGTGACACGCTCGACCTCTTTGATTTGTCTAGTTTTCGCAGCAGCTTCAATATACTTAAAATGAATGTCGGGATCCTCACTGTACCAGGAAAATGACCGGTGAGAATCAGGAAAAAGAAGTGAGTGTACTGGAAAAGGGGAGGGCAGTAGTTACTAAAAAAATACCTTGAGCTCAAATACGACCCCAATAAAAAATATAAACCTTCATAGGATTTGAATTGCTCAAAGAGTTTTATACATGACTCAACACCCAACTGCTCAGAGTACTCTTTGGCAGCCTGCAAAAAAACATTTTTCATTAGAGTTAAAAAGATAAAACTAAACCTAGTATATAAAGAAAGCAGGTAAGCGACAAGTACCTGCACGATGATCTGAAGATTTCCTCTCAAATTAACCAGCAAAAGGTCCTTCATACATTCCAATGCCCACTCCCTGGAAAGGGTTCCAAAGAACTCTACAAGTGACTGGACAACACCCATATTTTAGAATAACATTACATGCACTACTCTCAAGCCAAAGTATGAGTATTAAACTTTACAAACCTGGGGCTCAATTGCATGAGTACTCACAATGACACGTTTAATATCCGATAACTCAGTGTAATGCTGCAGGGAGGCACACAAACAAAGAATAAACATCTTACACCATTGGCCAATATGGCATCAGCTACATTTGGAAATGTCACTAGATTGATCTCCAGGACCTGCATAGAAGGAAAATCATGTGTTTAATGTTGACTTAGGTTGAATGAAAGAACATAGAAGCACAAGTCCATGAAATTTGAAAATGAACTAAGATTTGATGATTGTCCCAACACACCATGAATAATTTGAACACACTGTATCCTAGAATGTTGATCATGTTTATTTAAGATGGCTTAACAGCAAAATTTACGTGCATCAGACATTGCAAAATACCTGGGGATCTGATCTGAGGATTGTTTGTAGTAGAAATAGGTAATCGGGTGTATACCCAACCTGCATTTAACCAAACATCAACAAGAATAACAAATTCCAGAAACAATGTCAACCAATTCCAAATTATCCTTGAACAAAATGCGAACTACAACTGAAGATCCTTAAACAAATTTCTATTACACAGACCCTGAATATTCTATCTAAAATACATATCTAAGTCCACATTAACAGTGCAAGTTGCTTGGTACAGATTGATAAAATGTGTGTCATTTGCAGATTACACATGGTACATGGCCAGATGGCCCAACCAAGAACATAATACCCTGCCACAACCAGAATTTACATGGACTTCAAATGTCACAATTTAGATGAATTTCATGATGGCATACCTGCAGCAGCAAATTCTATATTCTCTGCACTTGAATGTAGATGGTGATCTGCCTACCCCAGACTCTTCAGCCCTGACCAAACATAACGAACATAATGAGTAAGAAAACAGTATTACAAAACTAACTTCTCTTACAAAAGAAAGAAACAAGATCAAATATAGATAGATAGAAAGCAGTTATACTTGACTCTTGAAGGAGAAAATGTGGACTCTTCCTTCAAAGTAAGCTCCCCAAGATTTGGAAATCCTGCAGGGATCAACACAACACAAGAACTGGTCAACTGGGAACCTTTGTCCATGACGGATCTAAATTTTCTACAAAAGATGGAGAAATAAGAGGCCTCAACAAGGGATTTAATCAGAGGAAGCAGACCAAGATAATAAAATAACATAGTGATGTTTTACCACAGAAACACGTGTCATACAATCGTCAGATAAAGTGGTAATGTATAGTTTCAAAGTGCACTAGTTCATAACTTATATAATAGTGCAGTATAACGCCATTTCTTCATATCAACCAGCACCAAAGTAATGTAAAGAAATAAATCGTTGTGAAATCTAGAACTCCTAGTGGTCGAGAGTGTACTATGCCTATCAAAAGTAATATGAAAAGGCCTTGAGAAAATTGATTTTCCTTATAAAGTATCAATACTGATCCAAACATAAAACCAGAGTACAGGGAACCGGAATACAACAAGGCTAAACAATATAGCAGCATTGATGATTGATTGATTTGTTGATCACTATAAATAAGATTCTTAGCAAATAAAAATATATAGACATTAAAATAAGAATTCATCAACAACCCATAAGAGTGCAAATAAAAGGAAGATCGTTATAGGATTTTAGCATATAAAACAAAGAACTAGATATCAAAAACCAAGAAAGAAAGGCAGTTTAACATCAATTACAGGATGCTTGAAATGGCAGGGACGCAAATAAGAAATAAGAAATGGCAGTTAACCCAATAGTTTTTGTGCACAAATATGGAATTTCTTTTTCCTGTTTTTTTTTTCAAGGCCAAACAAATATGGTGTGAGTATAGCTAATTTTGTTGTAGACTGGTCATGAAGCACACTGGCTGGGTTTTCTACCATAAACCCTCCAATATATGATTGCATAATTCCCAATCATCACTTTGGAAATCCGAATAAATGGACTTGTGATGAATATGATCCATGAACCACTACTCAACCTAAAAGTTGATGGATGTATAGGATAAATCATACAAGTACCACTCCATTTAAATCCAAGGAATATAAGAAATCATCTTTCTGGATGAATTAAAATTTGACAAATCAAATTTATAACCTGTTTTTGTTGGCAAAAGATGCAAGTGTACAAGTTAAAATCATTGGTTTTTGTAATTTTATCAAGTCTACAAGCTCCTTCAAAACTTTGAAGGGACCGAATCGAAAAGAAAACAAAAAATTGTTATTCATGACGAGTGAATTGTTATTTATGTCGCAGGTCTAGGGCTTTAAGTTGGAGAAACCTGCATCTGATCATGTCTTTTTATAAATTTATAGAAGGTATAGATAGAATTTTACTTGTCAAATGTATCATAAGCGGGTTTCACCTAATTTAACCCAAATTTCAGTATAGATTGTATAGTTTAAGAATATAGATTATATGATAAGAGAGCTAATAGCTTTTATTCTCACTATTATATAATCAAATTGGAAGTATAAACAAGGAGTTACTAATTGTTTCTTCTCAATGATCCTTCATTCATTTCTCGATCTACATGTTTAATGGCCTAAACCTGATCTACATTTCTCGATCTAGCATGGAGTGCCTTGTACATATGCTTTAAGAGCTCTCTCTTTAATCTCTCAAAAATGAATATCTGATGAAGATGCTTGCATAAAGGCAATGATGGTAATAATGATAACAAGAAATAATTGTTTGAAGAAATTAAAGCTTCAAGTATCTTACAGAATGTCCCAAGATAAAGGTACCTGCGACCCTTACTTCAAGTATTCAAGTATCTTAAAGCTTCAAGTATCTTACTGAAATTAAAGCTTCAAGTAGCGGTCTTTGTTCCCTGCGACCCTGCCAATGCGCGCTTGCCATCTTCCATGCTGGTGATGCCTGCCAAATTAACAAACACGGGGGAGCATAGATATCAGAGGAAAGTTCATATTTGTATTCAAATTAAAGGGTTTTTGATACATAGAAATTATTAAAAACCTCGTTACTCCTCGGTATATTGAGGCACCTTTCGAAAACTTGCTACTTTTCCTACAAGACAAAATAATAACACATTCATTATATTCACCAAAATGCAGTGAAATACAAGTAAGCCATAAAAAAAAAAAAAAAAAAATTAAATTATACCTTCTCAAGTGAGAAACATATTCCTGCCTACTCATGTTCTTCATGCTTTCGAGTTCCTCATGGTAATTCTCCAACTGTTAAAACAACAAAGGACTTACCAATCAGTAACCTTAAGTTCCATAACATATAAATAAACGATATATCAGCATGTTAATTCGAACAGTATATATTGTTACCGAGAAATTGATGTAGGTCGAGGGACCCCAATACTTCAGTGCTGTTAAATCATAAGCTCTTGCAGCTTTCTCCTCCATATCATAACCCCCTAATCAACAATGGAGAATGATTTTATTTAATTAATTAATACAAAACACAATAGATAAAAGTTGTAATCAAACATTAAGTGAATGGTTAGAGATTTTACCAAGATAAACTGTATAGTGTGATTTGATTTGAATGGCATCCAGAACAAGGGAAGAACGTGACAAACAATAATTAGTGAGTACTAGTCAGAAACTTACAAGACAGAGAAAGACAAAAATACAACATTGAAAATGAAAAAAAAAACTCCAAAGAGTTGCTCCAAGTTTCTTTCTAATTTCATGAACAACCAACCTTGCCTCCCTTTTCCTGGTTTGACCTTCCTTCTTGCAGCTGTTATCCCAAAGATGTGCCTCATATCTACCAGTCCATCTATGTTTGATTGTGATGAAGAAAAAATGGATCAAAACAAAGCAAAATTCAAACCAAAAATTTTAACCCAACAAGGAGACATGAAAATGGTAAGGTAAGGTAAAATCATACAACAAAACAAGACAAAAAAAAACATCATGGAAGAATGAATGAATGAATGAAATGATGATAGGAACCCCAAAAATACAAAAAACAAAAGGTAAAATAAATTAAAGACACCAGGTTTGAACACAGACCTTGTAACACCTATACACTGTGATGTCCTCTGACCAAATGTGTCTATGGACTTCCTGTGAACTGGTTGTTTCTGTCCCACCACCTTCCTTCCTGACCCTCTCTTCTTTGTTGTCTCCATAGCCACCACACATTCATTTCCTCCTCCTCCAGTTGGGGAAATTTGCTGGGGTGGGGGTGCTGTAATACAACTTGATTGAGATCCAGGACTCATTGACAAGCTAAGTGACTGCAAATCTCCATACCCCATTGCACAGACTGACCCAGAACCTCCTCCTTCATCACCACCCACCATGAACCCCCCATCCAACTTTTGCTCCATTTCTTGACAATAATTCCTTGAAACCCAGTTCCTAAAACCTCCTACCCCATCTTCAGACACTTGAGGGAGTGAGGGATTGCAAGCAACAAGATGGTTTTCCTTGGTGGTGTTGTGGTTATCTAGTTGTGCTTGGTACATTTCATGGTTGGTGAGAGTTGAGAAATAAGGGTGGTGGTGGTGGTGGTGGTGGTGGTGTTGGACCTTAATCTGATAATGTGCAAGACAATTTTTTGTGTGAATGGAAACAACTCTCACCAATTCAAAGAAGCAAATAACTAAGTGGAACTGAACCATATTTATTTATTTAAGGATAGAGTATTCAACCTGCAAACTCCACATCCATCACAGTGAAATTGCTTCTTTGAAACCTGAAACCTGAAACCCAAACCAGATTGTCAGCTATGTAAATTGTTCATTCCTGAAAAACTAATACTGCTTCTAAGTGAATGTCTTAAAACCAAATGTTGCCTAAAGAGTTGCAAGGTGAGTAGAAAGGCAGATTCTACAGTTTTCACAGGAGGAACAAATCTAGATTACAGAAACATAAGAGCAATCATGAGAGAAACTACACACACATTATAGAGACTTGTATAATCAATTATTGACATCTACTAAAAGAGAGGACTTTTGCTTGCTATAAAATTATATGCACTGTCCAAATTTTCATAGTTAAAATGAATTTTAAATCTTAAGAGTAGTCCACTTTTCATATTAAAATCGAAGTCTAAAGCTTAAATTTTCCAAACCCATGGATACAGCATATTGCTATTGAGGCCAATTGAGTATATGTTTCTTTGTTTCATTACCTCTTTTGCAATTAAGCTAAAAAACATTTAAACCAATTAAGCTAGAATACCCAAATGATCATGCTCATAACAATACAAACACACAGACATGGCTAAAGAAGACTATTGAGTAAATCATGTTGATGGTCTATACATAGTAGCAGACTCAAATCCCTCCAATTGAAATGTTCCCTTGTACATAATAAACATTAGTGCTTAACAAAAGTCTCAAAAAATTAATGAAGACCCTATACTCACCAAGTAGTTCTTCTACCGCTTCTTCAATAGCAAAGGACCAACATTATCTCCAGTGTCTTTGTTGTGCTTCACATGAGTTCCATCACATAGAGGAAATGTACCTGACCTCCAACAGCTGCCAAACACCCCAACACCCCAATTAGAATATCACCCATATGTTTTACAATCCAATGAGGCAATGAACAAAGACAGGAAATGAGAGAATGTTGAATAGCTTACCTGTTGTTTTGAGTGTTATCTTAGTCTTCTTCTTCTCCTCTTCAGAAATCGAGCTCAAGAAAAGAAGAAAGTGAGTTCTAGGGTTTGCTTTGCTGAAAGAAGAAAAAAAAAAAAAAAAAAGATCAAAAAAAAAAAAATCAAACTGTTTTGTTTTGCTTTGTAGTGGAATTTCAACACTATCCTCAAAAAGTATATTTACTAAATTACAATTTTTTAATAAAACTAATAACCAGTCATGAACATCATCCTCATTGTACTCATCTTCCTTTATATATTTCACATAAATCTTACCTGAACATCATCCTCATAGTTTCATTTTTACGTGGGTATTCCAACTTTTGTATCGTAAATTTTCTTTCTCCTTGCTCATAACATATTTGAATTGTATATTCTGAACATGAACAAATCTCAATATTTCGACATTACTGAAGAGTCTCTAAGGACAAAAATTAAAGCTTTCCAGCATATACATTCTAATCTTAGAATAGCTTAAACCATCCAAGTAGCTAAACCCAGTAAATGAAGTTGTAAATTCCCAAACTACTACTCTAAATATATTCACTTTCCAAGAAAGGAAACACCTCATATACAATATTTTAATACTGAGACTAACTAGAACCCTAAACGGATGACAACCTAATTCAATTCAAGCAAAAGTAAGGATCCTCAAATAAAAATAACTTTCCAAGACATCAAAATTTCCCAAGTTGAAAACCCACTCACAAGAATCATGATTGAAGTTGAACAACAGAAGAAAAAACTCAACTTGATTGTAATGAAATAACCGAAGATAAAGCCAAGAATGAAAAAGAAGCTACCTTGTGATCTCCTCCACCAGTTGCAAACTTGATGCCACCAGGTTGAATATCAATGGAGAAAATCTGCATTTCTTCATGCCTAACCCAACCTGGCTTCTCTGCAATCATCTTTGCTTCTGGGTATCTAAAATCCCACTTATTTTTCACTCTCCCTGCACTCAAAGAACAAAAAGGTACTCAAATCCCATGGTTTGGGATCAAAATAGGAAATGGGGTCATCAGAGAAAAACTTATAAAGGACAAATTTTGTGTGGGTTCTTGAAGGATTTTGTTCTCTTGAAACAGATATGAAGAAAAAGAAGAGATCTAAAGAAGAAGAAGGATCTTACCTGGAAGGAGATCTGAACCAATTTGATGTTCTTCTTCAGCTCGATTCTCTCAAGATCTAAAGAAGAAGAAGGAGAAGAAAAGTTTGAGAATCTGCTTCGGTTCTTCATCTTCTTCTTCAGTTCGTCCTTCTTCTCCTCTGCGCCAAACCTCTCTCTGATTTAGGTCGAAATTTTTTTCGCAATGACCGCGCAAACTGATCTAGGTCGAAATAGCAAATTTTTTTTCGCCAATTTTTCGCAATGACAGCGCCAAATTTTTTCCCCAATTTTTTTCGCCAAAGCGCGAAATCCACTCTCCCCCCATTTTCGCCAGAGCACGAAATCACTCACTCGCAGGAGCGCGGCACGTGCAAAACGGTTTAGTTTAGCAACGGTTTTTGGCCGTTGCACAATATAGCAACGATTTTTGGCCGTGGCTAATGCACCCACGGTTCAGAGCCGTGGCTAACTATTTTTTAGCCACGGTTTTAGGCCGTTGGCAACGCTATCCACGGTTTATAGCCGTGGCAAATAAACCAACGGCTTAGAGCCGTGGCCACCTCCCCGTAGCTAAACAAACATTTTGGTGTAGTGATCACTTATACATTAATGTTTCCCTTCTTCTTGTTATACACAATCACAAACAAATCAACCTACTGATTAAGAAATATGCATGTCTATTGAGCACCCTTATAGCTAGAAAGTATTCCACTTAACTTCGATATCAAACAAACCATAAACACATAAATAGACTCAACTTCACAGAATTTTCAGCAAATTCACAGAGTTTTCATCAAATTCACAACATTTTCATCATTCAACATCTTGACAGAATTTTAAGCAAATTCACAGAGTTTTCATCAAATTCACAACATTTTCAGCAAATTCACAGCATTTTCATTTTCATTTTCAGCATCTTCACAGCTTAAACTCATCATTTTCAGCATCTTCACAGCATTTTCAGCATCTTGACAGCATCTTCACAGCATTTTCATTTTCAGCAACTCATCATTTTCAGCAACTCATCTTGAAGGTGGTGGCTGCAAAAATAAATAAATAAAATATAAATAATTGCACTGCAAAATAACAACAATACTAAGAAATAGTGTGACCCCTTGGTTTATATACCGTGACATCAATGAAAAATATTGATCCATGAATGAGATTGGAATATCAGATTGTGACCCCATTGTTTCATCCTTCAAGTTCACAAATACAAATCATAAGTGATAGTACGCGTCAGTAAATATATTAAATTCAAACCTGTGTATTTGGATTTAATGAATGAGGTGTCAAATATTCTGACCCTTCAATTCCAATCTGGGAACAACCCTACAAATGACGTATACATTAAATTTAATATTCTAGACTTAAAAAATTAAATATTCATAAAAAACATATTGCAAAACATACCACATTCTTCTCAAGGGCCTGATCTTTATTTGCTTGTTTTTTTTTTTCTTTTGTATCTTTTTACAAAATTTTTTGACTGTGGATTGCATCCTTGAATTAGAGCGCCGGCCTTTGCTACGAACCGGTAATGGACTATGAATGTTGGATTGCATCCCAGAACTAGTAGTATTGGAGCCAATTTCAAATAACCCATGTGAATCAACATCCTCATCAGTTTTGAGTAGCTCCATTTTCAAATTGATCAATTCATGAATTTGGCATGTCTTCTTTTCATCCTCAGCGGCGTAGTCGGCCATTTCATTGAAGTGACTGCACATCTTGTCAAACCTTTAATTTTCAGGCTTCATTCTCCAATCTGAATAAACAATCTTAACCTTTGTATGCGCCATCTTCACATCTTTCCTCCACCTCCGAAGAACATATTTATCTGGTACAGCATGAATATCTCTTTCAAACAATACTTTCAATACATGTCTGCATAAGATCCCCTTGAACTCAAACAATTGGCAATTACACTTGATATTGAAGTCGGCAACGTTAAAATATACTATATAATTGACTGAACGTTGTCTATCTCCTATCACCAAGTCTTGTTTAACAGTGTATACCTCAAAGCCACTCTCATCTATAACTTCACTACGAATTGTACAACATATATTCCCTGCTATCTCTTTTTGGAACTCCTTAAATTTTTTTGTACTATAGGCAGTTTGAAAAGTTTTCTCTATTGCATAAGGAGTAATGCAAGGGATCCGTCGGTTAAACGATTTAAAGTCCGCTTCAGTTTCCTTTTGATCTTTACTTCGTAGTGCATTATCATATTGTTCAACGAATTGCTTCAAAGTGGTATTCGAATTTACATAACCATAAAAAAAAGCATTCATGCTTTCACTCCTTTGAGTTGAAGACATCCCTGCCCAGAAAGTAGATCTTTGATATGTTGGCACCCAACGCATTCTTTCAAGACATAATCCTCTCAACCAATTATTTTCTTGCTGACAATATTTCTCAATGAAACCATGCCAATTTACTTCAAACTCTTCATGAGACAAGGAATCGTAAACTGCTCTTTGCATTGCAAACTTTATTGCCTCATATTGATTGCAACAGGACAACTTTTCAGGCAACTTCTTCATAATATGCCACAAGCACCATCTGTGTCGTGTGTTGGGAAATACAATTTCAACGACTCTCTTCATTGCCCTATCTTGATCAGTGATTATAGCCGTCGGAGCATTGCCATTCATACACACAAGCCAAGTTTGGAAAAGTCAAACAAACTCTTCAATGGTCTCACCACATATCAATCCACATCCCAAAAGAATTGACTGACCGCGATGGTTCACCCCAACAAAAGGAGCAAATGGCATCTCATACTTATTTGTTAAGTATGTAGTGTCGAAGGTAACAACATATCCAAACTCCTTGTAAGCTGCTCTGCTCCATGCATCAGCCCAAAAGACATTTCTCAATCTACCTTTATTGTCCAAATCTAACATATAAAAGAAATCAACATTGTTAGCTTGCATTTTTTGGAAGTAGTTATGAATGGCCTCTGCATCCCCTTCCCCAAGCCTCAACCTCCTCATTCTATCCAGATAATTGTAACAATCTTTTTGAGAAAAAGGCAGAATATCATGACCACCAGCTTCAACCACACATGAATTAAAACTCTTATTTGGCCTAATACCCGCCCTATCATTATAATCCAGCTTCTTCTTCACATACGAGCTCATAACTCTATTTTTCGGATAAAATCTAGATTTTTCGGGGCTCAATTCATGATTGTGATCAAGTGTTACTTTTGTCACTGACACTGTTCCATCAGAGCGTATTTTACCTCTAATTTTAGCCAAACATCCACATTTAGCTGTACCCCGCTTTTTTACAACATTTTTTGATTGACTTTTATGCTGCCCAGACCGACCACATGCAAGCGTAATGAATATAGGTTTTCCATTTTCATCTTTTTCCATATTCTTTATTTTCACTGGAAATCCTATTTTATTACCATAATCATGATAATATCGTTGGTACTCATTAATGCTGTTGAACTGCATCCCTTCTGTAGGATCCATTATCTCTTCTAAATTTTCTTCATTTTCCATCAATTCATTATTTTCTACACTATCCATTCCTGAAATATGTGTTATAACAGACAACAACTGTTATAACATAAATGCACAACTAATAGCCCTAGTAATATTACCTTCTATAGTCTATTTTGGGGAACTATGTTGCAACTAAGGATCCACCAGAGTTGATATACATGTAGTTCCGGCCAAATAGACTACAATATAAGTACTATACAATACAAGCTAATGACAATGTATCGTTTAGAAACAAACCGACCGCATTAATAATTCAAATGGAAATCAAATGAGGTCTAAAAAATGGAGGTCATTAACAAAATTAATTAGCAAACTTTGGTTCAAACATTAATTAGCATAACTGACAAAGCCCCATTAAAAATTTTGGAGAAAATTTCAATTTACCTGAGTAGACGAGAGATGTGTTTGTCTTATAACGCAACAAGCGAGCGTATGATCCTTGGATGTGAGACTCTCTGTTGTCGTCAAAGCCGATTTGGGAACTATGAGAACCACTTCAGGCTTCTTAAGGTCACGAACCGCAGTTAAACCTCTCTTGCATACGATAAAAAAATCGATAAAGGATGCATTTTTCAAAAAAACAAAAAACAGTATAGATAAGCATATTCACGGCTTTGCTTCAAATTCACCCAAAACCATCCAAAATTCATAAAAAAAAACTGTAGTCATTGCACCACATCAATTAGTCCTCGTCCAAGTCAGAGAATATTGTCCAAGTTCAATATTAAAATACTTGTAAACTCTGATCTCTACTACTTGGCTTTGTGTTCAAACCCCATTTTTCCCCAATATTTTGACCAAATCATCTTGCAGACACCATCTTGAATTCTTAAACCTAATACATACATGTACAAACATCTGAATCCATAAAAGGTTCTTTGAGTATTTTAATGAGGCAGGCTTGATTAAATTTATGATCAGATCACACTAGGTATTAAAGTATTTATAAAGAAACACTACCCATTCAATCTCTAAAGTAGTATATATACATTCAAGTACTTCCCATTTTGAGAGAAGAAAGCAACAACACTCATAGCCAGAAATACAGAGAAAAAAAAACCCATGATGTCTAGTACTATTGCATGCTCATATTTTGTTTCTACAAAATGCTCTTTTCATCAAGAGCAAGGGATGTTCTTGAGAAGTCTGAAACCATTACCTCAAAGAAGAGGTATTTTTAGTCAAATATGGCTTTGAACAGAGAGTATATTTCTATTTCGAACAGAGAGGGATGTCTACTACTTGGCTTTGAACAGAGAGTATATTTTCTCAAATAACTTGCAATATGAACTTTACTTTCTCAAATTTGTAGTTCTATTTCGAGATTTCAAAACAGTTTTTGTTTGTCAGAAACCCTAGATCTAGAACCCCACAAGAAGAAATCAACAATAAATGAAAGAGGCACTTACCTTCTCTGGTTTCTTCGTGCGATGGGGAGCTTATTCTCTTTATTCTTCTCTCGGTGGAGTCAACAATGGGGAGGGAGGATGCGATGGAGCTTCTTCTCTGGTTTCTTGTTTCTTGTTTGGAGCCAAAAACCAAAACCAAAATCGAAATTAGGGAAAATGAGATTGGCTGCTGAAACTCCCTCCAAAAAAAGTCAATCACGTGCCTTCGTCCCTCCCAGGTGCACGTGCCAAGGAGTGTCCAGGCAGTGACCCAGGCGCTCGGCCCAGGCCAGCTAGAATCGTTGTTCATATAATAATTTGCACATTCTCCTAAAAAGAGCAGTGAAATTTTTTCTCACTTTCTTTATCTCGAATGTTTTCACCATTCTTCATGAAAAGAAACCAAAGAAGAATGTAAATCAATAAGGTGGTGTGACGTCAAAATGTCACACTAGTACTATTGAAGTCTAAAACTTGTCATCTAGAGAAGGAGAAAATCAACCATTGGAACACTAGATCGCCCATAAAGAACATAGCACCTAGTGTAGTATATGCTCCCTAAGCACAGGAACATAGGCCTCAATTTGTGAAGGAGAAAATGAGAACAAAACAATCTAGAAAGCTAGGACAATGATATGGGGTTCTCTGTCCATGTGATTGTGTTCGATTGGGTCTGTACGAGCATATCTAGGATGATGGATGGTATTGGGCCTGGCTTGGCTTTCTAGAAAAGTTCAAAGGAGAAACAAAAGAGACATCTCTACATGTCCGGGTGGGGCCATGAATGACTGAATAGTCCCCACTATTTACTATTACTCATGTGTCTGTCGAATCGCATTTGGGCCATTGAGCCCACAACTTCAACTTTCCACCAAATCATCGTATCTAATGTGGTTATATGTTTTATTGTCTCTGGGGTCTTTCGATAATGATGTTGTACTTGGATGGGCAAGAGCATGTTACGTGCGGAAGTGTTACAAATGCCTAAATGTGAAGTTATCAAACAAACACAATAAAACCGAAGACAACAAATATAGGTGGTTCGACAAACTCGCATGCGTCCACGACAAATAACAACTTTAGATTCAGATTACAAACAGATTACAAATACCCCATACAAATTGGTTTCCCGAAAGAAACCCAAATACAAAACCCAAATAGAACCCCAACAAATAAGCAAATGAAAATCCAACCCAAACAATCAAATGTTAGATTTTTCGAAACAAATTTCAGATACAAATGAGATATTTCACAACTCTCTAAGAGTTACTACAAATGACTAAATGAGCTTGCTAACTAAGACCCCTCAAGGGTCCTTATATAGACCCTTTGAGGAGGTGCAAGAGGCGGCGAATGACACGATTCACAACTTATTTTGAGTTGTCCATTGGCTGGCAAATAACTCCTTTTTGCTTTGCTTCTTCACTAAGCATCAACAACATCTCACAATTAAGGAGAGGCGGTGGTGGAAGCTTCCACCACCTCCTCAACAAAGCACACTCATAAAAAAAATTTCCCTTAATTTTTACTTAACGAACCAAATTTTTTAAATCTAGTTACATTGGTAAATTGTTAGCCTTTTCTTTTTTACCATGTCTTCTTCTTATTATTATCTTGTGTTTGTTTGAATGCAATAAAATCAAGCTCTCAAGGTTGGACCATAATTAAAGTATTTCAAATTGAGTTTGGCATCATCACCAGGGCCAAAGTAATAAATAAGTCAAATGAATGGCTATGTGCCATTAGTGTGTGTGAATGCAGTAGGGAAACTTCATTTGAATGGAGGATGCACAGATTGCTCATTTTTATCATTGTTTGGACCACTCATCATCTTCCATTAATCAGAAGCGTGTTTTAGGTTAGAGATAAATGACGATTGAGATTTACCTAAACATAAAGATCTAACAGATAACATAGAACTTAAAACACCAAGAGATAAGTTTGTAGATAAACATAGTTCATGATTGATATTTGTTTCATCTAATGGTTGAGACTTAAAATTAGTCTTTATGTCTTATCTTCAATCAATCCCCAATAAAAATGTATGAGTTTGATTCCCATACCCAACATTTTGATATTTATTTATTTTTCTTCAATTGTTGATGATGGTGATTAGGCATGTAAGTATGAAGGATGAAAACTTAAGGGTGATCAATAATATGTTGGCTTAATCAAGTTTTGACAAGTTATAATGATGTTGATGCTAGAAAAATAAAGTAGAATAAACTCTATTTATCATGTTAAACTTTTATTGTGCCAACGACACGGGGAATATCCTAGTCTATATTAGAAAAGATGATGGTGTTTGATGTGTGAGATAAAAGACAGCTGGGATTTACCAAAATATAAGAATCTAACGGATCACATAAAACTTTAAGCACCAAGAGTGCATGGGTTCGATTATCATACCCAACATTTTGATATTTATTTATTTTTCTTCAATTGTTGATGGTGGTGATTAGGCATATAAATATGAAGGATGAAAACTTAAGGGTGATCATGTTTTGACAATTTTTAAACTTTTATCATGCCAACGGCACGGGGAATACCCTAGTCTATATTACAAATCATAATGATATTTGGGGTGGTAGATAAAAGAAGGCTACGATTGAAAGTTGAGGAAGATGTTGATGGTGAAGATTCATTATAAACGATGGAATGTTTGTAAATAAGTTGCAAATAGAATGGCAAAAGAAATTAACAAATGGTAAAAAAGTTTGTGGAATGCATATGTGGCGGAAGAGAGAATTTGTGTTTTTTTAAATGAAAATCGTCATAATTATCTACTTAATTGTCAGATTTTAGTAAACTTGGTATGGTTTAAATGCATTTTTGAAGATATTTTAAACCAATCACTAATACAAACACTTAGATTTTTAAAATAAATCAATAATACAAACGCTTAAAGTTTTAAATATGCATTTCACGCCATATGCATTTTTCCAAAAAAAATTATAATCTAAAGCACTTCATGTCGTAAGTGTTTTCGATATTAAGACGCATTCAAGCAAAGACCATGAACTCCATATTTTTGAAAATCAAAGTTTGGGGAGGATTAATTATTGCAGTTTTAAGATGTGTTGTTTCCCTAATTGTTTAAAATTTTAACCAAGTTTGACCTATTGCCATGACCCACCTTCTATCGTGCCAACAACACGGAAAATACATTAGTTTATAATACAAATCAGAATAGTGTTTGAGGTTAGAGATAAAAGACAATTGAGATTTACCCAAATATAAGAATCTAACGTATCACATAGAATTTTAAGCACCAAAAAATAAGTTTATAGATAAACATAGTTTATGGTTGAGATCCGTTTCATCTAATGGTTGAGACTTAAAGTTACCCTTTAGGTTTTACCTTCAATCAATCCTCAATAAAAGTGCATATGTTTGATTCCCATATTCAACATTTTGATATTTATTTATCTTGTTATTTAAAGTAGAATAAACTTTATTTATTATATTGTGCCAACAACACGGAGAATACCCTAGTTTATATTACAATTCAGAGTGGTGTTTTACTATTCATTGTTAACCAAAACAAACTAAGGATTGGAGATAAAAGATGACTATGATTAAAAGTTGGAAAATATGTTGAGGGTTGAAATTCATTTTCTATTATGGCATGTTTGTAAATATAAAACATTTAGAATGACAAATTAATTGAAAAAATTGTGAAAAAGTTGATGAAATGTACATGCGGCAGTGAGAAAAAATATTGTATTTTTTTTTTCAAAATGAAAATTATAATTACTATTTACGTAGTTGTCAAATTAGTAAACTTAGTATCGTTGAAATTAGTTTTTCAAGATATTTCCAACAAAACCAATGATCAATACAAGCAATAAAATTTTTAAAATATATATTTTATGATTAAAAAACATCTAATGCATTTCACACCGTTAGTATTTTCAATTTTTTTAGATGAGTGAAAATGGCTTCTTAAGGCCTATTCAAATAAAGAAATCAAATTCTAACAAAACCAATGATCATTATAAGCATTAAAATGTTAAATATATGTGTTTATTATTAAAAAGTTTATAATGTATTTCACTTCGTTAATATTTTTTCATTATCATACTAGGAAAAAAGGAAAAAAGCTGAGACGGTTAGATGCAATCATTTTTCGCTCCCTGCTCCGATCTGGTTCATGCTGACTTGTTGACCTGCATAAGTAGCACATGTGAGCCACGAACCACCGTTGTGGTGGCCGATGACACTTCGATGCTAAAGTCAGATATGGCTCTGAGGAAGGTGTAATGCTGTAACAGAGAATTTGTAGCGTACCTTAGCTTACCAACTTCATGTCCTATTTATAGTGCAAGAAGTCCTCGTTTAACCAGGTCATCGTAGGCGTAGATTAGGGAGAAGATCTTCGTGGAGATCCCTATCTAATTAGGAGTCGTGCTATAGGATGGAAGTTCCCTGTTAGCTCCGTGCTCCTAGATACGCGGAAGATAGTTCCCAATCCAAGAGCAATCCGTAGAAGGGAGTTTTCCTATGTGAAAGATACTTTGTTGTTTGCTTCCTAGTTGGAAGCAGAGAGCAGCTGTAATTGCTCGTTCGAAGCTGATCCTCGAGATACTTGCCTGAAAAGAGGGCTTATGGATATTGAGGATAGCTGTGAGACGTGTGGGCCTAGCATGCTATGAGAGTTCGGGTCCACTTGGCGGACTGCAGTTGGGCGGGCTTAGAACGGCTTGGGCCGGATCAGTGTTGGGTTGACGCTTGAGGTCGTAATTCCTCGAGATCATCATGACATGTGTACGACTTTGAGGTGTGACCGTTTTTATGTATCGTCACTACCCCCCCTCGAGTTAGTGAGTCATCACATCGATTTGCTAAGTCATCTCTTGAAGGGATGCGTCGCTCATGATGATTGAGTCTGAATCGTTGCTTGAGCCACGTGCTGCATTAATTGAACGTGCGTTGGTTTAGCAAAAAAGAGGCGGGAAGCCAACCTCTATTTAGGTCATTTGCAGTGCAGATTCTGATTCTTCTACTTTGTTCGCTTTCGAAGATATTGTTTTGAAAAGATCGTTCGTCTTCTTCATGGCTCAAGAAAACCTTCTTGATGATGATGTTTTGGCTGAGGCTCTGGAATTTTTTGAAGAAAGGTGTTGTTCGAGCTCGGTTTTGCCAAAATCCGTACGAAGTTTGGAGCTCCTGAGGACCTGCCATTGTATATCCTAACGGGCGATCAAACACTTATGTCACCTCCTGTCGGTTTCATCTGTTTACATCGTGGGATGCTCCAAACTGGAGTGCATTTTCTGGTATTGGACGTGATCTGAGAGTTCTTGGATCTCTTAGGAATTCGTTCGGCTCAGTTGGAGCTTAATGGATATAGGATCATCCTCATGATTCTACTCAGTGGCTGGTGTTAGCGTGACTCCGCGTGTGATTCAGTTGCTGACCTCTCATCGGCTGAAGAGTAATGCTGTCTGTAAGATGAAGTCGCCGAAGTGCTTCGGTAAACTGCCTGATGATTTCAAGTTATGGCAGAAGTACTTCTTATTGACTCCTGCGGATTCGAAGTATTTTCGGTGCAGAGGTCGTTCGCTTGAGCGACAGTTCAGACCGCTCCGTATGTTCAATCCCTTTTTCGCAATTTTGATATGCTTGGCAGTGAGCCGATTGCTCATTACTTGTGTTCCCTTGTAGGAAGGTTTCCTACCACTCCTCTCACCTTAGAGGAGCAAAACACCATGGAGACGTTCCGTATCGTGCTGCAAAGGAAGGCAGTCGATGTCATAAGAGTTTCCAACTTCATCCGTAGTGGGCTGTGGGACAACTGGCACGTTGCCCCCACTCTGTATCGTGACACTACAACAAATTTGTTTTAAGCGGCACTTCTAAAAGCGCCGATATAGGAAGAAATGTGCCGGTTTAGATCATTGTCGACATTTTCTAAAGCGCCGCACAAGCGTCGGAAATAGTATGTGTCGTCAAAGGATTAACGGCGCTTTATGTGAAGCGCCGGTTAAAATCTACATTTACAGCGCTTTTTAAACCGCCGTAATAGCTTATATAAGCGTTAATAAAGAAGTGGATGTGTCAATTCTCTTTTGGATACAAACGCAGTATTTATAACTTTGTAATGGCGCTTTAAAGCGTCGACAAAGATTGTTTGCGTTGCTTTGAAAGCGTTGGTTATGTTAACAAACCTGCATAAAAAAAATTAGTTTCAGGCAGCTCAACTTGCTTAAAAAAAATCAGTTTCAAGGAGCTCAGCATGCTTCAATAAAAATGTTGATTCCAACTAAAATAAATACATTGATAGCATTAAATTTAAAACTTATTGCCAATGCGAATCTGCCATGAACCCATCGTTGACTCATTTCCAACCCTATCAACAACATAAGCTTCACATAAAATATAACAAATAAAATAGAAACACAAGGAATATAACCCTTTAATACATTTATAGGTAAAACAATATGTTTAATCATGGAAAGTTTGTAAGAAGAACATATACCACATTCTCCTCTAACAGCATGACTAATCCAAAAAAGTTAGAAACAAAATAGGATCCTCTATCTTAACTAGCATGTAAGAAAAACCAATATAAGTGAGCTCTTTATCCAGATATATATACATCCAAGTATAGCACATCGACAGCCACTTCAAACCTGTAGACAACAAGTAATAAAATTAACAATTATACTGGTGGAGTTGAACCAAAACTCATTTGAAGCTTTGCAGCTCTCTAGCTAATTAACCATGGAGATTTCCATAGCAAAACTCGAAATTATTGTAGGAAAAATCAACAAATAAGGATCAAATATGAAAACAACTATTATCACCGATGGCATACAAAACACATCCTAGTTATTATCATTTAAAAAAACTCACCGCTAATGTGTCTCAGATCCACCATTGTTTTGATTAGTCAGTCTCCTCAATGCTTGCATCATCATAGCCATATCATCCTTCATTTTATTCATTTCATCACTGGCCACTTTCTTGTAGTCTGCCAACTTATTTTTTTGCTTCCGCAACCTCTTTCCTTGCAATCTCAATCTCTCGCCTTGCTTTTTCTGCAGCTTGAGATCCAAAGCGACTACTCGTGCTGTTTTCATATGTTGGCGTAACCCCATGTCCCCTACAACGTACACGTCAAGGTCTGTCTGGCCCGAATACTTGAGCGAAAATGTGGTCGTCATCTAAGGAGTTTAATCCCTCCTCTCATTGCACGGTAAGATTTCGTATCTCTTCCTACATTTAGAGGCACATTTAGTTAGTGAATATGGAATATAAATGGTACTGGATACCAACAGTTTTAAATTGAAAAAAAAAATTGATCGCCTTTCTTTGAGTGAATACATCTGAATATGATCCATCTTTGCCTGTATAAGCAAACTCAAACATCCTAATATGAGATGGGCGAACTCCTGCCCTTTTTATTTGGCAACAATAGAAAACGTACACAAATGAGTAAATATATTTCTACTAAGTTGATATTCAAACCCAGAATCTCAAACATTTTGTACTTAACCTCTTCATCCTCAATTATGGCGAAGGATTTTCTGCCTGCACGATGAAGCATTTGTTGTATGTCACGTCTGTCTTTATTCTTATCACACAATTTCTGAATTTATTAAAAACAGATTTGAAAAACCATGTCATCAAGAATGAAGTATGCATATATAATGTAAAAATTGTTGAATAATAACAGTATGAAAGGATACTCCATGCAGTAAATAAGGCCACCATTGGTGCAATCCATCAGTTACATCATCTACAAAGTATTTTTTTATTTATTTATTTTTTTCTTTTGAACCAACAGAGCCTTAATAAAGTGGTTTGCAAATGTAATGTTTTTTTTTTGAGTTCAAGTCAAGTCGCCTGATGAATGAAGCCAACGATAAAAAAGAAGAAAAGTAAAACTAGTTTTATCCATGTTTGCCACCATAATTAATCATCAAGATTGCCTTTGAGTTTTTATTTATATTTTTTCTCTAACTTCCCTTGAAATAGTTCTCAACTCCACCCTCCAAAAAAAAATGGAAGAAAGAATCAGTTGATGTAGCAACCTTGAAATAGTTTTCAACCCACCCTCCATCTTTAGTTAGTAATCACTGAACTAACTTATGAAATCACCCCCAAATATTAGCCTGATGACTCGATCCACCTATGTCGCCTCCTTGCCGAATGGACTGAGTATCCCCGTTTGTCCCGATGCCATGTGTCACAGTTATAATGTCGGATCCACCCGCCTGCTATTTTAAGTCATTATCTAGCATAGTTGACTAGATTTCTTTGGTCGAAGATGCCTTCGTGTCAATTTCTGATTGGTTGGCTCTTTTTTTTTGTCTGTGGCCACTTAACCCATTCATCAGTGATGTTCCAACAATTCTCCCTTAGTTGTACGTCTTTCAACCTTTACTAATTCCCATTTGGCCATTCTTGGTGATTTTCCAGATCTCCGCGGTAGCGACTTCAAAGGCCAGCTGGATATCATCGTAATAAGATGACTCTGAAAGTAAGGTCTCAGGTGCTGAGTGAAGAAAACAAGTGTTAGTGCTGCCTTCTCCAGCCGTGTATATCTTGATTCAACATCCAACAAGGTTTTGCTTAAGAAGTACACATGTTTTTCAATCCTAGCTATTAACTTCTTAGACGAGTACAAAACTAATAACATTACTGATGACATCAAATACTAAAATAATGTTTTGCTTGCTTCAGGCTTTGAGAAAATGGGAGCTGCCCAAGATAGTTTGCTTAAGAAGTACACATGTTTTTCAATCCTATTAGCTTCTTAGATGAGAACAGAACTAATAGCATTATTGGTGACGACTAGATACAAAAATAATGTTTTACCTGCTTCAGGCTTTGAGAGAATGGGAGTTGTCCTAGATAGTTTTTAAGCTTTGAAAAGCGGTCTTGCATTTCTTAGTCCACTCAAATTCGACATGCGAAAGTAAATAGGAGTTTCCATTTGTCACGTGTTTAACTCGTGTCGATAAAAGAGGTACAAACAATGTCTATATGTACTAGCAGCTTTTCTAAACATCGAGGAAACCAGTGAGGGAGAGGGAGCGAGGGATGGGTGTAACCACCCATCTCCCTCGAGATGCATACCGATGCTAATCTCGAGAGAAATGGGTGGTTACACCCATCCCCCATCCCTCGCCTCTCTCCCTCGCTCGTTTCCTCGACGTTTAGAAAATCCCATGTACTAGATGATCTAAATAAATAGGGGAATTCTAATTGGCGAGGAAACGGGTGAGGGCAACCCCCCTCCCTCGCCCGTTTCCTCGCTAATAAGACAAGCCCAAATAAATACTATGTTTACTAATATGACCCTTGTAGACAAACAATTAAATAATAATTGCACAACTAAACAAACTCTGGTAGTAATAGTCATTTTATTGATCCATGCTATCGTACGCATACCTTCCATAAAAGTAGTCCACACACAAATACCAAATTGATACAAGTATCACCGGTGACTTCTGCATGACACTTTTCTCTTTGCAGTCGTAACCAGTCACGAAGGAACAAATGAAGTCAAGGCATGGGCGGATATACCCTTTGGCTAAGGGGGTCAGTTGTCCCCCTTATCTTTATGAAAAATCCCACTAAATTATTCATATTTTTTTTTATATTGTCCCCATTTAAAAGTTTAGATTGCCCCATTTTGTATCTAATCTTGGCTATTGACTCCACTAAAAATTAAATTATGGATTCTTTTAAAAGTTTAGGTTTCCCCTCCTCCTCCTCTTCTATACAAATCTCTGCTACTGATATGTTCGCGTTTCAAGATTCGATATAGCCAACTGCTACGAAGTTGAGCGAATTGGGAGTGAAAATATAAGAGGAGTGAGATGAGAGGCAGAGTTGAGAGATTACAGAGTGAGAGAGAATTTGTGAGGGAGAGAAAATATGAGAGAATGAGAAGAGGAGAGAGTGAGAGGGTTGGTGAAGGTGGGTTTGTTGGGAGTTAAAAAAGAAAAAAAAAATCTTCGTTTGGTTCGGAAAATCACGTTCAGGGATAAGTTGGTCTTTTCAAACTTTTTTTTTGCCCACCTTAGTCAGCAATCCTAGCTCCGCCCCTGCCTGATGCTAACCGTCGAACTTTAAGACAAAGATAGGTGGTCCTACTAATAAATGCAAAAATTAGCAACGCATGGTATATTGAGGTAAAAAGTAATCATGTCGGTGTGTCGTGTCCGTATCCGTGCATCCTTGCTTAAAACTAGGGTTCTTTCAGTTTGGCTAGTATATTCTAATCAAGTGTGATATTATCTCAAGGTTTAGGTACATACCTGAACCTTTGACGTTCCCCAATGTTCTTTTATCAATCATTTCCAATCTTCTTCTTTTACAAATGGTGGTCGATTTTGAAGTCGTTCCTCATTTGTCTCATGTATATCGTAATAGTCCTTCTTCAATTCAGATCGGTAGTCCCTCCATTTTTCCCCATTTCCTTCATTAACAACTTCTTCTTTCTGGATCATCCCCTATGTCGAACTTCTCCTGAATAAAAGAGAAAATTTGATCAAATCTAGCATATGTGACCAATATATATACACATATATTATAATGATAAGATACGTACCAATACCGACTCAAGCATTTTGGCCTTTACATCTTAGTCAAGTTTTCTCCATGACAGAGCAGCAACAGATGTAACTTGCATGTTTCGGACGACAATTCCCTATTGAGACGCAAATAGTGGCATGTGCTCTCGTATTATCCAATGTATGTCATCAAATTCCAAACTCAGTTTTGTTCCTTTTGGTAGACTTGCTACCTTCTGTCCCAGTGCTCGTCCACGTGGTTTCCTATTCCTAGTGCTACCTATGTAAAGGAAATTATTAATGTTAAAATTTTTAAATTTTTAGTAGAATTTCTATAAGAAAAAAATGGAGCTTATATTGTTTAGAGTGAGTAAAAACACCAGAAGAACTTGACCCAATATTAGGGGAAGACTCTTCCGAATGGAATGGGGGTGACCTATCAATTCTCGGTGGTCGTGGCGCCATACCTGAAAAATGCACAAAAAGCGAGCTAGTGCCATAACATAATTATAATACATTATAACATTTGATGACTATTCAATTACCGGTAATGTTATGCATCGGCGGCACTTTTGTAAAAAACGCTACTTTGAAAGTGCCGTTTTAGAATGCATTTTTTGTAGTGAACATAGTGTTATTACAACATAGTTTAATTAGCTTAAGTATTAGCATAGTTTATTTGTTCATTAGACTCTTAACCGAGACAGTCCACTTCAAAGCGCCAACCTGTCTTAACACTTTATGGCAAGAGAAAGACGTACACAATGTAAACTATGTAGCATCGAAGTCATTAGAAAGTAAGATTGTGGTTCTCTTGGTTGCGTCTAACAGGGAGAAAATAGTTAAGTGATTGAGAGCAAGTAGACCAGAACTTTTCTTCTTATGTAAACTTACTTCGACTCAACATCATCCTACGAAAGTACAGACTAGAAATAATTAAACAAAGAAAAACTACCTTTTATCAGCTTAAATAAAAGTCAATAAAAAAAAAGTGGGGACTAGCTAGATTGATTTTCTATCTCTGTACCTATGAGTATGTTAAAATGCTTTGTGGACATCTACGTCTCAATTAGTAAACATCTTCTAATTATCTAACATTTTATATTTAAGAGATAAATAGAATTTAATTTCCATATGCATGGAAGAATAAGTTTACTAATATATGACAAGAATATACTACAAAAGTTGGGAATTTGGGAGGAAGACAGTAATGAATGAAGAGGTCTTAATATATATAAGAGAAACAAATTCAATTTGACTGAAGAGGTCTTAATGAACTGTATAAAACAACAAGAAAGATTAGTAATAATTTTCGTTGTTCTATGGCTGTAATAGTTCTGGCCAGGTGGGACTTATGGTGTGTGGAGTGGAGACTAATTAAGATTTATACCTTTCAGTGCAAGAACTAGGCATAGAATCACTGTCAGCTAGAATGTTATTTAGAAGGGGCAGACCTTACACGGTAAACTTTTTGAACCCCCTATGGATACTAGTCGTGCAGTACCGATTGTTGAACATTTGAATTACTATATCTGGCCAGAGAAATTTCAGTAAAGCCGTGCGCCTTGGTGCATATGCATGCCATGAGGAAATGTGGAAAAATGGCCGGAACCACTGCACGTGGTGGGACGTCGTGTCTGTACCTGTTTGGACCATTCCCTATTTTCTCTCAATTTTATTTTGTTTTTGATAGTCAGTGTAGTGATCATAATTTACTGGGTTATGAACGAGTTTCCATAGATATAATCAAAAGAATGAATATAAAGAAAAAAGATGACTAGTACAAGAATGAAATTAAACAACATTGTGATTCATTCCCAAAGCATAACCACAGCTGGTCTCAACATTTAATTAGGACAGCCAGAGGAGGTTCCATCGTTAGAGTACAATTTGCTTCTTTTAGCTTTGTTGGACACATCTCATTGGCAACAAACCAACCTCAGGGTGTGTTTGGTTGCATGGAATCCTAAGGTGGGAGGAATCCCATGCCATGGACTTGACCAACTTTGATGTTTGGTTGTCCATGGGAATTGGATTCCAATTTCTATTTTGAGTGTTTGGTTGCCTAAAACTAATTATGGGAATCTTTTTTTTTTTTTTTTTTTTTTTTTTTAATTATGAAGATCCCACAATTCTAATTTTATATATAAACTAGAATATGTTTTTGATTTTGCTTCCTGCAAAACATCCTTATAGTATAATTTTAAATCCGACGTCTGCTTAAATCTTTCAATGAGAAATAGAGGTGGGCATGGTCCGGATCGGTTCCAAAATTTGAGGAACCTAACTCGGACCGTTTAAATTTAATGGAATCGGTCCAGTCTGGATTCCCTCATTTTGAACATTGAGACTGAACCTAACTCGAACCGTTTGGAACGGTCCGATTTCAAAATGAGTATATGAATATATTCTTGGTATTGATTCATATGTCGTTAAAGGTTTCAATTCTTGTTTATACAAGTTTCTCACTGTAACAATACCGAAAATAACAGTAACAATACTCACTGTAACAATACCGATAATAACAAGAATATATTGTTCCATACTCACTGTAACAATGCCAACTTGGCTAAGAATGTATTGTTACATACTGCAATTTGCTAATGCAATTGCAACTAAAGCATTACCAAGAATATATTGTTAC
Source organism: Berberis vulgaris (assembly GCA_963556465.1). Classification (NCBI taxonomy): domain Eukaryota; kingdom Viridiplantae; phylum Streptophyta; class Magnoliopsida; order Ranunculales; family Berberidaceae; genus Berberis; species Berberis vulgaris. Next base: position 61,975,581 of record OY747126.1, read on the forward strand.
ATACTCAATTTGCTGATGTCAACTAAAGCATTGCCAAGAAGTGCACTCACTAACAATATTCACAGTACACTCACTGTAACAATACTTATTGCATTACAACATTTCCCATCTAGATGGTGAAGCTTACCAATGGATTGGCCAGGGAAGGAATCAACAATCTTGACAACGTCTTGCTCAACAACGTTGTCAGTCCAGAAGAAACCCTTGCAGACACCAATACGGTCCTCTCCGGTAGGAGCCCAGTAAAACTTCTACATACGACCATCACAAATAAAAGGGGCATACATTGCTTGTTTATCGGTTTCACTCTAGGTGTATCAATTTATCTGAAACTAAACACATCGGTTATTTGAATGCAGGTTGTGTGATCTAAAGATAAAACCCTTAAAAAATTAATTATTATATCCATTTTTTTCTTCTGATCTACCAAAGTTAAAGAGTCGAATCAGTGTAGATACCTCTTGGATGACCATTACTGCCTGACAATCATAAGAGAAAAAAAGGGCTCTCCAAGCCTATGAATTAACTTGCAATTCAAGAACTATCTGATGAAAAAAAATAGGAATGCTTGCGAGGTCCAAATATAAAGCACACCTGAACAGCTTGGACTTCTTGCATTGCCTCTCGAACAGAATATGAATGGACTAAATTTGGCACAGGCATTTCTGGTGCTTCATTAGAAATAACATCAGGTTTTCTCCTATGACTTCCTCCAACAGAAACTTCTGTTGAATGAGTGAAACTTTTCCTTCTGTAGCGGGGCCTGGCTGTGAACACAAGTAGATGGCTACTGTAAAAAGTTGGGGAACCCACAAAGACATAACTTTCACAAGTCTAACCATTCATTCATGAATTCAAGAATGAAAAAAGAGTGAAAGAACAATTACTTTGGTAGTACAGTCCCCTCCCTTAGATAAAGCCAATCATTGGTGTACTTGTCAAATTCTGCAACCATAGCGATCACATATGCCGCACCTTTTCGGAAAGACCTTTCCTGCATAAGTATATCACTTCAACATTGCAAGCTAGGCACCTTCTCTGACAAGTCAAAAGTCAGCAAGGAAGACTTCGCTGGCCTCTGCAACCTACTCACAAGTGCTTCGAATTGAGGCGTTGCACACATTGTTCTCTCATATGTTCCAAACCATTTTGCTTGCATATATTTTTTCTTCCTCCATGGCCCCATATGCATTTTGTTGTCCTTCATGCATCTCTTAGCAGTAGAACAAAGAATCTTGATCACATTACGTAATTTATCAGCCTTGGCTACAAAAACTTCAGGAAGCCCATTGACTAATCGATTGTATTCCTCGCTAGCTCTTGCCATTTCAAACTCAACATGAAAATTCAAGTCAATTACTACCCTCACCTCCCCTTTCTTGGAATTGTCTAAAACATCTATGCAAGTGTGCTCCCCTGATGGAAAATCTGATGAGGTCTTCTTCCACTTGGACTTGCAAATGGCGCTGTTGAAGCCCACTTTACAGAGCCTATCAGAGATGTCTCTCTTTAGGCAATTGTGGCAGCTGCCATCGCCAGCCGGCCTCTGGCATGTACAGATTGTTCCAGCCAACTTGGACTCCTTTAGAGCCACTCTAACAGCTTGCCTAATTCTTGATTCAACATTGCTACCCCTACTAAAGGCTGCCTGTAAATGAGAAATGTTACATAACTTGAATTAGGAATGTCATCTAATATACAATGCAAAACTAGGAAGGAAAAAAAAAGACCTGCAAATTGGAGAACATTTGTAAAGAAATATAAAATTTGCCAGCTAAAGATCATAAGGTGTATAATGACATGAGAAACTTACATGTAAAAGCTGATGTTGTTCTTCCCAAAATGCTTTTCTATGTGCACCACATTGTTCATCCATTTCACCATTGTCATCCCACCCAATCTCCTCATAACTACAAGTGCTATCCAGCGAGTCATCTCCCATCTCAAATAACCCGAAAGCAATATCCCTGAGGCTTGCAGACTCATCAGATAATAAAACGCCATCACTAAAACCCATCAAAACCCGAGGACCCATTGGAATTCTTCCCCTTGATCCGGCCATAAACCAACGCTACTTGCAAAAACTTTTCAAATTGAATCAAGTGCTGTAAAAATTGTTTCAAATAGCTGGTTTTTATAAGTCCATAATAGAAGATTTGGTTTGACAATTGAAAGCTAATAATGGGAGAAAACCAGCTAATCAAATTTGTTCTCAGTGGCTCAAACTGATCAGATAAGTTGGGAAATATGGTGTTGTTTCCAGCAAAGGTCCACGTAGGCTCAGCCACAAAAATTTGATCTTTATTTTGCATTTATCTTCATGATCAGTGGAACAAAATATGAAACTAAAAGTGGTCTGGTTACATATGGAAAATCTGACTAGGATAACATGTGGACTTATAAGTGAAAATTGTTCCTGCACCTTTTAGAGAACTATTGGAAAGTGAAGCACGTACCATTAATTCTTGTCAAGTTGAGAAGCCTGCAATCGGATCTCTCATCAAATACTTCATAGCAACTCTCCATTAGTGAGGATTTCGAACTCTTCCCTTTTTTATTATTTCCTGTATGAATGATCGTTGTTTTGGAGTCCATGTCGATTTTAAATTGCAAAACAAAAGTGGCAAATGACTGAATGAAATTACTTTGCTGTATTAGATGGTACAATTTTGTGGATAAAAAAGATGAGCGTTAGATGTACAAAGTTAAATAAAACAACTAAGAGCAACTTAGTTCTTCAACGATTCATATAATCTCTTATGCATGTTATTTTCTTCGAGAATTTATTTACTTAACCTACAGCTTTCAATGTTTTTTGCTAATTGTCACTCATGGCATATTCTGACTAACTCCTCCAACTTTTCTTGCATATTTCTTCATAAGTCATGTATTGATCCGACTATTGGTCCAACCAAGTGATTGGGTCATTTTCTCTGTTAATACAACCTCAATTTCACCATCCGTTGAGTCCAAAATTGGACTATGGTATCGTCAGAATGTTCTCTGTTTAATGATCACATTTATGCTTGCTCAACTTGCTAGAATTGTGAAACTCTAAATTTTTCTTCAAAGCCACAATAGCACATCACTTTCCGGTTATTTAATTGGAACATCAACATAGAATGGATCAGCGAAACTCTACATCAACCATTGATAGGAGCATAATTAGGCTATTTTTAGTACGATATTTCTATATATATTTTTAGCTATTACTTGTTAATTATGGTACTAATTGCTATTTTCATGTTTGTGTAGGTTTCCAATTACAATATTTTAAAATAGAAGCAACTTGGCAATTTAGGAATACTAATTGCACAAGGAATTCACATAAGTAAGGAAACCACACCAACAAGGAAACCACAGAAAGAGGAAAACAAGAATAAAAGGGGGAAGATACCTGGCTTTGATCGATCGCATCCACAGCCTCCACAACAAGCCCTAACCCTCGTACAACTGCAATCCCTCACTGTTTCGCACCCATCCAGCAATAGCATCCATCCATCATCACCTCGCCGAACCCTAGCCGCCGTCCTCACCCATCATCAACCATCTTCACCGCCCTCATCCACAGCCGCAGACCACCACCGTAGGACCCTGTTCATCCCCTCCTCCTTACAACCACAGTCCCTTCTTCCATCCTCTCGCCTGACTCCCTTATCGCCAAACCCTAGCCACCGTCTCAGTCCCTCGTCCTTCCCTTTTCGTCCCTTCTTCCCGTTCTCCGCCAGCAACCCAACATCGTCAGCCCTTCACTCCTTCGCTGTCCATCGTCATCCCCTCACTCACATCTTCTTCTCACTGGAGAAAGGAGCTGAAACAGATCGAAGAGGAGAGCAATTCGCGTGAGGAAGGTGAAGGAACAGATTGCGAAGCGAGGATTCTCTTCTGCTATTCGCACCCCAGCTTCTACTCAGTACCACCACGGATAAGTGTTTTGTTTTCATCTCTAAACATCTCTTTCTCTTATTTTAGTTTGATTATTGATTATGGATTACTGTTTGAACATAATTAATATGTCTAGCTAAACTCCTCTTAGTTAGGGGTGGATTCGAAGCCCCGAACATGTGCTTTATAAATTAATTGAATTTAATCTTCCTTGCTATTAGTGATTGTGTTTTGCTTAACTGCTTTATAGAAAAATTTTCTTTGTATGTTTGTTAAGGTGGCCAACTTAGTAAGCATGCTAGGATTTGGGGCTAGAATATAGGAGAGTTTCATTTAATTGTTATAATCATGTATTCACAAGTAGTAAATACCAAGGAACGTTGGTAAGGTTAAGTATAAACCTAGGCAAGAACAAGATGCTGATCATACTTGTAATTGCCTAGTCAGTGTTCATATTTTCCACAAAACTTAATGATCTTGGATTGTTGTCTAACTTGCGATTCCTGTTTAGATAGCATGATACGAGTAGTTTGAAAGCGACGCTTAGTTTAATTCAACGAACTTGGGAAAATAATAAGATTAATGCAGTGCGGTCACGGTTAGTCTTGAGCATTGTCTCTCACGAGTTAGCAAGTGATTATTGAAGATTGATTTATAAGCATGTGTTTGGTGTGTGGAGATAAAACCCTTAGCTAATTTCTCATCTTTGCCATCTCTTTAGTTTATTATCTTTACATTAATTTTCGTAGTTATTTTCATAGTTTAATTTAGAAAATCCAATCCCCTTTTATTTAATTAATTAGGTTGTTAGTTGTCTTTTAATTATTATTAGTGTAATTAACAAGCCCTCTAATCCTCGGTCTAGAACGATCCCTACTTATTCTATACTACAAATCACAAAGCAGAGTATTAAGTTGTGTGCTACTAAAATAGCGCATCAATTTTTGGCGCCGTTGCCGAGGATTAGAAAAGTTGTTGATTACTTAATTAGTTTTTATTTTTATTTTTTTATTGATTTTTTCTTTCTTTCTTTCTTTATCTCAGGTACCAGTTCATGCACAATAGGAGATCCAGCGAAAACTTAGTAGAATACGATTCAGAGCCTGAGAAAACATTTAGAAGACGAAGAAGAGAAACAAAAGAACTACAAACATCTAGCTTTGAATCTGAATCTGAAGAGTTCGACATGGGAGATAATAGACCTATTAAAGAACTTTCGACATCCACCTTGGACAATGCCGCACCCTTGTGCATTCAGTATCCATTAGCCGCGCAGGGCAAGACTGAGTCATTCGAGCTGAAATCCAGCCTACTTCATCATATTCCGAAATATCATGGTCTTTCTATGGAGGATCCAAATAAACATTTAAAGGAATTTGAAGTTGTATGCTCCAGTATGACGCCAATAAATGTGGATGAAAACATCCTAAAGTTGAGAGCATTCCCCTTTTCTCTGGCAGATAGGGCTAAGGATTGGCTCTATGAACTACCTTCCGGAACAGTATATTCTTGGGAAAGCATGAAGAAGGTGTTTCTAGAGAAATTCTTCCCAACTTCCAAAATTATCTTATTGAGGAAGAAAATCAGTGGCATACAGCAAGGTCCAGGAGAATCATATCCGGCTTACTATGAGCGCTTCAAAACTCTCATAGCATCATGCCCGCAGCATCAGATGAAGGAGGAGCTCCTGATTCAATACTTTTATGAGGGATTGCTTCCTCTTGAGCGACAGATGTTAGATGCAGCGGCAGGAGGAGCTTTGGTTGATAAAACTCCAGCAGCAGCAAAAACTTTGATTGCAAACCGAGCCTTAAATGCCCAGCAGTATGAAGGAATTGGAGAGCCTTCACGCCAAGTCAATGAGGTAAGTACTAATTCTAGTTTGGAAGCTCAAATGGCTAATCTTACCTCACTTGTGACTCAGGCCCTAGGGAAGCCGAATATGCTAGGAGTTGCACAGGTTTGTGGCGTGTGTACAAAGCCAGGACATCCATCTGATCAATGTCCTCAACTGATTGAGAATGGCGGTTGGGAGAATGTCAATGCAATAGGTTTTCAGGGGCAAAATCACTATAGGAATAATCCTTATTCAAACACCTACAATGAAGGTTGGAGAAATCACCCCAGTTTTGGATAGAGAAATTCAGAACAACCTCAACAACAAACTTCGAATCGACCACCCCCTGGTTTCTTTCAAGGACCACCTGAACCACATCAGCACAATTCAGGTATGCCGCTTAATTATGATGAGATTCTGAAATCATTAACTATTTCTCAGCAGAATCAAGCAAAAGATATAGCAGATTTGAAGCTACAGATTGGACAAATAGTTGAGTTTATTGGACAAATTCGCGAGCAAGGAAAACTTCCTAGTTCTACCACTCCAAATCCGAAGGGCAGGTTTGAAACTGCAAAAGCAATTACATTGAGGAGTGGTAGGCAAATTGAGAATGAACCAATAGTCCCTAAACATAGTCGAAATAGGGAAACTGAGTTACAAAATGATGATCCAGCCATCATTGGAACACCAGAACTCCAAGGTAAGAAGGTGAGCATTCCAAATTCAGTTTCTGCCAATCTTGTTCCACCTTTTGTGCATTTTCCATGTAGGTTTGCCAAATCTAGGAAAGATGAACAGGATAAGGAAATTTTTGAAACCTTCCGAAAAGTCCAAGTCAATATTCCCCTTCTTGATGCTATTAAGCAAGTGCCTAAGTATGCAAAATTTTTGAAGGAGCTTTGCACAACAAAGAGACGTCTTCGAGACGGAGAGGTAGTTAAAGTAAGTGAGAATGTCTTTGCAGTTCTTCAAAAGAAATTGCCACCGAAGTGTAAGGATCCAGGTAGTTTCACTATCCCTTGTGTTATCGGTAATACTAAACTTGAAAATGCAATGTTAGACTTAGGTGCTTCAATTAATGTTATGCCGTATTCTATTTATCGAGCTATGAATCTTGGGAAGTTAAAAAATGATGGTGTTATTATTCAATTGGCTGACCGTTCTAATGCATATCCTCGAGGTTTGTTGGAAGATGTGTTAGTGCAGGTTAACCATTTGATATTCCCAGCAGATTTCTATGTTATTGAGATGGAAGATTCAGAATTATCAGCACCTTTGCCTCTTCTTTTAGGGCGCCCCTTCATGAAAACTGCGAAGACAAATATTGATGTACATGCGGGGAAACTGACCATGGAATTTGATGGTGATGTGATTGGCTTCAACATCTTTGAAGCCACGAGATATCCTGATAAAAATCATTTTTGTTTTTCTATTAATGTGAATGACAATTTGGCCCAGAAATTGTTAGACCTCAAAAACGAGGACGAACTTGAGACCAACATCACTACTGCCATTGGATATGAGAGGAATGGAGTTCCCTATGACACAAAGAAGCGGAAGAAATTTCAGTTGAATGAGCTTGAAAAGATTCAGGATGAGGCTTATGATAGTAAAAGCAATTATAAGAAGAACACCATAGTTTTTCATGATCAGATGATCCATAGAAATATTTTTGTCATTGGAAAGAAAGTCTTGCTTTTCCAATCATGTCTTAGAACTGGTAAGTTACGTTCTGAATGGGTTGTTCATTTTATTATTACTAATGTTTTTCCCCATGGTGCTATACAGATTAAGAGTGTCACAACCGGGAAGGAGTTTAAAGTGAAACATCATCGACTTAAGCCCTATTATGAGTCATTTGTGGAGCATTACGTGGAGGACATATCACTCCCTGTTCCCACTTATTCTGAAAATTAATTGGAGATACCATCAGGCTGCACGACGTTAAGACAAGCGCTTCTTGGGAGACAACCCAATCAGATTTGCCTTTTTTTTTTTTTTTTTTTTATCATTTTAGTTTATTTTCGTTATTTTTGCTTTTGTTTGTTAGTAGTTTGTTTTTTCGCGTTTAAATCTTTCATTGCATGTGCTATAATCTATTAACATTGAGGACAATGTTAGGTTTAAGTGTGGGGGAACAAAACATTGTTTTATTTTGAATTATTTTGAAAAAAAAAATGTTTGTTTTTTATTTTCTTTGTTGGTATTAGTGTCATAAAAAAAAAAAAAAAAAAAATTTATATTTGTTTTGAGTCTTAGGATACTTTCCAACACAATGATGAGATTTGGTTTTTAATTTCATGACTTTAAGGTGATTTATAAACATGATTTAAGATCTAATATTATTTTTTGGTTAATGTTTATTTATGGTTATCATATGCAAATTCACATGTAATCAACTTAGTAATTGGTACTCATAGCATGCTTAGTTGAATTTAACTCATTATAACCCATATTTGAGTTTTGAGCCTATTGTTCATTTGATTTTGAGAGTTTTTAGTTAGATCATCTTTTATTTCTTTTGTCAATAATAATTCATTGCATGATCTCAATTTTGTTTGCTTTGGTTGCTACTTGGATTGCTTTCAAAATTAAGAATTAAACACTAGAACTTGTATTAATTTCGTTCAAAGCATTATATTGAATTGCATGACATGCTTGACATGATAAAGGCACCTAGTTTCCACCATTGCCAAATAATCCCGATCCATAATATTTTTCCTTTAGGTTAACCCCATTGAGCCTGTTATTAAGCCTTTTATTTCATTACCTTCATTCTCTATCCCTAACCTAATGAAACGAGTGGAGCATAATTTGATTTGCAGATACTTTATTGTGGTTCAAGATATGTTGAAAAGCAAGTGTGGGGGAAGACCCTTGTGGTAGACAGTTCAAAAAGAAAGAGTTGCAAAAAAAAAAAAAAAAAAAAAAAAAAAGTTACAAAAGGGATACAAGTCCTTATATTTATCCATTCAGTATTACAGTACCATACAGATAGTTCAATTCTTTTTAAGTAGATACAAAATAATTGCTGAAGCTCTTCATTATCAATGAGCCACCTCGTCATATTCCCACTTATGTCTTGAACCATATGATTCTTTGCTAATGCCTCTAATCTTATTGCATGCTTTCGCCATTTCTTCAAGCCCTTTGAAAATTTCATATCCGTTCTTTCACTTCCCTGGACCCCTGGCTCCATTACAACCTGAATTAAGACCTTTTGATTGAGTGTGTCTTGCAATGTCACGATGTGGAGATTCGAATGAGGTATGAGCATATGGTGTCCCTAGTTTTTGCATTCAAATAGTAACATTCCTTCCATGAGATCATATATCTAAAAAAAAAAAAAAAAAAAAAAAATAGAAGTCAGAAAATGCCATTCTTTCTTGTTATATCATATGTGAGCTATTTGTTTCCCTTTTACATCAATCCTCTCACATATAACTAGAATAGGAAGAGTGATTTTACCAAACAATCAGTGAAAAAGAAAAAAGTGCATCCAGTGAGATTTTTGGGTTAATTCTTCTTGGCACGCGCTTGAGTTTCACAGTCACTTGGATTGATTTAATTGTAAATTTTTATATCATTGCTATGAACGTGTATTAATTTTCGAATGATGTGGATTTAATCTCGTGTTTACAAAGAATCTTAACATGTCATGATCCGTTGAAAATCTCTGAGACAAATGTTGGAAAGTATAGATTGAGTAATTTGAGTCTTTTATTTTTGTTTCTTGAATTTGCTCGAGGACAAGCAAAAGATAAGTGTGGGGAAATTTGATAGGAACATAATTATGCTATTTTTAGTACCATATTTCTATATATATTTTTAGCTATTACTTGTTAATTATGGTACTAATTGCTATTTTCATGTTTGTGTAGGTTTCCAATTACAATATTTTAAAATAGAAGCAACTTGGCAATTTAGGAATACTAATTGCACAAGGAATTCACATAAGTAAGGAAACCACACCAACAAGGAAACCACAGAAAGAGGAAAACAAGAATAAAAGGGGGAAGATACCTGGCTTTGATCAATCGCATCCACAGCCTCCACAACAAGCCCTAACCCTCGTACAACTGCAATCCCTCACTGTTTCGCACCCATCCAGCAATAGCATCCATCCATCATCACCTCGCCGAACCCTAGCCGCCGTCCTCACCCATCATCAACCATCTTCACCGCCCTCATCCACAGCCGCAGACCACCACCGTAGGACCCTGTTCATCCCCTCCTCCTTACAACAACAGTCCCTTCTTCCATCCTCTCGCCTGACTCCCTTATCGCCGTCACCATCAGAACCTCCTCGCACCGAAACCCTCGTCTCAGTCCTCTCTCTCTGTCCCTGATTGTCGCCAAACCCTAGCCACCGTCTCAGTCCCTCGTCCTTCCCTCTTCGTCCCTCGTCCTTCCCTCTTCGTCCCTTCTTCCCGTTCTCCGCCAGCAACCCAACATCGTCAGCCCTTCACTCCTTCGCTGTCCATCGTCATCCCTCACTCACATCTTCTTCTCACTGGAGAAAGGAGCTGAAACAGATCGAAGAGGAGAGCAATTCGCGTGAGGAAGGTGAAGGAACAGATTGCGAAGCGAGGATTCTCTTCTGCTATTCGCACCCCAGCTTCTACTCAGTACCACCACGGATCAGTGTTTTGTTTTCATCTCTAAACATCTCTTTCTCTTATTTTAGTTTGATTATTGATTATGGATTACTGTTTGAACATAGTTAATATGTCTAGCTAAACTCCTCTTAGTTAGGGGTGGATTCGAAGCCCCGAACATGTGCTTTATAAATTAATTGAATTTAATCTTCTTTGCTATTAGTGATTGTGTTTTGCTTAACTGCTTTATAGAAAACTTTTCTTTGTATGTTTGTTAAGGTGTCCAACTTAGTAAGCATGCTAGGATTTGGGGCTAGAATATATGAGAGTTTCATTTAATTGTTATAATCATGTATTCACAAGTAGTAAATACCAAGGAACGTTGGTAAGGTTAAGTAGAAACCTAGGCAAGAACAAGATGTTGATCATACTTGTAATTGCCTAGTCAGTGTTCATATTTTCCACAAAACTTAATGATCTTGGATTGTTGTCCAACTTGCGATTCCTGTTTAGATAGCATGATAAGAATAGTTTGAAAGCGACGCTTAGTTTAATTTAACGAACTTGGGAAAATAATAAGATTAATGTAGTGCGGTCACGGTTAGTCTTGAGCATTGTCTCTCACAAGTTAGCAAATGATTATTGAAGATTGATTTATAAGCATGTGTTTGGTGTGTGGAGATAAAACCCTTAGCTAATTTCTCATCTTTGCCATCTCTTTAGTTTATTATCTTTACATTAATTTTCGTAGTTATTTTCATAATTTAATTTAGAAAATCCAATCCCCTTTTATTTAATTAATTAGGTTGTTAGTTGTCCTTTAATTATTATTAGTGTAATTAACAAGCCCTCTAATCCCCGATCTAGAACGATCCCTACTTATTCTATACTACAAATCACAAAGCAGGGTATTAAGTTGTGTGCTACTAAAATAGCGCATCAACCATAAAACACAATCCCATGCATGGTCACATGACAAAACAAGATACTTACACTAATAGGGTTTGCATCAAATGATTTAAATCATTAAATGCATTAATATATGATACACAAATACATATGGTTTATAAGGGTTACTTTACTTGGGTTTCCTGTTATTTGCCTGTTTTCCTTTTCTGTTTACTTTGTTTATGTTAAGCTTCTTGCTCTCTTGTAATAGTTTCCGCTGTCTTTAATACAAATGTTTTATTCATCAAATACGTACATATATATATGATATGCAAATACAAAATCTATATGTGTAGATGTCTTCAAAAATCTAAATCCATGGTAAAACCCATTTCTCTAAACATGGAGAGGGAACCAAAAAATGTGGTGAAAGAGAAAAAAATAGAAACCTTGGAGAGGAGATCCTTGCACCAGCATGTTTGTTATCCCAACCAAATGTATTGTCAGACTCATCAGCACCAAGGGTCTGGCCATTAACTTGAATGTAGTTGAGATAAGTTGGGTTTTTGGTTGCTCTGTGAAGCCAAGCAGCACCCCACAACAACTCATCCTTCAATTACAACAACAAATTGAAACCCATTAGAAATCCACCCTGAAACTGAACCAAAAAATTAAGTTCTAAAATAAGTAAAATTTGCTTACTTGATAACCAGAGTAAGAACAGTAGAATGGGCACACATAGGGCTTCAAGCCATTACTATAAGCTCTTTTGTACTTATCAGCAAACCCAAACACCTACACCACCAAAACATTGAGTCCAAAAATGTTAAAATCTGAAGAAAGGGAGAGCAAATAACACAAAAGAGTGTTTTAGTTGTTTTGTTCTTTTACAGAGATGGCTCTTCTTATGAGAAGCTTGGAGTAAGTTGGGTCACATCTTCCGAAGGCCAAAGAAGCAACTGCAAGTTTTGAATGGAGATCCGAGGATGGAGAGAGCTTCCAATGGAGCTTCGAGTGGAGATCTGAGGATATGGAGAGCTTCGAATGCAGATCCGGGCATGGAGGGAGCTTCGAAAGGGAGATCTAAGGATGGAAAGAGCAAAAATAGAGATAGCTTCGAATGGATAAAGGCAAGAGAGGTCTGGGTTTGGTTTGGCAACAAAGAGCGAGAGATAAAAGAGACCGTGGATTGTTTTCCTCGTTGAACCAAGTCGTCTGATTCCCACCAATGGTGGGAATCTATGGCACGTGCTGGCATCCCTCACCCACCAATAAAATCTCAAACAAACACCCAAAATGCTATTCCAAATTTTCCAGGTCTTAATGGGATTGAATAATTCCATTCCGATCCCGTCCCGTTCCGATCTAGAATGGGATGGGATGAAGATTTTCAATCCCGCCAATCCCGTCATGGCCCGAGCTAATTTTTCAATATTTATTATTAATAATTTTATTTATTTATTTATTTATTTTAGGATTGCAATATTTAGATGCCCATATAAATTCACTGATATACATAACATTTTAGCATCTCAATTTGTCTCTCACATACACATCTCTAGATTAATTTATTGATTCTAATCACTTCACTGAACTCTGAAGTACTTTAGTTTAAGGCTTAAGCATGTCTTTTGTTTTCTCATTCATTCCTTTAGGTTTAGGGTTACTGAAGATTGAAGAAGAACAGACAACAAAAGGGGAGAGAAGGAATTCAAGAGGAGAAAGAGAACAAAAAAATGAAAACCACCACACAGCAGCAGATTACGCACAGTCGCACTCGCACACGGCACACGACGACGACGCACCTCCTACCTCTCCTGCTTCTGCTTCATCAACAACACCATCAGCAGCAGAACCTTGTTCGATCCAACTTTTAAACATCTTCTTCTTCGATCCAGCTTGTCCTCGCTAAGATCCAAGTCGGCAAGTCCAACATGCACAGTCGCACACGGCACCCGACGACGACACACATCCCCCTCCTGCTTTCGCTTCATCAAGACATCAACAACACCATCAGCAGTAGAACCTTATTTGATCCAACTTTTAGACGTCTTCATCTTCGATCCAGCTTGTTCTCGCTCAGGTCAAAGTCGGCAAGTCCAACTTCTCTTCAATCCAACTCCCAAGCAAGCCCTCCTGATCTCCCTCAGCCTTGTCGGACCGAATCCAACTTCTTTAGCTTTCTGTTGCACAAATCCGTCGATTATTACAGATAAGATCCAACTTCTTTAGCTCTTTGTTTAAAGAAATTTGTTTGATTGAGACTTACTTTTTTTAGGTTTTTAGCTTTCAATTTCATAGGCGTGATTTGTTTGATCAGATTATGATTATGATTATGATTATATGTTACAAATCAGATTATGTTCAGATTTTATTTTAGCTGATTATGCTCAGATTATATTATCTGATTATATTGAAGGATTATGTTCAGATTATATAATCAGATTATGTTCATATTATATAATCAGATTATGCTCTGATTATAATCTGATTATGTTCAGATTATATAATCCGATCCAGCTGATTATGCTCATATTATGTTTCCAGCATTCTGCTCATCCAACAGATTATGTTTCCAGCATATGTACCACTATACCAGCATATTATGTTTCCAACAGTAATTCATAGTTTTATACCTATTAGATTATCAAAAAACTTGATCAACAAATAGAGCACGCTGATCCCGTCCCATCCCGATCTCGAATGAACAGGAAGGGATAGGGATGGGTCAATCTCGTCCCATCCCGTCTTGTGCCCACCCCTTCCATCCACCACGCCTGGTTCAACTGTAACGTTTCACGACCGTTTCGACAGTCTTTTGATCTCCGCAATGCATCTACCTTCGTCGTCAACAACCCCTGCTTCATCAAAATGATCTTCGGTGGGTCCGTCATGGGTACGTTGGTGACAGCCACAACGGTTTTCATCGTCGAATAAATCGGACGACTCTAATTACTGCACATGAGCCCCCCAGGGATCCAAAGAAAGTAGAATTGCCCATATAGATGGGACAAACTCAAATTTCACATTACAGAACAGAGATATTGTAATATCCTACACACAACTTGGGAAAACATTTAAAGGACAAATTCAAGAATTCTCATTTTTTCCATAACAGCCATAATAGCACTAGGGAGCCAATAAGTGATAAGCTGCCAACTACATATCCCACCACAGCCACTATGATTTGCCAATCATAGTTGGTTCGATCATTTGAAACTTTTGATCTGGATCTTGTTGACGGTGCCAAGTTAGAAGAATTGGTACATTTTTTCAACAAGGGAAATCCACATAACATTTCATTTCCTTCAAAAGAAGTTCCATTAAATGAACCAGTAATTAATTAAATGGGCGTTCAAGGCAATGTTATTATGACTGTCCTTGTATGAAGAAAGAACTAGTTGCCTGAACTTGCTTATTTTAATGCCTATTCTTCTCCTCTGTCTTTATTTTTCTTTCCTTCTCACTATTTTTTTTAATTTTTAATTTTTAATTTTTAATTTTTAATTTTTAATTTTTAATTTTTAATTATTAATTTTTAATTTAATTTAATTTAATTTTATTTAATTTTATTTGTTTACACTAATACTAAACTCCATTTGCTTCCTTCAAATTCCTGGTGATAGAATCAGAGTAAAGGTTTTGTCTTCTCCTCTTCTAGAACCCATCCCCTTGTATTTAACCCACTCTCTCCAATTATCATTTCTATCATCTCATCTCTTAAGTGTTACTATTGTCATGGCTGCAGACCTTGGCCTACTCACCTTGACCCAAATTCCAAAAGCTCGCTCACTCTCAACAAGAACAACAACAACAATAACAAAACCCTAACCCTGGAGTCATTGTAAATTCGTGGATGTGGAACACAGAGTGAAACCCTGGGGTCGCCATAAATTCGTGGATGTGGAACACAAGGCGAAATCAAGATGAAGATGATTCATGGGAAGTACAAGCATTTGCTGAAGACACTGATAATATCATGGGTACTACATGGCCTCCAAGATCCTATACATGCACCTTTTTTAGACGAGAATTTAGGTCAGCACAAGCCCGAGCTAGACTTCGTCAGTCATCACCAGGTTTAGCCAATAATGATCCTTCTTCCTCTTCCACTTCAACATCTACTCTCATTTTCCCTAGTCAAGAATTCGTTGCAAACGGTGGGTTATGCCTCTTATATCCTTTAATTAGTCCTACTCGTGTATTCAACTCAAATTCTATGAATGGGTGTATGGAGTCTCCTTCTATATTCTCGTATGGCCCTATTTTCTAGGTGTATAATACTTGTTTAAATTAGGAACTCTGAACACATCTCATTTTCCAAGATAAATATGCTTAACATGGGCTAAGATCCTGTGTGGAAAATTTTTCTGCTGTTCAGAAAACTGACACAGCCTCAACAGAGGGTCGGAGATCTGGGTCAATTTGACATTCTTCACCCATTGAGTTTACCAGTTGAAGTTGAATCACACTGCTTGTTAATATGTCTAAGCATCTAATACAAATCATAATTACAATGGCGCTATCCAACTTTATGGAATGATATAATGAAACAATGGCGCTATCCAACTTCAGGAGCTGCGATATAATTTATACATGAAAAAGAGAATCCACATCTTTACACTTTTGCATACTCAACTTAATTTGCATTAGGTTTTCTCATTTTTTACTTTACCCTGGGTCTTTCTTATTGTGTCATCACTCATCATGGTGTTCTACTCAACTACTCGAGTGAAATACAAACTGACATAGAGCATGGACTTCCATAGTATTATTTTCGTGTTTTAATTGTTGAAATATGCACTCTCTAAGTTCATAGATTGAAACAAAAAAACATCAAGACTTTTAAGTTATGTTAAAAGTTGCAGCTATGAAGAAGAAATAACTGCAAAATAAATCAGTAGTAGAAGGAATGAAAAAAAAAATCATACCATAAGCTTGTAGTTGTGGTTGGTCTTTACAACCGAAATGTTGTGTGACTGATTCTTGATAGCCAACTTGTCTTTCATCCCAATAGTATTGTATCATATTGAAAAATAAAAAGAGAGCAACAATAACCCACATTAACGAAAACCCTAAAACAACTTCCACTTCATCCATGAAGAACCCCATGAAACACACACACACAGAGAAAGGATGGATGGGGGTGTTGTTTCGATTGGATTTCAGCGCGCAAATGAAAAACTTATTGTATGATTTTTGAATCAAATGTATAAAAACAGAGAGAGAGGAAGTGAAATGGCGAATAGATGAGAGAGGGGACTGACTGTGGAGAGAGGACTGGCCGTGGAGAGAGGACCGAATCGATTTCGAGTCGCTTCAATGGCGATTCGATTTCGAGTGGGGAAGAAAATTTGCAAATTCGATTTGGGGAGGAGCAGGAATGAGGGAAGGAGGTGGGTTTATTTACCTCTTTTACGACGTTTTTACAAAAATTGTTTTTATGTCATTAGCGGGAAGTGTTCACGGGGCCGTTTTTTTGTTCTTTATCGGCGCTTCCTAACATCAACGCCGGTATTGCATACAGTTTCTTTAATTAAACGGCGTTGTAGTTAGAAGCGCCGGTAATGTTAAGCATCGGCGGCGCTTTTGTAAAGATGTTGCTTTGAAAGTGTCGTTTTAGAATGCATTTTTTTGTACTGTGAGTCGCGCATTAAGTTAGAAAATGGGGCCCCTTCTAGGAAGAAGAAGGCTGCTAGGGCCAAAGTTCATGTTCTATCCGATGTGGATGAGCCGTCTGAGACGCTTGCTTCCTTCGTAAGGAAGAGGGTTCGCATTAGAGTTGGGCCATCTTCGGCACGAGCCGCTCCAGTGAGAGAAGAGCGTGAGCCTGCTGAGCCTATTGAGGCGGAGATTGATGTTTTCGTCTTGAAGAAAGATTACCTGCGGTTGGTAGGAGTCATGGACAGGTTGAACCTTAGTGACACGTAAGTCGAGGCTCTGAATGACTGTTTGGTGCGGGTCGCAATGACAACTTCCGCTGATGCTGATTCGTGTGGGACCATTGTTGTTGGAGGTTCCTGTGAAGATTCGCCTGAGGTGGTAGAATCTGATCTCCCTACTGTTGATTCACCTGAAGGTGGCTGCGGTACTAGTCGTGTCTCTTGTAGTCTGGATTGCTCACCGTCTCGTTCTAGGCCACAATTGGAAGTGTTGGAGGGTCCTTTGGATAATTCACTTCCTCCTCTCCCTCCGAATCCCATTGAGTCGTTTCGCAATAAAGGGTCGACTTTTCTTGACAAAGGAAAGTCCACAGTGGAGAGTCTGAGGACGGTGGCAACCGTGAAGGGTGGCGCTGGCGTAGTTCTCGATTAGGGAAGATTTCATCCAGACGCACGGTTAAACTTGGTTGCACCTGACTTGGTAAAGATGAGCTCACAAGTCTGGCATCAAGAGGTGGATGTAGAGTATGCTTCGAGGAAGCACATAAGCAGGCGCCGCAGTTGGTTGATGGATCATGCTCCGAAACCCGAAGAGGACACATTGGAAGGATGCATGGATAAGGGTCTGAAGTACCTTATGCTGGGTATGTCTCATATGAGCCACGTGATCGTTGCTGAAACGGAAGTTGAGGGGGCTCATGAGAGAGTATATACCTTGGAGCGTGTCTTCTCTCACATGCAACTGTTGTATTCTGATGCGCTTCGTGAAATCGAGCGGCTTAAGAAGCAGGCTAAGGAAAAGCGGTTGGATCAGTCAACCGTGGCTGTTGAGGCTCAGGGGGCTCGTCTAGAGGACCTCGAGCGTAGTCTGACAGAGGCGGTGTCCGAAAGGGACGAATTCAGGTAGGAGTTGAGCCGGGTCCGCCGAGAAGTCGAGGTTGCGAAGGATGCTGCAACTAAGGCATGTTTTGAGCTGCAGTATTTTGATAAAGAGAGTGCTTCGAAGGAAGCTGAATGGGTTGTTGAAAAACAACGGTTTGGATTTGATGTGGAGTTCTATGCCCATGCGGTGAGAAAGGCTGATGACCAGCTTGAACTGGGGTGGCATGAGCTTAGTGTTGTGAGGAGCAGTCTGGCCACAGAGCAATCTCAGGTTGACACGCTGACTGGCAAGTTGGAGCTACTGGAGCGCGACTTGTTGAAGCGAAGGTGCGAGAAGAAAAACTTCTTCAAGAGCAAGGCAAGTGTGAGTTTCGCTAGGTTGTACATGGCCGGCTGGAGCTATTGGCACTAATAGAGGAGGAACATTTGGAGTGGGATCTTGGCCGGTATAAAAAGATGTCATATGTTGATTTGTCTTTGCCTTTGCATCGTCGGAAGAGAAAGACAATGTGGGCCCTGATACGCAGATCGCGGCGCATGTGGATGGTATCCCTGCTCCATCTTCCACTAGGCTTAGTTTTTCTGTTTATGTACCTTCTTTTGGTAGGGAGTGACCTTGGTGTGATTGCACCCCTTCTGTTAATGAAAATAGTTTTATCAGCAATGTGTTTGTTGTCTCTATTGTATGTTTTTTTTTTCTTTTGCCTTGTCATCATACTTAGGCTGGTTGAGTCAATAGGACGCTTGACTAGTCTATGCGATAGAGAGCTTGACCGCTTTGTATTGTGAACTACTTGGGGTCGTTGTTGCGTAGCCATATTCGATAGTGGGCATATTGCGTATAGTTTAGCTGAGGATTGCCCGCACCGTGTCTTATTCCCGAGGTAAGCTGCTTTGGGCTTATCATGTTTGTCCAATCGGTCGGCCGCAGTTGCAGCTGAAAGCGAGTTGCAATAGCCGAGCGCTTGTGTCAGAGCGTTTGTGCAAAGTCAGGTGATGTAAGCTCGGGCTGACATCCTAAATAGCTCTTATTTGGAAACTGGTCATACAATATTTGTATCAACGCGAATGGCCTTCACGAATATTAGGATGTCAGCCCGTTTGAGCGTGAAGACACTGATTCGGCTAGATTCATGTTTGGCGACCAGACTGAGAGCAGTGGTCTCGTGGCAAGCTGTTGGGATAAGTGCGGGACTAACTAGGCTCCCACCTTCCGAATCGTGTATGACCAAGCAAAGTGGGCTGCGGATTCAGAGAGTAAAAGTTTGGCGACCAAGCTGAAGAGCAGTGGTCCCGTGGCAAGCCGTCGAAATCAGTTCAGGGCTGACTAGGCTCCCACATTTCGAACCATCTACACCTTCCCCGTGCGGTGGGGGCTATGAATTCGAGAGAGGTTTGGTGACCAGGTTGAAGAGCAGTGGTCCTGTGGCAAGCCATTGAAATCAAATCTGGGTCGACTAGGCTCCCACCATCCAAATTATCTACACCTGAGTGCACCAAACTACAAATTTGGGAGGGTTCGACGGCCACGCTAAAGAGCAACGGTCTCGTGGCAAACCGTCAGAATCAGGTCGTGGTTGACTGCGTTCCCACCTTCTAGACTATTTTCACCCTCGCAGCGCGGGCTACAAGTCCAAGTTTGGTGATTTAGAGGCCACGTTGAAAAGTAGTGGTCCCGTGGTGATCCATCGGAATCAGTTTGGGATTGACTAGGCTCCCACCTTCCAGACTATCTATACCCTCGCAGTGGGGGCTACAAGTCCAGGTTTTGATCAGAAACTTTCGTTGCTAGTCGTCACCAGCTAGGCTTACCTGATTAGGTTCGGCGATCATTGGCCGCATGGGGCAGTGATCCCTAGCAAGTCGTCATTACTAGGCGTGATAATGCTGATTAGACTCCTACTTCCTAAACCGTCGATGCCCACGTTGAGCAGACTAGGTGTCAGGTTGAACCAGAAGTTGTTGTCATCAACTTTGGCTGACTAAGCTTGCATGGTTTGAAAAGAAGTTCCGCCTGTTGGGCGGCGTGTGAATTTAGTGGTAGCATAGTGTGGACGAAGTTACTTCGAATCAGCATGTGATCTGTTGGTACAATCTGTAAGTTAGGATCGGCTAGAATCTCTTAATGCTCGTGCCAAGCATGTGACAGAATGCTATTTGATGGGGTTGTGTGCAACGCCATTAATTTGAATGACGTAGTCTGCACAGTTTCCTTTTTGGAACCGTCGTCTCCTCTTTTCCCATACCGCATTGAATGTTTGACAGTTAATGCTAGAGTGCCCGCTTGGCGAACCATCATGTCTATATAATGGTGTTTTCCAATCGTTGTAGGCACTATCTTTCATAGAGCTTATCCTCTGCAATGTTCTTGCTTGAAGATAGTGCTTTGGGTTTTCCAAAGGCTGAGGGTGGATCTCCGTCCTTGGAGGCTCTGAATGTTCTAACATTTGCAAGGGTTTTTCAATCGTTGTAGGCACTATCTCCGAAGTGATTTGACGGAGCAACCTGATTGCTGAGTCCTTTCAATCCCCTCTTACACTTCACTGTTGTCTTCGGAAGAGGTCGAGCAACTTTTATCTTTGTTATCACTGGCAAATTACTTGCATCGGAGGCGTAGTGGCAGCCTCGTGCCCTAGGTTGGTCCCCACGTCTTGTTCCTTTTGAGTGGTTAGCAGTATACTTAACACACTAGTGAAGGGTGGAAACCACTACTTCCATCTGGTGGAGCCATGGTCTTCTCAGGATGAGATTGTAGGTTGATGGTGCGTCTACCACCATGAAGTCTAGAAATAAGACATTCTTGAGTTGTGGTTCACCTGCTACCGTAGCTAATCTTATCTTCAATGGGGAAGTGTTTCTCCTCGCTGAGTCCGATCAGTGGGTGTTCTGAAGACGTCAGGTTTTCCTCCTTGAGGTCCATGCTGCGGAATGTGTTGTAGAATAGAACGTTAAGTGAACTTCCTGTGTCAACCAGAGCTTTTTTTACCCCCACCTTGCTATGGAGAATGAGATGATTAAGGCGTCCTTTTATGGCGCTCAGACTCCTTCGAGGTCCTTGTCCGTAAAGGTCAAGGTGGGAATAGGGCTCTGGACCCTTGAGTGGCAGATGTGCTTGTCCTCATCCGCTGACTGTGTCTGCATATCCAGTAGTGTCTGCATGCGAGAATTGTGTGACTGGTCTTCATTTGGTCTGACTCCACGAATGACGTATATTATCTTGGGAGTCTCATTTTCTATTTCTTTAACTGACTCCCCCTATCATTTGTCTACTTCGCTGGCTTCTCAGACTGCATGAACTCCTTCAGTTTGCCCTTGCGGATCCAATACTCAACCTCGCACCTCAGACTCTTACAGCCGTTGGTGTTGTGGCCACCTTATTTATGGTACATGCAGTACTTACCGTTGTCGCGCTTGACGGGGTCTCCATGTGTTTTTGTTGGCCATTTTAGTTCCTTTAGTTTTTCATTGATTTGGGTACGCTCGACATATTAGTATTTAGGGGAGTCATTACTCTGGATCCAACATAGTTTGACAATTTCTTTGGCCTGAACTGACCAAGGCCCCGCTTGTTGTCATTGCGCTTCCTCTTGCTTCGTTCCTCATCCGGGGATTTTTTCCCTTCTTTTTGTCTCTAGGCGCGGAGGGCCTCCTGTCCCCTTCGATTTCCCTCTTTGAGGTTCTCGACTCTTCCAGGTTGATGTGTCTCTGAGCGCTATTGAGGAGCTCCGCCATGTTCAGAGGGGGCTCCAGGGTGAGATTCGTAGAGCTTTCCTTCTTTGAGGCCCGCAGTGAAGATTGTCACGGCTGTATCGACCAAAAGGAACTGGCGGGTGCTTGGCTTTCCTGCCCTTGTTCCCTATCGTCTGCCGAAAGTGGAAGTCTGTGTTGCTCCTGGTCTCCATTGGTGGGTGGTGAATTCTGTCGTGTGAGAGCCTCCACCGCTTTGGCGATCCGTTGTATTTGGGATGCCATCGTATCGATTCTGGGATCTGTCACTGCTAACGTTGGTACGGGAGCGTGAGTTGGTTGCGCGTGCAAGATAGGAGTTGTTGAAGGAGGTAGTATAGGGACGGCCAAAATGTTCGACTTGTCCCCTGGTTCTTCGTTGTTACGTGACCTGGTAGTCACCATTTTTCTGTGTTTTGAAAGGAGACGAGGCTTAGTGTAAAGTTACGAGCTATGTTGTCCCCATGGACATCGCCAAACTAACGTAGTCAATTTTTGCTCCCTGCTCCGATCTGGTTCTTGCTGACTTGGTGACTTGCACAAGTAGCACACGTGAGCCACAAACCACCATTGTGGTGGCCGATGACACTTCGATGCTAAAATCAAATAGGGCTCTGAGGAATGTGTAATGCTGTAATAGGGAATTTGTAGCGTACCTTAGCTTACCAAACTCATGTCTTATTTATAGTGCAAGGAGTCCTCGTTTAACCAGACCATCGTAGGCGTAGATTAGGGAGAAGATCTTTGTGGAGATCCCTCTATAATTAGGAGTTGTGTTGTATGAAGGAAGTTTCCTGTTAGCTCTGTGCTCCTAGATACGCGGGAGATAGTTCCCAATCCAAGAGCATTCCGTCGAAGGAAGTTTCCCTGTGTGGAAGATACTCTGGTGTTTGCTTTCTAGTTGGGAGTAAAAATCAGCTGTAGTTGCCTGTCCGAAGCAGATCCTTGAGATACTTTCCTAAGGATGGCTTATGGGTATTGAGGACAGTTGTGAGACATGTGGGCCTAGCACGCTGTGAGAGTTCGGGTCCGCCTGGTGGACTGAATTGAACGGGCTTAGAACCGTTAGGGTCAGTTCAGTGTTGGGCTAATGCTGGGGTCCGTATTTCCTCGAGATTATCACGACACAAATACGGCTCCAGGGTGTGACCGTTTTTATGTATCATCACAGTTAATGCACATTTTAAAAAAACTATAAATTTAATATTTTGGTAAATTTAAAATTTGGGGGATAACTTACTCTCGACGTTTGAATTTTTCTCAACTAATTCAAATTTTGAGTGAGTCTGATCCTAAAGTTTATAAAATATATCTTACCTTAGAATAGGCTTGCACTGCAAACTGATTGAGGGTGATAATGAGGATGGTGGTGAGGTGTTCAAGACATGATATTTAGCAAAACAATGTTTTTTTAGTTTGACACGCGTTTATACCTATTAGAGTTTGGCCATTGTTTTGAAAATTAATTGATTATAACACTTGTTTTCTGACGGAACCGTTAAGTCCACGTCATTGATCGGTAAAGACTAATTTTTGGACCATTTTGCCCTAAAACACAAAATTGCCCACGACCTTTCTGTTACATAAAAAATAAATGAGATTAAGCATGTACAAGATTGAATACAAGATGGGTAAAAACAATAATAACATCTAAACTTGGATCAAGTAGGTAGTGAAGCCAAACAGATCCCATCTTGACCTGGCCAATTGTATGTAGTACATGTCTTTTAGCAAACTTGATACCAGCTTGTCTAGAGAGCCAGGCCAGGACCAATACCCTCCATCATCCTAGAGATGCTCATAATGACCAAATCAAACACAATCACACGTACAAGGAGTCCCTGATGCTGCCCTAACGCTAGGGGCCTGGCTCTCTAGATTTTTTGAACTTGAGATAATGCTTGAGCATGAATTGGGAACATATTCCAACATAGCATGCAATTGTCAAATAATCATTAATCTACCCCATTGAATGGAATAATAGGGGGATATGAAGAGAAATAAAATCCTACGTCTTTCTCTTATTAAAATCCCCTCTCTCTAGCCTATGTCATCGCACAATAACCAATCATGGGAAGCTCTATTTCTTTCTCTCTGGGTCTCTCTCACTTTTTTTTAGTGTTGCAAGAAAATAAGTGGATCGTTGGGTAAAGTGGAAGCCTTGAAAGGTGGAAGAGTGATGAAGTCCGTCATTGATGCGGGTAAGGGTTGGGGTGAGGGGCTAAAACATCACAACTGAAATGCTAAATGATGCAACAGGGATTGACATGATGATGAAGAATGGACACTCAGAGGTGCTTTTGTGGCTTTGCCCTCGACTACCTCTGTAATGTTCAATTTTGCTTCTGGCCGCATTGCTTCTGGAGAACCGATTCGGATTCCAGTGAGATTGAAAAGGGAGGAGGGAATGCTTAAAAGAGAATCCCACAGGGAAGAACATATTTTATTTTTGAATCATAGTGTTCTTGTGGTTGTCTGTGTTGTTAGCTTTTAAGGTGACTGCTTACAAGGATCATGAAAAAATAGGCCTGGTTCATGCGAGGTGGTCATTAGTAAACAAGAATGAGGGGGTGTAGCAATTATTGATTTTAGGGTAAAATGGTTCAAAAATTAGTTTTAACCAGTTAATGACATGGACTTAACGGTTCCGTCAGAAAATGAGTGTTAGACTCAATTAATTTTCAAAACGAGGGCCAAACTTTAAAAGGTATAAATTAATGAGTGTCAAACCCAAAATTGTGTACTTTGCGGGTGTGCCAATGGCACTAGTATTATACTAGTCTAATACATAATACCATTGAGAATTGTATGTTGATCAATGTTGGAAGGTTATCGCCCTAGCTAATTACATTAGAAATATATGAGCGAGGCTAGGGAATCCGATTTTGCAATCAGGTTCTACAATCAGGATTATGTGACATCATCAGAGGAGGTTTTTTACAACCTTGATATACACAAACACTTTGGAGATTTCATCATTCTTTCAAAATCATGCCATGGCACCTTAGTTGCAATAACCTGATTTCCTTGCATTTTCAAAAATACATATTAAATCATGTATTATTGAATTTGAGACGTAATTGTTGGCAAACATCAAGAACCAAATAAAGGTTATCTTCTTCACTAATTTGATTAAATACATTAACACGAATATTAGCAGCTTGAGTTGCCAATAATTTTAATGAAAAAGTTCAACTTTGATACCTAAAATAGTTGAACCTGTGATAAAATTTTGACTGTAGAAAACATGCACCACTTTACACATCGTTTGGATATAGAATTTATTTCATGACATGATTATTCTTTATACCATAAATGACTAATAATAGATAAAATAAGATAGAAGGAGAGAGAGGGAGAAAGGTGAAGGTAGCACCTTATTAAGTGTCATTTAGATAGCTCACATTTTGAGTGCCAATTGTACTCAATTCTTCCCATTCTATCATACTTTCATCTATCAATCCAATCGTTCTCTTAAAAAAATTACTCCGAAAATCCCTCTATTGAACCGTCTTTCCTATCGTATTTAACCTCGTTAACCATCTCTTTTTTCTCCGCTCCTCTTCCTCTTTCCTTTGTGATTTTCCCACCTTGTTCTTGTAATTGGTTTACTGTTTTATCTGTGTTTTTGTATTGCAAGTCTCGAGCGTGGTGCGGTGTCCATTTCTCAATTTTCATCACATCAAACCGTATCTACTCATCACCATGAAACCCCAATCCTCTTTTTCAACTACAAATAATAAATCCAATAATCAAGAATTGATTATACAAATGTTAATTTCAACCATCCATAACTCAAATCCAATATCAACTTCAATCAAACCCTTTACCATCACCCCCACTAATCTCTAACATCCAAACTCATTTTTGCTTTCAAGCAATCCTCATGGATGTTTCAGGAAACTCTTTAGCACCTGTGCCTTTACTCTTTCATCCTGGATCAACACCATCTCCTGGACGGCCAAGTCAAGTGAGCCGCCCCATTACTCTTACATCCCAAGCCCCAATCAAAAGAAGATCTCATTGGAGTCCTGCGTGGGGCGTAGAAGGTTTTGATCCTTTTGTTCCGAGGACAAGAACTAGCCTTCAATTCATGATAACCGGCTAAATCAACGGCCGACAATTGATCAAAACACTCATCCTCTCACTATTTTTGGTGGTTCGACATCGGATCTGTCTGTCGGAGCAGACATGTCGTCAATGTTGCTTGATTTATTAGCCGGTTATTCCCTTTTGAGTCACGTGCAGTCTTTTAGCCGGTAGGAGGCATTTGTTTTTTGTGATTCCAGTCAGCTATGTGTGCCAAGATCTAGGCTACTCCCACTGATCAACCGTGCCGGCGATGAAGGTAACGGTGACGGAGAAGCTCTTCTCCTACCGTCTGAGTATGGTTTGCAAAGTCAACTCCTTGGACCAGCTCAACTTGGGGACCTAACTGAATTGTCACTTGGATTTGTTGGGAATACTGGTCGGAGCTACAGGGACTTACCACCGGTGGAATCATTATCGTCCGACTCATCACCGGTGGTAGATCAGAATGGTGTAAGAGCATTTACTGGAACAACTACCCACCAACTCCTCTTAGTGATATTTAAGGCAACCTCAATTACCCTGGCAATGGTCGTGATGACGTTCGTTATGAAGTCAGTTTCATCAATTATGTTAACGGTCGTGATGACAGCCGTTATGGAATCAATTTCAACTATACTGTTAATGGCAGTGTTGACGAACGTTACGAAGTCAGCTGCAATCAATTTGTCTACGGTAGTAATGACGGCCGTCATGTTAGATTATTTATCAATTCTAAAGGCAGTTAAACTATCGTCTCTTTTAACGGCTACTGGCAACACTGTTTTGATGGAAGATAAGGAGGGCACACAATCCTTTCAGTTGAGTATTCGATACCTCACCTCCCCCTGTTTACAAACTTGCCACATATTCTTAATGACAACAAAGTTTATTTATTTCAAGCTATTGTCAACTATCTTAAAGCCTCCACCGACAATAGTAATGGCCCAACTTTCACTTTATGTCATGGGGAATTGAGCACCAATCAAAACAAACATATTCACACCCTTTTCTCACTCCATCACACAAAAAAAAAGAATTCAATACTCCACTTTTTCTCTTGGTCGGGTAAAAATGAAGCAGTTAAATACATAGCTATCACCAGTAGAAAAAACCTAACACAGGCAAGCGTCAGATTAAGTATTTGGACTATGATCCCTTGAAAAGATCTTGTACTACAGAACAAACACTCTGATGATGACAATTAGTATTGTTGGATTGTCAATCTTAACGGCAGAGGCAACCAATATTTGTTTGGAGTTTCTGGCAGGATGTTGTCCCCCTTCATTTCTTCTCAACACCCACACCTTACACCCCATTAAAACAACAATTTCAAGAGACAGGAAGAAAATACATTTTGAACATTTTCAGTGGGGAGATCAGACTGATACTTCTCGTTGGCCTAATACCCACTATTATCCATTATCCAAACATTCAGGAAAGCTTTGATGCATCAACTCATGATGATAACACTACAGTGATCTCACTCTTGGTTGATACACATGACTCATCCCACACTCCAACCAGGTCTTCCTTTGTCCATACTGAGGTGACGACAATCGCTGGAGAAAGGTTGCCAGAGTTGCCCTGATTCTTGAATGGAATGCTAGGGGGATAGGGTTTCCCGAAGCATTCTGAAACCTAAAGGCCCTCTCCAATCAGTCCAATGCAAATATAATATTCCTAGCAGAAACCAAAGCCTTGCATGCCAAAATAGAACGCACCCGTTGGAGACTTGGATATAAACATTGTGCAACAATACCATCTATTAGGCAATCCGGGGACTAGCTCTATTTTGGAAAAAAGGTATTCATCTTCATATCCTCTCATCATGTAAATATATTTTAGTTGTACTATTGCTAATTACTATGCTAGCATTACTTGGTCGGTGATTTTTGTATATGGAGAACCAAATCCAACACTTAGGGTCAAATTTTTGGAAGACATGTCTAACATCTACACCTTGCAAACCTTGACTGGCCTGATTATAGTGGACTTAAATGCTATTCTTAGACCTAAAGAAAAAATGAGGGGTCATAAACCAACGTGTTCCAATCTTAGACACCTCCGAAATTTCACAACCAACCATCACTTTTTAGACTTCCCACTCAATGAGTCCTAGTACACTTGGAATAACAAACGTAGAGATAGAAATGGGATTAAAGCTAAGCTAGATCGTATTCTTGTTTCTACAGATTGGATGGATATGTTCCCCTCTGCTTTCGCCTGCACGATCCATACTTTTACCTTAGATCATCGCGCCATCTCTCTTTGACTTCTCTCCCGAGTCAACAATGGCCCTAAACCTTTCAAGTTCTTCCACATGTGGGCTAGAGATCCCAGGTGTCAACACATTAATGAATCCACTTGGACATCTAGACACCATCATCTCCCTGCACACGATTTTCACCTCAAGACCAACAGACACAACTACAAGCTCTCCAATTGGAATAAAATCGATTTCCGAAATATTTCCTAGTGCTTCTATGAAACTAAAGATGCACTTGAAAAACTCCAAAATGATTATCTCTCCGCGGACAATGCTTTGGCCATTTCTTCTATGGAAAGTCATCTCTCTGAACTCTACTTGAGAGAAAAATTGTTTTGGCGCAACAAATCAGGTCAATCATGGCTCTTGGATGGTGACAAGAACATCAAATTCTTCCACCTCTCCTCTATGCTTCGCAGGAAGAAGAACATTGATGCGCTATTTTAGTAGCACACAACTTAATACCCTGCTTTGTAATTGTAGTATAGAATAAGTAAGGATCGTTCTAGACCGGGAATTAGAGGGCTTGTCAATTAACACTAATAATAACTAAAAGACAACTAACAACCTAATTAATTAAATAATGGGGGATTGGATTTTCTAAATTAAACTATGAAAATAACTAAGAAAATTACTATAAAGATAATAAAACTAAAGGGATGGCAAATGTGAGAAATTAGCTAAGGGTTTATCTCCACACATCAAACATATGCTTATAAATCAATCTTCAATAATCACTTGCTAACTTGTGAGAGACAATGCTCAAGACTAACCGTGACCGCACTGCATTAATCTTATTATTTTCCCAAGTTCGTTGAATTAAAATAAGCGTCGCTTTCAAACTATTCTTATCATGCTATCTAAACAGGAATCACAAGTTAAATAACAATCTAAGATCATTAAGTTTTGTGGAAAATATGAACACTGACTAGGCAATTACAAGTATGATCAGCATCTTGTTCTTGCCTAGGTTTTTACTTAACCTTACCAACGTTCCTTGGTATTTACTACTTGTGAATACATGATTATAACAATTAGGTGAAATTTTCCTATACTCTAGCCCCAGATCCTAGCATGCTTACTAAGTTGGCTACCTTAACAAACATACAAAGAGAAGTTCTCTATAAAGCAATTAAGCAAAACACAATTACTAATAGCAAGGAAGATTAAATTCAATTAGTTTATTAAGCACATGTTTGGGGCTTCGAATCCACCCCTAACTAAGAGGAGTTTAGCTAGACATATTAATTATATTCGAATAGCAATACATAATTAAATATCAAACTAAAATTAAGAGAAAGAGTTAAGAGATGAGACAAAACACTTTAGACTAATCTGTGGTAGTAGAAAGAGGAGTAATAGGGCGAAAATAGCGTGAACTCTTCCTTCACTTCGCGATCTGCTTCACCAGTTTCTTTGCTCCTTCCTCTTCACGATCTGCTCCTTCCTCACTTCTCAATCTGCTTGTGAATCAGAGTGTGAGAGAGAAGGAGATGACGAAGGACAGCGAGAGAGAGGGAAATCAGATGTTGTCGAGGAGGTTGTGATTAGGGGGCTATGGATTCAGGACAGCGGCTAGGGTTTGGTGAGGTGACGATGGGTGGCGATAATCAGGGACAACAAAAGAGTGAGGGGGATGGCGATCGGGTGAGAGAGATCAGGTGAGAAGGAGATGAAGACGATGTCTGTGTGGTTGTGATGGGAGCGAAACAGGGAGAGGAATTGGACGGAGATGGATCAGGCAAGAGAGGGAGAGGTAAGGCAAGGGTTGTTTTGTGTGATTTGTGACGAACAGAGGAGATGGATTGCGATCGGGTGCGAGGTGAAAGGTCTGATTGGTGATCGGTGGTTGTGTGGCTATGCGGTTGTGCGAACAGGAAGGAATTGCGGCTGTAACAAGGGTTAGGGCTTGTTGTGGAGGCTGTGGATGGATGATCTCTCAAAGCCAGGTATCGTCCCCTTTTTATTCTTGTTTTCTTCTTTCTGTGGTTTCCTTGTTGGTGTGGGTTCCTTGTTTCCTTGTTTGTGTGATTTTCTTCCTTGTGTGATTTCCTTGCTTGTGTGATTTCCTTGTGCAATTAGTATTTCTAAATTGCCAATTTGCTCCTATTTTAAAATATTGTAATTGGAAACCTACACAAACATGAAAATAACAATTAGTACCATAATTAACAAGTAATAGCTAAAAATATATATAGAAATATGGTACTAAAAATAACCTAATTATGCCCCTATCAAATTCCCCCACACTTATCTTTTGCTAGTCGTCGAGCAAATCCAAGAAACAAAAATAAGACTCAAATGGCTCAATCTATACTGTCCAACATTTGTCTCAGAGATTTTCAACGGATCATGACATGTTAAGATTCTTTGTAAACACAAGATTAAATCCACATCATTCGAAAATTAATACACGTTCATAGCAATGATATAAAAATTTACAATTAAATCAATCCAAGTGACTGTGAAACTCAAGCGCGTGCCAAGAAGAATTAACCCAAAAATCTCACTGGATGCACTGTTTTCTTTTTCACTCACTCTTTCTATTCTAGTTATATGTGAGAGGATTGATGTAAAAGGGAAACAAATAGCTCACATATGATATAACAAGAAAGAATGACATTTTCTGACTTATTTTTTAGATATATGATCTCATGGAAGGAATGCTACTATTTGAATGCAAAACTAGGGACACCATATGCTCATACTTTATTCGAATCTCCACATCGTGACATTGCAAGACACACTCAATCAAAAGGTCTTAATTCAGGTTGTAACGGGGCCAGAGGTCAAGGGAAGAAAAAGAACGGATATGAAATTTTCAAAGGGCTTAAAGAAATGGTGAAAGCATGCAATAAGATTAGAGACATTAGCAAAGAATCATATGGTTCAAGACATAAGTGGGAAAATGACGAGGTGGCCCATTGATAATGAAGAGCTTCAACAATTAGTTTGTATCTACTGAAAAAAATTGAACTATCTATATGGTACTGTAATACTGAATGGATATAGATAAGGACTGTATCCCTTTTGTAACCTTTTTTTTTCAATTTTTTTTTTTTGCAACTCTTTCTTCTTGAACTGTTTACCACAAGGGTCTTCCCCCACACTTGCTTTTCAACATACCTTGAACCACAATAAAGTCTTTGCAAATCCAATTATGCTCCACTCTTTTTATTAGGTTAGGGATAGAAAATGAGGGTAATGAAACAAAATGCTTAATAACAAGCTCAATGGGGTTAACCTAAAGGAAATATATTATGGATCGGGCTTATTTAGAAATGGTGGAAACTAGGTGGCTTTATCATGTCAAGCATGTCATGCAATTCAATATGATGCTTTGAACGAAATTAATACAAGTTCTAGTGTTTAATTCTTAATTTTGAAAGCAATCCAAGTAGCGACCAAAGCAAACAAAATTGAGATCATGCAACGAATTATTATTGACAAAAGAAATAAAAGATGACCTAATTAAAAATTCTCAAAATCAAAGGAACAATAGGCTCAAAACTCACATATGGGTTATAATGAGTTAAATTCAACTAAGCATGCTATGAGTATCAATTACTAAGTTGATTACATGTGAATTTGCATATGATGACCATGAATAAGCATTAACCAAAGAATAATATTAGATCTTAAATCATGTTTATAAATCACGTTAAAGTCATGCAATTAAAAACCAAATCTCATCATTGTGTTGGAAAGTATCCTAAGACTCAAAACAACTATAAATTTTTTTTTTTTATGACACTAATACCAACAAAGAAAATAAAAACCAACATTTTTTTTTATAATTTTTTAAGGGACTGGCACTTCTAAAAAAAAAAATTTTTTTTTAAATAAAAACAACGTTTTGTTCCCCTCACACTTAAACCTAACATTGTCCTCAATGTTAATAGATTATAGCACATGTAATGAAAGATTTAAATGCGTAAAAACAAACTACTAACAAACAAAAGCAAAAAGAAAATAAAGGGATAAAGAAAGCAAATCTGATTGGGTTGCCTCCCAAGAAGTGTTTGTCTTAATGTCGTGCAGCCTGACGATATCTCCAATTAATCCTTAGAATAAGTGGGAACATGGAGTGATACGTTCTCCACGTCATGTTCCACAAATGACTCATAATAGGGCTTAAGTCGATGCCCATTCACCTTGAATTCATTTCCAGTTGTGACACTTTTCACCTGTATAGCACCATGGGAAAAAACATTAGTAACAATAAAAGGACCAACCCATCTAGAACGTAACTTACCGGAAAAAAGTTTAAGGCTTGACTGAAAAAGTAAGACTTTCTGGCCCACCACAAAAATCTTTCCACGGATCATGCGATCATGAAAAGCTTTAGTTTTCTCCTTATAAATCCTGGCACTCTCATATGCGTCATTCCGAATCTCTTCAAGCTTGTTCAGCTGCAATTTCCTATGAAGGCCAGCATCATCAATGTTCATATTGAAAGTCTTAAAAGCCCAATGCGCTTTATGTTCTAGCTCAACCGGTAAATGACACGGTTTCCCATATACAATCCGAAAGGGAGACATCCCTATAGGTGTCTTATATGTTGTTCGATATGCCCATAAAGCATCATCAAGTCGCATGCTCCAATCTTTGCGAGTGGGCTTTACTGTCTTTTCAAGTATTCCCTTGATTTCACGATTTGAAACTTCGGATTGTCCACTTGTTTGGGGATGATAAGGTGTTGAAACCTTATGTGTGACATTGTATTTCTTAAGCAAAGCTTCAATTGTATGGTTGCAAAAATGGGAACCTCCATCATTTATAATCACTCGCGGCATTCCAAATCTTACAAAAATGTTAGAACGAATAAATGCTGCAACAACTTTGGAATCGTCAGTACGGGTGGCTTTTGCTTCCACCCATTTTGAAACATAATCCACAGCAAGCAATATATATATGAAACCATTAGAAGAAGGAAATGGACCCATGAAATCAATACCCCATACATCGAAGATTTCCACATTATATATAGGATGTTGTGGCATTTGATCTTTAGGGCCTAAATTACCTGTTCTTTGACACTGGTCACAAGTCATGCAAAATAATCTGGCATCCTTAAATAAAGTGGGCCAATAAAATCCACATTCTAAAACCTTACGAGTTGTTCTTTGAGTTCCAAAGTGTCCCCCACAAGCATAGGAATGACAATATGTCAATATTGAATTAAATTCAGAATCGGGTACATACCTTCTAATTAGTTGATCGGTACAATGCTTCCACAGATAGGGATCATCCCATACAAACTGTTTCGCCACTTTCTTGAGCTTATCCTTCTGAACTCGAGTTAAGGTGTTCGAAATCTTTTTGGATACAAGGTAATTTAGAATATCAGCATACCATGGTTCACTTACCTCGACCAAAAATAGTTGCTCGTCAGGAAAAGTCTCAAGAATTGGCTAGGGTTCCTCATTGCGCACCAAACGGCTCATGTGGTCAGCTACCACGTTTTCACTCCCTTTTTTATCCTTGATTTCCACATCAAACTCTTGAAGAAGAAGTATCCACCGTATAAGTCTCAGTTTCGCTTCTTTTTTCATAAGAAAGTATTTTAAAGCTGCATGATCAGAGAAAATTATAACTTTAGTTCCAATTAAATAAGATTGAAATTTCTCTAAAGCAAATATAACAGCTAAAAGTTCTTTTTCAGTCGTGGAATAATTCAATTGAGCGTCATTCAAGGTTCGGGAGGCATAGTAGATGACGTGAAGACGTTTGTCCCTCCGTTGGCCTAAAACTGCTCCTAAGGCATAATCTGATGCGTCACACTTAAGTTCAAATGGAAGACTCCAATCCGGTGGTGCAATGATAGGTGCTAATGTCAACAACTCCTTAAGCTTGTCAAACGCTGTCTGACAGTCATTATTGAACTCAAATGACACATCTTTTTGTAGGAGTAGACATAGTGGTCCAGAAACCTTAGAAAAATCTTTGATAAATCGCCGATAGAATCCTGCATGTCCAAGAAAAGAACGAACCTCTCTCACCGAAGTAGGAGATGGTAAGTAACGTACAAGATCTATTTTAGCTTTATCAACCTCAATACCCCTAGCTGAAATCACATGACCTAAAACAATACCTTGGTTAACCATAAAGTGACATTTTTCCCAATTTAATACAAGGTTAACCTCAATGCATCGCTTCAGAATCAATGCAAGATTATCTAGACAATGGTCAAAAGAATCACCGAAAACACTAAAATCATCCATAAAAACCTCAATGATTTTTTCAATAAAGTCTGAAAATATACTAATACCATACATCTCTGGAAGGTAGCCGGGGCATTACACAAACCGAATGGCATTCTTTTATATGCGAAAGTGTCGAATAGACATGTAAAGGTTGTCTTTTCTTGATTCTCTGGAGTGATGACAATCTAATTATATCCTGAATAACCATCAAGAAAACAATAAAAAGCACGACAGACCAACCTTTCAAGCAATTGATCAATAAAGGGAAGAGAAAAATGATCTTTTTTGGTAGTTGCATTCAGCTTTCTATAGTCAATACAAACCCGCCACCTTGTTTGTATTCGCGTGGGAACCAACTCATTTTCCTCGTTCTTTACCACAGTTATGCCAGACTTTTTCGGCACTACTTGCACTGGTGAAACCCATTTGCTATCTGAAATAGGGTAAATCACCCCACAATCAAGGAGTTTAATGATTTCTTTCTTCACAACTTCCATCATAGGGGGGTTTAGGCGGCGCTGAGCTTCTCTAGTGGGTTTTGCACCTTCCTAAAGAAGTATACAGTGCATACAACTGGTAGGGTTAATACCCTTTATGTCTGCCAATGTCCACCCAATTGCAGTCTTGTATTCCTTCAAAACTCGAATAAGCTTTTCCTCCTCTAAATTTGTGAGTGATGATGATATGATGACATGCAATGTCTCATCATCTCCCAAATACGCGTACTTCAAATGATCCGATAACGGTTTAAGCTCAAGTGTAGGTGCCTGAATCACAGAAGGTAAAAGTTTATTAGTAGATGAGGGAGTAATAATTGGGGGAGGTAACTCACTAACAATTTGTGGCATTGACTCAAAGGTTGCCACAGTCTCAATGATCTCCTCCCTCATGTTATCGGCCGAGATCTTCATATTGTCACAAAGAACTCCATTTCTCTCATATCCGGCGCCAGTAGTAATGGTGATTTCAAGTTCATCATCGTTCATGCCGTCAAAAAATTCCTGGGACAAAATATCCACCACGTCAATAGAAAAACAAGAATGATTATCAATAGGGTACCTCATGGCTTCAAAGATGTTGAAGCCAATCACATCACCATCAAATTCCATTGTTAGTTTCCCTGCATGCACATCAATATTTGTTATTGCAGTTTTCATGAAGGGGCGCCCTAAAATAAGAGGCAAAGGTGTTGACAATGCCGAATCTTCCATTTCAAGCACATAGAAATCTGCTGGGAAGATCAAATGATTAACTTGCACCAACACATCTTCCAACAAACCTCGCGGATATGCATTAGAGCGGTCAGCCAATTGAATAATTACACCATCATTTTTTAGTTCCCCAAGATTCATAGAACGATAAACAGAATATGGCATAACATTAATTGAGGCACCTAAGTCTAACATTGCATTGTCAATTTTAGTATTACCGATAACACAAGGGATAGTGAAACTACCTGGATCCTTACACTTCGGTGGAAATTTCCTTTGAAGAACTGCGGAGACATTCTCACTTACCTTAACTACCTCTCCGTCTTGAAGTCGTCTCTTTGTTGTGCAAAGCTCCTTAAAAAATTTTGCATACTTAGGCACTTGCTTAATAGCATCAAGAAGCGGAATATTGACTTGGACTTTTCGGAAAGTTTCCAAAATTTCCTTATCCTGTTCATCTTTTCTAGATTTGGCAAACCTACCTGGAAAAGGCACAAAAGGTGGAACAAGATTAGCAGAAACTGAATTTGGAATGCTCACCTTCTTACCTTGGAGCTCTGGTGTTTCAATGATGGCTGGATCATCCTTCTGTAACTCAGCTTTCTTATTTTGACTATGTTCAGGGACTATTGGCTCATTCTCAATTTGCATACCACTCCTCAATGTAATTGCTTTTGCGG
Organism: Berberis vulgaris; assembly: GCA_963556465.1. Lineage (NCBI taxonomy): Eukaryota > Viridiplantae > Streptophyta > Magnoliopsida > Ranunculales > Berberidaceae > Berberis > Berberis vulgaris. Next base: position 62,011,716 of record OY747126.1, read on the forward strand.
TTTCAAACCCACCTTTCGGATTTGGAATGGTAGAACTACGAAGTTTTCCTTACTCGCGAATTTGTCCAATAAATTCAGCTATCTGTCCCATTTGTAGTTTCAAATATGCTATATCCTTTGATTGGTTCTGCTGAGAAATAGTCAACGATTTCAAAATCTCATCATAATTAAGGGTTATTCCTGAATTGTGCTGAGGTGGTTCTGGTTGCCTTTGGGCGAAACCAGGGGGTGGCCGATTCAAAGTCTGTTGTTGAGGTTGTTCTGAATTTCTCCATCCAAAACTTGGGTGATTTCTCCAACCTTCATTGTAGGTGTTCGAATAAGGATTATTCCTATAGTGATTTTGCCCCTGAAAACCTATTGCATTGACATTCTCCCAACCGCCATTCTCAATCAGTTGAGGACATTGATCAAATGGATGTCCTGGCTTTGTACACACGCCACAAACTTGTGCAACTCCTAGCATATTCGGCTTCCTTAGGGCCTGAGTCACAAGTGAGGTAAGATTAGCCATTTGAGCTTCCAAACTAGAATTAGTACTTACCTCATTGACTTGGCGTGAAGGCTCTCCAATTCCTTCATACTGCTGGGCATTTAAGGCTCGGTTTGCAATCAAAGTTTTTGCTGCTGCTGGAGTTTTATCAACCAAAGCTCCTCCTGCCGCTTCATCTAACATCTGTAGCTCAAGAGGAAGCAATCCCTCATAAAAGTATTGAATCAGGAACTTCTCCTTCATCTGATGCTGAGGGCATGATGCTATGAGAGTTTTGAAACGCTCATAGTAAGTCGGATATGATTCTCCTGGACCTTGCTGTATGCTACTGATTTTCTTCCTCAACAAGATAATTTTGGAAGTTGGGAAGAATTTCTCTAGAAACACCTTCTTTATGCTCTCCCAAGAATATACTGTTCCGGAAGGTAGTTCATAGAGCCAATCCTTAGCCCTATCAGCCAGAGAAAAGGGGAATGCTCTCAACTTTAGGATGTTTTCATCCACATTTATTGGCGTCATACTGGAGCATACAACTTCAAATTCATTTAAATGTTTATTTGGATCCTCCATAGAAAGATCACGATACTTCGGAATATGATGAAGTAGGCTGGATTTCAGCTCGAATGACTCAGTCTTGCCCTGCGCGGCTAATGGATACTGAATGCACAAGGGTGCGACATTGTCCAAGGTGGATGCCGAAAGTTCTTTAATAGATCTATTATCTCCCATGTCGAACTCTTCAGATTCAGATTCAGAGCTAGATGTTTGTGGCTATTTTGTTTCTCTTATTCGTCTTCTAAATGTTTTCTCAGGCTCTGAATCGTATTCTACTAAGTTTTCGCTGGATCTCCTATTGTGCATGAGCTAATACCTAAGATAAAGATAGAAAGAAGAAAAAAATCAATAAAAATAAAAATAAATAAATAAAAACTAATTAAGTAATCAACAAGCCCTCTAATCCCCGGTCTAGAACGATCCCTACTTATTTTATACTACAATCACAAAGCAGGGAATTAAGTTGTGTGCTACTAAAATAGCACATCAATTTTTGGCGCCGTTGCCGGGGATTAGAGGGCTTGTCAATTAACACTAATAATAACTAAAAGACAACTAACAACCTAATTAATTAAATAATGGGGGATTTGATTTTCTAAATTAAACTATGAAAATAACTACGAAAATTACTATAAAGATAATAAAACTAAAGGGATGGCAAAGGTGAGAATTTAGCTAAGGGTTTATCTCCACACACCAAACATATGCTTATAAATCAATATTCAATAATCACTTGCTAACTCATGAGAGACAATGCTAAAGACTAACCGTGACTGCATTGCATTAATCTTATTATTTTCCCAAGTTCGTTGAATTAAACTAAGCGTCGCTTTCAAACTATTCTTATCATGCTATCTAAACAGGAATCACAAGTTAAATAACAATCTAAGATCATTAAGTTTTGTGGAAAATATGAACATTGATTATGCAATTACAAGTATGATCAACATCTTGTTCTTGCCTAGGTTTTTACTTAACCTGACCAACGTTCCTTGGTATTTACTACTTGTGAATACAGGATTATAACAATTAGGTGAAACTCTCCTATAGTCTAGCCCCAGATCCTAGCATGTTTACTAAGTTGGCCACCTTAACAAACATACAAAGAGAAGTTCTCTATAAAGCAGTTAAGCAAAACACAATCACTAATAGCAAGGAAGATTAAATTCAATTAGTTTATAAAACACATGTTCGGGGCTTCGAATCCACCCCTAACTATGAGGAGTTTAGCTAGACATATTAATTATGTTCGAATAGCAATACATAATTAAATATCAAACTAAAATTAAGAGAAAGAGTTAAGAAATGAGACAAAACACTGTAGACTGATCCATGGTGGTAGAGAGAGGAGTGTTGGGGTGCAAATAGCACAAACTCTTCCTTCACTTCGCGATCTGCGATCTGCTTCACTAGTTTCTCTGCTCCTTCCTCTTCACGATCTGCTCTTTCCTCACTTCTCAATCTGCTTGTGAATCAGAGTGTGAGAGAGAAGGGGATGACGAGGGACAGCGAGAGAGAGGGAAATCAGATGTTGTCGAGGTGGTTGTGATTAGGGGGCTATGGATTCAGGACGGCGGCTAGGGTTTGGCAAGGTGACGATGGGTGGCGATAATTAGGGACAACGAAAGAGTGAGGGGGATGGCGATCGGGTGAGAGAGATCAGGTGAGAAGGAGATGAAGACGGTGTCTTTGTGGCTGTGATGGAAGCGAAATAGGGAGAGGAATTGGACGGAAATGGATCAGGCAAGAGAGGGAGAAGTAAGGAGAGGGTTGTTTTGTGTGATTTGTGACGAACAGAGGAGATGGATTGCGATCGGGTGCGAGGTGAAAGGTCTGATTGGTGATCGGTGGTTGTGTGGCTATGCGGTTGTGCAAACAGGAAGGAATTGCGGCTGTAACGAGGGTTAGGGCTTGTTGTGGAGGCTGTGGATGGATGATCTCTCAAAGCCAGATATCGTCCCTTTTTTATTCTTGTTTTCTTCTTTCTGTGGTTTCCTTGTTGGTGTGGGTTCCTTGTTTCCTTGTTTGTGTGATTTCCTTGTGCAATTAGTATTTCTAAATTGCCAATTTGCTTCTATTTTAAGATATTCTAATTGGAAACCTACACAAACATGAAAATAGCAATTAGTACCATAATTTACAAGTAATAGCTAAAAATATATATAGAAATATGGTACTAAAAATAGCCTAATTATGCCCCTATCAAACATCATCTTCTGTCTGAAAGACGAAGCTAATATTTGGCATACTAATCAGAAATCTTTGGATCAGATTCTCAATGATTATTTTGATAATATTTTCAAATCGTCAAACCCAAAGCCATGCCCAGATATTCTCTCCCTATTCGAAACTGTCATCAACTCGGCCGATAATGATTTACTCCTTGCAACCCCTGATGAAGATGAGATTCGAGCCATCCTTTTTGGTATGGGAAGCCATAAGGCTCCTGGTCTAGACGGGTTTCACGCCTTCTTTTTTTAATGCTACTAGGACATAGTAAAAATGATGTGATTGAGGTTGTAGAGAATTTTTTCGCCACTAGATTGCTTGACTCAAATCTCAATAAAACGTTCATTGCCCTCATCCCCAAAGTTTTAAATCCAGTTATTCCCGAGAAGTTTCGACCGACAAGCCTCTGTAATGTCATATATAAGGTGATTTCCAAAATCTTGGCCAATCGGTTGAAACCTTTTCAGGATAACATCATCTCGCCCAATCAGCAAGCTTTCTTTAAAGGTCGGTCCATAGCTGATAATGTCAGCCTCACCCAAGAGACCTTTTTCCAAATGAATCATTACAAAAGAAAAAATAAGGCTAGATGGCTATCAAATTAAACATGTCCAAAGCTTATGACAGAGTCGAGTGGTCTTCTCTGATTCATATTCTCCACTAGTTGAGTTTTGCACAAGGTTATATTCACATGATTGAACAATGCATTTCTTCTTCATCTCTCCAAGTTCTTCTTAATGGAACCTCATTCCCTCCATCAAACCCTCAAGAGGTCTCAGACAAGGGGATCATCTATCCCCTTACTTGTTCATTCTGTTGGCCGAAGCTCTAACCAAAATGTTAAACCAAGCCAAGACCGAGGGTAGATCCAAAAGTATCTAAATCAGAAGACACTCCTTGTCTATCAGTCATTTGCTTTATGCTTACAATCTTATGATTTTTGGACGGGTTGCTCTTGCTGAAGCTCATTCCATAAAATACATTATTCAACATTACTGCTCTACTTCAGGGCAGGCAGTAAATTTTGACAAATCATCAATTTTATATAGTTTAAATGTGCACACGCGCCATGCTAAAATGATCAACAGGATTTTGGGTTCCAAATTCTATAACCCAAAAGATCAATATCTGGGTTATCCTCTCCTACTCTCAAAGAAAAAAGCTTATGACTTCCAGTTCCACATTGATAAAGTCAATGCAAAACTCTCAAACTGAAAAACAAAAAGTTTTTTTCTCAAGCTGGTAGGACTGTTATGGTCAAGGCAGTCCTTAATTCGAGTCCAGTCTATACCATGTAAACTTTTCTCCTTCCCTGCTCCATCACCACTAAATTGGACACTCTGGCTAGAGATTTCTAGTGGAATGGCACACAGGATAACAAAGCTAGACATTTATGCACTTGGGACCGAATCACAAGCCCCAAGCATCTGGGTGGCCTGGATATTCCTTTTAATAGGAACAAAAACTTAGCCTTGATGGCTAAAAATGTGTGGCAAGCAATCACCATGCCACAAAACCCGCGTGCTCTCCTGCTCAAAATGATATATTTTCACAAAAATAACATGTTTTAGCTTGCTAAAAAAGTTGCCTCCTTTGCTTGGAGAGGCTCTCTCACCACTCTGGCGAAGATGAAACGGTATCTTGTTTGGCAAATTTTTTCAGGTGACACCATTGACCTTTGGAAGGACTGCTGGGTCAAACCGGGAGTCCTTATTGAGGATTGCCTTATTGACCAATCCTTTCCAGATTGCCCCATCTCATGTCAATATCTCTGGACTGTTCACTCAGAGCTCCCTCAATGAAATGAGGCTCTATTCTCTTATCTTTTTCCATTGTCGGTGGTGAGAGACATTCATAACATTCTTCTTAGGTCTTCAGATGCTCCCGACAAAATTATCTGGCTCTCTGGTAAAAAAAAGTCTATTTTCTGTTAAAAATACCACACAGACATTTTTACAAGAAATTTTTTAGAGCACCACATCTTATCTCTCTGACAATAATCTTGATGCCAAGCTACTCAAAGAGTTATGGAAAATCAAGGCACCACCAAGTGCTTTACTTTTACTCTGGAAGATTGGGCAAAACATCTTGCCTATTACTTCAAACTTGCATAGGCTACACGTTCCTATCTAAGATCTTTGTTCTTGGTGCCACAATCATTCCAAAGATGTTACCCACCCGTTCTTTACTTGCCCATTCATCATCAAACTCTGGAGTATCTCCCCAATCCCAATCAATTGGAATTATGAAACCTTTGTCGCTCACACAACTCCTTACTTCTTCAAGTTCACACTCGACAGTGCTAGAGCCATCCTTTGCTCAACGATGAGACACTCTCTCAATTCACAGCTATGCTCCACATCATCTGTTACACACGCAACAATTGTGTTTTTCGCAAAGCCAAATTCAATATCCACCAAGCCCTTTCCTCTTTCAACCGTACCTGGAAGATCTGACAAAATCAATGGTTTACTTCTATCTCTATGCCTGCTGACCATCTGGGAACCCTGATAGCCGCAAACAACAAACCAGTCTCCCTACATCACATCCTTGAAACAACAGTTACTGCTACCAAACTCCCCTCCCACCCTAGGACCACACCTTGTCCTACCTTCGGCCCATACACTGAGTTGACCACCACTAGGTTAGAACTGATCTAGACCCAAATCCAAATTGTCAAACAACACCATCTTAATGCCCGTACCCTCTAGTTCAACCCCTTACCCACCACCTTGGATCTTGAAACGATCTTGTTCAGTTATGATGCCAGCTTCTTTGTCTCTTTTTAATAAGGAGCTATCACCATTTTTGCGGTCAACCTTTTGGGTGAAGTTCTGACACGAGTAACATGCCCCATTGTAGGAAACATTCTGGATAGTATGATGGTGGAATGCTATGCAGCGAAGACTGCAGTATTACTTATCCAGGCTCGACAATGGTGAATAGGGATCATGTTGGGAGATTCAGTCATTGGTTTCGATTTTGCATGATGTCTACAGGATTGTACAGACGACCTTTTGCTGACCATGGAGCCCTCTCATTAACAGCATTGAGAGATTTCTTTCTACTCATAGCTTATGGTTTTTGATTATACACCAAAATGGTCACATCCATGAGCCATACATGTGTCATGATGATCTTGAGAAACTACGGGCCCCAGCGTCAGCCCAATTTTGATCCGGCCCAAACAGTTTTAAGCCTGCCCAATGCAGTCTACCAAATGGACCCAAACTCTTACAACTTGCTAAACCCACACGTCTCACAGCTATCCTCAATACTCGTAAGCCCTATTAAGGCAAGTATCTCGAGGATCAGCTTCAGATAGACAATTACAACAGCTCTCTGCTTTCGATCAGGAAGCAAATACTAGAGTACATATCACACATGGAAACTTTCTCTTATGGATTACCTTCAGATAGGGAACTATCTCCTGTGTATCTAGGTGCACAGGGCTAACGTGGAACTTCCCCTCTGTAGCACAACTTCTAATTAGAGAAGGATCTCGACAAAGATCTTCCTAAACTATGCCTTTGATGGCTGGTAGAACCATGACATCTGCACTATAAATAAGACATAAGGTTGGTAAGCTAAGGTACGCTACAAATTCCATGTTTACAATATTGCACCTTCCTTAGATCCCTGTCTGACTTTAGTATCAGAGTGCCATCGGCCACCACAACGGTGGTCCGTGGCTCATGTGCGTTACTTGTGTAGGTCAGCAGGTCAACATGATTAGGTCAAAGCAGGGAGCTAAAAATGTCTGCATCAATTTAGCGCCGTCCATGGGGACGACAAAGTTCCTAACCTTTCACTAACATCATCTCCCTTCGAAATACAAAGAAATTGTGACTATTAGATCACGCAATAACGTAGAATAAGGGGACACGTCAAACGCTCAGGCTGGCTCTGTACCGTCGCTTTCAACGGTTCTGATTATGCTTGGGCAACATATTCATGCCCCCGCACCGACAACAACTACGATGGACCCTAGGATAGATATGTTGTCATCTCAAATACAACAGATCACCAAAGCGGTGGAGGCTCTCGCACGACAAAACCCTCCGCCTGCTAATAGAGACCAGGAGCAGCACGAGCCTCCATCCTCGGAGGACGACAGAGAGCAATCATTGGAGAGTCAAGCTTTCACTAGTTCCCATTGGACTAGAGGAGGTTGTGCGGTTAACATAAAGCCGGCCGCCATGGCACAGAGGCTCAGTCCTCAAAACCCCTTCCGTAGAGTGGCGCAAGACCCAGACGTACTGTACCATCTCTCTGTCCCACCATTCGTTGATCATATTATGAATGAGGCCATTCCGAATTAGTTCACTCGTTTGAAGCTCAACTTCTACGATGGAACCACCAACCCATTCGACCACTTGCACCATTACCAGCATGTAACGATCCTCAAAGAAGGATTCAAGTCGGTGATATGCAAGACTTTTCCCACTAGCTTGAAGAAGTCAACACTAACATGGTTCCACAACCTCTTGCCGAGGTCGATTGACTTGTTCAAGACACTGGCAAAGGAGTTCCTGATGCGTTTCGCTAGGAGTCAGCATTTTCGCAAAGGCCCACATTACACACTCTCTCTAAAACAAAGATCCAATGAGACACTAAGAGAGTATGTCACACGCTTCAACAATGAGCTGACACTCATTGACGGTTGCAGCGATGACACAACCGTGCCAGCTTTCACTGCGAGCCTGAAGCAGGGAAAACTCTACGAAGACCTCACCTTGGAAACCCAATTAGACATGATGAAGCTCCTCAAGAGCACCCAGAAGCAAATTACCCTAGAAGAGTTGAGGACCGTAAAGAGGGAAATTGAAGGTGAGAAGAAGCCCTCCGCTCCAAAGGACAAGAAAGAGGGAAAGAGACGCGAGGATGAAGCAATGAGCAAGAGGAAACGTAGTGACAACATGTCAAATCCTAGCCGATCCATGTCAGAAAAAAGCTTCCAACTACGTTGGATCCAGAGCCGTGACACCCCTCAATTCTAGCCTGTCGGACGTACTAAACTCCATGAAAAATTGGGAAAATATGAAGTGGCCCCCGAAACAGCGTGGAGACCCTTCCAAGCGTGACAACATCAAATAGTGCTCGTACCAAAAAGAATGGCGGCCATGATACCAACGACTGCAAGAGTTTGAGGTACGAGATTGAATATTGGATCCGCAGGGGCAAACTAAAAGAATTCTTGAACTTTGAAAAGTGACAAGAATGATCCAGGGACCGGGGGGAGTCAGTTAAAAAAATAGAGAAGGAGACTCCGAGCGTAATCTATGTCCTTCATGGAGTCGGGCCGAATGAAGACCGGTCACACAGGTCCCGCAAACAGACTCTACTAGAGATGCAGACACAACCCGTTGACGAGGACAAACATGATTAGTACTCGAGGATTCAAAGCCCCATTTCCACCTTGACCTTTACGGACAAGGACCTGAAAGGAGTCCGACCACTGCACAACGACGCCCTATTCATCTCGGTTTCCATCGCAAGGTGGGAAGTGAAGAAAGCTCTGGTGGACATAGGGAGCCCACTCTACGTCCTATTCTACAACATGTTCCGCAGTATGGACCTCAAAGAGGAGAACCTGGCGTCTTCAAACTACCCACTGATTGGATTCAACGGGGAAAAATGTTTCCCGATCGGGAAGATAAGGTTAGCAGTAGTGGTAGGAGAACCACAATTATGAAAGGTCTTGTTTTAGACTTCATGGTAGTAGACGCATCGTCTACCTACAACCTTATATTGGGAAGACCATGGCTCCATCAGATAGGAGCAATAGTCTCCACTCTTCACCAGTGCGTTAAGTACACCGCTAACCACTCCGAGGGAACGATGCGTGGAGACCAATCTACGACACAAGGTCGCCATTACTCTGCACTGAAATAGATATAATGCTCCCAAATCCAATTGGATCACACACCAACCTGAACTAGAGCCAGGTTGAGTGACTGCTGACACATCCCAGTCAAGCGACACATGAGCATTTTGCTCTTTAGCTCGGGGGAACGGAGAAACCAAGACAAGTGGGAGCACAACCCTCCGACATTCCGTCGGCGTGAAGATTAACTCCCCCACGAGTCTTACTATTTAGTTGCCTCTGCAACATCAATGAAGCTTAACAGTCCGCTGAGAATACAAGTGATCCACAAGGGTCGTCCAAATTCACTTCAAGGTCGGGATCAATATTTCTATGTCGACAGTCATTTTATGTCAGTTGTTTATTTTCGTTTCCATAGTCAATGTAGAGTTGTAGTTCTTAAAAACTTATGTGATTTGCAATCATTTAAGAAATAAAGAAAGAATTACGAAGACAAACTCTATTGATTACTGAAAAGATGTAACAACAAGCGCCCAGAGGCGGATACAAAAGACTACATACTACAAACATCTGAATCTGGTATGACATGGAGTAAGGATAGACAATCCAACTATGTAAGGTACCAAAAGCAGATCCCGCTTCGCAACCTCTCTGAGCATATTGGCATGAACAAGAGCATGATGAAACATCACGTTCACTTCAACGCCTCGACTGACATACCTCTCAAATATGGTCTGAGGTGGTACAAAATCGGCAACCAGGAGTACCGTAAAAATTTATAGCCAACTCACACGCTCGATCCGCTCAACCAGATGAACTTGGGACAAGTATCAAGCTGACACAGATCGCATGCACCTTCCGGCTGCGGGGATGAAAGGGGCGTCGAGAAGTCAATGGCCCAATCTAGTGGACCATGTCCAACTCCTCTCCGTTTGTAGATCTCGAATTCCAGCGCAAATCGAGACAATGGGGGTAATCGAGAAGTGGTGGAGGCTACCACTCCGAAGTTGGGCGCTTGTATTATCTCTGAGATTAAACGCTATAGAACAATGGCAAGGCACAAACACATAAACGACAAATTCTTCCCTTAGAAAACAATCTGTATTACTTCTCCGCAATATGAGATGAAATTACGAGATCTCAGTAGATCAATTACGTTCCCAGCCAGAACAGGTGACCACGCATAACAACGATTATCATCGTGCCCGATCAGTGCAAATGTCAGAACTGTAGAAGACTCCTGTGATGGAGATCTCCCTTCAGCCTTAGGAAAACCAAAGCATTTCCTTCAAGCAAGAACATTATAGGAGATATGCTCTGCAGAAGATAGTGCCTACAACGATAGATGAACACTATTATATAGACATGATGGTTCACAAATGGGCGCTTCAGCATTGAATACTGTTTGGGAAATGAGGAGACGACGGTTCCCAAGGAAACTGCATAGACCATGTTCATCCTATTAATGGCGCTGCACACAACCCCATCGATTGAGAGGGAGTAACTGATACTCGACTGTCTCGCAGCCTACGTCGTACACGTGCCACCACGCGATCTACGCCGTACATGTAGTGCAATCGTGCAGAAAACCCTAGCCCTTCCTCTGCGGGCCCATGGGCTCGGCCTACTATTCAAACAATATTCTACCACATGCCTGGAATGAGCACTAGAAATCCTGATCAACTCTAACACACGGATCGTACCTACGGATCACTAGCTGATTTAAGGTTATTTTGTCCACACAATGCACCATGCTGGTGGACGTAGGTTCGCACGCCCTCTAGTAGGTGGAACCTCTCTCCAACCAGGCAAGCTTAGTCAGTCGAGGATGATGACGATGGCTTTTGGTTCATCCCGACACCTAGTCTATCTAGCGCGGATCCCGATGGTTTAGGAAGTGGGAGTTTATCAGCGCTATCACGCCTGGTGACGACGACTCGCTAGGAATCATCGCACCCTTTGCGATCAATGATTGCCAAACCCGATCAGGTAAGCCTAGTCGGTGACGACTGACAGCAAAAGCTTCTGATCAAAGCCTAGACCTATAGCCCCCATTGCGCGAGCGTAAATGGTTCAATGGTTCGGAAGGCGGGAGTCTAGTCAGTCCCAAATTGATTTTGACGGCTCGCTACGGGACCATTACTTTTTAGCCTGGCTGCCAAATTACAAACCCCAGACCTGTAGCCCCCACTGCACGGGCGTAGATAGTTTGGAAGGTGGGAGCCTAGTCAGTCCCAAACTGATTTCGACGGCTCGCCATGGGACCACTACTTTTCAGCCTGATCGCCTAATTACCAACCCCAGAGCTGTAGCCCCCACTGCGCGGGCGTAGATGGTTTGGAAGGCGGGAGCCTAGTCAACCCCGAACTGATTTTGACAGCCCGCCGCGGGACCACTGCTTTTCAGCCTAGCCGCTGAATTACCAACCCTGGACTTGTAACCCCCATTGCGCGAGGTGTAGATAGTTTAGAAAATGGGAGCCTCGTTAGTCCTGAACTGATTCCGACGGCTTGCCACAGGATCACTTCTCTTCAGTGTGGCCGCCGAAAATCCCCAAATTTGTAGCTTGATGCGAATAGGTGTAGATGATTTGGAAGGTGGGAGCCTAGTCAGTCCCGAACTGATTCTGATGGGGCTACTGCTTTTTAGCCTGATCGTCGAACCCCTTCGTCTCAAACTTGTAGCCCCCATTGCACGGGTATAGATGGTTCAAAAGGTGGGAGACTAGTCAGTCCTTGACTGATGTCGACGGCTCGCCACAGGACCACTGCTCTTCAGCATGGTTGCCAAATCCTTATTACCAGAACCTGTAGTCCACTATGTTCAGAGATAGATAGTGCGAAAGGTGGGAGCCCCAAGAAGCTCACCACGCGACCACCGCTCTCATTCAAAACAACGGCCTCAGAGATAAATCCCAACTCAGTTAGTGTCTTCACACTCAAATGGACAGACATTCTATTATCAGCAAAGGCCACTCACGCCGACACATAGATAGTTCAGCCAACGGTCAAGCTCTTGACTGTAGACAAACACTCGACCTAATATCGATCCAACCACCCTATGCCAAAGTGAGGTGACAAGGCAAAATAGAAATCGTACAAAAGGGACAATGAATGCAAAACAAGTGCAGAACGCAGTCAAGGTTAAACTGTTTTCATTAATAGACGGAGCAAAATGGGTACAAGTATACAAAGTTTACTCCTTATCAGGAGAAGGTACAGAAACAAAAGAACTAAGCTTAACGGATGAAGGAGCAAGAGTTGCGTCCATATGCGCCACATCCTAAACATCAGGGTCTGAACCGCCCTCTTCGTCCGACGATGCAAAGGCAACAGACAAGTCCACATACGACATCTTCTTATATCGGTGAAGATTCCATTCCGGATGCTCCTCCTTCATCAACGCTAGCAGCTCCAACCTGTGGTGTACGACCCAGTGGAACTCGCACTTGCCTTTTTCCTACAAAAGCTCTTTATCTCACGCGTTCATGTTAGCAAGCTCATGTTCCAACAGCTCCAACTTGCCAGTCAACGCATCAACCTGAGACTTCTCGGTAGTCAAACTACTCTTCATCGTGCATCTATAATTCGAGCTTGTCCTCGGCCTTCCTTACCTCCTGAGCATTGAACTCCACATCGGACTCTAGTTGCTGATCTTGAGAAGCCCAGTCAGCCTCCTTCAGGGCATTCTCTTCAGTGAGAGATCGTAGTATAGAATGTGCCTCAGCCGCTGCTTCTTGCACGACTTCCAAGTCTCGGCGGGTCCGATCCAACTCCTGCTTGAATCTGTCCCTTGTAGACACGTCCTCCACTAGATCACGCTCAAGGGCTTCCAGACGAACCCTATGAGTCTCAGCAACCATGGCTGACTGCTCCGACCTCTTCTCTTCAGCTTGCTTCCTCAGCCGCTCAATTTCATAAAGCGCATCAGAATATAGCGGTTTCATGTGCGAGAAGACACACTCTATGGTGTACACCCTTTCACGAGCCGCCTCAACTTCCGTTTCAGCAACGGTCACTTGGCTCAAGCTAGACATACCCAACATAAGGTACTTTAAACCCTTTTCCATACTCCCTTCTAGCGTATCATCCTTGGGTTTTGTAGCGTAATCCATCAGCCAACTATGACGCCTACTTATATTCTTCCTCGAAGCATACTCCGCGTCAACCTCCTGATGCCAGACCTGGGTACTCATCTTTATTAAGTTCGGTGCAACCATGCTTATCTGTGCAACCAGATGAAGCTCCCCCGGATTAGGAATTACTCCAGCACCACCCTTCACAGTCACCACTGTTCCTAGGCTCTCCTTAGCAACTTTTTTCTTGCATTGAACAATCGACCCTTTAGTGCAAGATGGCTTAATAGGAACTGGAGGAAATGGGGAAGCGAGTTATCCAAAGAACCCTCCAACACCTCGACCCGTGGCCTGGAACGAGACGGGGAACAATGCAGAATACAAGAACCTTGCCCTGTGCCACCATCGCCTGTGCCATTATCAGGCGGATCTTCATGGGAACCTTCTGTCGGCCCCGACAGAGGACGCCAATGCAACCTTCATCAACTGCTCACTCAAAGCTTCTGCTTGCGCAACACCGAGGTTCGACATGTCGTCCACCCCTGCAAATCACAAGTAGTCTTTCTCCCAGTTAAATACGTCGGCCTCCGCCCTCACAGGCCGATCAGACTCGCGCTCTTCACTTACTCGAGCGGGCCGTGTTGAAGACAACCCAATTTTGATGCGAGACTTCTTCGAACTCACGAAGGAGGTAAGGGTCTCCGTCGGCTCCTTCGCGTCGAACAAAACAAGATCTTTGCCCAAGTGACCTTCCTCTTCCTAGAAGGGACCACATCTTCAAGCTTAACTCGTGATGTTCAATAAGAGTGGGGGGCACGTGCCAGTTGTCCCACAGCCCAATGCGAATGAAATTGGGAACGCATATAACATCCGCTACATTCCTCATTGACAAGGCACGGAACGTCTCCATAGTGTTTTATTCCTGTAGGGTAAGAGGAGTGGTAGGAAACCATCCTGCGAAGAAACGTGAGCAGCTATTATCATGTGATCAAGTGCAATGAAACCAAAAGAAAAAGATGTACTTACGGAGTGGTCTGAACTCCTGTTCGAATGGACGACCCTTGAACTGGAAGTACTTTGAATTCGCGGGGGCTAAGAAGCAATACTTCTGCCAAAACTTGAAGTCATTTGGCATATCGCAAAGCAAGCCGACGATGTCATCTTACATATGCCATTACCCTTTAACTTATGAGAAGTCAGCAACTGAATCACTCGTGGGGTCACGCAGACACCAGCTTCCTTCACCCTAATCAGGATGAAAAGGATAATCATGTATCCATTAGGCCCCAACTGGGCCGGAAGAATCCCAAGGAAGTCCAAGAATTCCAAAATCACATCCAGAACAGTAAAACGTACTCCAGTTTGAAGCATCCCCCGGTGCAAGCAGATGAACCCCGCAAGTAGTTACATAGGCGTCTGGTCGCCACTTAGATTAGACAATGGCAGGTCCTCAGGGATCCCGAACTTTGTATGGATCTCAGCAAGGCCAGGTTCAGAGAACAACCTGTCTTAAAAAAACTCAAGGCCCCTGGCCAAGGTTGCGTCATCAAGAAGATTTTCTTGAGCCATGAAGAAGACGAACAATATTTTTAGTTAGAAGATGAATAGAACAATATCTTCAAAAGCAAAGAAAATAAAAAGGGCAGACTCCTCACAACGGACGACCTAAATAGGGATTAGATTCTCGCCTCTTTTCCACGAAATCGACGCACATTCATTAAATGCAGCTTGCGGCTCAAGCAACGATTTAGACTCAATCACCATGAGCGATATATTTTTTCAAGAGATGACTTAGGAAACTGATGTAACGACCCACTAAATCGGGGGAGTAGCTGATGATACACCAAAACGGTCACATCCCTGAGCCATACACGTGCATGATGATCTCGAGAAACTACGGGCCCCAGCGTTAGCCCAACTCTAATCCGGTCCAAGTGGTTCTAAGCTCGACCAACGCAGTCTGCCAAACGGACCCAAACTCTTACAGCTTGCTAAGCCTACACGTCTCACAACTATCCTCAATATCTGTAAGCCTATTGAGACAAGTATTTCGAGGATCAGCTTCGTACACGCAATTACAGTAGCTCTCCATTTCTGATAGGAAGCAAATACTACAGTACATATCACACAAGGAAACTTCCTCTTACGGATTATCCTCAGATAGGGAACTATCTCCTGCGTATCAAGGAGCACACGGCTAACATGGAACTTCCCCTCTGCAGCAAAAATCTTAATTAGAAAGGGATCTCCACAAAGATTTCCTTCCTAAACTACGCCTTCGATGGGCTGGTAGAACCAACACTCCTGCACTATAAATAAGACATGAGGTTGGTAAGCTAAGGTATACTACAAATTCCCTGTTTACAGTATTACACCTTTATCAGATCCCTGTCTGACTTTAGCATCGGAGTGCCATCGGCCACCACAACGATTAGGTCAAAGCAGGGAGTTGAAAACGACTGCATCGGCTTTGTAATTATATTAATCGAGAACACAATTATGAGGCTCACAATCTAGCCACCTTGGCAGGACAACTATACTGTAATCTTATTATTTAATATATTATCCGATACGCTTAAAAAAGTGTCATTTAGTGCCTTGCATGTGAACAATTAGCAAAGCCCATTCCAATAGATTTTTTTGGGCTTACAAACAAACTATTTTGACGTAGGCCCCTGCTAATTAACACCATCACTTCTGCTGATGGACACCATCAACCCACTACTTTCTGAAGGACACCACCACCTTTCTGAATGATACCACTACTACTTAAGGATACCACCAATATAAACAAAAACCCTAACCTTTCTTCTCATCTCTCCCTCTCTTCTCCATCAAACATCCCCACCATCCCGCCCCCTAACTGTCGTTCGATCCTCTAATTCTTCCCCTCTCTTCCTCTTATTTTCTTCTTATCTTCTTAGTTTTTTTCTTCTTTTCCTCGTCCTCATTCTCTTCCTCTCTTCCTCTTTTCTCCATCAAGAACCACTACCACCCTACCACCATCGACCGCACCACCTCTCCCCTCCACGTTGGCCGCACTCGATCGCCGCCTGATTTTTTTCTCTTATGTGATTTTTCATCTTCTTCTCTCTTATTTTCTTCTTCTTCTCCTCTTATTTTCTTCACAATAAAATGTCATGAATTAACAAACACAAATTGAAAATTTAGAAATACTCATTTGGAATGCAATCAATAACAAACACATTAGAAATAAAATCAATGGAAAATATGAGGAAAGAATGAAATATTGCAAATGACATAAGAAATAAAAGCAAGCCTACTTTCATTAATAATTTTTAAATATTACAAAAAATACAAAAACAAACATTAAAATAAAGCTAATCATCTAGGATGCGCTCAACAAAGTCCTTCAGGGGGTGACGTTCACGACCCTCTTCGTCAGAGTAGTAGTTCACTAACGAATTCCCACCATCCCCATCACCATCGTTCTCATCAGAAGACAGTGATGATCACTGTCTTCTTCTTACTCTTACTATTATTCCTCGTGGCCCTCCTCATCATCGTTCTCATCATCATCTGAAGACAATGACGAGTGGGGGTCGTCATCCCTATAAGAGTCATCTTCCGAATTGCCCATGTTATCCCATTCTTCGTCTGAGTTTTCTTCTTCGAACATTGCCATTTTTCTCTTCATCTTCTCTTATTTATCTTGATTTGGTGATGAATACTAATAGACTACTCCCCTTTTTATAATGCTCAACTTAAATGACATTTGTCTTCTCAAGTAATTTTCTTGTGTTTATGCAACCATGGTGGTTTTCCCATATATGCATCAACACTTCCTAGGCTGCTTGAATCTCATAGACAAAGGAAAAAGTGGAAATAATAGGAGGAAATAAAGAAGAGGGAGATGCAAATTACCCATTTATATCTGCTGGTGGAAATAATAGGAGGATAACGACCAATTCTTCCAAGAGATACCCAAATGCAGCGGCACATGCGAGCACAATAACCTTATTTGCAAAGCAAGGTTGTGAATGTGATCTTAATACTCATGGTAATTACTGCATTTGTTTGAAACAGAGTCAAGTTTTTTCCTAAACACAGCGGTACATGCGAGCCTAAGAAACATATTCGCGATATCCGCTGCAATGGGACAAAAACCAGACTCTGTCCATTTTATTTTTAAATTTGTTTGAGCCAAATTGTAAATTTTTTGAAATTTCTATAATTTAAATACACTCTTAACAAATAAAATCTATTGCCAAACACATTTTGGACAAGAATTATGGATGCTTGAAGACAATGTCCAAAATTTTTTTTGACAATATATTTTATCTCTTAAGAGTGTACCTAAACTATAGAAATTACAAAAATTTAATATTTGGCTCAAACAATTTTTAAAAAAAAAATGGACAGAGTCTGGTTTTTGTCACATCGCAGCGGATCATGCGAATAGAATATCTAGGCTCGCATGTATCGCTGCGTTGTAGTTTTTCTAGGTGATTTTTTACAGGGTCACAGGAGCCGCTATGAGTTTTATTATTGTACTCGCATTTTATTCTGTGAATGTGCGTGTGGAGCTCGCATGAAACTACAAATGGAAGTGTTCAGTATGCAACTAGAGATTAGTGTGTAATTTGTAGTTGTTGTGTTTTTATATACTGCATGCATGTATAGAAGCCAAAAGTTCACCTCCTCCTCATCTTACAATATATATTATTCTTCCATGAAAATGATTCATTTACATTAAAAAACAGCAAGGGGAAGCTTCTATGTCTTTCTAGCTACAAGCTTCTGTGTTTTTAGCAAGGGGAAGCAACAAGTTAACTATATGATGGACTATTTGATTTTGATCATTGTTTTTAACTACATGCTTGATTTTAACCGTTAATCATGTGCATGAGAAAACAAAACCAAATTTCATTCTCTAAAAGTTGAGCATTAAATCTTAGGATTCACAATATCACTGTGAGATCCATTCCTATAAGTTGAGCATTAAATGGTTCGGGAGAGCACCCTCTCCAATGGGATTGGAGGCTCCGAAAATTTTGGCTCTTAAAAATTTAGCCCTATTTTTTCATGTGTTTTATTCGTCCCCTTTCTTAATTTGAGATTTTTAGCTTTCCAAAAATTTGGCTTTAAGAATTTACTTGAAGGAATGGGTTGTTTGGCCAGTGGGCTGGGGGTGAGGACGATTACTAGTGGGGTGTAGTGGTTCCTCAGAGGAGAGGATAGAAGATGAGAAGAAGAGAAAGAAAAGAAAAGAAAAGAAAAGACGAAGATGAAGAGGAGAGAGACACCACCCTTACTGAAGGACACCACCACCATTCAGAAGAGCAGAAGGGAGAAGAAGAGGAAGAGAAAGATAAGAGAAGAAAAGACGAAGAGGAGAGAGAGAGATAGGGGAAAAGAGAGGCTGGCAGTGGCAGTGTGAAGTGGTTGTGCTAGTGGTGGTGGTGTAGTTCGTGATGGAGAAGATAGAAAGATGGAGAAGAAGAAGATGAACAATGAGTGAGAGGGGGTTACAATGGTGGTGTCCTTTAGCACATCCAAAAAATAAAATTGGGTGGTGTGTCCATCAGCAGAAGTGATGTTATTTAGCAGGGGTCTTTGACCTAATGCATTCTTCACATCATCTCACGCATCTTACAATTCAAGCATATTTTCTGGTTCTTGTACTATAAGAAATATGGTAAAATTCTTCCAAATAGGAGAATGTTAAAAATATATGTACCAATTGAGCCATAATGATTAAGATTAATATGAACTAGATATTGGATCGTAAGTTTGGGTATTGGGTCACGTTAGAACCCAGTTAAAACCCATGAACATTATATCCAAAGACAATTCATTTTCTCAACCTCCAATTTATTTGTGATTTATTTTGGTTATTAAATTATATTTATTTAATTATATAACCTATAGGATCTAGGTTTTTTTAATTAAAAAATTATAAATACCCCCATATCCTAGCCTCACTCAATGCTCAATACACATGAACATACCCATCTAGGGATGGCAGAAAAATCCGTTTATACGGATATCCGCCCTGCCTTGCATCGAATGGGGCGTATTTGGGTTGGCTTAACAGATTTCGGGATGGAAATTATTTCTTTCATGGATTCGGGACTGATATGTATTTGGCCATATCCGCCCCGCGGGTATCATTTTATATGTGATTATTAATAAAATACCCTTAAGACTTAAGAACCCTAAATTCCTATCCTAATCACTTCCAGTCTCCATGACTTAAGAATAGATCCCTTAGTCCCTCTCATCAAACTATCGTCCCCCTCGCCTCCTCTAATCCATGCCTCCACTAGGACCACCACCGCTCACAGTCCAATTTATTTATTTATTTATTTTTATTTTTTAAATCTAATCTTCTTTTCTTTGTAGAACAATATATCTAATCTTTGAGGGTGACTGAGACAAAAGTTCCAGAGATTTCAACTTTGAGTCTTTCCATCAAGCTTCATTTTACTTCATCTTCTTCTTCTTTGATGCTCTCACTCCAAAACATGTTCGTCACACACTTTCTTGTTCCCTACACGAATTAATCTCATCTAATTTCATAAAATGTTACTCTTTCTTTCATATGCTTAACGATTCTAATTTCGATTATATTATCTTGCCGCCCTCTTTCCATTTTCGTGTGCGAAGAAGAAGAAAAAACAAACGAAACAAAAAGAGGAATCAATCATGGTGGCATACGCATCAATGATGCCTGCAAAGGAAAGATTTGATGAGCCCCAGTAGCAGGAGCACTACATTGGGAATCATGATCACTCTCTCATCCAAAAATGTTAAAAGTCTCGAGAAAACGTGGGCCGATTTGGTTCGTGGTGCCAAGGACAAGAGATTCAGAGTCAAGGGCCCAGCCGGGATGCCCACCAAGACCCTCCACCATAACCAATAAGTCTCCTTATAGTGAATGAACGAGCAAACAAACACATGGGATTGACTCAGCACTGAGTGCACAAAAAAGTGATCGAGTTGGTTAGCTCCTCTGAAGTGGTTAAGCATATTACTATTGATGATACATCAAACCGTCCTCTGGTCAACATCGTACACGTTTCATGATAATCTCGTCAACATAACAAAAAGGCCTGATCGCATGCTCAATCCAGCAAGGCCCATACAATGTTAAGCCCACGATTGGCAGGATCTAGAAGGTCATACCCAAATTGCAATGCGTCACTAAGCCCACGCGTCACGTGGTCAAGCCCAATAATCGTAAGCCCCGATAAGGCAAGAGTAAGCTCTGATAAGGCAAGTATCTAAGGGATCGACCTGGGATAGGCAGATCAACAATACTTTGGTTCCGACTAGGAAACAAATATTGAAGTATAAGTTAGGCAAGGAAATTTCCTTACATGGACAACACTAAGAAAGGGAAACTTCTCTCGCAGATCTAAGAAGCACAAGTCATGTAGGGAAACTTCTCTACATTGATGACTCCCAACAAGGAAAGGATCTTTAGCAAGATCTCTTTCCCTAAACTACGCAACCAAAGGCCGAGTCGAACAAGGAATCTCACATTATAAAAATGGAGATAAGGTCGATGAACAAAGGTACGCTACAGAAACCCAATTTACAGCTTTAGGCCTATCCTAAGCCTTATCTAACTTGAACATCAAAGTGCCATCAGCCACCACACAATGGTCTTTGGCTTACGTGCGTTCCCTGTGCTGTTTCAGGTAAAAGCGAATCATGATAGCAAAAATTGACTACATAAATTTGGCGCCGTCTGTGGGGAACAACATAGTTCCCCTAAAAAAAAATAGTGCCACCCTTCCCTAGAGTTAGAAAGATGGTGACAACAAGTTCTTCCAACAATGAATACGTTGCTAAACCCTCGAATGCTCAAACTAGCATAGCTCTGCCAACTCCGGTGCCACCACCACCGTGGGATGAACCCTCTTAGACCCCTGCACTGGTGGCTGCCATGGTGGACCCAAGGGAGAATTTACTGTCAACCCAGATGCAATAGATCACATAAGTGGTGGAGATACTCAATCAGCAGAATCATCCACTCGGGGAGGAGACCATGAGCAGCGAAGAACCCAGTCCCCAGGAGGTTCCAAGAACAAGTTCAGGAGAGTCGCGCTACCCTTGTAGCTTCCCAGTGAACCAAAGATGTAGGAGTGGCCAACAGGGACCCAACCCCCAGAGCCTACAGACATGTCTAGCACAACCCCATCCGACAAGGGGCTACAAATCCAAATGTACTGTTCAATCTCACTGTTCATTCGTTCATGGTTCATATCATGGACGAACCGCTATCGAAGAAGTACACCTCGCCAAAGCTAGAGTTTTACGATGGGACGGGAGACCCGTCCGATCACTTGCGCCACCTCCAGCATGTAATGACACTCAAAGAAAGGTTCGATGTGATAATGTGTCGATCATTCCCTACCAGCCTAAAGAAGTCATCATAGACTTGGTTCCATAGCCTCCCTTCAAGGTCCATCGAATCATTCCAGAAATTGGCGATGACATTCCTCACGTGTTTTGTGGTCAGCCAATGAATCAGGTAGGGCCCGCACTATCTACTAACCCTTAAACAAAAGAAGAATGAGACGTTGAGGGAATACATCACGCGCTTCAACGATGAATTGACTCTCATCGACGGTTGTAGTGATGACACCGTCGTCACTGCCTTCATCTCGAGTCTAAGACGAGGAAAGTTTTACGACTTCCTTACTTTTGACCCCCTAGTCGATATGGCAGACTTGTTGAAGGATGCCTAGAGATACATCACTCTAATCGAGATGCTAACCACCAAAAAGGAGATGGAATCTAAGAGGAAACCCTCCGTCCCTAGAGACAAGAAAAGGGGAAGAAGGAGGAGGACGACGATTGTTACAAGAAGAAGCACAATGATAGTAAGATCGACTACGACCACACAAGGCAAGATAAAGCCTCCAATTATCTCGGGTCCAAGTCTGTCACCCCTCTCAACACCAGTTTGTCCGATGTCCTCAATTCTATGAAGAATTGGGAAGAGTTGAAGTTTCCCCCAAGCAGCAAGGAGACCCCACTCGTCGCGACAACAAAAAATATCGCGCCTTCCATAAGGAGGGTGGACAAGATTCTAAGGATTGCAGAGACATCAGAGGAGAAGTCGAGTACTGGATCAAGAAAGAAAAGTTCAAGGAGTTCCTGAGCTCGGACATGAGGCAGGACCGGGCAAAGGAAAATGGAGGATACAGTCAAGGAGATCGAGAAGGAAGCTCTTAGCATCATCTATGTCCTTCTTGGAGTCGGTCCCGAGGGAGAACAATCCAACATGTCTCGCAAGTAGACGCTGACCGAGATGTAAACGCCACCCCAGTGCGAGGACTGACAAGTGCAACATACACTAGTTCAAGGCTTAATCCCACCATTGATGTTTACGGATCGGAATCTCCAGGGTGTACACTCTCCTCACAATGACTCCGTGGTCATCTTCGTATTCATCACAAAGTGGGAAATAAAAAGGGCCTTGGTGGATACATGAAACCACTTAATATTATGTTTCTCAGTGCATTCCGAAACATGCAACTCCAGAAAAAAGACTTAACCCTCGCCACTCAACCCATGGTCGGATTCAGTGGAGAGAAATTCTTATCTATCAGGAAGTTCAACCTAATGGTGGTGGCGGGAGAGGCACAATTGGGGAAGTACCTTATCCAATAATTTATGGTGGTTGATGCTCCGTCAACCTACAACATTATTCTGGGAAGGCCTTGGCTTCATCATATGGAGCCTTGAAGCAACTGAATTGCTACCAATTGCAGCTCGGGCCCGCGGAAAAGACGTATCAGGCACCATGCCTAGACAATAGGGGAAAATCAATTTGCGTGGACGGAAAAAAGCCCCGACAATCGAAGTGTAGCTATGCGGAGAGCCAGAATTCAGAGCTGGAAATGTAGAACTAAGTAACGATACTTCAACAAACGTGCACCTACTCCAAGAGTTGATAATTATCAAGGAACTCCTCGCCATCACGAAGCCCACTCTTCAGTAACTTCGGTAGCTTTGGCAAAGCAAGACACTTCGCAAGAAGGACTATGCAATCCGAGCCGGGACCACATGCGCCTCCTTTAGGGTCGGGTTAGCTTAGTCCTCGCTTGGAGTTAAATTATTTTGTTGCTTTGATTCCGTTTTTGTTTTCTGTGTTTTTTTTAAATTTAGAAGAATTGTCCGTACTAGAAAATTCCAGAAATAAAATAGTTTTTGTTGAAAGTTATTACAAAGTTTGTCGACCAACTAGTACAAAAGTTATACACTAAAAGTATCTAATTCCGCCAATCTGCCTCCAGAGAAGGTGGTGACAGTGAAGTACTTGAAGAAGGCTGCAAGCACTCCCTCGATTCTTCGCTCCACCAATTTTCCTTTCAAATGCAAAGAAAACAAAAGATGGCAAACGAGAATATCCCTGAAGAATCACTGTGCTGCCAGATGGGGACGCCTCTCAAATGTGCAATGCCTGGGGTGATGCAGATATAACACCCCAGGAATGAAAGTCACGTCCGCCGACGCTCCACTCAACCATAAACTAGTTGTAGGAATCATTTCCCAATGACGTATGGGAGCTCGGGAGCAACAGAAGATGGAAAATAGTCTTGTCCCTTGAGGAAAGGACTGTACTTCTTCTTCGAAATGTAAGAAGATATTACAAAATCTCATGGAATCAATTGGATGCTCACCCAAATCAGGTGGCACCACATAATAGCAGGTCTTATTAAGATTCATCGCTACGAATGTCAGAACATTTGAAGACTCTAGTGATGGGGATCTTCCTTCTGCCTTTGGAAAACCCAAAGCATATTCTCTGGTATGATACATTTGATCAACCTACTCTACAGTGCTCATTGCATTGCTGGAGATAGAGAACGACTAGCCTACATATATAGGCGAGGCGGTTTATGAAACAGCGTCAGCCAACCGTTACATTAGCATTAAATGCCACATGGGAAACAAGGAAACGGTTCCAATTGCAAATGCATGAGTCCACATTCATCAAATTAATGACTCTGCACGCAACCCCATTAATAGGGTGGGAGTAACCAATATTGAATCGTCTCGCAACCTGCGCCGTACACATGGCACGCTGATCTATAAAAAATTCTTTATTTTGTTTCTCCCTCACCTGGAAAGATGTAAATAGTGAAGGCTTTGAGCTCTTATGGAACAAGTATCACACCTACAAAAAATACAAGGCGTCTGCCCTACTATTATTCCGTTGCTGTTCATTAAAACTAGTCAAACTATTATTAGTCAGATCAATCGATCTGGATCCAAAATTAGACTGCTAGGCGAATTAAGTAAGTCAGGACACCCAAGTCAGAATTGCACGCCCGAAATCTTATTTTGACCAAATCTTAGTCAGACCCGACTGATTACGAAAGCTTTTGGTCCGTTCTAACACCTAGCCCGCCAAAAGCGGACGACGATGGGTTGAAAAATGGGAGCTTAGTCACCATTCTTAATACCTGACCATGATGGCTTACTAGGGACCATTGTCCAACTATAGATAATGGTCACCAAACTTAACCAAAGCTTAGTCGGTTTTGACCTATGACAATAGCTTCTGCTCCGCTCTAATGCCCAGTCCGTTAAACAGGTGCCAACGGTTTAGAGAATGGTAGCTTAGTTAGTGCTCTGATGCTTGATCGAGACAACTTTCCAGGGATCATTGTCCAAACATGGACAATAGTGACCGAACCCGACCAAAGCTTAGTTGGGGATGATTAATTGCGATAGCTTCTGGTCCGTTCGAAGCCTAGTCCACCAATAACAAATTTCGACGGCTTAGAAAGTGGGAATCTAGTTAGCACTCTCGATGCATGATTAAGATGGCTTGCCAGGGATCACTGCTCTTACACAGATGATGATCACCGAACCCAACCAAAGCTCAGTCAGTGGCTGCTGATGACGATGGCTTCTGGTCTGCTCTAAGCCTAGTTCGTTGCGTGCGGATTTTGTCGGTTTAGAAAATGGTAGCTTAGCGCTATGATGCTTGACCGCGATGGCTTTCCAAGGATCGTTTGCCAACTACAGACAATAATCACCGAACCCTGCCAAACTTTAGTCAGAACGACTGACGATGGTAACTTCTGGCTCACTCCAATTCCTAGTCCGCCAAAAGCAGATGAAGATGGGTTAAAAAGTTGGAGTCTAGTCAGGGACCAACGTTCAATCGTAACTGGCGATAACAAATTGTCCCTGATGCCTGGTTAAGATGGCTCTTCAGGGACCACCGTTCAATAAAAAATGATGGTCGATGAACCCGACCCCGGTTTAGTCATTTATAACTGGCGATAACAATCTCTTGTCTAACTAAGCTTATTTTTCCAATAGCAGGTAAAGACGAATTGAAAGTCCGGTCAGAGCTCTAGAAGCTCGACTCGGAGGACTCGTGAGGACAATTGTCTGACCATCCATGTCGGTGCACATGCTAGGACCACCGTCTGATTAGTTCGCTTACAATAGCAACAACAACTGTTGGTCCAATATTAGCCAGGCCACCAAACAAAGGGTGAATTATATTCTCCGATTTCTAATAAGATTCTGACCAAAATTGCTCGAACTATCATAGCACAAGCAGTCAAAACGCTAATCGATATATCAATCATATGGCTTCCTGAGCTAGCAGAGCCTTTCGTCTGACGACTAATGTTGTGATAAGACAAAGCTGATAAAAGCTAGCAGGGAAAGTAAAAGGAAAATGCACAAGTACAGAATGTTATTCATTTGCAAGTAAGAAAATACAAGGTTCACTCCTCATCAGGAGGAGAGTTAGTTACAACAGAGCCGGACTTAGCAGGAGAGGAGGCAGGAGACACATTTGCACATATTGCATCTCGATAGCCTTCATCAGGGTCACCTTCCTCTTCAGACGGATCAGAGGCCATTCAAAACTTCGCATATGCTACCTCTTCATAATAGGAGAGATCTCAATCATGATGTTCCTCCCTTATAAACTGCAACAACTCCAACCTTCCATGTACGACTCTGCTAAACTAAAACGTGCCCTGGGACTTGAGAAGCTTCTCCTCGCGCATGTCTTGATTTAGTTAGCTCCTGCTCCAGTTTTCCCAACAACATGTCAATCTTGGACCGCTCGATGCCCAACTTATCATTAACAACACTTTGCTCATTCTGTGCTAGAAGAAGTTGTTTTTCTGCGGTCCACACGCTTTTGGCATTAAAATCAACATCAGCCTCCTGACTCCTTCTTGGCCTTCCCGACGTTCAGAGCCTGCATTTCAGCCTTCACCCCGACCACAGTTTTTTGAGTAAATTGTAAGTCACGATGGGCAAGATTAGTTAATTCTCGAACTGATCCCTCGCGGGCACTGCCCCCATCGGGTCAGACCCAAGCGTTTCCAAGCAAACCCTCTAAGTCTCCGACTTTGTGCGCCAGGACTTTGCTCCAGCATCTGAGTAAGCTTCGAGTTGCTTCCTCAATGATTCAATCTCGTAAAGAGCGTCAGAGTGTGACTTCTGCAAGTTTGCAAAGACACGGTCCATGGTATACACTCTCTCACGAGTAGCCTCAACTTTTGTCCCAGCTGTGACCACTTGATTCAGGTATGACATCCCCAACATGAGATGCTTTTTCCCTTTATCCATACTCTTTCTCCGCGTATTTCTTTCTGGCTCCGGAGCATAGTTTGCCAGCCAGTCATTCTACCTGCTAATATGCATCCTGGAAGCATAAGAAATGTCAACCTCTTGATGTCAGGCTTGGTTGCTCATCTTTACCACATCCGGAGCAAACAGACTAATCTGCGCATCCAGGTGGAGGTCTTTCGATACTAGAATCACTCCAGCACTACCCTCACTGTCTTCACTACATCAGGACCCTCATCTACAAATTTCCCCTCACTCGCAACGATTGATTCTTTTTCATGAGCCGACTCAGAGTCAGTTGTCGAGGAAAAAAAATGAGTTATTCCTCGAACTCGTCGTCACCTCAATATGAGGGCGGGAGCGAGACGGAAGACAGTACGAGCGATGCAGAGGGGACCTTTTGCCATAAGGACAACGGTCAAGCGACTCTTCAGCGGGCCTAACAGGGCCGCAAACAAAGTCTTTCCAAGAAAAGGGACGATCCAGTCCCACACCAGACAAAGCTTCCACGCCCGCTTGTAGTAGTGCTTTGTTCAAAACCTCTGCCTGCTCTGTACTCAGCTTTGTTACATCTTCAACCCTAACCATTTGCAAATACTCCCTTAACAAGTCAGAAAAGGAAATGAGAGCCTTTGCTAGAGCATCATGCTCCTCGGACACATCAGTCTCCAACCCAACGACGAGTCAAGAACCTGTCCAACAACTTCACACCGTTTGGATGATGTTGAACGCCCGCGAGCGGGCCTAGATACATCATGAGGCCTCTTTAAATGAATAGGAGAAGGAATCACCTCACTTAGTTCTACCCTCCTTGAAGGGCTCAGGATCGTAATCTTCGATAACTTCATATTCTTCGAGGAAGATACACCTTCAGGCTTTGGCTTCGAAAACCTAAAAATAGTAGGAGCCTCATGTCAGTGATCCCACTATCCGCTGCGCTTGATATTAGAAGACTTAACGACATCCTCAATCCTTAGACGAGGCATGTCGCGAAACGCGTTCAGAGGTGCTTTATCCTCAGCAGAAAGAAATGAAGTTGGGAATATCCCTACGAAAAGCGCAAAGGTCAATGTGATATGCATTTAACACAGCAAGATTAGAAACAAAATTGAACTTACTCGGTTGCCTGAGTTCCCGCTAGATCGGTCGACCAACAAGCTCGAAATACTTTGAGTCCGCGAAGGCCATGAAATAGAATTTCTGCCAAAACTTAAAATCGTTAGGCAGATCGCCAAAGTAGTCTGGCAATGTCAGCACGCACACAATGTGCTCGTTTATCCGAGGGGAAGTAAGCAGTTGGATTGCCTTCAAAAATACTCGGACACTAACGTCATTCGCCCTAATTAGGATGGTGACATAGTCCTATACTCATTTGACACCAGTTGAGTGAGCGCAGTGCCAAGGTACGCTAGGAACTCACAAATTTCTTTGATAACAGGAAAACGGAAACCCGATTGAAGCATACCTCGGTGAAGATAGATAAACCCTTTTGGATGGGACAACGACGTCAGATCGGCTCCCAGAGTGAAAAGCACCAGATCTTTAGGAATCCCGTATGTTTTATGGAGGACTTCCAAACTCGACTCAGAAAGCGACCTCTCCTCAAATAACTTGCGACCCTTAGCGAACAATTCATCGGGAAGATTCAGGCTCGCCATGAGAGATCGTACAAGCATTCGATTACGAAGGTTGAGCAAAGTCAAAAGTATGAAATGTGGTACGACAAAACAAAGTCTCTGAGATCGAAAGAGTAAATAAGCCAGACTCTGCAGAAAAGAAATCTATATAGAAAACAGAACTCCCACCTTTTTCTCTTTCGAGCAAATGCACGCCCAATTAATGAAGCTCGCGACTCGAGGAAAAAACTCAGACTCAACCATCACGACTGTATAGTTGCTTCATGAAATGACTTGGTGGACCGATGAGATGACCCACCAACTCGGGGGGGAGTAGCTGATGATACATCAAATCGTCTTCTGATCAACACCATACACATGTCATGATAATCTCGTCAACATAACAAAAGTAGCATGATCGCACGCTCAATCTAGCAAGGCCCAGACAACGTTAAGCCCATGAATGGTAGGATCTAGAAGGTTGGTCCCAAATTAAAACCCGCCACTAAGCCCACACGTCACGCGGTCAAGCCCAATACTTGTAAGCCCTGATAAGGCAAGAGTAAACCCTGATAAGGAAAGTATCTAGGGGATTGACCCAAGACGGACATGCCAACAATACTTTGGTTCCGACTAGGAAACAAATACTGAAGTATAAGTGGCAAACAAACTTCCTTGCATGGACAACACTCAGAAAGTGAAACCTTTCTCGTAGGTCTAGGAGCACAAGTTGTGTAGGGAAACTTTTCTACATGAACAGCTCCCAATAAGGAAATGATCTCTGGCAATATCTCTTTCCCTAAACTATGCCATCAAAGGTCGAGCCGAACAAGGACTCTCACACTATAAAAGGGAGATAAGGTCGATGAACAAAGATAGACTATAGAAACCCAATTTACAACATTAAGCCTCTCCTAAGCCTTATCTAACTTAAGCATCGGAGTGCCATCGGCCACCACACGGTGGTCCTTGGCTCACGTGCGTTCCCTGTGCAGGTTTAGGTAAAGGCGAAGCAGGAGAGCAGAAATCAACTACATCAACTATCATGACCATTGAACTTAGTATTTAGGTTGAGGTGCGAATTACAGATCCACAAGCATTTGGGTAGTCTCACGTTACTCAGTAATGGCTCGGTCAAGGAGCGAGTAGCAATTTGTCGAATACTCGGGGAGTAATCGGCATATTCATACGATTAATCACAATAATTACTATATTTCTACACGTAGGAACATTCAATTAGCTCAAGGATTACTAAGAAATTCAATATCTAAAAATCTCTTATAATATAAATGAATATCATCATTGTCAAATAAAATGATACCAACTAAAAAGTATTACACGCATTTCAAATTTTCAAATGTAACTAGCTTACTACATAACACAACCTAAAGGGGAAAAAGGTGAAAAAAAGAAAGGAAAAAAAATGACCCGATCGAGTTGTACCCAATTACTTGACCGAGTTTTTGATTACTCCGCGAGTAATGCAACTGAGT
Source organism: Berberis vulgaris (assembly GCA_963556465.1). Lineage (NCBI taxonomy): Eukaryota > Viridiplantae > Streptophyta > Magnoliopsida > Ranunculales > Berberidaceae > Berberis > Berberis vulgaris. Next base: position 62,041,594 of record OY747126.1, read on the forward strand.
AATTAGGACCGAGACCTGTTTCTTAAAACTCTTCCAAGGGGTCGTTACCGAGGACTAGGCGATTAGGCTACTCATGATCCAATCTTATACATTTGGTTATTTTATTTGTACAACTTATATATTTTGCAGACATTTCATAACTTGAAGTTAGTCGCTACATTTTGTCACCATTTGGTTGACAGATCCACGTTAGTAGGATATGTGTATTAGGAATTTTACTTTAGTTATTCAGTGAGTAGTGATTCAATGAGGTTACCCTCACAGCATTAAGCGAGGGTGAGGAACTCCACCATTGGATAGAATGAATAAATCTTATTCTTTTACCGATTTAACAAAAAAATATGGGCAGTTATAAATGGAAAGGTTTGATAATATTCAAAACTTTCCAATTTTTCTAAGACTATGAAAATAGGAAATTGTTAGCAAACATCTTTTCAAGTTATAAATCTAATTCAAAGACCCAATTCAAATTTTTTATGAATTATTTTTTCACATAATATTGATCTTTACAGGGTATTGAGGTTAAACCTAAATCAATCTTTAAGCTTGAGGAAGGTAAGGGCTTTGTTAATAAGGTAACAAGAAAAGTGACCATCTCAATAAGTATCATTTGCCTTTGATGTATGACACAATGATGTATGAATAAACTTAAAAGACAAATAAACCTCTACTCATAAAATGGTTCATTTTAGACTTCATGACTCTTTTCTTGGAATTGAACCTCTACATAAAGTTGTTTTTATTAGACTATTAGTGAAAGAATTAAATCAATAAGACATCTGAAGAAGAAAAAAATGGTAATTGCAATTTTTTTTTGATCTTTTGAAAGGAAATGCATATGGGAAACAACTTTTATGTAGCTGTAGAGTTTTTTATGATATAAAGTGCATATAGAAAACGATTTTCCTAGAGCTGTAGAGTTTTAGTTGGAAAGGTCAACATATCAAATCTTTTTATTTTTCAACGGTTCCTAATGTTTTGGTATAGGGATTAAAGAGTTTGATCTATTGATTCGATCCAACAGTGGAGAGCCTCAACCTCATAGAGTACTACGAGGTTAACCTCATTGAATCACCACTCTAATTCAATTTGTATCAATATTCTCATATTTGGTTTAACAATTTTAGTTATACCAAAAATTTTGTTTATCTTTCGAAATCAAAAGTGGTTTATAGACTTATGTTTATTAAGTTTATTGTTAAATTAAAAAATATTTAAGTTTTGCAAAATTGACATATTTATATGAATCATTTATTTAGTTTTGGACATTTTAGAGCATTGTTAACCGCCAAAGTGACATGCTTGTACCAAATAATTTATAAATTTTAAAAACCTAAAGGCTAATGCTAAATCACATTTAATAACCTAGTGGGAGATTTTGATAATATAGATGATGCAGTTGATTTTCGCTCCCTTTTTTACCTTGACCTGCTGACTTGCACAAGGAAGTATTTGAGCCACGGACCACCGTTATGGTGGCCAATGGTACTCCAATGCTAAAGTCAGACAGGGATATGAGGAAGGCGTAAGGCGTAATGATGTAAACATGGCATTTCTAGCGTACCTTATCTTACCAACTCATGTCTTATTTATAGTGCTGGAGTCCTGGTTCGACCAGGCCATCGATGGCGTAGTTTAGGGAAGAATATCTTCGTGGAGATCCTTTTGTAATTAAGAGTTATGCTGTGAAGGGAAGTTTCCCATTAGATACGCGGGAGAGAGTTCCTAATCAGAATGTTTTCCATAGATAAGAGCTTTCATGTGTGACGTGTACTCTGGTATGTGTTTCCTAGTTGGAAAAAAAGTGTTGCTATCTTGCCTGTCTGAAGCTGATCCTTGAGATACTTGCCTTAATAGGGCTTATGGGTATTGGGTATAGCTGTGGGACGTGTGGGCTTAGTGGTTTGTAATGATTTGGGTCCGTCTGGCAGACTGCGTTGTGCGGGCTTGAAACCACTTGGGCCGGATCAACGTTAGGCTAACGTTTGGGCCTATTATTCCTCGAGATCATCATGACATGTGTATGGTATAGAAGAGATGACGTTTTAGTGTATCATCAGCTGCTCCCCCCGAGTTAGTGAGCCATCATATCGGTTCACTAAGTCACTTCTTGAAAAGATATGTCTCTCATGATGATTGAGTCTGAACCGTTACTTGAGTGGAGTGCTTCATTAATTTAGCGTGTGTAGGTTCAATGGAGAAAAGGCGGGAAACCAATCCCTATTTAGATCTCCCTTTATGCAGAGATTGACTCTTCCATTTCTTTGCTTATAGAGACTCCGTTCTATTAGCCTTTTGATTGAGAGTCTATTAACCTTTTCCATGGCTTGCCAAAATTACCTTGACTATGAGCTTTTTTCCAAGGGCCTCCAGTTTTCTGAGGATAGGTCGGCTTTCGAATCAAGCCTCGCTGATATTCGAAAGACATTTGGGGTCCTTGAAGACCTACCATTTTATACTCTGAATGACGATCATATGCCGATGTTTCCTACAGAAGTATTCGTCTGTTTGCACTGCGGGATGCTTCAAACTGGAGTCCATTTTCTTGTGCTTGATGAAATCTGAAGATTTTTAGAATTTCTTGGAATCCCTCTTGCCCAGTTGGTACCGAATGGGTACGGGATTATCCTTCTATATTGATCAGGTGAAGGATGCTGGTGCCCGCATGACTCCGAGGGTGATCCAGTTGCTGACTTTCCCTCGGCTGAATAATCACGCCATTTGTTAGATGACTTTAAATTATGGCAGAAATATTGCTTCTTAGCTTTTTTGAAGTTGAAGTACTTTGATTTCAAGGGTCATCTGCTTGAGCGAGAGTTCAAGCCACTCCGTAATTATAGTTTCACCCTTTGATTCTTTTGCGTTGATTGTATGTTGATCGTCACGTGTGTTTCTTTGTAGGGAGGTTCCCCACTACTCATCTTTCTGAGGAAGAGGAAGTCACTGTCAAGGCATTCTGCGACATGTCGTGGATGAGTGTGGAGGACATTCTCTGTCCTACCAACTTCAGTCGTAGTGGATTGTGGGCCAACTGACACGTGGCTCCCACTTTTTACAGAACGCTAAAGGTTAAGTTTGAAGGTGAAGCCCGTTCCAAGAAACGGAAGGCTTCCAAAGTTAAGGCTCCTGCCCTGCCCGGCACAGAGGGACTTTCTGTGACGCTTGCCTCCTTCCTAAGCTCGAAGAGGTCTTGTGCTAGGGCTGAGCCGGCTCTCAAACGGTCTACTCCAATGAGGGAGGAGCGTGATCCTGGCAGCCCACTGGGGCGGAGGTTGTAGTATTTGGCTAGGAGAATGACCACCTACAATTAGCAGGGATTGATGATGAATCCACTACAACAAAAGTCAGCTTTTATAGCATTTCATAATAGCGTTTTTTACACATTTGCTATAAAAGCCAATTTTGGGTTCCTATTGAAATCAGAACACGCTATTAAAATAGGGCGGGATTTTAAAAAGCTGAAAACGCTCGCCAATTATTGACATCGCGCGCCCGATTCTCCACTCCCTCCAACCTACAAACCTAAAAAACACATCCCTCTCCTGCAATTCTCCTCCTCCATGTGTCCCTCTCATGTTGACATCCTTCTCATGTCTCCCTCTCCCTCTTATGTTGACATCGTGCATCGACATCCTTCTCATGTCTGCACTCTTCAAAAATAGAAAAACACCTTCAACAGCTCTCTCTCTTTCGATCGAGACTCCATCAATGGAGACATCAAGGTAAGCTGACACTGCTCTTCAGATCTCTCACACTTCTTTTCACACACTTTGCTCATTTCCTCATCTCTCAGTGAATCAGTGTTTCTTATTTTTCTTCAAATTATGTAGAACACAACTCAGTCTTGGTTTATGAGAGGTCCGAGCAGCAGCAGCAATCAGTAGAAAGGATTGTTCTTTTCGCCGAGATCTGTTCTGCTAATCGTCTCTCAACGAATCAAAAACCAACAAAGCTTTCTCTTTTATATTTCTTCTTCATTTACTTTCTCCAACTTTGTTTCTTCTTCTTCATTTGAAACTTTGATTCTTCTATTGTTCTATTCTTCTCTTGTGCCTCTGGTTGGCTTCAAGTGGATCTAAACACAGTTGAGTGAAAAACCCAAAAGGGATTTCAGTGGATGAGTTGAAGAAGAAGAGTTGGGGGTTTGGGATTTTTGTTAAGATTTGGATCAATTGAAGAAATGGGTTGTTTTCCATGCTTTGATTCAAAGGAAGCTCTTCCAACAGTGAACTCTAATATCTCTAGACTGTCTTCAGGTTTCTTCTTCTACTTAGCTTGTTGATTGCTTAATCTAAGATCTGGGTTCGTTTTATTTTTTTGATTTTAAGTAATGGGTTAGTGTTAGTTTGGAAATTTGACTCAATAATTTGGTTTGTTCCCCTATTTGGGTTATTGGGATGTTGTTTTGTTTTGCTCAAATGTTATTGAATTTTATGGATGATTTGATCATGTATACTTGATAATCATTTCCATTATCTGAAGACAAACTCAGAAATGTATGGCAACATGTCGTTCATAAGGTCAGTCGCAACTATATTCCTTTCCAATATGTTGCACTGAATAGAAACACCTCGTTCATAAGATAAAGAAGATCTAAGCAATTTTTCCTGAACAATCTTTTAATGGTAGAGAAAGTGTCGTCCCGGAATCTAGTTTAGATGATCAGTTTAACTTTGTTGGCATGCCATTTTGTATTCTCTTAGTATATTCTTTTAATTGGCCCCAATTAGCTTATAATTGTTGGTGTTACATTTTACAGTAGCAATTCATTGAGGGAGCAAGTTTTTTGTCTTTTATCTTTCAGGTGATTCCTGGAAATGAGACTCGAGTTATGAAAATGATGAATCAGTTAGCAGAGCTTGGTTCAACAATTGTAAAGGGAAACAATGAGGGGCTGCATACATCTGGTCATGCATATTGCGGAGAGCTGGTAAGTATTTAATTGAATTTTTCCAGTCTTATAATAATATTTTTTACTGTTTTATATAAAAAGGATCATTCAGATATTGGAAGGAAGAATGCTAGTTGGGATTGCATGAGAGGATGCTATTTGGTGACTGGGGCATGTTTGATATAGAGGTTAACAATTTTTCCAGCCTTTACTTAGGTCTCGTAAACTTGTGCAAATGCATTTGGTTATAGTCATTTTCATACTTGGATAACCCTGCATTGTGTACAAAGTATAAAAAAGCTAAGAAGTTTTATTAAATATCTTGACTACACAAGTCTATAAATAATTCTACCGTTTTCTTATTAATTTATTTTTTGTCAAGTGTTTGACTGTTAGTCCTTTAAAATGAGATAATTTGATTTGATTCAAAAAAAAAAAGGATCTTAGTTTAAAACAAATACTTTCTTATGTTTACACTTGGAGTGCCATCCGGCCGGGTAGAACAGTGTCGAAGCTTTTAACACGAGCCTGACTCTTTTAAGTGAACATGCCCGTGAAGCTGCAAACCAAACCCGTTTATATTTTTCGGCTTCATGTTGTATCTCGCAGTTTTTGTCAAATTGGCAATCCTACCTTGGATCCAACCCAGCCTTCCCGGGGTCTATGATGGAAAAGCAAAACAAAATACAATAAAATAGAAAATCAAACAAAAGAGAATAAAATTCAATATGTTGGTTTTTGTCTTTTTGATGTTAGCCTTCTTTGTTTCCAAATTTCAGCTGTTAACGTTTATCGAGAAGAAAATGAAAGGAATAAGTCTTTAACTTGATTGACACTCTCTAAATTTTGATGGCCTAGCCTGCTTGAATACGCACACACTTTCATCATATATTAGACTTTATTATGTTCTTGGTACTGTTTTTTTTTTTTTGGAGGGCAGTTCACTCATTCAACTGAAGAAGGATCATGCATCTCACTCATCTTCTGCAAAATCGGTTATGGATCAGAGGTGGATTTATAGAAATACTTGGTTGATGCGGTTCCAATTCCATTAGATTCACTAGTTTGGAGAATGTGTGTGCCTCCAAAAATATCCTTCTTCAATTAGGAGCTCTACTGGAATCGTACCGCCATTTGGGATGTCCTTAGTAAGAGGGGTATGGACGTGAAGTTGGAATGTATCATTTGTAATAATGGTGTTGAGTCGCCATTCTCACACATGATACACTTGGACTTTGATCGATCCATTCATTCTCCATGCGATATCTAAATCAATCTATCTAAACCTATTCCCCGGCAACTGAATCACCCAATTTACCCCAAACCTTCATTTCTTCAATTCAACCTTGGCCCCGCCTTGTATCTCTTCTGCCTCATGTCTTAACACCAACTATTTGAACACATCTTGGAACTCTTATATATTGTGTAACATATTTGTAAAGTAAGATAGAAGAAAACTATGCAAGTCTACAGTTTTAATTGTGGAGTTTAAAAATTGCATATTAAGATGCAATAGTGTAACAGTTTGGTAACTTTGGTTTGAACCAATGGGATGTACCAACTCAATGCAGGTAATAAAGAATGGGGAGATGCTTGGAGTTTCACACTTACGAAACAGGAGAGTTTTGTCTACCAATAATGTTCATGTTCCCTAAGTTTTAATTTTCAACAATTTGCCTCAATTTTGTACAACAAATGAAGTTGACAACCATTTATTTGATTATGCAGCATGACAGAGCCACAGCCAGAGTATTCAGCCTATCGTGAAGCCAGCTTTGGTCATGCCCAGAAGCTGCTCAAAACAGAGGCCACACCCTGTTTCTGGAAAAAAAAAACTGATAATGGCAGCGCATGCCCAGAAACCTATTACTGAACCCTGTTCCTGGAACAAGGACTGTCACTGAAATGCAGGTGGTGGGAACTCCAACCTATATGTGCCCTGAACTTCTCTCTGATATTCCTTATGGTACTAAATCAGATATCTGGTCCTTAGGTACATTACCTTTACTCTACATATGTTTTGCGATGACCTTTTAAGTTGTTTATATGTGGAATTTTTTGCATTCTGCAGGATGTTGTATATATGAAAATGACTGCTCTAAAACCTGCATTTAAAGCCTTTGTAAGTTGCTGAAACTCTTTCTTGAAATTCAATAAGTTTGATTGATGACCTAACTTTGTTATTATTGATTATAATAAGCACTTTGGTTCGAGGTGTCTCTCCCTAGTTTTGTTGTTGTTGTTGTTTGGTTTAGGCTTTTTTATTAAGCAATAAATGAAAGTGATCAAACCCTTAAACCCCATTTTTAATTTCTCTCTCTCACTCACTAAAACCAAACTCTTCTCTTGTTCTTCACTTCCCTTGTTTGAAACATTTTTGGTACATTTGTGAGAGAAGAGATTAATATATTTGTATTATAAAGAGCTGACTCTTTTGTTGGAAGGAAAATGGGTTTGTTGGTTTGGTGTTTGAAAAAGATGGATGGGGAATATGACAAAAGTTCCCTCCTAATCAGGCTTATCGTTTAGTCCTTGATGCCTGGGTGGTAACTGATGGAAGTTTGCACCGTATGGGAATTTGGAAAAAAGCATTAATTGGCTTGAAACTAAAATGCAGGACCTATAGATGTTTTTGTCATTTTGGCTTGAAACTAAAATGCAGGACTTATACATCTGATTGTGATTGATTAACAGAAATAATGCCTAGTCTGCAGCATGATTGGCCACACAATGTGCAGAATTTGCTCAATCCACATATTTGAGTAGAATTTTGCTTTATAATCGGGAGCAATTAGGGTCCAAACACCTTAATAGGCACCCTATTCTAGGGTGTGATTTGGAGGTCCTAGAGTAGAAAGAGGATTTTGTCAGTTTGTTTTTGGTTTTCTGTATGGGGAAGCCAAGGCATTCACTGGCCTTTATATGTGTATTGTAGAATGTCTGAGTTCTTTATAATTGTTTTGAGTATATTAGGGATAGGGTACAGTTATGTACCAAACTACCAATTTTTTATTGTAGCTTTTGTAAAGTTTTTCGTAAGCATACTTTGTATTTGCTGTGCTACTTGATGAAATTGGGCTGAGTGAAGCTCTGGAAATTGGGGATTGTCGGGGTGTAGATGAAATAAAATAAAATCACAGAGCTTATTCTTTGACCAGGTAAGGACTAAGTTTCACATAACTGGGGGATGCGTTAGGAGATAATGTGAGTAGTCTCCTTCTGTTGCTTTTGTGCCTCCCTAAAATGAAGTATTTCTCACTTTCGCTATGATCTTCAGAAATGTGTATGAATATATAATTGCCGCATAGAAAGCATCCACATCTGAAGGAGGCACTTGTAGTGATGGGTTTTCAAAATCATCCAAGATGGACCACATGTGTATCTCGTACATGTGTGTACTTATTAGTTGGAATAATGAGTGATAGTGCCTAGCATGGACCACATAGTGATGACATTTGGTCTATAAGTGGTTATTACTAATTACTGATTGCTCCATTGAATTACTTCTACAGAGGACAGTGATGGAAGCTGTAAATGCCATACTTGGAGGAGGATTACGTGTTGGAGTTGTTTTTCAAGGGAAGAAAGTCAGGGAAGACAATAAAACTTTGTTGCAGTCTGGAATTGCCAACGATGACAAACAAGGTGCGTTGGGAGGGCGATATGAGCCACCATTTCCGGCAGGACATGCTGCTGCAGCTAGTTTTGGTGCCTCAGCAACTGCGAAGATCAGTGTGGATGCGTCACTGGCTGGAGCAATAATAGGGAAAGGTGGTGTGAACTCGAAGCAGATATGTCGTGTAACAGGTGCTAAGCTTTAAATTAGAGAGCACGAATCAGATCCTAACCTGAAGAACATTGAGCTCGAAGGCACCTTTGATCAGATCAAGCAAGCAAGCGGAATGGTTCGGGAGCTAATTGTGAATATTGGTGCAGCCGCTGGGAATGCAAAGAGTCGTGCAGCTCCAGCCCCAGTGCATTCAGCAAATAACTTCAAGACAAAGATGTGCGATAAGTTTGCCAAGGGGTCATGTACTTTTGGAGAAAGATGCCATTTTGCGCATGGTGCAAATGATGGTTAGTAATCATTTTCCCGCTTTTCATTTATGAAAAAGAAAATCCCTTGCAGATTTTAATTGGTGCATTATATGTATATTTGATTGGTCTGGTTTGATTCTACATTTTAGACTTGCTTCATGTGCCAATGGAGCTAGGACCACCACCTCAAAGACAGTTTGGGGTCTTAGAATTAACTTAGATATTGTCAGCTTCAGGAATCACTAATGCCAAAACCAAAAACCTTATACTTAGAACAATTTAAAATTGATTTTTAGCTAGATCCTGAGCCATGTATCTAGAGAAAATTTCCTGTCAGAAAAATCAAACAAACAGCCAAGTTTATGAATTTTTAATAGCTTAAAAACAGCAGAGAGAGGGGATTTGAGTTAAGCATTTAGCATCATTTTCAGATTTCACTAACACTGGACAGCAAGCTCTGTTTTGACAGAGTGCTCTGTCCTGATGCCCTCTGTTGCTTGGTTTTTTTTTTCTGCTGTTAGTGTGATGGTGTGCTGGAATTCAGCAGGGGATTGGGCTAGAGTCAGCTGGGTATGGTATTTTTATTGCTTACAAGGTCAGCCGGGTATGGTGTTTTTACTGCTTACAAGTATATGGTTGCAACTTGGGATGTTAAGGCAAATCTACATACAAATCTATTGGTATGATGAGTATTGGTTTCTCTGCTCTTTTTTCACATGTATAGAAATTGTGAGCAAGCTCTTTTTTCACATGTATAGAAATTGCTAAGTTTCATGTAAGTCACATATCGATGCCTGTTATAGCTTACTATTTTTAGATTTTAGAAGCTATGCTGTGCCACATGGTACACATATACATGCACAGGAACAGGTTGCCTTCTGGTCTATTTGCAACATGGTGCTCACTCTCTTTATCCTTCTGTATTTGCCGCAAAATAAACAGATTTTGATTGATGCTGTTGTCCATGCTGTAAATGAGGACTATGTTGAGATGGAAAATGATTTCACCAGACTTGGTTTCCTTGCTGATCCCATACATCAAACTACAAGTGATGGTTCTTCTCCATTCCCAAGCAATTTCCTCCTTGGCACTGCCTCCTCTGCATATCAGGTATCACAACTTCTACTATTTCTTTATTTATTTGTAATTGTAATCAACTTTTTTTTAATATCCAAAAATTTTGAACAAAATTAAACCCATTGTTTTTTTCTAACATGCATGTATGTTGTACTGATGATCAGTATGAAGGAGCTTAATTGACTGATGGGAAAGGCTTAAACAATTGGGATGTTTTTACTCACAAATCAGGTTGGTTGTGGAGCTTCTATAAGATCATTCTAATGGTGGTGATTTCTTAGTCAAACTTAAATGAGAATTTCTGAGATGGGTTTATGGTTGTTGTTTGTTGATATTGCAGGACATGTGATGGATAGAAGTAATGGAGATGTAGCAGTTGATCATTATCATCTGTATCAGGTAAACTGTCATGTAAACTGATCTTATTATTTTGAATGTTTCAGCTAAGACTGGATTTGATGCAAGGAGGAAAGTTGAGGTTTATGTGATTCTTCCATGGTAATGAGTCTGCATTATACTTCTTTTCCTCTTTGCAGGGGCTTTACAAGTCCTCTGGAAACTTTTGTACGCAATGTGAAGCAGAGGGTTTTAAGAAAATCACATATTATCAGGTTTTTTCCATTTGAGTCACCATGTTATAAATTTGTTATCTCTATGGCACAATTCTGATTCATTTTGCATTTTTAGGATCGTCCTGATATCATGGCAAAGTACAGTGTTCGAGTGGAAGCTGATAAAACTCTGTATCCAGTTTTATTGTCTAATGGGAATCTCATTGAACAAGGGGAACTTGAGGTGATTTTATTTCTCAGAGATGGGCATGGGAAGGACTTCCGTCCTAGTATTTTGACTTTTACATCTTTTCCTCATCTTGTTGCAGGGTGGTAAACATTATGCCCTGTGGGAGGACCCATTTAAAAACCTTGCTATTTATTTGTGTTAGTTGCTGGAAAGTTGGAGAGTAGAGATGACACTTTTGTTACTCGTTCAGGCCGTAAGGTGTCTCTGAGAATCTGGACCCTAGCACAGGATCTACCAAAAACAGTTCATGCCATGTATTCTCTCAAGGCAGCTATGAAGTGGGATGAAGATGTCGGTTTTTTAACTTCTATTCATCAAAGCTAACCTTTTTTATATGATTCTAAACCATGTTCTGCTTTTGTTTTTGCCATTGGATTAGGTGTTTGGTCTCGAGTATGATCTGGATCTCTTCAACATTGTGGCAGTCCCCGATTTTAATATGTAAGTGAACTAGGGGGAAGGGGAGCTGACAATGCATGCAACTTAAAGATGCACATTTAAACAATTTTGAATGATTTTAGCTGATAGATCTCTCAAGCTACTCTGTTTACTTTGAAAAGAATAGAACTAACCACAATCATGTGTGTTGACTATGGTGCAGTCTATTAGACATTCAACTTCAATTTCAAAGTTCAGTTTATTTGCTCATAGTGATAATTCATGTTATGAATCACAATCATTTGATTTTGTAGTGTTTGTGACTAATATCTTTGTTCCTTTTTCTGTGCTGAGTAATTTTCTGTTTTCTACATTTGAGTTAATGCCATACTTATGTTCTTCACCTTTTTGAAAAATTGTATGTCTTGCATCAAACATCAAAGATCTTCAGGGGCTTGATCTGTTTTTTCAGATTATGCAAGAACAACAGTCTTGATCGTAGCTTGATAAATGGGAAGATCGTTGTCTGTGCTTTTGAACTCCCAGACCTTAGAAGCAAAAAAGCCATTTTGTTAGAGAAGCGGGTGGTGTTATTGGCATGATTCTCATTGATCCAATGGGCAAAACCATCGCTTAATTTTCAGTTTGTTATCCCAAGTACCATAATTGTAATACATTATCTTATTAATTACATTATTTTTATTATTTGATAGATTTTGTGATTCGATGTAATACCGTTTATTAATTAATTACAATACTTTGCCTCCATTCATGGAAATGTTTAACTTTGGCACATTAAAATTTTTATTTTCTAGACATAAAACTTATGAGATGTAATAAAAAGTCATTTGATAGTAAAAAAAAAAAATTTGCTATGTATACTTACCATAGCGTTTTTAAAACGCTATGGTAGAGTCTACCATAGCGGTTTTAGAGTCTACTATAGCGTTTTTAAAACGCTATGGCAGAGGCTACCCTAGCGGTTTTGAAACGCTATAAAAGCCAAACTTACCATAGCGTTTTAAAACCGCTATAATATCCCCTGGGTCTATTATAGCGCCGGCTGTCATAGCGGTTACTAAACCGCTATGGTATCCTACCATAGCGGTTTTTAAACGCTATTGATCACAATTTTTCTTGTAGTGATCGCAGCTGAGTATTGAACAGGCTGAGGCTTTGAGTGAGAAGCAAATGCTTGCTGCTGTGGCGGCTTTTACTGGCGTTGGCCAATCCAAACCTGTTTTACTGGAAGGTTCTAATGGAGATTCACCTATGGTCCCAGAGTTCAATCGTCCTGCAGGTGGATCGTTTGACAGTAGTCGTGGCAGTGTGAGTCATCCCTCTTGTAGTTCGTATTGCCCCACATCTCGTTCCAAACCGCATATCAAGGCAGTGGAGGGTCTGTTAGACGATTCGCTTCCTTCAAATTTCACTGAGTCGATTTGCAATAAAGGATTGGCTGCTGGTGACAAAGGGAAGGTTCTGGATGAAGGCCTAGGTGCGGTAAAGACTACAAAGAGCGGCACTGGTGTGATCCCGCATCCGAGAGAGCTTCATCCGGATGCGCGGATGAGTTTGTTTGCTCCGGACGTGGTGAAAATGTGCAACCAGTTCTGGCACCAAGAGGTTGACATTGATTATGCTTCGAGGAATCATATAAGTTGATGCTATAGCGCCAGCCCTCCGAAGTCAAAGAAGGATGCGCTGGAGGAATGTATGGATAAGAGGTTGAAACACCTTATGATGGGGATGTCCCAATTGAGCCATGTGGCTATCTCTAGGATGGAAGTTAAGGTTGTTAGAGAGAGGGTATACACCATGGAACGTGTGTTCTCGACTATGCAGAAGTCGAATTCTGATGCACTTTTCGAGATTGAATCGCTGAGAAAACAGATTGAGGAGAGGAGGCTAGAACAATCAGCTCTTGATGCCAAGGCTTAGAGGGTTCATTTGGAAGCCCTTGAGTCTGATTTAACAGAGGCGATGTCTGCAAGGGACAGATCCAGACATAAACTAAACCTGATCTGTCGTGATCTGGAAGTTGTGCAGGAAGTCGCAGCTAAGATGTGCTTTTAATTGCAGTCTTTTGTTGATGAAAACACCATGAAGGAGTCTGAGTGGGTCGCCCAGATACAGCAGTTGGAGGCTGACGTGGAATTCAATGCTCAGGAACCAAGGAAAGCTGGGGACTAACGTCTCCTGGAACAACATGAACTTAGTGCAGTTAAGAGTAGCCTGGTCACTGATCGGTCTCAAGTTGATGCACTGACAAGCAAGCTGGAGATGTTGGAGAGTGAACTTGTTGAAGCAAAGGCGTGCAAGGAAGAGCTTCTCAAGGCGCAAGACAAGTGTGAATTTCGCTAGGTCATGCATGGGAGGTTGGAACTATTGGTAGTGAAGAAGGATAAACATCCGGAATGGGACCTTTCTTATTACAAGAAGATGTCTTATGCAGATTTTGGAATGGTCTATGAATCGTTAAAAGAAGAGGGCGATCCAGATCATGGCGCTCAGATTGAGGCACGCACGGACACAAACTTTTACTAAGCTTAGTTCCCCCATATTTTTACCCCTTCTTGATGAGAAGTAAATGTTGTACATTTGTACTTTTGTTTCAACTGTCAATGAAAACATTTTTATTTCGAGCATGCTTTATACCCATATTCTTTTCGGTCTCTCTACTGCGCACTTTCCATTTTGCCTTGTCATTTTGCTTTGACATATGTCCAGTTGGTTAGCAGGAAGCCGAGTCGTCTGTCTGTTGTTGAGAGTTTGACCATTAATGTCGCGAATAATTATGACTTATTCTTCTGTGAGGTATCAGAGTTGCTATCGCATGGTTACGTCCAATAGTTGACGTTTTGCGGGTGGGTTGGCGGTGAGTTACACTACCCAGGCCGTAGCTCATCCTTGAGGTAAGCCGTTGGGGGCATAAGTTATGTATCTGACCGTCGATTGTGGTTGCTGGCATGAGTGAACTGTTGCAGTCGAGCACATCCATTGTAGTTGAGCAAAAGCGCTTGGCTTGAGTCGGATTTTGTAAGCTCGGGCTGACATCCCATGTAGCATTCGTCCGCGTGTTAGCTGATTGATTTTTGAGTTGGCTTGAGTGGCCGTTGCTGATAATGGAATGTCAACCTATGTGAGCATAAAAACGCTACTTGAGCTGTAATCTAATTTTGCAACCGCTATATTGAGAAAGAGCGGTGGTTGCGTGGCGAGCCGTTGACATCAATCGAAGCTGACTGGGCTCCCACTTTCAGAATCATCTATACCCGCACAGAGTGGACTATAGGTTTGGGATGTGAGAATTTGGCGATCATGGTCTATTTGAAAGCAACGATCCCATGGCGTGTCGTCGACATCAGTTGGAGCTGACTAGACTCCCACATTCCAAAACATCTACACCCGTGCGGAGCGGGCTACAAGTTTGAGATGAGAAAATTCGGCTACTATTGTCTGTAGAACAGCAGTGGTCCCATGGCAAGCCGTTGACATCAGTTGGATCTGACTAGGCTCCCACCTTCCAAATAACCTACACCCGTGCACATCGAGCTACAAATTTGAGAGTTTTCGGCAACCATGGTCTGTAGAAAAGCAGTGGTCCCGTGGCAAGCCATCGACATCAGTTCGGGACTGACTAGGCTCCCACCTTCCAAAACATCAACACATGCGCGGAGCAAGCTTCAAGTCTGGGAGTTGGTAATTAGGCAACCATGGTCTGTAGAAGAGCAGTAGTCCCGTGGCGAACCGTCAACATCAGTCAAAACTGACTAGGCTCCCACCTTCCAAACCATCTACACCCACGCGGAGCGGGCTACAGGTCTGGTGTCATGACCCAATCCACAAAGTATTATATTGTCGCTTTGGGCCCAAGGCCCGCACGGCTTTAAAACGCGTAGTACTTTGTAGATCCAACCTCGCACATATATAGCACATCCCCTTCTCTCACCTAAGCGATGTGTGACTATAATCTCCCCTTGGTAGCTCGCCAACCCCTCTTGGATCCTCGGGCCTATTGGGCTTCACCATCACAGGTCTCTCTCCCACCCTTCCCCTCAGGTCTCCCCACACAAGGGTATCACATCTGAGTTTTGACCAAAAGCTGTTGTTTTGTGTCATTACTGGCTAGGCTTACTTGATCAGGTAAGGCGATCGTTGACCACGAAGGGGGCGACGGTCCCTGACGAGTCGTCATCATCAGGCGTAAGAGCGCTAATTAGACTCCCACTTCCTAAACCATCAACATCCACAGGCGGCGAACTAGGAGTTGGGATGAACCAGAAGCTATTGTCATCAGTCAAAACTAACTAAGCTTGACTGGTTAGGTCGGGGCTCCGCCTGTTATGGGCGTGAGAGCCTACTTCCGAAGGCGGAGTGCATCGTGCAAATTAGTTTATTTCAAAAGGAAAGAAGTACCTTAAATCAACTGGTGATATGCAGGTGTGCTCCATTTGTCAAAAGTGACTAGGATTTTTATTGCCCGCTTCAGCACACGTGGTAGAATACCGCTTGAATAGTGGGTAGAGCTGATGGCCCCGTAGAAGAAGAACTAGGCCATCTCGTATGATCAAGGCACCACGTGTACAACGTAGATTGCATGGTGACATGCATACGACGTAGATCGTGAGAAAGTTGAGTATCAGTTACTCCCCCCCCCCAAATAATAGGGTTGTGTGCAGCATCATTAAGTAGACGAACGTGGTCCTGTGCGGTTTCCTTGGGAATCGTCGTCTCCTCATGTCCCATACGGTATTCAATGCTAATATTTAATGTCGAAGCGCCTGTTTGGTAAACCATTATGTCTATATAATGGTGTTCCTTCATCGTTGTAGGCATTATCGTTTACAGAGTGCACTTGTTCATATGCTCTTACTCAAACAATATGCTTTGGTATTCCAAAGGTTGAAGGGTGATCTCCAACGCCGGAGTCTTCAAATGTTCCGACATTTGCGCGGATGAGTCATGATAAGACTTGTTGTTATATGTGGTCACCTACACTAGGTGAGCACCCAATTGGTTTGGTGAGACCTTGTAATTTCTTCTCGTACTTTGTAGAAGAAGTATGGAATTTCCCGTAAGGGACGAGTCTGTCGTTTACGTGTTGGTGCCCTGTCGGTGCTTCAAGCCGCCTAGTTTCTGAGATAACACTAGCGGCCAACCTTAGAGTGGTTCCTTTCCTCCCTTATCAGCTAGCCCCGTTGCGCTACGCTGTGCTGGAACTTGGGATTAAGGGGTGGAATGGAGTTGTACATGGCATGTCGAGGTGAGCCATTGACTCCTAGATGCCCCTTTCATCCCTCAACAGAAGGGTGCACTTGATGTTCACATAATTATTACATAATATACCTCCTAATTTATATTTGTTAGTGTTTCGAATAGTGTATTTTAGTTTTATTTTTTTATTTTTGTAAGATTTGGTGTTTAAATGACAAAAGTGCATTAGCGTGGCGAATTTGGAAATTCATAGACAAATTGATGAAGTGGAGCGGGAGACACTCAAGTCAAAGATTAAGAGAACCTAAGAAAGAAAAAAAAAGGAAATTAGTTTTTAATTTTGGTGGAACAAAGGAGTAATATGGATGAACATAGCCAAACCCACCTTTCCTGTTATATTTGGTTTCCAATTATATTTTTGTTTCCACATTTATTTGGTTTCCAATTTGTTATATTTGGTTTCCAATTTATATTTGGTTCCCAATTTGTTTTTGGTTTCCAATTTATATTTGGTTTCCAATTGTATTTGGTTCCCAATTTGGTTTTGGTTTTCAATTATATTTGGTTTCCAATTTGTATTTGGTTTCCAATAAGGAGTTGTTTCTTTCTACCATAAATACAACAACACAGAGGGAAAAGAGGCACACAACGCATCAACAGCCGAGTACGCATCGCTAATCCACCACGCGCTGACTTGAAGCTCCACACCGCTATTGCTGTCATCACCTTCACCATGTGTCACTAAACTCCACGCAAGGCGAAGAAATGAACTCCTAGATGTAACACACTTAATTAGTATTTGATTCTTTTTATGCTTCCACGATGAATAATGGTGTTTATGATTTTTTCTTTTATTTTATATAGGCGTTTATGTTATTTTAGTGACAAAGATTTCATCAACTTCTTCGTAGATTATTATTCCGGTGGTTGTCTTTTTCTTCTCCGTATAATACTAGTCATGCTTTTCTTATGTGTCGAATTTTAAAGATTAATTAATTCCGGTAGGTTAGTTATATGTGATTGTCCTTTATTACGTTATTGTCTCCGGATATATCGTAAATTTAGGATATCATATATGACCAACCTTTGTGCTTTCTAGAAAAAGTGAAATCTAAAATCCATTTACATTAGAATATATTGGTGCATTAAAGAATATTTTTTCGATTATGTTGTTTGGGATGTGAAACACGTAATTGAGTTATCATAGCGAATCAATACCAGTTGGCGCATAAAATTTAGGAGGGATTCTTGGAACCTTGTGATTTCTTCAAACTTGGTTTTTATTAAACTAAATTTAATTTCATATTTTAAAATTGCTAGAATTTCTTAAATTTAGTTTTGTGTAGTTCTTCTTCCTTGACCTTGTTTTGTAGATCTCATTTCCTCGTGGGATCGACACCCCAATCTTTACTGCAATTGATCGCGTGTATTGTTTGGGCGTAATCAAATTTTGGCGCCGTTGCTGGGAACAAACGTCATTCTACAAGGGAGGTTTCGGGTATTATCTTTCTTGCTAATTGTTTTATTTTATTTTTAGGTTTTAGGTCCAGTTTATTTTTTTTAAATTATTTTAAAAAAAAATTTGCAAAAAACAAAAAAGGACATTGGGGGAGTGTGAGTTGGAATAAAGACCACTTAGGGAGACTAATTATGGTCCCAAATTTAGAACACCCACAAATTCACATTGAGACCAAATTAAGTTCTACTTCTAATTCTAATACCATGAGTAATCACGAAGATGATCATGTTCGGTCGCTAAAGGACTATCTCCACCCCACGCGCATTGCTAATCCATCATGTATCATGTTTGCACCAAGTACACCAAAGCTAGATTTTAACCCGGGTATGATACAATTATTACCCACTTTTCATGGCCTAGAGAGTGAGAATCCTTATGTTCACATTAAGGAATTCGAGGAAGTTGTGGCTACTTTCCACAACAAAGTTGAGGCTGTAGACTCGGTTAGACTATGGTTTTTTCCTTTTTCCCTTAAGGAAAAAACGAAGAGTTGGCTATACTCTTTGCGACCAAGGTCTATAGGTTCTTGAGAGGAGATGACCCAAGCATTTTTTAATAAATACTTTCCTCACCACAAAACCAACAGTCTAAAGAAACAGATTTCTACCTTCACCCAAAAGAATAGCGAGACATTATATCAAGCATGGGAGAGGTTCAAGGATTTCTTGAATACATGTCCACACCATGGGTATGAGAGTTGATCAGTTATTTCTATGAGGGGCTCACCAGTAGAGAGCGTTAGTTCGTTGAGATGATGTGTAATGGAGAGTTTTTGCAAAAGGACCCTGACGAGGCCATTGAGTACCTGAATGACTTGGCTGAAAAGGCTCATACTTGGACTGGTCCAAGTGCTACTGAGAACACAGATAGAACACGCCCAGCTGGAGTCTACCAACTTAGGGAAGAGGACAACCTTAGAGCCCAATTGGATAGAGTGACCAGGGAGTTAGAGGCACTTAAGACAAAGGATGGTAGGCCCACACATACTGTTGCCAGAGTTGAGCTACAGGCCGCCTGTTTTATATGCGGGGGAGTTGAACACTTAGCACAGGATTGCCCGACCTTGACTGAAATGAAAGGGGTTTATGAGGAACAATGTAACGCCTTAGGGATGTACAAGAAGCCTTACTCACCATTCTCTAACACTTACAATTATGGCTGGAGGTCCGAAGCAGACCAACCTACACACTCACAGGCACAACCACCTAGGTCATACCCTGCACCTCCATACAATGCGCAATCTAACTGAAGTTCCTTATCAGACGCATTACATGCATTTATAGAGGCACAAGGTAAAACTAATCACAAATTTGAGGTTGCATTGACACAGTTGGCAGAAGAGAACAATGAGATCAAAAGCCAGATAACCAAGCTGACAAATTCATTAACAGATAACAGGGCCAATTTTCGTCACAGCCTCAAGCAAATCCGAAGGGACAACTTATGCCACAAACCTCTATCTCAGACTCTCAGAATGTCAAAGAGGTTAATGCCATCACTACGGTTAATGCCATCACTACTCGGAGTGGTAAGATTTTAGAGGGATCAAGCTCGTCCACGACTATAGGCACCTCCCCAAGTGTAAAGGAGAGCATCCCTGAGGATGAGCCCAACAAGAACATTCCAGTTCCAGTTCCTTTTCCTCAAGCACTACGACCTACTGAAAAGAAATTGGAAATGCATGGTGAGATTCTAGAACACTTGAAACAGGTTAAAATTAACTTACCTTTGTTGCATGTGATTAAACAGGTACCAACTTATACGAGGGTCATCAAGGATCTATGCACTATCAAGAGGAAGCATCATGTCAAGAAGATTTCCTTCTTGACAGAACATGTAAGTGTGGTGATTGAGCAGAGGACACCACCCAAATACAAAGATCCAGAGTGTCCTACAGTCACCTGCCAGATTGGGACTCATGAGTTCGGCCAAGCCTTGTTGGATTTAGGAGCAAGGGAAAATCTAATGCCATATTCTATTTACTTGCGACTGGGTTTAGGAGAGATTAAACCCACATCCGTAGTACTACAATTGGCCGATAGATCGGTTAAGAAGCCAAAAAGAATAGTCGAGGATGTCTTGCTGCAGATTGATAAGTTTTACTGTCCCATCAACTTTCTTATTTTAGATACTCATTCTGCGATTAATATGGAGTCTACAGTTCCGATTATTTTAGGTAGACCTTTTCTTGCCACAGCTAACGCTCTTATCAATTGCAGGAATGGTCTAATGAAGCTGTCTTTTGGGAACATGACTCTGGAGGTCAGCATATTCAATATTAGCAAGCAACCACATGATGATGATGAGTGTCATCATACCTACATGATAGACACGCTGATATCAGAGGAGGCGCCCCTAAGCGCAGATTCTGAAACCTTAGAGTACCTCCTTTTTATTTCTGATTCTGAGAGTTCACTTTATCTTGACAATGCTTTTAATATTTCTGTTGTTTTAGGGTTAAAAGATAAAGGGGGACGAAAATGGCAATCATGCTTTGAGGAGTTGCCAAAGGAAAGACAGAAACCACAACCATCCACCGTGGAAACTCCGAAAGTGGACCTAGCTCCACTGCCTGAGGGAGTTAAACATGCATTCCTCGGACTAGGTGATACCTTTTCTGTTATTATTTCTTTCGTGCTTGATATCTCACAAGAAGAAGAATTGATTAATATGTTACGTGAGCACAAATCTGCATTAGGTTGGACTATAGTTGACATCACAGGTATTAGCCCCTTAATATGTTCCCATAGGATTCACTTAGAAGAAGGAGCTAACCCTTGTAGAGACCCTCAAAGACGACTAAACCATACTATGAAAGAGGTGGTGAAAAAGGAAGTCTTAAAATTGTTAGATGCAGACATCATTTATCCCATATCTGATAACTAGTGGGTTAGTCCAACTCAAGTAGTTCCCAAGATATCTGGAATAACAGTGGTGACTAATGATGAGGGGGTGCCTGTTCTACTAAGGCAGTGACAGGGTGGCGCATGTGCATTGATTATAGGAAACTTAATTCTGCCACCCGCAAGGATCACTTCCCACTTCCATTCATAGACAAAATCTTAGAGCGAGTAGCTGGTCATTCTTTCTATTGTTTTCTAAATGGGTATTTAGGATATTATCAATTGAGATTGCATTAGAGGATCAGGATAAGACTGCTTTCACATGTCCTTTTGGTACTTATGCCTTTCGGCGTATGCCATTTGGTTTGTGTAATGCACCGACTACTTTTCAGAGATGCATGATGAATATTTTTAGTGACATGGTTGAAAAATATATGGAAGTATTCATGGATGATTTGAATGTTTTTGGTGATTCCTTTGATTAATGTTTACTTAACTTGAATGTTGTTTTAAGTAGATGTGAAGAGAAGGGTCTGGTGCTTAATTGGAAAAAAATGTCATTTCATGGTTTCTATGGAATAATTCTGGGACACATAGTTTCTGATAAAGGAATCGAGGTTGATAAAGCTAAAATTGAATTGATTTCTAAATTACCTATACCTAAAAGTGTCAAGGATGTGAGATCATTTCTAGGGCACGCGGGTTTTTATAGGAGGTTCATACAAATTTTTTTTGCCATCTCTAGACCATTAAGTAGCCTCCTGGTCAAAGACGTCGTGTTTCAATGAACACAAGAGTGTGAGGATACCTTCCGAACACTCATTGATAGGCTCACCTCTGTCTCCATCATGCAGCCACCAGATTGGAATTTACCATTTGAGATAATGTGTGATGCAAGCAACTATGTTGTGGGGGCAGTCTTGGGACAGCGAAGGGAAGGGAAGCCCTTTGTTGTTTACTATGCTAGTCGAACACTTAATGATGCTCAAAACAATTATTCGACTACTGAAAAAGAGTTGCTAGCTGTAGTTTTTGTTTTAGATAAATTTTGTGTTTTTTTTATTGGTACACCTATCACTGTTTTTACTGACCATGCGGCCCTTAAGTTTCTTATTTCTAAAAAGGATGCTAAGGCAAGATTGATTAGGTGGATTTTACTTATGCAGGAATTTGATCTAACTATAAAGGACAAGAAGGGGGTCGAGAATGTTGTGGCATATCTCTTGTCTCGTCTAGAGTTTAGTGACTCTGCCAGTGGCCCACCCATCAGTGATGACTTCCCTGATGAACACCTATTCGCCATCACTCAAGTACCATGGTATGCACACATTGTTAATTACTTGGTTTCCGGCGAAATTCCCTCATCGTGGAGTGCTCAAGATAAACGCAAATTTTTGGTCGAGGTAAGAAATTTTTATTGGGATGATCCTTATCTATATAAGTATTGCCCCGACCAAATCATGAGGCGCTGTATCCCTGAAAGTGAGATTTAAAGTGTCTTACATTTTTGTTATAGTGCAGCTTGTGGAGGCCATTTTTCTATGAAAAAGACCGCTGCAAAATTTTTACAGTCTGGATTATATTGGTCTACATTGTTTAAGGGAGATATTTGATTGTTGGGGGATTGATTTTATGGGACCTTTTCCACCTTCTTTTGGATATTTGTATATTTTGCTTACAGTGGACTATGTGTCCAAATGGGTAGAGGCTGTGGCATGCCAGAACAATGACAACAACACTATTGTCAGGTTCATCAAAGAACACATTTTATCCCGTTTCGGTACACAACGAGCCATTATTAGTGATCAGGGGACTTATTTCTGTAATCGCTTTTTTGAAGTTTTGATGCGCAGGTATGGAGTTCATCACAAGGTTGCCAATGCCTATCATCCGCAGACAAATGGCCAAGTCGAGTTGGAAAATCGAGAAGTAAAACAAAAATTGGAGAAGATAGTGAATCCTAATAGGAAGAATTGGTCCTGGCAGCTTCCTGATGCACTTTGGGTTTACCGTACCGCTTATAAGACAATTCTCGGGATGTCTTCGTATCGGCTTATATATGGAAAAGCCTGTCATTTACCTGTTGAGTTAGAACATCGCGCTTATTGGGTTGTAAAAATCACTAACTTTGATCTCATGATGCAGGTATTCAAAGGAAACTTCAGTTAGCTGAAATTGAGGAGTTGTGGAATGATGCCTATGACAATTTCCGAATATAAAAGGCGAAGATGAAAGCAGCTCATGATAAACAAATTCTAAGGAAACATTTTGAGCCCAATCAACGAGTCTATCTCTATGACTCACAACTTCATCTTCATCTTGGTAAGCTAAGATCGAGATGGACGGGCCAATTTAAAACAAGTCTTTCCCAATGGTTTCATAGAAATTGAAGATCCCAAAGATGGGAGAGTATTTAGAGTAAATGGGCAACGCTTGAAGCACTATGTGGAGCGAGTAGAGTTGCCAGAGGAGATCTCTCTGGTTGCCCCTGTCTACTTGATTTGATGTTCTCCACCCTATCTTTAGTTTAGGTTTTTATTTTAATTTTTTAGTTTAGTTTAGGTTTTTGCTTTTATGTTTTTCTTTTAGTGTTTGAGGTTATTTTAGGTGTTGCTACTGGAGTCACTCAGAGCCTCTCATCTCATGTGTTCATTTTTCCCATCGGTGTGATTTTCTTATATTTTGGTGACTGTGAGGACATTGTCTGTTTGAAATTGGTAAAGCTGGTAATATCATTCTAATCCTCTCCTTTTCTTTTTCCTTCATTTGTCATGATTATTATTTTATACATTGAGGACAATGTTTGGTTTAGGTTTGGGGGTGATGATGGTTTATTAGATTTTTTTTGTGCATTTTCAAAAATCTTTGAGCTTAAAACGTATTTTACAATTAAACCTAGTCATTTTTTGTGTTCTACTCAATCTTCATTGAATACTTAGATGATTACGGTAATTGTGCAAAATCTTTATGAAAATGCATTCGAAATCTGAACTCTTGGTGAATTTTAAAAAAAAATTAAATAAAAAAGGGGTTTTGAGTCTTTTTAAATTTAGAGAATATTATTGTTGCCTTTATTTTGAGAAAACACATACTAACACGTGTCACATAGTTTTTTTTTTAGAATATTAATAACGTGTCACATTAGTTTTTTTTTTGAGAATATTAATAACGTGTCACATAGTTATATTAGTAGAAAACATGATATTTGATATTATCCTTATGTTAGATGTATTTCGTGAGACTTTTCAACTCGACTATTCGTACACTATAAGCCAAGTCAACATGATTTGAAGTTGATTAGTGAGATATTGAACTAGAAAACCCTAGAATAATAGTGGAGACTTAACCCTAGTGAGTTTTGAGCTATTCTTTATTTCTTGAGGGTTATTAATTAAACTCTGATTTTTCTTGAGTCCGCATTATTTCGTTGATGATCTCATTATTCTTGACTTTCTTATTGATTGCTTTAAGAATGACATAAAAATTGAATTTTTACACTAGAACCTTTTGCTTTATTTAGTTGAGATGTCCTAGTACTAACCAGAACTTATGAAGTGATATAGGCATTTATTTCTTTAAACCATTTTTTTAGCCTTTTAGCCTACCCAATAATAAATATCCATTTGCAGCCCTTTAAGCCTTTAAATAGCCTTTTCTTTGTTATCCCCATTCCCAATACCTACTCCAATCAAGGAGTAATACCAATATTATTTTATCCTTACCCAATTTTCTGAGAATGTATACGGTGAGATATATTTATGGAATGGGCAAATAGAAAGAGTTGAAAATAGATATTTCATGCGCTCTCAAAGTAAAAGTGTTTGATTGTATAAACGGGGAAAAACATGTAAGAAAAAAAAACATGTAAAAAAAACACGGTTGAAGAAGAAAATAATGAAGAAAAAGTTAATGGTGTACAACATTGATTTGTTCTTCAATGCCTTATGTGTTTATTCAAGGGTGTAGCCATTCTCAGGAAATTCTTGTATCCTTTTTGTCCATTATTGTTTGCCATAATCCAAGCCCCATTACAACCTAGTAAAGACCTAATTGATCTTAAGTGAAAGTTGGTTCAATAGATGTGGAGATTGAATAGGCAAGAACTATGGTGTTTGATTCAACATTCTCAAAAGTAATCAATATTCCTTTCCATGAGATCATATTCATTTCACTTTTTGAAATTTTTTGTTTTTCATGATAATTATATGTGAGACGTTTGCATTTTCCATAGTTTATATCCTTTTCCTCACATATAAACTGAGTGCCCAATCTCTGAGTGTTTTATTTCTGAGTGACATGAGAGAATTGTAGTCGAAGCGTACTTTCTAAAGGTTATCTCGTCATATTTTTACTATGAGATGAAGAATTCTGTTGATAAGGTTTCCCACACACACTTCGAGTTGAGAATGATTATGAAATTTATTTAACCTTTAGATACTATTAAATTATTGTACTCTATTGATATACTATTGTGACATTTTTAGTTTGTTGTTTTTCTTGAATTTTAAGAAATTAGAAAATTACTCAAAGGAAAATAAAGGGGAATGCTCATGTTTTTGCATTATGTTTTTAGAAAATAGATTTTGTTTTATTGAGTCAGTAATGTTTGGGAGTAACATTTTTGGAAACCCTCACGAGACTATAACTCGTCCTCTAAAGGTAGAGGTTTAAAGCCTTGTTGCGCGTTAAGGTAAGTGCAACTCTGATTCCTACGAAAATGAGTTAGGATTTTATTCTTAATTTTGTTTTGCTTGAGGACTAGGAAAATATAGGTTTGGGGGTATTTGATGTTCACATAATTATTACATAATATACCTCCTAATTTATATTTGTTAGTGTTTCAAATAGTGTATTTTAGTTTAATTATTTTATTTTTGTATTTTTGTAGGATTTGGAGTTTAAATGACAAAAGTGCATTAGCGTGGCGAATTTGGAAATTCATAGACAAATTGATGAAGTGGAGTGGGAGACACTCAAGCCAAAGATTAAGATAACCAAAGAAAAAAAATAAAGGAAATTAGTTTTGAATTTTGGTGGAACAAAGGAGTAATATGGATGAACATAGCCAAACCCATTTTTCCTGTTATATTTGGCTTTCAATTATATTTTGGTTTCCAATTTCTATATGGTTTCCAATTATATTTTGGTTTTCAATTATATTTGGTTTTCTTTTGTATTTGGTTTCCAATTTATATTTGGTTTCCAATTGTATTTGGTTTCCAATTGTATTTGGTTTCCAATTTATATTTGGTTTCCAATTTATATTTGGTTCCCAATTTGTTTTTGGTTTCCAATTTGTATTTGGTTTTCAATTGGGTTTCCAATAAGGAGTTGTTTCTTTCTACCATAAATACAGCAATACAGAGGGAAGAGAGGCACACAACGCATCAACAGTCGAGTACACATTGCTAATCCACCACGCACTGCCATGAAGTTCCACACCGCTATTGCTGTCATCACTTTCACCATGTGTCACTAAACTCCACTCAAGACGAAGAGATGAACTCCTAGATGTAACACACTTAATTAGTATTTGATTCGTTTTATACTTCCACGATGAATAATGGTGTTTATGATTTTCAGTTTTATTTAATATAAGGGTTTATGTTATTTTAGTGACAAAGATTTCATCAACTTATTCATAGATTATTATTCCGGTGGTTGTCTTTTTCTTCTCCATATAAGTCTAGTCATGTTTTTCTTATGTGTGGAATTTTAAAGATTAATTAATTCCGGTAGGTTAGTTATATGTGATTGTCTTTTATTACGTTTTTGTCTTCAGATATATCGTAAATTTAGGATTATCATATATGACCAACCTTTGTGCTTTCTAGAAAAAGTGAAATCGAAAATCCATTTACATTAGAATATATTGGTGCATTAAAGACTATTTTTCTGATTATGTTGTTTGGGATATGAAACACTTAATTGAGTTATCATAGCAAATCAATACTAGTTGGCGCGTGAAATCTAGGAGGGATTCTTGGAACCTTGTGATTTTTCCAAACTTGATTTTTATTAAACTTAATTTAATTTCATATTTTAAATTTGCTAGAATTTCTTAAATTTAGTTTCACGTAGTTCTTTTTCCTTGACCTTGTTTTAAAGATCGTTTTTCCTCGTGGGATCGACACCCCAATCTTTACTGCAATTGACTGCGTGTACTGTTTGGGCGTAATCAGCACTCATTCTACTTCAACCTGATACTTGTCCCAAGTTCATCTGGTTGGGCAGACTGAGCGTGTAAGTCGGCTGTAGCTTCGGTTGGTGTGTAGTGAGGCCTCTGGTTGCTGATTCTGTACCACTTCAGGTCATCCTTGCAATGTGGGTCATTTTCTTTGGAGAAGCCGCTGAGTGGAACTCTTAGAGGGTTCCATACTTTAACCAGAGTACCTTTGCTATTGCTTCTGAGTCATCTTCTGGAGTCGGATTGTTTAATCGAATCTTTACTGTTTGTCGCATCAGATTCAGTTGCTTGTAGTTTGTAGTCTTTTGTACCCGCCTCTGGGCAGTCGTTGTCACATCTTTTCAGTAATCAATAGAGCGTGTTTGTGTAATTCTCTTTTATTTCTTAAATGATTGCAAATCACATAAGCTTCTAAGAATTAAAACACTAGATTGACTATGGAAAGAAAACTAAACAACTGAATAGATTGACTGTTGGTGGAGAGAGGTTGATCCGGCCCTGAAGTGAATTCGCATGGCCCTCGCTTGAATCGTGAGTACCTTCAGCGAATTGCCAAGTTTCACTGATGCCGTTGAGGTTACTGAAGAGTAAAACTTGCGTGGGAGGGTCCTTCCGTGCCCACTGATAGTGGGGGTCGTACTCCCATTTGCAATGACCTCTCTACTGGTCCTGACGCTTTGTCGGGTTGAAGAGTGAAATGCTCTTGCAATGTTGGAATGTTTTCTGTTGCTAAGTTGAGCCACCGCTGTTGGGATTTTGCCTCCATGTGGATAGAGTGACTTCTCCACAGTTCCTGAGTTTGGCTTCTGTTCAATTTGTCCTGTGGGTTTCAGCTGGATCTGGGAACATTCTATCCCTTTTAGTGTAGCATAGTGGCAGCTCCGTGCCGTTGGTTGGTCCCCGTGAATTGTTCCCTCTGAGTGGTTAGTGGTATACTTAGCGCACTGGTGAAGGGTGGAGACTACTACTTCCATTTGGTGAAGCCAAGGTCTTCCCAGGATGAGGTTATAGGTAGACGGCCCCCCTACCACCATGAAGTCCAAGAATATGGCCTTTCTTAGTTGTGGCTCATCTGCCACCACTGCTAATTTTATCTTCCCGATCGGGAAGCATTTATCTCCGCTGAATCCAATCAGCGGGTAGTCGAAAGATGTTAGGTTCTCCTCCTTGAGGTCCATACTGTGGAATGCGTTGTAGACAAGACGTTGAGGGAGTTTCACATGTCAACCAGGGCCCTTTTCACTTCCCACCTTGCAATAGAGATCGATATGACAAGAACATCATTATGTGGTGCACGGACGCCTTCGAGGTCCTTATCTGTGAAGGTCAAGGTCGGGATGGGGCTCTGTACTTCCGAGTAGTATATGTGTCTCTCCTCGTTCGCGGGCTGTGTCCGCATTTCAAGTAGTGTCTGCTTGCGGGACCTGTCTGATTGTTCTTCTTCTAATCCGACTTCGTGAATGACATATATTATGCCCGAAGTTTCCTTTTCAATCTCTTTGACTGGCCCTTCCCTTTTCCTAGCTTGGTCCTGTCGTTTTTCTGGATCCATGAATTCCTTTAACTTGCCCTTGCGAATCTAGTACTCGATCTCATACCTTAGACTCTTGCAGTTATTGATGTCTTGGCCACCCTCCTTGTGGTATGAGTAATACTTGTTGTTGTCGCGTTTGGAGGGGTCTCCGCGCTGCTTTGGGGGCCACTTCAGATCTTCCCAAATTTTCATTGAATTAAGGATGTCCGACAAGCTAGAATTGAGAGGGGTCATGGATCTGGATCCAACGTAGTTGGAAGATTTCTCTTGCCTGGCACGGCCAGAGTTCGACCTATTGTCGCTGCACTTTCGCTTGTTTCTTTCTCCATCTTCTCGCCTATTCATTCCTTCATGTCTCTAGAAACGGAGGGTTTCTTCTCTACTTCAGTTTCCTTATTTGTTGTTCTCATCTCCTCCAGTGTGATGTACCTCTGGGCACCCTTTAAGAGTTCTGCCATATCCAGGGGGTTCCAAGGTGAGGAAGTCAAAAAACTCTCTCTCTTAGGCCCATGGTAAAATTCGTCACGGCCATGTCGTCGTTGCGGTCGTCAATGAGCTTCAGCTTGTCGTTAAAGCATGTGACGTATTCCCTTAGCAATTCTTTAGACTTCTGCAATAGGGAGAGTATGTAGTGTGACCCTTTCCTGATCTGCTGGCTTCCAACAAAGCGTGTCAGGAATTCTTTGGCCAGTGTCTTGAATGAGTCGTTCAACTTTGGCGGGAGACTATGGAACCATGTCCATGCTGACTTCTTTTGACTGGTAGGGAATGTTCTGCACATAACTGACTCAAAACTTTATTTGAACTCCATTACATGATGATAATGACGCAAGTGATAATGACGCTGAGAGCGATGGTATAGCGCTAATTTGAGTGTTTGACATGTCCTCTTGTTCTCCATTGTTGGGTGATCTGGTGGCACCATCTCCTTGATTTCTGAAGAGAGATGACACTAGTGATTGTTTAGGAACTTTGTAGTCCCCACAAACGACGATAAACTGATTCAGTCGATTTTCGCTCCCTGCTTGACCTTGACCTGCTGAACTGCACGTGAGCCACGAACCACCATTGTTGTGGCCGATGGCACTCTAATGCTAAAGTCAGACATGGATATGAGGAAGATGTAATGCTGTAAACAAGGAATTTGTAGTGTACATTATAGTTTACCAACCTCATGTCTTATTTTTAGTGTTGGAGTCCTAGTTCGATCAGGCCATCGGTGGCGTAGTTAATGGAACAAGATTTTCATGGAGACATTTTTCTAATTATGAGTTGTGCTTTGAAGGGAAATTTCCCTATTAGACTTGTGCTCCTAAATACGCGGGAGAGAGTTTCCAATCAGTGTATTGTCCATAGATAAGAGTTTAATGTGTGACATATACTTTGGTATTTGTTTCCTAGTTGAAAAAAAGTGATGTTGTCTTACCTGTCCGAAGTTTATCCCTGAGATACTTGCCTTAATAGGGCTTACGGGTATTAGGGATAGCATGTTGTAATGATTTGGGTCCGTTTGGCGGACTGCGTTGTTAAGGCTTGAAACCGCTTTGGCCGGATCAGTGTTGGGTTGATGTTTGGGCATGTTATTACTCGAGATCATCATGACACATGTACGATGTAGAAGAAAGGACGTTTTGGTGTGTCATCAATATATATTCATTTTTAGAAAGGAATCATCATCCCAAAGGAGTGAGACTAATTTGATTAGTATTTAAAATAGTATATATATGGTCACACCCTAGAGCCGTAAACGTGTCATGATGATCTCGAGGAATTACAGCCTCAAGCGTCAGCCCAACACTGATCCGGCCCAAGCGGTTTTAAGCCCGCCCAACTACAGCCCACTAAGCGGACCCGAACTCTCAAAGCATGCTAGGCCCACATGTCTCATAGTTATCCTCAATACCCTAAGCCCTCTTCTGGCAAGTATCTCGAGGATCAACTTCGAATAGGCAACTACAATTGTTCTCTTCTTCCAACTAAGAAGCAAACACCATAATATATTCCACACAAGGAAACTCCCTTATACAAATTGCTTTTGGATTGGGAACTATCTCCCGTGTATCTAGGAATACAGAGCTAACAGGGAATTTCCCTCTTACAGCATGACTCCTAATTAGGGAGGGATCTCCACGAAGATCTCCTTCCTAAACT
Organism: Berberis vulgaris; assembly: GCA_963556465.1. NCBI lineage: Eukaryota > Viridiplantae > Streptophyta > Magnoliopsida > Ranunculales > Berberidaceae > Berberis > Berberis vulgaris. The sequence goes on from OY747126.1 coordinate 62,072,230, forward strand.
ACGCCTACGATGGCTTGGTAGAACCAGAACTCCTTGCACTATAAATAAGACATGAGGTTGGTAAGCTAAGGTACGCTACAAATTCCCTGTTACAGCATTACACCTTCCTTAAAGCCCAGTCTGACTTTAGTATCAGATTGCAATCGGCCACCCCCACGGTGGTTTGTGGCTCACGTGTTTTACTTGTGCAGGTCAGCGAGATTAGGTCAAAGCAGGGAGCGAAAAAAGACTGCATCAATTTGGTGTCGTCCATGGGGACGACATAATTCTTAACTTTGCGCTAAGCGCTAAGCGTCGTCTCCTTTCAAAACCTAGAGAGATGGTGTCCACCAGGTCACGCAACAACAAAAAACTAGGGGACACATTTGAAGCTCAGACCATTCATGTACCGCTTCTATCGGCGGATCCTATCGTGCATGGGCAGCAAACTCACGCTCCCACGCCAATGACAATGGTTAAGATGTTCTGTCAATGGTTAAGATGCTCGAATCAATTAAGCAGAGCCTTGATGAGACGCTAGAGACGTATTTAACCCGCTTTAAGAGCAGGTTGACCACCGCCCGTGTATGCAGTGACACAATGACCTTTTCAGCCTTCATCAACGGGTTGTGAAAAGGAAAGTTTTACAACCATCCGACATTGGACCCTCCAGCAAGCATGGCAGATCTAACAAAGGAAGCACAAAACTTCATCGTCTTGAGAGAAAGACGGAGGGGAACCGAACTCGGGGAGCCATCGGTCAACAGAGTACATGTGTTTCATGGAGCAGATTTTGAGTCTGAACTATCCCACAGGTCCAGAAAGAAGGCTCTACGAGTTATGAGGATTCAAGCGATACGTGGAGAGTAGCCCCTGCAATGCGATCGGAGGCACGACTCATCCGCGCCGCTGGCATTTAGGCAGAAGCATCTCCAGGGCATACAACTTCACGATGACGCCCAGGTGGTGACAATTTCCTTGGTGGGCTGGGAGGGGAGAAGGACCTTGGTTGATATTGGAAGCTCAATGAACGTTTTGTTCCTCCGCACGCTCTGCAACATGCAACTAGACGAAGCAGCATTGACCCATGATAGTCTTCCAGTGACCAACTTAAAAGGCAAAAAATAGCTCCCCGTGGGAAAGATACAACTGACAATAACAGCGGGAGAACAACCAACTCATAAAACCCTATTTCAAGAGTTCATAATGATCAACACGCCTTTGGTGTACAATGTCGTTCTAGGAGGACCCTAGATACATCTTATGGAAGCGGCGATCTCCACCCTGTACCATTGCCTCAAGTACTCTACAAACCAAGTAGTTTATACATTGAGAGGAGACCAGTTGGTGGCCAGGGAATGCCAATACATGGCGACTTTGCCTCCCGACAGTCCTCAACAGGCAGCAAATCCAACGGCCAAGACTACCTTCCGAACAGCCCGAAGCACAGAAGAATAACAACATGCACTGGGTAACAAGGCACCAGTAGGCCCTCGAGGAAGGCCAATGTCGAACAGCTAGAGGAGAAAACCGTCACGGTCTTCCTCGACTGCCCTTGAAACCACAGGGCCATTCAGATCGGTTCACGCCTAAGCAAGGTAGCGGCGAAACAACTTACGAAGCTGCTGCAACGTAACTAGGACATCTTCGCCTGGACCATACGGAATATGGTGGGGATTGATCCGTCGATAATCACTCATTGCCACGAGGTCGACCCCTCTAAGAAAATTGTCAGGCAGAAAAAGAGGCTCGTGGTTCCCGAAAGGAACGCAGTCATAAACGAAGAGGTACAACGTTTACTCGATGTAGACTTGATCAAGGAAGCGCGATACTCCGATTGGCTGGCAAACACCATTCTCGTAGAAAAGAAAAATTGGAAGTAAATAGTGTGCGTAGACTAGATTGACCTAAACAAAGTCTATTCAAAGGATAGCTTCCCACTCCTCCGCATCGATCAGATTGTAGACGTCACTTCGGGACACAACATACTCAGCTTTATGGACCCTATTCAGGCTGCAATCAAATATTGCTGCACCCCAGATCAAGAGAAAACCTCTTTCATAACAGAAAGAGGAATATACTGCTATAGGGTAATGCCATTCGGTTTGAAAAATGCAGGGGCTACTTATCAACGACTGGTCAATCGAATGTTTAAGGAGCAGATCGGTAGAAATATGAAAGTATACATCGACGACATGTTGGTCAAGAGCCTTCGCAGCCCCGACCACATACGAGATCTTGTCGAAGCATTCGACCAACTCAGGAAATACTAGATGAAACTCAACCCACAAAAATGCACATTCGGAGTCGAGTAAGGGAAATTCCCAGGCTACATAATGAATAAAAGGGGATCGAAGCCGATCCAAAATAGATTCAGGCTCTTCTCGACATGAAATCCCCGACCAATATCAGAGACGTTCAGAGCCTGACTGGGAGGTAGCAGCACTCAACAAATTTATATCAAAGTCGTCCAACAAATGCCTCCCATTCTTCAAGATACTAATAGAGAGCAAAGGATTCTCAGGGAACGAGGAATACGAACAAGCCTTTTAGAACCTGAAAACATACATGGGGAGTTTGGAGCTACTCTCGAAGCCCACGATAGATGAAACACTATACCTGTACTTGTCCATTTCCAAACACGTTGTCAAATCATCCCTCGTATGAAATGACCAAGGTACCCAGAGGCCAGTATACTACACCAGCAAAACCTTCGTGGAAGCAGAAACACACTATCCATGCTTGGAAAAGTTGGCTTTAGCACTAGTCTTATTTTCTAGGAAACTGGGGCCCTATTTTCAAACTGACTCCATGACGGTCCTGACCAAACATCCATTCCACTCGGTATTGCATAAACCCGAGCTGTCTGGCAGGATGGTGAAATGGGTTGTAGAGCTCGAGCAGTTCAACATAAGCTATGCTCCAATAACCGCCATCAAAGTCCAGACGCTTGCAGATTTCATCGTTGAATTTACCGGCGGAGAAGAGCCAAGGGTAGACTATCAACCCTTGGAATCAAATGTCCAAGCATGGACCTTGCGATACGATGGATCTTCAACAGATAAGGCGAACGGAGTAGGGATCACACTCCGCTCCTCCAACGGTACACCCTCGAAAAGGTCGTCAGATTCGGCTTCTCCGCTTCAAATAACAGAGCCGAATACGAAGCACTATTGTCTGGCCTGAAGCTAGCTTTTGGGATCGACATAGATCACCTAACAGCATACAGCGAGTCAAGACTAGAGGTCAACCAGGTCAAAGGAGATTTCAATAGCAAATATCCCCGCATGATAGCCTGCCGCAACAAGGTACTTGGCGTAATGGGCAAATTCAAGAGCTGTCAGCTCACACAATGCCTCGAGACGATAACCAAATAGCTGACGAGCTAGGAAAAGAAGCCTTAGCCTCCAACGAAGTCTCCAGGCCTCATCGAGTATCAAGAGAAGTCAAGCCTTGACGAGGGTGAGCACAGAGATATCTGCACCGTGGAAACACAGCCAAACTGGATGACTCAGATACTAGAATATATAGCACCGGGAGACCTACCAACCCAGAAGGCGAAGCACAAAGACTTAAAAATAGAGCAGCAAGGTACACTCTCCTAAATGACAATTTATACAGGAGATCGGTGATAAGGCCCATGCTCCGATGCCTATCGCCTTCAGAGTCAAACCAAGTCTTGGGAACTATCCACAGCGGCATTTGCAGGAGAACCCTCGCCCTTAAGGATCTAACTCTAGGGTACCATTGGCCAACCATGTAGCGAGACGCCAAAGATACTATCCGCAAGTGCGATAAATGTCAAAGGTTCGCGCCATATACCCATATGCCGGCGCAGCCACTGACTCCAATGACTAGTCCATGGTTGTTCGCACTATGGGGAATGGACATCGTCTGACTGCTCTCGGCATCGGCTGGTAAAAAATTTCCTTATTGTCACCGTCGAATACTTCACCAAGTGGGTTGAGGCCGAGGTCAAACTGAAAGTATCAAGACATTCTGCGACTCCCGAGCCTGAAGTAATCGGAATTCGTTGAAGCCAATAACCATTGCTTCCCCCAACATTCGGCTTTGTTCGGCATCAGTCGCAGACAAGAACGACAGGTCAGCATACAGATACCTCTGGAATCCAGCCTAGCATCGATCAAGTGATGAATCACTGGTGAAGTCAAGCGAATGCCAGCGTTATGAGCCCTCAGGAGAATTGCGAGCAGTATCTTGAACCCGCTCGGCACCATTTGAGTGGAAGGCATGCAAAAATGGGTAAAGAAGCACCAGACGTCATCCGGCACAGAAAATCGGAGCCCGGACTCGAACATACCTTAGTGCAAGCCTATAAACCCATGAGGAGGCACAGTCGGACCAAACGCAAGAACAATTTACAAATCTCCAGGGATACGGTACAGCTTGTTCAGCCTGATCAACTCAGTTTCGCCAACCAAGCTACCATCAAAAAAATTCATGCAAGCAAGGGATAACGGATCCTTGGAAGAAAGTTTAACGTTGTCATCCATTGGGAAGGAAAACAAGTACTATGGTTCTAAAAGATAGTGCAAATAACAATGGGGAAATCTTACTCAGAGCAGTAAATATTTATAAGGGAGGCAAACCGAACTTTCCCTCCTCGAGCAGTCATGTGCCCATTAAATGTCATGCGCCGCTCGAAACCAGTGCTTCGAGTCCAATCATCACAATGGTACAATTGTCTTTTCAAAGGGTCAGTGGACTGACTTAACACCCCACTGACCGGAGGGAGTAGCTGATGATACATAAAAACGGCCACACCCCAAAGCCGTACACGTGTCATGATGATCTCAAGGAATTACGACATCAACCATCAGCCCAACACTGATCTAGCCTAAGTCGTTATAAGCCCACCCAACTACCGCCCGCAAAGCGGACCTGAACTCTCATAGCATGCTACGCCCACACGTGTCACAACTATCCTCAATACCTTAAGCCATTTTCAAACAAGTATCTCAACGATCAGCTTCGGATGGGCAACTACACCTGCTCTCTGCGCCAACTAAGAAGCAAACACCAGTGTATCTTCCACACAGGGAAACTCCCTTCTACAGATTTCTTTTGGATTGGGAACTATCTTTCGTGTATCTAGGAGCACATAGCTAACAGGGAACTTACCTCCTACAGCACGACTCCTAATTAGGAAGGGATGTCCACGAAGATCTCCTTCCCAAACTATGCCTACGATGGCCTGGTAGAGCTAGAACTCCTTGCACTATAAATAAGACACGAGGTTGGTAAGCTAAGGTACGCTACAAATTCCCTGTTACAGCATTACACCTTCCTCAAAGCCCTGTCTGACTTTAGCATTGGAGTGTCATCTGCTACCCCACGGGTTTATGGCTCATGTGCACTACTTGTGCAAGTCAGCGAGATTAGGTCAAAGCAGGGAGCGGAAAAAGACTGCATCATATATATATATATTTATATAGGAGCTTGATGAGACATCAAACAGTCACCCAATCACATCCATACGCGTGGTATAGGCCAACCCTAATACAATAAGGCCTTAATGCGGTCTTGAGCAGGCCCAAGCTCGATCTGGCCCAGACTCAGCCAAATCACCGTTCAACCCGTAAGTCAGGTGCCCAAGCCCATATCATGTGAGCCCAATGTGGTGCAAATCTTAGAGTTTGACCTAGGACAATAAGGCTTGAATGCAGATCTCTGGGCTATCTCTATCTTGTACAACTCTTGATCCAATCAAATATTGGGTCTTAAACAGAGCCAAATGTCGAATGCAACCCAGTCATGAACGGGTAAAATCCTCAGTGAGACCTCCTTCCTCCATCTCGCTTCAAGATAGAGTTAATGAATGAGTGAAATATTTACTATATAAAGTGAACAAATGGACGAGAAAGGTACTCACTATCAATCCAATTACAGTTTACATCCATCCTTACTCAATCACCTAACTTTAGCAACAGAGTGCCTTCGATCACCACAATGGTGGTCGTTGGCTCACTGCTATTCATTTTACAGGTCAGAAATCGATTGGGACGGATTTGGACGCATCAGTTTGGCATCATCCGTGGGGACTAACACAAGTTTTCCTTAAAATAAAGACACAAACTCTTTTAAACCAACAGAGTCTCGAGACATAATTGGTAGCACTAGATCCTGGGTCAACAATAATGATGTCGAGCTAGAAAAAGCTTCGATCAGAGAAACCCTGCTGCCAGGCCGAGTCGATCCAATTGAGGAAGCAAAGCAATCTCAAGGCCCAGCCACCGAGGCAGCCGCGGCTAATCTCGCAGAGATGAGATTCTATTCCACATGAATTAGGGGTGGGCACATGATGGGATGGACCTTATCCCTTTCCCATCCCCTTCGTTCGCGATCAAGATCGGGACGGGATAGACCTCATCCCGACCTCGTCCCATCCCAAACGGGTTCGAGACGGGATGGGACATGTCGAACATGTAAACTTTATCAGGTGAGACACAAATCTACCAATAAATTACCTTAACCCACCACCCAGGTAAGTTATTACAAGGTACATGAGAAAATTATTTTGACAGTTGGATGTGAACCTCACAACAACTTATAAGTGTATAATAAACTCTCAATTGTTTCATTTCTTTTATTAATAATACGACATCTTGATATTTTCAATCCTTTTAAATAACAAACGTTATTAAACATTTTTCATCTAAATAAAATGTTGTGATGATTAGTAAGCATGTACCATGAAAATTTCTTATAATTTATTATCTCTAAGATGGTAACATGTAAAAGTGTCGCAACACTATTGGACTGAATGAAAGATCTTGATGAAAGGGTATGATTGGGTGATATAACAAGTGTTGCTCATGTTTATTTGGGGTTTGACTATTGTTATTCGAAAAAAAAGTGTTGTTGCGGAATAACACCCCTTCTGGAATAAATATTTGGCACTTTCTTTAATCAAATGATGCTAATACAAAATTTGTAAAAAAATGTAAGTAAACTTGTTATCATCAAGGGCCTTTTCTGTACCAACAATTGGTGAATGTTACTTACCATAGTCACCTTTTCTATGATATTAACACATGGATTGATTAAAAGTTAGAATTTAGAACTATATGTTTTTTCTATATACAACTCATCAACCCTTTCTTTCCCAAATAAGAGGTGTTAGTGAGTGAGTTGAGTAGTTCAACTCAATTCAAATATTAAAAGTAATTATAATAAATAATAAATAAATAAGTTTAGGATGGGCGGGATTGAAAATCTCCATCCTAATCCCATTTTACTCTAGATTGGGATGGGATGAGATTGGGACGGGTATGATAAATCTCAAAAGGACCCGACAAAATCAGGATGAGACGGGACGATACAGGATGGGATGCCCACCCCTAATATGAATCATCTTACACAGGTGGTAGAAAGGCTAACCTAGGATCGACAACCACCATCAGAGAATGGCGGAAACACGAGGAGGACCCTAACCAATAAGACACCAGGGAGCATGTCCGTGGAAGCGATAACCTCTCTGTCGAGGATCAAAGTTTTTACGAGAAGGGGAACCCAAGAAATGAAAAGGGCAGTGGGAGCCATGGCAACTATGAAGGGTGGTGCTGGCGTAATTCTTCATCCAGGAGAGTTCCATCTGGATGCGCGAATAAGTCTGTTTGCCCCGGACATAGTGAAGATGAACAATCAGGCTTAGCACCGGGAGATTGATGTGGATTATGCTTCGAGGAAGCATATAAGTAGGCATCACAGTTGGCTGATGCATCGCACTCCAAAACCCGAGGAGGATACGCTAGAAGGGTGTATGGATAAGAGTTTAAAGTACCTTATGTTGGGACTGTCTCACTTGAGCGAGGTGGCCATCGCTGGGATGGAAGTTATGGCTGCTCGTGAGAGGGTGTACATCATGGAGCGTTTCTTCTCAAACATACATAGGCTGTATTCTAACGCACTTTTTGAAATTGATCTGCTGAGCTAGTAGGCTAAGGAGAGGAGGCTGGAACAATCGGTTGTTGTTGTTGTTGAGGCTCAAAGGGTTTGTCTGGAAGCCCTTGAGTCTGACTTAGCAGAAGCGATGTCCGCGAGGGATAGATTCAAGCAGGAGTTGGATCAGACCCACTGTGATCTAGAGGTTGCACAGGAAGCTGCGACTAAGGCACGTTCTGAATTGCGGTCTCTCACTGAGGAGAACGCCTTGAAGGAGGCTGATTAGGCTGTTTAGAGACAACAGTTGGAGTCCGATGTGGAGTTCAGTGCTCGGATGGCAAGGAAGGTCGAGGACCAACTTAAATTGAAACAACATGAGCTCAGTGTTGTAAAGAGCAATCAAACTATGGAGCAATCTCAGGTCGATGCGCTGACAGGCAAGATGAAGTTGTTGGACATGAACTTGCTGAAGCGAAAGCGCGCAAGGAAGAGCTTCTCCAGGAACAAGGCAAGTGTGAATTTCCCTGGGAGGTACACGACAGATTAGAGCTGTTGGCACTGATGAAGGAGGAGCATTCAAAATGGGACCTCGATCACTATAAGAAGATGTCATATGTAGATTTATCACTGGTTTCTGCATCATCAGATGAAGAGGGTGATCTGGATCATGATGCTCAGATTGCGGCACGTGTGCACGCAACTCCTGCTCCTTCCTTTGTTAAGTTTAGCTCTTCTATTTTTGTACCCTATCATAATTAGGAAGAAACTTTGTACACTTGTACCTTTTTTGCTTCAACTGTTAATGAAAACAGATTTATCTTGAGTATGTTTTGTACCCGTATTATGCTCGATTTCCCTATTGCGCGTTTTCCATTTTGCCTTGTCATTTTACTTTGTTATAGGCTGTCAATAAGAAGTCAAGTAGTCTGTCTGTGTTGAGAGTTTGACTATTTGTGTTGCGAGTGATTCAGAGTCATTGTTGCTCAGCTACATCCAATAGTAGGCGTTCCGCGGATGGTTTAGAAGCGGGCTATATTGCCCAGCTATAGCCCATCATTAAGGTAAGCCACTGGGGGCTTGTTTCGCCTACCTGACTGTCAGTCGGGGTTAGCTGTCATGAGTGAATTGTGATAGTCAAGCACATGCTTTGTCTTTGAGCTAGAGCGCTTGTCCCAAGTCAGGTTTCACAAGCTCGAGTTGGCATCCCATGTAGTACTCGTTCGTGTGTTGGCGGGATTATTTATGGGTCGGCATGAGCGGCCTTTGCTGATAATAGAATGCCAGCCCGTGTGAGCGTGAAGATGCTACCTGAGCTGTGATTTATCTCTACGGGCGACGTTTCAAAAGAGAGCGGTAGTCACGTGGCGAGTCATCTACTATGTCCGAATAGAGTGGACTATAGGTTCAGGGAGTGAGGATTTGGCGATCATGGTCTATTGGAGAGTGATGATCCTGTGGCGAGTCGTCGACATCAGTTCGGGACTGACTAGGCTCCCACCTTTCAAAACATCTATGCCCGCGTGTAGCGGGCTACAAGTTTGACACAAGAGGATTCGGCGACCATGGTCTGTTGAAGAGCAGTGGTCCCATGGCAAGCCATCAAAATTAGTTCGGAATTGACTAGGCTCCCACCTTCCAAATCATCTACACCCGTGTGCATCGAGCTACAAATTTGGGGGTTTTCAACGACCATGATCTATAGAAGAGTAGTGGTCCCATGGCAAGCCGTCGGAATCACTTCGGGACTGACTAGGCTCCCACATTCCAAACCACTTACACCCGTGCAGTAGGGGCTACAAGTCTAGAAGTTTTCGGCGAACTTGGTCTGTAGAAGAGAAGTGGTCCCGTGGCAAGCCATCGATATTAGTTTGGGACTGACTAGGCTCCCACCTTCCAAACCATTTACACTTGCGCAGTGGGGGCTACAGATTTGGGCTATGATCAAAAGTTGTTGTTGCAAGTAGTCACCAGCTAGGCTTACCTGATCAGGTTCGGCGACAGTTGTCCATGAAGGGGGCAACAGTCCTTGGCGAGTCGTCGTCACCAAACGTGATAGCGTTGATTAGACTCCCACTTCCTAAACCATCGACATCCGCACTGGGCGGACTAGGTGTCAGGGTGAACCAGAAGCTGTCGTCGTCAGCCAAAGATGACTAAGCTTGCCCGGCTAGGTGGGGGCTCCGCCAATTGCGGGCGTGCGAGCCTATATACGCGAGCGGAGTGCGTGGGAACGAGTTATGAAGAGACATGAGTACCTTGAATCAGCTGGTGATATGCAGGTGTGATCTGTGTGTCAAGCATGACTAGGGTTTCTAATGTTTGTGTCAGGCACGTGGTAGAATATTGTTTGAATAGTGGGCCGAGCCCATGAGCCCATACAGTGAGAGCTAGGGTTCCTTGTAATGTTTTTACTTGAAGAAAATGCTTTAGGTTTTCTAAAGGCTGAAGGGTGATCTCCATTGTTTGAGTCTTAGAATGTTATGACATTTACACCGATGAGTCACAATGAGAATCGTTGTTATGCGTGGTCACCTGCTCTAGGTGAGCACCTAATTGGTTCACTGAAATCTCGTAATATCTTCTCATATTTAGAAGAAGTATGAACACCCTCCCAAGGGACGAGATTGTCGTTTACGCGTTGGTGCCCTGTCGTTGCTCTGGAGCGCTTAATCTCAGAGATAACACCAGTAGCCAACTCCGGAGCAGTCGCCTCCATCACTTCTCGATTAACCCCATTGTCTCGCCTTGCGCTAGAATTTGAGATCTCGGAATGGGATGGAGTTGAACATGGCCTGCTGGATTGGTCCATTGACTTTTGGATGTCCCTCTCATCCCTTCGGCGGAAGTGTGCACCCGATATTGTTTCAATCTGATGCTTGTCCCAAGTTCATTTGGTCGAGTGGATCGACCGAGTGAGTTGGTCGTAGTTTTGACTGATGTTTCGCGGGTCCCCCGGTTGCCAATTTTGTACCACCTCAGAACATATTTGAGGGTTGTGTCCACATGGGCCTTGAATTAGTTGTGTTATTTCATCCTATTCTCACTCATGCCAGTTCTTTGTCCCGCCGTTGCTCGCAGATAAAGTTCATCAGAGAGTTTGCGGAGCTTACTTTGGGTACCTTAGCTTTCTTTCTGAGTCAGATTGTTTAAGCGAATCTTTACTTTATGTCACATCGGATTCAGATGCTCGTAGTATATAGTCTTTTGTATCTGCCTCAAGGTGCCTGTTGTTACATCTTTCCTGTAATTAATAAAGTGTGTTTGCGTAATTCTTTTTTATTTCTTAATGATTGCAAATCACATAAGCTTCTAAGAACTAAAACTCTACATTGACTATGGAAAGAAAAATAAACAACTCAAATAGAATAACTCTTGGTAGAGAGAAGTCGACCCAGCCCTGAAGTGAATTCGCATGGCCATTTCTGGATCGTTGATACTTTCAGCGAACTGCCGAGCTTCGCTGATGTCTCTGAGATTACTGAAGAGTAAACCTTGCGTGGGAGTCATTCTATGTGCCGACGGATTGTCATGGGATTGTCCCTTTTTCAGAAATGAGCCATTGCTGTTGGAATCTCGTGCGAGTGGAGTGATGCGTCAACAGTCACTAGGTATGGCTCTTGTTCAAATTGCACTGTGGGATCCAGTTGGATCTGGGAACATTCTATTTGCTTCATTGCAGCATAATGGCAGCCTTGTGCCATAGGCTAGTCCCCATGTATCATTCCTTCAGAGTGGTTAACAGTGTACTTACTGGTAAAGGGTGGAGACTACTGCTTCCATCCGGTAGCCATGGTCTTCCCAAGATAAGGTTGTAGGTAGACGGCATGTCTACTACCATGAAGTCCAGGAACAAGACCTTTCTAAGTTGTGGCTCTCCTGCCAATACTGCTAACTTTATCTTCCAATCGGGAAGCATTTCTCTTCGCTGAATCCAATCAGCGGGTAGTCTGAGGATGTCAGGTTCTCCTCCTTGAGGCCCATACTACGAAACGCGTTGTAGAACAGTACGTTGAGTGAGCTTCCCGCATCTACTAGGGCTCTCTTTACCCCCATCTTGCAATGGAGACCGATATGACGAGAGCATCATTGTGCGGTGCTAGGACTTCTTCGAGGTCCTTTTCTGTAAAGGTTAAGGTGGGAATGGGGCTTTGCACCCTCAAGTAGTAAATGCGGTTGTCCTCATCTGCGGGTTGTGTCTGTATCTCCATTAGAGTCTGTTTAAAGGACCTGTTTAACTGGTCCGACTCCGTAAAGGACATTGATTATGCTTGAAGTATTCTTCTTGATCTTCTTGACTGACTCCCCCTGGTCCCTGGGTCGTTGGTCGCTTCTTAGAGCCCAGGAATTCCTTTAGCTTGCCCCTACGAATCCAATACTCGATCTCGTACCTTAGACTCTTGCAGTTGTAGGTGTCATGGCCACACTCCTAGTGGTATGAGCAGTACTTGTTGTTGTCACGTTTTGAGGGGTCTCCGCACTGCTTCGGAGACCACTTCAGAACTTCCCAACTTTTCATGGAATTCAGGACGTCTGATAGGCTAGAATTGAAGGGGTGATGGATCTGAATCTAACATAGTTGGATGTTTTCTACGGCTGTGTCATCGTTGCAACCGTCAATGAGTGTCAGCTCATCGTTGAAGCGCGTGACATACTCTTTGAGTGTCTCATTGGATATCTGTTTTAGTTAGAGTATGCAGTGTGAGCCTTTTCGAAGGAGCCGAGTTTCAACAAAACGAGTCAGGAACTCCTTCGCCAGAGTAATGAATGAGTCGATTGACTTTGACAGGAGGCTGTGGAACCATGTGAGTGTTGACTTCTTTAGGCTAGTAGGGAAGGTTATGCACATCACCGACTTGGTTCCTTCTTTGAGTGCCATTACATGCTGGTAATGGTGTAGGTGGTCAAATGGGTCAATGGTCCCATCATAGAAGTCGAGCTTTGGAGGCGTAAACTTATTTGGAAGAGCCTAGTTCTTGATACGGTCCACGTTTGGTGGAACAGAGAGACGGTACAACACGTTTGGGTCGTGCGCCCCTCTGCGGAGGGGGTTCTGAGGGTCGAGCCTCTTTGCCCTAAGAGTCCGTTCCGCGTTAGGTGCCACCTCCTCTTGTCCAATGAGAACTAGCAGGGGCTTGACTTTCCTGGGCTTGTTCTCTGTTGTCTTCCGGAAATCAAGGCATGTGCTGCTCTTGATCTCCATTAGTGTGTGGAGAATTTTGTTGTATGAAAGCCTCCACTGCTTTGGCAATTTGTTATATTTGAGACGACAACAAATCTATCATAGGGTCCGTTGTTGTGGCTGGCGCGGGGGTAGTAGTCTATTGCCTATGTGTCGTCAGCACCACTGAGAACGACGGTATAACATCAGTCTAGACATTTGACATGTCTTCTGGTTCTCCATTGTTGCGTGATCTAGTGGTCACCATTTCTTTGCATTCTAAAGAGAGATGATGCTAGTGAAAGGTTAGGAACTTTGTCATCCCCACGGACAATGCCAAACTAATGTAGTCATTTTTCGATCCCTACTTTGACCTTGACCTGCAAACTTGTTCACCTGCACAAGTAACGCACGTGAGCCACATACCACCATTGTGGTCACCGATGGCACTCCGATACTAAAGTCAGACAAGGATCTGAGGAAGGTGTAATGTTGTAAATAAGGAATTTGTAGTGTACCTTAGATTACCAACCTCATGTCTTATTTATAGTGTTGGAGTCCTGGTTCGACCAGGCCATCGATCGGGTAGTTTAGGAAAGAAGATCTTCGTGGAGATCCTTATCTAATTAGGAGTCGTGCTGTGGAGGGGACTTTTCCTGTTAGCCTTGTGCTCCTAGATACACAGGCAATAGTTCCCGTTCCGAGAGTAGTCTGTAGATAGAAGTCTCCATGTGTGACATAAACTCTGGAATTTTCTTCCTAGTTGGAAGCAAATAGTTGTTGTAATAGCTCGTCCGAAGCTGATCCTCGAGATACTTGGCTTACCATGGCTTACGGGTATTGAGGATAGCTGTGAGACATGTGGACTTAGCAGGTTGTAAGAATTTGAAACTGTCTAGCGGACTGCATTGGGCAGGCTTAGAACCGCTTGGGCCGGATCAGAGTTGGGTTGACGTTAGGACCTATCATTCATCGAGATCATTATAACACGTGTACAATGCAGAGAAGGGACCGTTTTGGTGTATCATCAACGTTGATTAAACACATTCTATTCATCACTTGTAAACATTTTCTAAGTCCATCCCCCTTTCCAAGGGGGCAAAGTCCCATTGAGTTCTTACGTGTCAGAGCCCAGGCTCTTCCCACTGTTTGGGAGCTTACGGTTTCATGTTCTATTTTACTTCCCGATAGGGGTTCTTTTCACCTTTCCCTCAAGGTACTACTTCGCTATCGGTCACCCAGGAGTGTTTAGCCTCTGCAAGGTGCAAGCTTTCTAATGCAACATAATGGGTAACAAATAGAATAAGATCCGGTCTAATGATGTCACCCTCACAAGAAGTCATCGTCGTCGCTAGAATTCTGTGGTTGTAAATGTAATTAGTGATTTTCTTCGTCTTTTCCACCACTCTTAACTTGTGTCAAGTCATCAGTCTCCTTCAACATCAAGCCAATACTATGGAATGCACATGGAGCTTGATACAAATGGTATTCTGGCTTTTGATCAATCTCACTCCTACTAACTTGTTTCCTTTATAGTTACAATCTGCACAACATTCTATTTACCCACATAGTCAACTACTTCCTTCATGAATTCATAAAGATATTGTGGGTTTTCTTCTTATTTGAAGCGTCTACCGACTTTCTAAAAATGCTCACTTCGTCACAATATATCAATAAATTGATCTATGCACAACCTCCTAGGACATGTCCAACCATCACACATAACTGTTGATGATACATCAAAATAGACCAATAATCATGGTCGTACACGTGGCAGAGAGCATCTATCACGAGGATATAGCGTCCAATCTATTGGGCCCGCTCATAAAGCCCAAGAAGAATAAAACCAATTATGGAAACCCAGACGAGGCCCACTGACGAGAATACATAAACAGAGCCCGAATTCAGGCCCGAACCAGGGCCCAAGTTCAGGCCCGACACTAGTTCTCTCATAAAGAAGATGAACATTGCACCAAAAAAAGTCGTGGAAGAAGTTACGCTTCCACGGACGCATCTCCATTAAGGAGGATATTGTTACGAGAAACATCTCTTTCCGTTGCGCCTTACATGCTTAAGTTACGCAGAGAATTAACTGCGACCATCATAAAAGGTAAAGGGAACATTTGACACAGGTATGCAACTTTAATTGAGTTTTGTCAAGATTTACTTCCTTCTTCCAACAGAGTTGTTTACTTAAGCATTGGAGTGCCTTCGGCCACTAAAAAGGTGGTACTTGGCAGTATAACATTTGTTTTGCAGGTCAAACTCACAGGAGGATGATTTTTGGATGCATCAGTTTAGCGCTGTCCATGGGGAACAATGAGTTTCCTTTTAAAAAAAATCCAAAGTGAAAAAGCTCACCACAATCTGATAGAAGATCAACAAGTCGTCAAAACAAATGACACACTCTACAGATCCTTAACCCAATGATGATCGTGACAACTCTCCCACTAGCAATGATGAATCACAAATAGCTCATAAACAGGAGGCAACCCAGATCATCGGACTGATGGTGCCCAAGAATATAGATCCACAACATACAATAGCCCAAACAACCCAAACATCCGATGACACTGCCACAGATCCCCCAGGTAAACTTGCCAATTGCCTAGATGAATTTCATGACAAAGATGTTGGAGAAAACCACCCAAGAGTGCATCCAGTCAGTTAATACTGTTCAGGTACTGCCACAACAAAACTCTGCTAATCGAACTCGAGAAAGTGACGAAGTCCCAGCAGAACCCCCACATGGAAACTTCGAAAGTAATGAACTCCTTCAAGGCAAGACTCCGCTATGTGATGGGATGCTTATTGAAATCCCGTTCAGGATAAAAGTCACGGATCCCAACATACAATACGAGTTAGCAAAATCGCCATTTTTTACGCCCTCATGAAAACAGTAATGCCGAAAAAGTTCACTCCACCATAGTTTGAAGTATATGATGGTACTACCGACCCAACTGATCACCTGAGACACTCCCACCACATGATGGCCTTAAAGGAAACCATGGAGTCGATCTTGTGCAGGACATTCTTGATTAGCCTCACAATTACAACAATGAATTGGTTCAACAGCCTACCACTGAGGTTGATAGACTCCTTCTAAGCTTTATCATCAGATTCATCAGGAGGCAACGGATGAGGAAAGGACCATACTACCTCTTGCATATCCGGCAGAAGCCCGAAGATGCAATACGAAAATATGTCACTCGTTTTACTAATGAGTTGACGATGATCAATGGATGTAGTGACGACACAGCCACTGCAACCTTTGTTGCCAGACTGAAGAGCAACCCCTTCTTCGATGTTTTTAATCTGGAGCCTCCAAAAGGCTAAAAATAGCAAAAAAAACACATCTCCCTTGAAGAGATGAAGGCGGTCGGAAAGAAAAATGACCAAGAAAGAGAAAGTCTTTCAAGGAAACGGGAAAGAAATGAGGAAAAGAGACAAGATGACGGACAATGGGAGGGTAGCATCCAATCAAAGAAACATCGAAATGGCGGAAAGAGTGATTCGCAACAACAAGAATCTGAAAAGCTACAACCAGCGCAACCTCGACACGAGTGAGTAACAAGTGTGATGAAGAATATATACTGTGAGATTTGAATCTTGAAAATGTGCATTTCAAACATTGTTAAATATCTCAAACTCATTTAGAGCACAAGTTTGAGCACGAGTAAATTGTTTTGGCAGCTTGTCGAGTTCTAAGTGTGCGTGCGAATTTAATTGGTTGATTATAGATCTTTTTTCTTTTACAAAACATGTTGAGAACACACTTATACGAGAAAATTTCGTCAAGTAGCTCACTTAGAAAATATTGGAAAAGCTTGAGGTGCTTAGTGAAAATCCTACGAAATTGTAGGACTAAACATAAATATGGGATATGATTGCCACCTCATGCTATTTATGCAACACATGGCAATAAGTCCCCCTTACTTTCATCCTCTTGATTTTACAAGCAAAGATCTCCCAAAGAGAAAGAGTTACAACAATTCTCTTGAATAAACTTGACTAAGTTTGGAAGGGATCCTCAATTATGTACTTGTTTATGCTTTAATGTTGAACTACAAGCTTTGCTTAAGGTATGGGTTAGGTTTGATGTTGTGTAAAATTAGGTAAATCAGAGTTTGATGTTGATTAAGGACAGGGAAATTAGGGTTATCATATTTTTTAGAATCATATTGAGTTAGGTCGATGGTATGGAGAGTTGTATAGATGATTCGATGTTTATATGGATGTATATGCGAATTCAGACTCATTTGCATACTGTGTATGAAAATTGGTGTGATCTGCTGCAAACAACTCCAAATTACAAACGGTTTATTGGGTTGGAAACTAGAGACATAGAACTTTCCATGGATATAAATTTCGAAGTCTAATTCTCTATATTCAAGTCTCACCATCGGTTTCAATCAGTCCTATATACAGTGTCCTGTCCTGAAATTTCAACAATTCTACATTGGATTGTGTTGAATGGATCTCCCTCCACAGAGACCCAATTTAAGCATATAATATATGATTTCAAATCTAGTGATGTCTGCTTTGGAACACAACTAAAATATTTGTGAAATTCAAAGTATAGTATCAGATATAGCATATAGAATGAGAGGTGGTTAAAACCCATGATTCAGGTTATATTAGGAATGGAGCGGTTGTCTATGAGTTTTGTGCTTCACAAGGAAGCATGGTTACTCTTTTATCATGTTCATGCATTCATTTATTCCATGAGCATGTGTTTTACATATTCTATAAGTAAATGTGTGATTCATGTTGAGCTTGAGCATATGTCATTTCATTTAGGTTCAGAGAAGGCTCCGACTACATCTCAAACACCTAGAGAGTAGAGTGCACCTCGAATAAGGCATCAGTTGGTTTAATGTGAGTATAACTATCATATTTTTTAGAGCTATTATTCATTATTTGTTGTGAAATAAATTGTTATGTTTTCGTCTTACATTCCAGACGTTAAAAGTGGAATGGTTATTTGTTATGTTATCGTCTCACATTACAAACATTAAAAGGGGAATGGTTATTCGTTAAATTATCGTCTCACATTCCAGACATTAAAAGTGGAACGGTGGATTTTATATTATCATCTCACATTCCAGATGTTAAAAGCGGAATGGTGATTAGTATGTGTATGTTTGTAGCATTGAAATTTGAATTGTAAATCGTGTTAATCGTTTTCTATTGTATTACTTTATAATACTCATTGAGCTTGTGGATAACTCTCCCATCTCATGATTCATTTTCAGGTCTTCAGTTATAGGTGGTCCACTGTACTGCTAGAGTCTTTTAAAAGGGTTGAATTTTGTGTCTTATGTTTCCTTAGTTTGTATCAATGGCATGTATGTTTTGAGTTGTAAATTAGGGAAATCTTCCCTTTGTTTTTGGATCAAAACTGTTGTTGTTTGAGCAAGTGTTGCATCTCATGTAAATAGTGTAATTTCATTTCTAGATCTTATTTTCAAGTCATATTTGATTGAAATTTTGTTGTTGCTATCATGTCACATTCTGGAGGCGAGTCCCACTCGACCACCTGGAATGAGGCATGATAGTTTTGGTATCAGAGCTAGAGTGCTAGATTCTGCAAACTGGTCGAGTCAAACTGTACAAGTTGACCTTAGAGTATTTATGAGTCTATTAGTCTAGATATCAGGTTTTGCATGTAATTGCATATTTGTTTTATCAAATTTTATTGGCAGAGAATCAGGCTAGACTCTTTGAGTTGCAGAGTACCCAACCATTTGCACCTGTAGCACCACCTAGAGCGCCAGTCCTAGTAGTTGCACCTACTGAGGTAGGCGTGTTCATTGGAAATTTTAAAAAGATAGATCCACCTAAATTTATACGAACAGGTGAGGAAGTGGAACAGAGGATTGGCTAAAGAGGATTAAACAAATATTTGATGTCATGGAGGTAAAAGAGGAACAAAAAGTGAAGTTTGCTACTTTAATGTTTACTAGTAAGGCACTTCATTGGTAGGAGACAACAGAGATATCATTAACTATTCCACCAGATGATACCCCGACTCCATTAATTCCTCTTACGGTAACATGGGTACAGTTTCTTAAGGCTTTTAATGAGAAGTACTTTTCTGTTTCATATCAACGTGAAAAGCACAAGGCATTTGTACTATTGAGGCAAAAAAATGTATGTTTCAGAATACGAAGCAAAGTTCCATGCTCTGTCTTGTTTTGCACCTAAGTTAGTAGACACTGAGCAAAGTAAATGTGAGAAGTTCGAGATGGGGCTAAATTTTACTATCAAACAACGAATTTCTATCTTCCAGTGTGACAAGTTTGCACAGTTGATTGATAAGGCGAAGGTAGCTAAAAAGGATGTGTAAGAAGCGGCTGGAAAGAGGGAACAATTTAAGAAGGCACGCTTTGACACTTCACAGTCAACAACTTCTAAATTTTCAAGTGGAAGAGGGCAAGGTTCCCAATCAAATAGAATGTCTACTCCACATCAAGTGAGACCTTCGCTAGACAAAGGGCATGATTCTTCTAGTCAGAAAAGAAACTTTTCGGAACAACAACAGTTTGAATCTCAAGGGAGAGGTTTTACTAATATTCACGTTGAAGATGTGGTTTGTTATAACTGTAATCAGAAAGGGCATTATGCTAGAGATTGCACACAGCAGATGACAGATAACCGTAAGTGTGTCACTTGTGGACAACAAAGTCACTTAAAATGGGCATGTCTAGACAATAAAGCTCCAGCATCATCAGTTGGAAGTGCACCTGTTGGAAGAAGTGTTTCAATAAAATGGGTTGTCTTATTTCCGTTTTGAAAGTAAGAAAATTATTGAAGAAATGATGTCAGGGTTACTTAGCACATATTGTAGACACTAAGGCTAAGGGTGTGCAGTTGGCAGAGATACCTGTTGTATGTGAATTTCCTGATGTGTTTCTAGATGAGTTGTTTGGTCTACCGGTAGATAGAGATATTGAATTTACTATTGAATTGGTTCCAAGTACACAACCTATTTCCTTGCACCTTATCGGATGGCTCCTTTGCAATTAAAGGAATTAAAAATTCAGCTACAAGACTTGCTTGATAGGGGATTTATCAGGCCTAGTGTTTCACCATGGGGAGCTCCGGTATTATTTATAAAGAAAAAAATATTGCACTATGAGGCTGTGTATTGATTATCAACAACTCAATAGGGTGATTGTTAGAAACAAGTATCCCTTACCTCGTATCGATGATTTGTTTGATCAGTTACAAGGAGCCAAAGTGTTCTCAAAATTTGATCTTAGATCTGGATACCATCAGTTGAAAGTTAAAGATAATGATGTTCCTAAGACTGTTTTTCGTACGAGATATAGCCATTATGAGTTTTTTGTAATGCCTTTTGGTCTGACCAATGCTCCCGCAACTTTCATGGATTTGATGAATCATGTATTTCAAGCTTATCTTGATTCCTTTGTGATAGTGTTCATTGATGATATTTAATTTCTTCACAAGGTGAAAAGCAACATAAGGAACATTTGTCCACTGTATTGCAGATTTTGAGAAATGAGCAATTATATGGTAAGTTAAGTAAATCTGAATTTTGGCTAGATAGAGTTGTATTCTTGGGACATGTAATTTCAGGAGATGGCATTTTTGTTGACCCTAAGAAGATTGAAGCTGTTGTAAACTGGGAGAGGCCAACTAATGTTACTGAAATTTGAAGCTTCTTGGGTCTAGCTGGGTATTATCATCGTTTTGTCCAAGGTTTTTCTTCTGTTGTTATGACTTTGACACGGCTAACTAGGAAAGGGGTAAGGTTTGAATGGACAAATAAGTGTGAACAGAGTTTTGAAGAATTAAAGAGCAGATTGGTCTCAACACCCGTGTTAGCCATTTTTTCTGGACATGGGAGTTTCATAGTTTATAGTGGTGCATCTCTTCATGGTTTAGAATGTGTATTGATGCATCATGGGAAAGTTATCACTTATGCATCCAGACAATTGAAAACTCATGAGCGTAATTATCCTACACATGATTTTGAGTTGACTACTATTGTTTTTGCATTGAAGATATGGAGACATTATCTTTATGGTGAGACGTTTGAAATTTATACTGATCATGAGAGTTTGAAATATATATTCACACAAAAAAAATTGAATATGAGATAACGACGATGGATGGAATGGATTGAAGACTATGATTGAGCAATTCACTATCATCCAGGAAAAGCTAATATAGTAGCTGATGTTTTGAGTAGAAAGTCGTCGGGAAGTTTAACACTCATCCGAGCTATTCGAATGAACCTATTTGCAGATTTGAGATATCAGAGAGTTGATCTAGGAG
Source organism: Berberis vulgaris (assembly GCA_963556465.1). Classification (NCBI taxonomy): domain Eukaryota; kingdom Viridiplantae; phylum Streptophyta; class Magnoliopsida; order Ranunculales; family Berberidaceae; genus Berberis; species Berberis vulgaris. Next base: position 62,093,576 of record OY747126.1, read on the forward strand.
TGAGAAATGACACATCTTTATTGGCTACACTTACTTTGAGACCAATGTTAGTTGAGAAAATTCAAGAAGCTCAGAGTTCTGATCCACGACTACTTAAGAACAAGGATGAAGTGAAAAATGGCTTCTAATCAGATTTTATTGTTAGAAATGACAATATACTAATGTTTTGGACTCGGTTATGTGTTCCAAATGATGATAATTTGAAAAGAGAAATTCTGGAGGAAAATCATAGTTCAACTTATGCTATGCACTCAGGTAGTACCAAGATGTATTGTGATTTACGTGAGCACTATTCATGGATGGGGATGAAAAGAGAAATAGCCGAACTTCCTACTCGAACACACAACCTAACAGAAGAAGCGGCCAGGAGAACTTCCTACTCAAACTGATTTATATCATAACAGGAATACTAACGAATCCTGACAAGCCATTACACGAATGCATAAAACATGGAGAAGTTCGCAACAACCAACTAATACGATTCAAAAGATCCTACCGACGGATGCAAGCTCGACCGGAATCACTAACGACAAAACTAACAGCAATAGGCTCAATCGAACCCCGACGATTGACACCAAACACGGAGCCAACATTAGCACGATTGGACAATTTGGTGCTGATGTGAGCATGATTGGACAATTCGGTGCTGATGTGGGCATGATTGGACAGTTTTGTGTTGACATGAGCATGATCAGACAGTTCAGTGTTGACGAAAGAGCAAAATGACAGTTTGATGATGACGTAAACATGATCGGACAAGCCAACACTACTAAGCCATCGAATAGAAAAACACCCTGAGTCTGCCAGTCGCGACTGCATATACAACATACGAGGATCAACATCAAGCAAAGGAAGACAAAGCAATAAAAACGTCAATCTTTAATACGAAGACCAACATTGAGCAAAGGAAGACAAAACAAATTGTACTTCGAGCCAGCATAATGCTTTAATAGTTAAGGCTGGTGAAAACATCCAAAAGGGAATATCAATAAGATTACGGATTCAGAACCCCCATTTTTTGCGTGGACAACATAATAGATACATCAAAGAATTAGACATACAAAGCAATCGACGTATCTAGTAACAAGAAATCACGACAAAAGTCGGATATATATAAACTTCTGGTTTGATCAACCACAAAGTAAAGGTTGAACACCCGAGTCAACTTAACACAAAAACTTCAAGTCGACCGAGATGTCGAGTTAACGAAGTTAAGGTTGGACACCCATGTCAACTTAACACAAAAACTTCGAATCGACCGAGATGTCGAGTTAACGAAGTAAAAGTTGGATACCCGAGTCAACTTAATACAAAAACTTTAGTCAACCAAGATGTCGAGTTAACGAAGTAAAAGTTTAACACCCGAGTCGACTCCACACAAGAACTTCGAGTCGACTCAAATGTCGAGTTAACGAAGTAAAAGTTGAACAAACGAGTCAAATTAACACAAGAACTTCGAGTCGACCAAGATTTTGAGTTAACGAAGTAAAGGTTGGACACCCGAGTCAACTTAATAAGAACTTTGAGTCGACCGAGATGTCAAGTTAATGAAGTAAAGGTTAGACACCCGAGTCAACTTAACACAAAAACTTTAAGTCGACCGAGATGTCAAGTTGACAAAGTAACGGTTGGACACCCGAGTCAACTTAACACAAAAACTTCGAGTCGACCGTTAACGAAGTAAAGGCTGGACACTCGAGTCAGCTTAACACAAAAACTTCGAGTCGACCAAGAAGTCGAGTTAACGAAGTAAAAGTTGGACACTTGAGTCGACTCAACACAAAAACTTCGAGTCGACTCAAACGTCAAGTTAACGAAGTAAAAGTTGAACAAACAAGTCAACTTAACACAAAAACTTCGAGTCGACTAAGATGTCAAGTTAACGAAGTAAATTCTCAACGAACAAGTTGACTTAACACAAAAACTTCAAGTCGACCAAGACGTCGAGTTAACGAAGTAAATGCTCAATGAAAAAGTTGATTTAACACAAGAACTTCAAGTTGACAGACACCTCAAATCAACGAAGTCAGAATTAGAGGAACAATTCATGATTCGAGGAACTACAAGCAAAAGCAACTCTTTACAACAGGGACAAAACATGAAAGCAACTACAAAAGAATTCAAAGCAAAATCCATGACAACTACAACTGAACTGAAAAGAACAAAAAAAACAACAAAAAAAGTTCATTTTTATTGATAATACTACTCTATTAGATCTGAAAAATGAAATAAAGAAGTAGGGGAAGAAACGGAGGCAACTACAAGATCATCACTCACGAGAACATGGGAAGGACTCTCTTCACAAGAGGGAGATGGTAATGACTCTTGGGTGCTCGAGGGTAAAATAAGCAACGGCTCCTCAGCTACTGAAGCAGATTCTTCAACATCGTTGTCCTCGAAATGACGGCACCTGGGCAAATCCTCGCCGAGCCCCTCGATATAGTCAAGAAGCGTAACCCGTCCATCAACAACTCGCTTTCAGTCTTCGATTTCAACAATAAGGAGCCTAACATTGGCAGCAGCGAATTCATTTTTGGTCACGACAAGCTGCCCCTCAACTGTGGAAAGCATACCGAAAGTATCTACTTTGACATCATTGAGCGCAGCAGTTATATGTTCCACCTGCTTATCAACGGTATCACACATAACGGATTGCTCCACTTCAGCACAAGAAGCTTCATCAAAAACCGTTTTCTCAGCGGATAACTCTTTTTCCACATCACGAAGACGAGTACAAACCTCATCCAACTTGGCTTTCAAAGAATCAAGCTTAGCAGCAGATTTATCCTGCATACCTTTCACCTCAATCAACATCTTTTAAGTAGCCTATGCAGTTTTCTTCAATTTTACGCAGCTCGATAAACCAAGCCCATCACCCCTGCATATGCGAGATGATTCATCCCATCCATTATCTGCTCAAGATCATGATCGATGTGATCAAATGGATCTAATACAGGCAACTAATGCCTTTCCACTAACCGCCTGTGCCATTCATTTACCAACCTGCGTGCACCGTCTTGCACGTCAAGCTAAGTGAACCAGCAAAACTTTCCATCTGACTTAATAAAGATATCCGTTGGGCCAGGCTCAGTGCTCATGGATGAAGAACACAAGGATCCGAAAATACTGAAAAACCACACCCGACAGCCGAAAGGGCAGAAGGAATAGCAGTAACAACGTAAATACCACTTTTACCCTCCCATCAAGAAGCTTCTGTGGAAAGGGAAGGACTAGTGGTAACGGTGGGAGCAGAAGAACCCTAATGGACAAGAAAAGAAACTAAGAACCTTGCTGTTTCGCTGACATCAATAGAAGGAGAAGGAGAGTGAACCTTGAAACTCTGACTATCACCAATGTCTTTAGACTGCTCCATTGCTAGCTGAAGCAATTTTTCATTGATAACCCGGGTTATCATCATTAGACAACTCAGCAGCGTCCGAGACACCATAAGCAGAAAGGTGCCTCTTTACATTATTGTCCAACGGACGAGTAGTCTCCTTCTCGCTGCTTTTCAACACAAGCCTCAGTTCCTCAGCCTCCTTGAAAAAATTGCAATCTCCTTTTACAACATCGTCGTGCGAAGAACTTGGGCAAGAGGCAACATCCGTAACATCCAGAATAGGATTCGGACTGGATGCAACCCGAACAGAAACACGAGTAGAAAGTCATTTCTTCCTTGTGGACCTCGCAAGCTTGTTTTTTCTTGAAGGAGGGACTGTGATATTAACAAGAGCATCGAGATTCTTAACACGCCTGTCCGAGGTCACTTCCCAATCAATGCTAGCATCACTAACGCCAACACGGGCAACAAAGGCCTCAGCACGAGACTCAGAAAATAAAGCTCGCTCCACTTCATTCATAGTGTACAAACTAGTGCCCTCGAAAAGAAATGCCTCCACAGGAAAATTATGAAGCTTCGAGAATCGGTCACTGATCCTCTGCTCCTCAGCGGTCAAGTGGAGATTCTTCAATTTATTGGGAACTCGGAATGATCAAAAAATCAAATGACCTCGCAGTTGGAAATAGCCGGAGTTCACAGAAGCATAAAACCAAGACCTCGACCAATCACAGATATCATCACTAAGTTTCTCGAAATAAATTGGAGAATGGAGGAAACATATATCCCTGTTCACCAACAGACCAACCACTGGATGCAAAACCCTCACAATCAAAGGAATGTCGGATAGAATAGCCCTCGTGTAAGAAGAAACCATCACCTTCCAACAATTAGGACCCATTTGGGCAGAAGGAATGCCCAGGAAGTTCAGATACTCCTAAAATAGCTCCGAAACTGGGAACCGAAAGTCGGAAGAAAACATGCACGAATACAATGTGATGTATCCAACCTTTGGATTACAAGGAAAATCATTATGTGCAGGTAGGAAAATCTCAAGGTCGGGCGGGAGATCAGTGTCGCCTGAGAATCTCTATTGGGAAAATAATGAGCCTCACACAGAGCTAGCGAATTACCACTTAGTTTATCACTGACGGACATCGTTGAAGAACAGAGAAGCAATGAAAGTGAAGAAGGCAAATGAATGAGCAAACCCTAATTTCAAAGATAACGTAAAGAGGGAAAACGAATTCGTCACATCTCTTTTTATAAAGCCGAACAATGAAGGGATGACTCATGGGACAACGTGCGAGATATGATGGCCACACGAAATCCCAAAAATGTGAGCAAAAACGAACGGGCAAGCAAAGAATCAAGACATCAACCCGCGAAAAATTACTAACAACATTAAATACAAGGCAATGATGGAATTGAAAAGCACACCGTCGCGAAGTTAGTTGCCACGTCAGTGCACCCACTAAACTAAAGAGAGGAGTAGCTAATGATACATCAAAATAGACCAATCATCACGGTTGTACACGTGGCAGAGAGCATCCATCACGAGGATATAGTGTCCAATCTATTAGGCCAGCTCATAAAGCCCAAGAGGAATAAAACCAATTACTGAGGCCCAGACAAGGCCTACCGACGACAAGACATAAACAAAGCCTGAATCTAGCCCTGAACAAATTATATCCCAAATCCAGGCCCTACATGAGTTCTCTCATAAAGAAGATGAACGTTGCACCAAAAAGAGTCATGGAGGAAGTTATGCGTCCACTGATGCATCTCCATTAAGGAGGAGACTGTTACGAGAAGCATCTCCTTCCATTGCGCTTCACATGCTTAAGTCGCGCAGAGTATTAACCGCGACCATCATAAAAGGTAAAGGAAACATTCGACACAGGTATGCAACTTTAACTGAGTTTTGTCCAGATTTACTTCATTCTTCCAACATAGTTGCTGACTAAAGCATCGGAGTGCCTTTGGCCACCAAAAAGGTGGTCCTTGGCAGTCTAACATTTGTTTTGCAGGTCAAAGTCACAAGAGGATGATTTTTGGACGCATCGATTATGATTCCATACTTCGAACACTTAGGCTTAAGAAGCCCCAGCCCGTTTATCTAAATCTGCTATCTCCTCATCAATTAACTTGTATCTCAACTCTCATGCAGAAGGTGGTTGTGCATGTATATCAGTTGTTTTAAATGCATCTACCATTGTATGATAATGTATTTTTTTGCCGCATATGGTGGAATTCCATTGAAGTAAAAAACTTGCTAATTGCTTTCGACATATTACTTTTCGAATGTTCCCAGAACATCGTGATATTTTTTTGCTTACTAGATTAAGGATGATAACCATAGAAATCGAAATCGTGTTTCACCTTCGCACTCTTTAAACAACTAAACAGACTATGTGAACCACAAAAATAATTGTCAACATTGTTCTTCAATGATTGCCCACTAGACTTGATCCAGAGCTACCCATCATCTGGAGTTGTTCTTTTCCTATTATGATGTCCGATATTGATATCGGGCATAGTGGACATGCTCCTTCTCTTCAGAATTAGATGAATTATGACTTTCAAGCCTCTCCATAACCAATTCTTTGAATTTCTTAAGTCTATTTTTTTGTAACTTATTTGTCATGTCCCCCTCCAATATTTGTTGTTCAATCTACATACTTTTCATGGACAATGTAAATAGTTTTCAACATCATTGTATCTGCCAACAAAGTGATGTTTTAATCGTGGCATGCTTTTACCATTCATTTGCTTATGACAATATTTCAAACAATTTTTTTCCACATCAAAACCTCCTCCATGGTCCAAAGTTACATCTCTAAGCTTCAATGGCATGATGATTGTTAACAAACAAGCTTTCATAAATATAAGATTTTATATTTGTACAAAAGAAATATAAATAATTATCATCAAAACTTATAAAAGTAAAAAAAGTAAGAACTCAAAATATGATTCGACAATATGATTCAACCATAATTGCCTCCTTTTTATTCATTTCAGTAACCATAATACCCAAATAAAAAAGTAAAACAAAAAATTCACTAAACCTAGGGTGAAGATCTTGCAGATCCAAAATCACAAAGAAAAGAAAGAAGGAAAAATTGCCATCAACTATAAAAATAGAGAATTTTCAGTTAAAAATCATCATAAATACGATGTTATATGGGTTTTATTAGTTTTGTAACCAGTACTAGGTTGTCTCATGATTCTAAATCTGAGGTTTTCATTGGAATTTTTCGATATATAGCAATCAGCCAATCACCACTCCTTAAAAATTTCCAACCCTCTATAAGAAAAAAAATTCAATCTAAAGGGTGAAAGTATACCAATGAGGAAGAAAATGAAAACGACACCTGATGTGTCCAAAAATCATCCTTCAGTGAGTTTAACCTGCAAAACAATCGTTAGATTGCCAATGACCACCTTTTTTGTGGTCGAAGGCACTCCGATGCTTAAGTCAGTAACTCTGTTAGAGGAAGGAAGTAAATCTGGACAAAACTTAGTTAAGTTGCATAACTTGGTTGATTGTTCCCTTTACCTTATATAATGGTCGCAGTTAATTTTTTGCGTGACTTAAGCATGTAAGGCGCAACGGAAGGAAATTTTTTTTGTAACAGTTTCCTTCTTAATGGAGATGCGTTCGTGGAGGCGTATCTCTCTCCACGGATCTTTTTTGGTACAACGTTCTTCTTCTTATGAAAGGACTCGTGTCGGGTCTGGACTCGGGCTCTGATTCGTTCGGGCCTGGATTTGGGCCCTGTTTACGTCTCCTTATTGGCGAGCCTCGTCTGGGCCTCTGTAATTGATTTTATTCTTTCTGGGCTTTATGTGCTGGCCCTATAGATTGGGCAATGTATTCTCGTGATGGGTCTCTACGCCACGTGTATGACGGTGATGATCGGTCTATTTGATGTATCATCAGCTACTCGCCCCCCTTAGTTAGTGGGTATGCTCATGTATCCACTAGCTGTGTGGCGGTTTTGTTTTTCGATTTCAATATTACAGCATATTTAGTGTTCTTGTTATCTGTTGTCTCTTTGACGTTCCATCCGCCTGTTCATTTTGGCACGATTTTTGGGATTTCATGTCGTTGTCATGTCTTGCACGTTCTCCCAAGAGCAGTTTTTTCGTTGTTTGCCCTGAGTTCGTCTCACTTGTTTTTGCACCTCCTCGTTTTCCATTTTTTTTATTCATTGACTTCATTCTGTAATCATGTCTAACTCCAGGGTTTTGAGCGACGATGTTCTCGATGCTTGCAAAACTTTTTTTTGCCTAAGCGGGCAACCCTGGACAACATTAGTCACAATTATTCATTGTCGACTGATCTAGTAATCATTCTTCCCATAGAAGGTGACAGTCCTTATCGTCCAAAACATGGGTACATTGCTCTGTACCCAGGTATGTTCCACTCTGGTCTCAGGCTTTCGACTCCAACGACCATCTGGGAGTATTTGGATCTAGTTGGTATTACTTTGGCCCAACTAGTCCCTAATGGTTGGAAAGTGATGATTTCGACCTTAGCAAGGCTACTTCGGCTTGCATCCTTATGAATGCCAGAGTTCTGCACTCTTTGGTAGGGTTTGTTGTGAACCCCAATCGCACCTGTTGCATGTGTTTTTCATCTTGTTTCAAGGACTTGCAAGAGGAGTATGAGGGCTGGTCGAGGTCTTAGTTCAACGCATCCCTTTCTTCCAATCACGTTAGGCTTCGCGGAGATCAGATCTTGCGATCGTTTCGGGAGCCTAAAAATGTCGAGTTGTCACTATATTTAGAAGAGCATGAGTTCTGCAATCTCTTTTGTGATCTTCCCCGAGTCTTGGTGGAAGATTTTCTCACTATGGATGTCATTATTCGTAGTGGTTTATATTCATCAGGTGAAGCGGGTTGCGTTTCGTAAGTGATTGTCGCACGTGTTGGTGATGCAGACGTCGACCAACAAGAGGGTTCTACCGACGAGCGCATAAGTCGAGCTACTTCAGTCATTATCCAAGGTTTTGGGGGTGCTTGTTCGATTGTGATGAAACGGAAAGTTCCTAGGCCTCCCACCCTTCCAAGATGTTGGCCGTCAGCTCCAACCATGTGTCAAAGAGGAAGAAACTTGCTTCCTCAGTTCTTGATGCTGCTAGGGCTCCCCCTCACCTTGCTTCTCTAAGGAAGGGAGGTCATGGTTCATAGGATGATTCTTCTATTCCGGAAGACGATATGATGAACCAATTTCTCAAAAGAAGTATCATGCCCTCTAAACGACCGTAAGAAAGATCTTGTTGCCTCTTACGGTTTGCACGTCTCTACCGTCCTATCAATTGATCATTCATGCATCGTTGAGAATAAAATGCTTCAGCTTGGTCTTTGCCAGTTGAAGAATCTGGGAGGTACATAAACCTTTAATGACTTCGAGTATGATCCATCGGTGGAGGATCGAGTTGCTACCCGAGTTTGAGATTTCAAGCTCGAGAATCCAAGGGGTACCTAGACTATTTCTTCTATCGTGGCTGGGACCTCGGGATCACCTACTACTCTTTCCACATCCTATCTTATTTCTGCTATCCTTGGGGAGACCTTCTGGCCTTCCGAGCCTGATGTGCAGGACAACGCTCGCAACCTCATTAGCGGTTGTCATGGTTGGTTGGCTAGTAGGGCTCATGTGCTCGTACGACAACCATGTCATCATATTGACGATGGCATCCAGCATCTTATGGAGGGGATGATGCAACTTGCTTATGCGGTCCTGATAGGGTCGGATTATAAGGCGTCTCGTGACTAGGCTACGCACATCAAGCAGAAACTAGCAGGACACATTCTGGTCCTTTTTCATGTTCTCCGTCAATTGGATTTGTTGAATGCGCGGTGCATAAAACATGAGAGGGTTGCGGATTCTGTGCAGGTGTCACTGAGGGAACTCGAGGCTACGCGTGATACATTTTCTTCTGACCTCGAGACATCCGAGGTGAAATTGGGAAAGTTGTGATCCCGTCTGGATGTTGCTGAGAAAGAGTTGTTCAATTGAAAAGCTTAACGTGATGAGGCTGTTCGTTCTGCCGTGGAATGTCCTGCCAGGCTCAAGGCTTCTACTATTTGAATCGCTTAGCTGAATTCCAAGTTTGTCAAAACCAAATCAGCGGTCTCTACTAAACTTGCGTGCGTTGATAGAGAGTTAGCATCAACCCGAGCTAAGTTGTCAACTATTACTAAGAAGCTAAAGGCGGCAGAGGCCGCGGATTGGAAGAGAGAGGTCAAGGATTGCCAGGATTTCCTAGATTTCCTGGAGACACATGGTTTGGAAATGACACAATACCGTTTATTTGTTGAGCAGGAATTTGATGATGTCGAGGAAGTTGTTGCAGATTCACTGGGTGATCCGGATATCGAGGAGCCTTATGATCCTATGCTGCCTGGAGATACTGCCCATGACATTGATTCTCTTTCTTAGTTGTTGTTTGCTTCTTCTTTTCAATAATCTCCTTTTTTAGAAGATAAATCGAAAAAAAATTATTTCGCATGTGTTGTGTCCAGTATGTCTAGCTTGTTAGCTTTTATTTACGAAACTTCTGGGAGATTTCTGACTTGTTCATCCAGATTTTTACGAATGGCTTCGATGCTCGACATGCTAGTCGCACAGAAGCTCTAGTTTACGAAATTATGTTTTACATTCTGATTACAATGTTGCACATTACAATCGACGTAAAAGTCCGGCTCTAATGTCCTGGTACTTTATTACTTCGTGGTTGATCAGGCCAGAAGTTATTTTTATGTTTGACTCGTTCGTCCAATACATGTATTTGTTTTTGTTCGATACTCTAGCCCTGTTGAGTATTTTCTCGAGTTTTTTTTAATCCGACTTCTTTGTCCCGATTAAATTCTTGTTGTTTCGAAATTGAGAGCAAAAGATTTTATTGATAATATCTTTTCAAGTGCTCTACATTCCATGGTCGAGGTATCATTTCGCCCTCTTTGCTTTCTAACCAGTATATTCCTGGCCTATTGATTTTTGTTTCTCAATACGGTCCTTCCCAGTTTGGGTTCAGCTTGCCCATGACAGGCTCTTTCATGTTGAGTTGGACTTTTCGTAGCACCCAGTCTCTGACGTTAAAAGTTTGGATTCGCACCTTCTTGTTGTAATACCCTGTCATGTGTTGTTAGTAGGTTGTTGTTTTAATGAAGGTTGCTTCTCGCTTTTCTTCGAGGAGATCTAGCATGTCTGTTTGCTTGTTGGTGAGCTTCGCTTGTATGTTTGCTTGTTGATGAGCTGGCGCGGAGAAGTGTTGCTGGATATTCAGATTCTCGCATAACCCCTTAACCTTCTTGCCTTCAAATTGTTTCCCATTGTCCATGTTACGCTTGGGATCCTAAATTTGCATATGATATCTCTCCATAGAAATTTCTCGACTTGGGCTTTTCCTATCTTTGTGAGTGGCTCTATTTCTACCCATTTGGTGAAGTATTCTACTGCAACGAGGAGAAATTTCTTCTTATTGGACTCTAGGAGTGGTCCTACGATGTTTATTCTCTATTGTACGAATGGCCAGGGGCTGCTCATTGGGATCAGATTTTGTCCCGGCATGTGGGTGTATGGGGCGAATTAGGGGTGGGCACGGGACGGGATGGGACGAGATATACCCATCCCTATCCCATCCCGTTCATACGGGATCGGGACGGGACGGGATGGGAAAAATCCCATCCCGACCTCGTCCCATCCCAAACGGGTTCGGGACGGGACGGGACGGGATCAATTCTACCAAAAAGGAGCCATATTTGGTACTTTTGGATCGCAAGTTGCTCTAGAAAAAAAAAACACACACACACACACACAATCAATGCCTCTATTCAAGTGGTTTTTCTTCTCATTCTACGCAAAATAGTCTTGGGCAAGGAATGCAATTGTAACAACCTTTGCTGCGAAAGGGGATGATTCCACACTATAGTGTACTTGACAACTCTTGATTTTTACTCAAACTCTGTGTACATAGGAATTACAAATGTCCCCGTGTATTCTAAACATAGGGTTTCTACTTATAATTAATCGTCACACAAGTACAATTACATTTGCGGTGAAAGAGGAAGACCGCCATGTGAATTAAATTCATCCATAGCTCAAACGAGACTCAACTGACCGCGTACTGCTTTGATGATTGGTTTGACGCCGTGGTGTCCCTATCTCACATGAGTTGACTCTGGTAGCGAAACGCAGAGAACAGAGAGACTCTCCAGCGGATGCAGGATCAGGTGATATATTAACAAACATTAAAGTTTTCGAATCACCACCCAAACAAGGCTGATAAAAAATAAAATGAAAAATTAAGACAAGGATATCAAATGTAGTGAAGTTACAGAGAAACATCTCAAGGTAACAATCTAAAACTAAAAGTTAAGATAACAATTAAAACATTTTTCTGTGTATGCTTGTTTATTTGCAAAACAATGTGGTGGATTTCTCAACGTGGGAAGTATTATTAATAGCAACAACCAAAACTGAATTATATGGTCACCCATATAATGGCAAGTTGGGTTGATTTCTATGTTTTTACTTTTTTGCCCAATGGCCTACAACATGCATGATTTCAATACAAAGACGTTGGCAACAACTTCGCCGGAATACAATCATTCATCCATTTGATTTGAGATCAGAAAATAATCCAGAAAACTTGATTGACACAGCAGATATTCAAAACGAATTAGGTGAAATGTTCAACTAAACCAAGTATATGTATATATATATAATATTACTTTTTTATAAGGAAACTGTGTTCTTTATCAAGTTTGAACGTGAGATGTATCACATGATATATAAATATTAATATTAATAAAAATATTAAAAAAATAGCTCGGGACGGGACGGGACGGGATTGGCGGGATTGAAAATCTTCATCCCATCCCATCCCATTCTAGAACGGGACGGGACGGGATCGGGATGAAATTATTCAATCCCATTAAGACCCGAAAAAATCGGGACGGGACGGGATCGGGATGGGATCGGGATCGCGGGATGGGATGCCCACCCCTAGGGCGAATCTTTAACATTTGTCACATTTGCGAACTAGCTTTTCAGCATCCACTTGCATCGTCAACCAATAATAACCTAAAGTGAAAGCTTCATGGGCCAATGTTCTCCCCCTGGATGATTTTCGCATGTGCCGTGGTGTATTTCCTGCAAAACGTATTCAGCATCTCCCAGTGCAAGGCACCTCAATAATGGGCTCGTGGCAGATCTTCTATACAGTTAGTTATTGATCATTGTATATCTTGCTGCCCGATTTCGTAGTTTTTTGGGTTCCATCTTATCTATTGGGAGTTATTCGTTTAATAAATATGCCAAGATTGGAGTTGTCCAGTTGGTTTCTTGGATTATGGCTCATTCTTCTTCCGATTAGTTTTCAAGTATGGAGCTTCCTTATGTCATGACAAGTGGGTTGTCATTATCCTTTGTTTTCAAAGCTTCCTTTGCTAGTTCGTCGGCCCTTTTGTTCTCTGCTCATGCGCATCGTTGAATGGTAGCATTTCGAAAGCCTTCTATTAGCTCTGTTGTTTTCTGGTGGTAAGCTTTCATTCGGGTATATTTGACTTGGAATTCACTGTTTAGTTGATTGACCACAAGCTTGGAATCAATAAAGACACTAATGTTTTTTATTCACAAGTGTTTTGCTAACTGCAGTCCTGCTATCACTGCTTCGTATTCGACTTCATTATTAGACGCTCAAAAATTGAATTTTATCGTCTTCTCTAATGTGATGCCTTCTGAGTTGTACAAGACTAGTCCAGCTCTACTTCTTGCCTCGTTGGACGCTCCATCATAGTGGAGGATCCATCCTTTGAAGATTGGTTCAGCCAGTTCTTTTCTGCTTTCCTTATCCTCCGTTGGTTGTTGCTTCCTGTGAACTCGACAATGAAATCAGCTAATCTCTGAGATTTGATAGCGGTTATGGGGGCATAGCTGATATCAAATTGTCCGAGCTCTATTGCCCACTTTACCATTCTTCCCGACAGATCTGGTTTGTGTAACACCGACCGAAGCGGTTGTTCGGTCATAATCGTGATTGGGTATGCTTGGAATTATGGTCTCAATTTTCTTGATGACACGATTAGAGCGAGCGCCAATTTATCTAGGATCAGATAGTTGATTTCGGCATCTGTGAGTGTTTTGCTGATGTAGTACACTGGCTTTTGCAATGCCTTTTTCTTATCATATTAGTGTTGAACTCACCGCGTGATTTGACACAAATAGATACAGTGCTTCTCATGTGTTTGATTTTATTGGTGGCTTTGTGCTTCCCATGTATGTCTTAAGGCTTTGAAAGGATTTTCCGCATTCATCATTCCACTTGAACGTCTTGTTCCCCTTCAAGATCTTGAAGAGGGGCATGCACTTGTGTGATGATCTAGAGATAAATCTATTTAGAGTTGTTGTCCTCCCGTTAAGACTTTGATCACCTTTTATGTTTGTCGGCGATTGCATGTTGAGAGACGCGTATATCTACTTTGGATCGGCTTCAATTCCTAGTTGGTTGACCATGTACCCGAGGAACTTCATTGACAAAGGTGCATTTCTTCGGGTTCAACTTCATCTTGTACTTTCGCAGCTGGGAGAAAGCATGTTCAAGATCCATGACGTGGTTTGCTTTGCGTGAGATTTTAACAAGCATATCGTCGATGTAAACCTCCATTGTTTTGCTGATCTGATCTTTAAACATCTTATTCACTAGTCGTTGATACGTTGCTCCCGCGTTCTTTAATCCGAATGGAATTACTCGATAACAATATGTACCCCTTTCCGTTATGAAATAAGTTTTTTCTTGGTTAGGAGGGTACATTTGTATCTGATTATACCCTGAGTCGCATCCATGAAGCTCAACATTTCGTGTTTGGCAGTTGCATCCACTATCTAATCTATTCGTAGAAGTGGAAAGCTATCTTTGGATCAGACTTTATTTAGGTCAATGTAGTCCATGCACACCCTCCGTTTTTCGTTATTTTTCTTTACTAGTACTGTGTTTGCCAACTAATTCGAGTAGTGAGCTTCTCTTATCATTCCTGTCTTGAGTGGTCGCTGCACTTCTTCATTTATTGTTTGATTATGCTCCGGGGCCACCTGTATTTTCTTTTGTCAAATCGGTTTCTTCTCTGGATTCACTTGCAATTTGTGGGAGATACTGGATGGTTTATCCCCACCATATCCTTCATCGTCCATGCAAAAACATCTTGGTATCTTTCAGCAGCTGAATCAGTTCCTTGGCGAGTTCAGGGTCAATCTTTGTGCCAATTTTGACTGCCTTTTCTGCTTTGTTGTCTATGTAGAACTCGACCATATCTTCTTCCGATTGTCCGTTGTTTTGTCAATCTCACGGACTAGTTGGAACTGTATTGTCACCCGGATAGTCTGAACTTTTTTCATCAAGCTGCTGTGAAGGCTCTTTCAGTCGTTGCAGTAATTGCTATTTATGGGGAGTCTTTATTGTTGCAAAATAACACTCCCGGGCCACTAGTTGGTCTCCTTTGATCCTTCCAATACCATTGTCGGTATGGTACTTCAGGCATTAGTGCATAGTGAAGGAGACTAAGCCCATTTTATGTATCCACGGTCTTCCAAGTAGCATGTTCTACGCAGCAGGAGCGTCAACGATGAGAAAATCTGTCAATAATACTCATTGTTTTCCTGACTCTCCTGTTTCAACCGGTAGTTGAGTCATTCCCAGTGGGTGACATTGTACCCTACTAAAATCGACCATAGATTGATCGCTAGGCGAGAACATCTCATTGGTGAACCGCATCTTTCAGATATTTGTCAGGTATAAAAGGTTGGTCGAGCTGCTAGTGTCGACTAATACTCTTTTGATTTCCCATTTAGCTATCATGACCGAGGTCACTAAAGCATCATTGTATGGGAAATTAACCCCATCAGCATCTTCGTTTGAGAAGGTTAGAATCCTTTGCATTGTTTTTGCACATTGCGCGGATGGTTTTTGGAATCTGATTTTTATACGTAAGTATCTGACTATACGCTTTTGAGATCGATTAGATTGCTTATTTTCCCTGGCTGCGCCGTGCAAGACATAGATTGTTTCCTTTACTCGCTCCCTTGAGATGATTGTTTCGCCCTCAAGTTCGACGAATTCTCTGAGACGTCCTTCTCTGATATGACATTCAATCTCGTCCTTTAGACTGTGACAATCTTCGATATCGTGGTCGTAATTGTTGTGGGAGAGGCAGTGTCTGTTTTTGCTCCGCTTATTCGGATCTCCTCCCATTTTTTATGGCCATTTGACATCTTCTCTTCTTGCCATAGCTTCAAGAATTTTGCTACGACTCTATTAGAGTCGAGAACGATTTCTCGTATTTGGGCTTTTTCGGTTGTAGATTTTCAAACTTCCCTTGATTACACCTGAAACTATTGTTAGTCCGGTGTCTTTTAAGCTGGGTGATTTCTTCTCGAAATTTGTTGTCCTTCAAGTCTCAGATGATTTTGCTTACCATTTTGATTACGTGGTTCATCTAGGCCATAAACATCTCTATTCGAGGATCCGAGGGGATTCCCCAAGATGTCAGAGATATCTGAACCGTTACCTATTGGAGCTTTTTTCCAATAGGTATGGTAGTTTCAACAATTGTATCAATATTGGACAGCATGTCGTATCTTTTATCGCCAGATTGAAGATTTGTGGAGTATTCCATTGATCTTCTATCGGGTTGTGTGAGCTTTGTTACTGTGAATCTTATTTTTGAAAAACAAAACTCGTTGTTTCCCATGGACGACGCCAATCTGATGCGTAAAAAAATCGTTATCCTGTGAGTTTGACCTGCAAAACAATCATTAGACTGCCAAGGACCACCTTTTTGGTGGCCGAAAGCACTCCGATGCTTAAATCAGTAACTATGTTGGAAGAAGGAAGTAAATCTGGACAAAACTCAGTTAAAGTTGCATACCTTGGTCGATTGTTCCCTTTACCTTATATAATGGTCGCAGTTAATTCTTTACGTGACCTAAGCATGTGAAGCTCAACGGAATGAGATGTTTCTTGTTACAATCTCCTTCTTAATGGAAATGCGTTCGTGAAGGTGTATCTCCCTCCACGCTCTTTTTTGGTGCAACGTTCATCTTCTTTATGAGAGAACTCGTGTTGGGTCTGGACTCAGGCTCTGATTCGTTCGGGCTTGGATTCGGGCTCTGTTTACGTCTCCTTATTGGCGGGCCTCGTCTGGGCCTCTGTAATTAGCTTTATTCTTCTTGTGTTTTATGAGCTTGCCCAATAGATTGAATGTTGTATTCTCATGATGGGTCTCTATACCACATATACGACCGTAATGATTAGTCTATTTTAATGCATCAACAGGGATTCAGAAAGTTCGCAGGGAAGGTTCTCTTGCCCTATTGCACAAACATAATCATCAATTTTAAGAAAACAAAATTGAAAGAAAACCCAAAGTGGTCGCCTTATACATCGGGTCGTTTGAAACAAAATTCAGAAGTTTCTCTTGCACAAACAAGGGGAGTCGCTGGTGGTCCTTTGAATTTAGAATCACGTCATGCTGATTCACAATCGAAAAAAAATATTTTTAAAAATGAAATGTAATTCACCTAGTTCATTGAGAACTATAATTGAATAATATCCACTTGAATTATTGAGCATCAAGTCAAAAAGAGAAAACTGTTAACAATTTTGAATCGTCCACTATTATTTCAACCATGTATATCTGTGGCACACCTTGAAGTCACAACTCAAGGATGCTAACTAGATGACATGATCAGGTTAGGGGACATGGGGTCTATTTGAGGGGTCAGAGTGATTCATTTACAGATACATAACCATGCTATCTCTAGATTATTTCAGAGAAAATTCATGATAAAATTATGCAAGATGTGGGTTTGACCAGACTCTTTATACAGTTCTTACTAATTTGATTATGATTGTATTCTAAAGTTTGAACAGAGGAAGAGATCTTGCTTATAGGCTATATAGCCTTAGGGGACTCTGTTCGCACTTACTATTTGTCTCTCAATTCAGATTGCAACACCAAAAAAGTTACAAGGATCGAGTCAATATATATGCCACAGACTAGGGATAACTTACGATTTAGGCATACAACAATGCGAACCCTATTACAATACTTGGTCTTATCATATCAATTAACTATTAACCTACGACATAGAAACAAACAAATCTCAAAGTAGCTAGCAATTTACCACCCCCTCCGAATGCTCAAAACTAAGTGCGACTACTAGCATCTAGGATCAAATCCATAAGCCTAAATTAATTGAAATGTTGAGAGTTCAAGAAGAAAAAGGAGAGAGAGTAGTGTCATCAACATGGCCCTAATTGTATCATGTTTTTCTTCCATGATGAGATGGAATCGATTGCTGCTTAAAGTGGTGCACACTGCCTACCCAGAAACATCTACCACACCATATTTTTCTTTGTGAGCAGTCCACTCCCGATCAGGGTCCCCGATAAACTAGGAAATAATGCACTTTGTGTGCTTTTATCATTTTTCTAAAACCACTTGTCTCACATGGTTATGCAGACTTGACAATTATTTTTTAGAACCAAATTTGTTAAAACAATACATAACTCAAAACACATGCATGCTTAATATAACAATCTTTGACCACTCTCTTGTAGTTGATTTTAATCTGACATATTCATGTGCAAAATGGATTTTACAGATTTGTGATGCGTGTTTTTGCATCTTATTAGGCTATAGTGGCAATTCATCTTTGAGGATGTCATAGCGATATATACCTTATCAGGCAATCCAATCAGCAAGTCGATAAATTGGGTTTAATGTTCTTGATGCCGAAAATGTCATATGTAGCTATAGTGGAAATATACCTAAATTGATTGAGATTTTTCACTAAATATATCAGCAACCTGCCGGTCTATACACGCCCCATCCTCAGATCATCACTCTCTCTCTCTCTCCAACTGGTCTCCCACTACAAATCTTGCCCCAAGTCCTTTAAATTCTTCCATATGTGGACTAGGGACCCTGGTTGTCGCAATATCATATCTAAATGATGGACTCCTCCCAGACAAGGCGTTCCCTCCCAAGTGTTCTCCACCAAAACCCGTCTCCTCAGCCACGCTCTAACCAGATAGAACAAAACTGACTTTCGCAATATCCAGATGTGCATTGTTGAAACCCGTGCAGCTCTCGATGCACTTCAAAATGAACCCGTGTCTAGTCACAATGCTTCATCTCTAGCTTTCTTAGAGTCCCACCTTGAAGAGTTTTGATCAGAGAAGAGTTTTTTTGGCGTAACAAGTCAAGAGTCTCTTGGCTGATGGAGGGAGACAGAAACACGAAATTCTTTCACCTTTCAGCCCTCATGCGCCGTAAATCCAACCTTGTCCTACGCCTCAAAAATCACAATGATTCTTGTCATGACTCGCCTGAGGGCATGGGTCAAGTTCTCAATCTATATTTCACTAACATTTTTCAAACCTCACATCCTCGAATGGACTCTAGAATCCTCTAGTTGTTCCAACCGGTCATCTCTAATGAGGACATTTCTTCGCTACTGGCAATCCCTGACAGTGAGCTCATCAGGGATACTTTGTTTTCTGTTGGGAGTCACAAGGCTCCGGGTCTAGACAGCTTCCATGCCTTCTTCTTCCAGCAATATTGGGATATTGTTGAAGACAATGTTATTAAGGTTGTCCAAAACTTCTTCTCCACAAAACGTATGGACCCGAAACTCAATGAGACCTTCGTCGCTCTCATTCCTAAAGTGACTAATCCCACCTCTCATGATAAGTTCCGGCCTATTGGCCTATGTAATGTCATTTACAAGGTCATTTCCAAAATCCTTGCGAATAGGCTAAAACCTCTATTGGATAACATTATTTCCCCAAATTAGGGGGCTTTCCTTAAAGGCAGATCAATTACGGGTAATGTTTCCATTGCACACGAAACTTTCTTCCAAATGCAACACTTCAAAAGAAGGAAGCATGGTTGGATGGCCTACAAAATTGACATGGCCAAAGCCTATGACCGCGTCGAGTGACCTTTCCTGTTGCAAATTCTCAGTCAATTAGGCTTTTATCCTGACTGAGTCTCTATGGTGGAACAATGTATCTCAACTACTTCGCTGCAAGTGCTCTTGAACGGGTCCCCCATGTCCCCTCTTACTCCCTACCGCGGTCTCAGACAAGGAGACCCTCTGTCTCCTTATCTTTTTATCATTGTGGCAGAAGTTATCTCTCGCCTTCTAATCAAAGCAGAGGCGGACGGTATTATCCATGGCATTAAGATTACACGTACTCCCCCTCAGTTAGTCACCTTCTTTATGTTGATGACCTTTTTTTTTTTTTTGTCGGGTTTCCTTAGCAGAAGCCCATTCTGTCAAAGACGTCATTCGTCAGTAATGTTCAGCTTCGAGGCAAGGTGTCAACTTTGATAAATCTTCAATTTTATTTAGCTCAAATGTTCACCCCAAACATGCTCATTTATAGAATCCTGGTAGCAAAACCTTTCAACCGCAAAGAGAAATATTTGGGTTCCCCGTTACTTTTTTCCAAGAAGAAGTCCTCCTATTTCCAATTTATCTTGGACAAAATCTCCTCAGTTCTTGCCTCTTGGAAGTCTAAGGTTCTCTCTCAGGCTAGTAGAACGGTTATGATCAAAGTCGTTCTCAACTCTATCCCTGTTTATA
Source organism: Berberis vulgaris (assembly GCA_963556465.1). Taxonomy (NCBI): domain Eukaryota; kingdom Viridiplantae; phylum Streptophyta; class Magnoliopsida; order Ranunculales; family Berberidaceae; genus Berberis; species Berberis vulgaris. The sequence continues at coordinate 62,113,576 of OY747126.1, forward strand.
CCATGCAATCCTTCCTTCTTCCCACCCGTCTTACGGATCATATTGACTCTCTGGCCCATAACTTCTGGTGGAATGGGCAAGAAGTCGGCAGGGCACGACATCTTTGCATATGGAAGAAAATTTCCTCACCACGCCCCATTGGTGGCCTTAATATTTTAGCGTCAAGGACAAAAAATCTGGCTCTTCTAGCCTAAAACGTGTGGAATACAATCACTTCCCCTTCTTCCCTCCGACCTTGTATGCTTCAAACCATTTACTATCCCCACAAGACCCTTTTTCAGCTTGCAAAGGCTCCGGCTCTTGCATCCTTTGCTTGGAGAGGTACTCTTAAAGCTCGCCAAGCCATGCTACCTTTTATGCAATGGCAAGTTCTCTCGGGTGAGGAGGCCAATCCTTGGAAGGATATCTGGGTCAAACTAGGTCTTCTGCTGGCAGATTGTGTGTCGAACCCCTCGGCTTTCGATCTATGCTTCGTCGATCTCTTGCTCATATCCCCTTCCTTGTCCATCTATTGGAACGAGGCTCTCCTCCATTCATTGCTTCAGGCCCTAGTGGTCCATGACATTTTAAATGTCTGTATCCGCTTCACGTCTCGGCTTAGCCGCCTTATCTGGAATGGCGACAAGAAAGGTCTCTTCTCTGTCAAAAGTGTTACACATGCCTTCTCTTCCACCTTGGCCGCTAGTACTTCATCGACGACGTCCATCCCAATCTGTGAGCCCAAATGCCTTCGTCCTATTTGGCATCTAAAAGTGCCCCCAAATGCCATCCATTTTCTTTAGAAGGTTAGCTAGAACCTGCTAACCCCTTTTTCAAAACTGATCAGAGTTCATGTTCCACTTGAAAACAGATGCGCCTTTTGTGGAAGACAAGAAGAGGGCACCCTTCATATCTTTTTCTTGTACCCTCTTACTAGACGCCTCTGGTTTCTCTCTCCTCTTCCTATTGATTGGAGCTCTCCATCCCTCTTACCAGCTTTTGTTCCTCACTTCTTCAAATTTATGTCGCAATCTGCTAAAGCACACCACCTGTCCATAGAAGATATGCTCTCTCAATTCAAAACAACTCTCCTTTCCATCTGGAAGATAAGGAACGACATCATTTTTAATAGATCTAAATTCAACTCTTTTGAGTTCACTTCCACCCTTTCAAAGAGTTGGACTCCCTGGGCGGCTCAATGGTTTAGTCACCCTTCACGGTCAACTCACCTTGCCCTAACATCCATTCAAGACATTGTTAGTACTGCCCAAACGGTCAACCGTCATCAAACCCCTTCTGACACATTAATTTCGCCAATGGGCCCGCCTACCACACTTGTAGCTAGTCGTCTCCAACTTATCCAATCTCAAGTCCAATTCGCCAGGTCCAACAGGGTTAATAGAGATTCTTCAGTTCACCTCCGATGTTTTGACATGCTTGACCCAGATATGGTGATAGTTAACTTTGATGCATGCTTTTGTGAGTATTCTAAGCAAGGCTCTTTTGGGGTAATAGCAATGGACCTTGGAGGACATGTTTTGGCTACAGTGGCAATTATGATTCACGATAAAGTTATGGGCAGTACAATGGCCGAGTTCTTCGCAGGAGAAGCGGCTCTCTTACTAATCCAGGCTCAGCGATGGAGGCGTGGTTTTCCTTTTGGTGATTCAGCCAATCTTGATAAGGCTATTTTTTTGTATTATTAAGCGCCTTTTGCTTCTACTTAAAGCCCTCAATGTTGAGACTCGTGAACTTGCTTATGGAGCAAGGAAGTCTTTGTATGTTACCTAAGTTTTAATGCATTTCACTCTTAACAAAAAAAAAAAAAAAAAAAACAACAACAACAACAAATATATCAGCAACTACTTGGATTAGGATCATACTTGTATTAGGAAAAGCTTGTATTAAGAGAATGCTTGTGCTATCCTTCATCATTTGATTAAGTAATTGACTTTGAACATGTAAATTCGCTGTGAATTGGAAGAATGTCACAACATAAATATAGCTAGGCAATAAGAACATGTGCAATTAAGAGGTGCCAATTAAAATTATGCACGGATGTTAGGTAATGGCTTGATACATGTCTAGTCCAATCGGTTTGATATAGTAGAAAGATGATCACGCCTGTGAGAAGTTGTATTTTTGTCTACCCCATGTCTAACAAATCACCCCCCTTTCTTTGAAATATGATTCATCGTGATCCAGTTTCAGCTGTCAACTATACCCATGCAAGTTTAGTGTTGGAGTGTACTTTCAAATCTGTACAAGATTGTAAATTAGGAAAGAAAAAGAAAAGGATCAATTTTAATGGCAAGCTAACTGTATGTATGATTGGTCATGAAAGACCATGGCTTGGTTATTGTCTGTAAAGACTAACTCAAATTAATTCATATCTTTTTGCATAGATTAGATTAGTTGTACTGTTCCTAATTAATATATTATGCTTATTATCAAAAAAAAAAGATTAGTTCTAGTCGAAGTCCCTTATGACTTGGTTCTGGCTGGAATGCTGAGAACAAACCAAGGTTGGAGCGCCTTAGCTGAGGTCAGGGCTCCATCAGATTTTAACACAAGGTTTGGGTGCAATCTCAGTTAAAAAACAAGGCAGGGCGCCATTTGTCTTAACACAAGACCTGGCCGGGCGGGGCTTCTTGGCTGAGGCTGTAGCACAACCAAAATCAAACACAAGGTTGAGATGCCTTGGCTGAGGCCCGGACACTCTATGACTTGAGCACAATGTAGGGGAACCTTGGTTGCGGGGTGGAAGCGTTAAGACTTGAATACTAGGTTAGGGTGCACTCAAACCTAAATCCAAGTTCAAGGGGAGGGCTCTTGACATATAAGGTCGGGGTGCTCTCAGACTTGAACACAATGTCGAGGTGCCTTAGTTGAGGCCAGGACACACTCAAACATAAACACAAGGTGAATGCATCTGCATTCTAATTCATCACAAGTTAAATGCAGTAACATTTGAATACAAATTGTGTATTTTCAAGGAACAAATTGCAAGATCATTGGGAGTACCCTCATCTTCTTCATAAAAGTGCATTAATTAACTTTGGCAGAGTGTTATGCAGTTGAAATGGTTTTTCTTTTGGTCCAAACTAAGCAATGAAGAACATGTTTTTTGATAGGAGATTCAGGAACCCTTCACTTTATCCTACATGATATTCAACGATTACCTAGACCAGCCATGGACTGAGCATGACGACCTCTTATTAACAACATACAAATATTGTTTTCTTTTTGTAGGCTTTGATTCTGTAATTTTATTTGTAGAGACATTAACTATGAGGCTCACAAGTTAGTTGCTACAACAGCCCAACAGTATTGTATTTGATTTAGTAATATATGTTATATGCTTTTAACAAAAAAAAAAAAAACTTTGGTATGTGACGGTGGATGTGGACCTGTTACAAAATGGGGGAGTATTCTCCAAAGATTATCAGGCCGTGTTGACCCAAATTATGCATTAATAAAAAAAATGATGAGCGGTAAGGTCAAAACACCTATGAAAAACACAATATACCTTATATTTTACCCCTAAAATCGATTAATAATTAGACCTAGCTATTAATTGACTCCGATGAATTGTTGACTTAATTGATTTGATTACTTGAATGGTTGTGTAAAACGATGGAAAAGAAGCTTAATTGATTTGATTACTTGAATGGTTGTGTAAAACGATGGAAAAGAAGAGAAAGTCTTGGCCGGAGAGAAGAAAAATTAGAACTGAGAGTAAGGGAGGCATAAAGTAAGATTATGAACAAGTGCGTTTGGTTTGGTGGAGAAGAAGATGAATGATGCATACATCAACACACTATCAACTAAGTGGCCGGTGAGGTTTATGAGTTGTACAACTATAACACCCACTCAATGCTATAGCAATTGGATTCTCAAAGTGCTCACCTCACATGCATATACCTTTCAAATTGCAGCTACCAAATCTTAGAAGTCTATACCTTTTCTATCACTCACTTTGGACCATAGTAACCAAAACTTGATAGATTGTACAATAACTTTTGAGTGGGTGAGGTCAATTTCAAAAGTCCCAGAGTTGATTGAAAGTATATCAAATGGTTTTTACAAATGTTTATGTTGTGTAATTATTATTGCTACTAAAGAAAAGAATGAAGTTTTTTAATTTAGAATGAAAAAAAATAAAGTTAGAACAAAAAAAATGGGAACAGAAAATCAGATAAGATTTATAATGAAGTGGGTTCAATAATAATAAATTTGGTCGAGTTTGGCAAAGCTCTGAAAAAATAAAATCAATTAAGTTGGACCAATGGATTTGTTGGATATAGTATTCAAGCTAATACAACTTGGATTAATTTTTCTAGTCCAAAAAATATAATTATGTAAGGAAGTTGTTATTCTAGACAAGTACATGAACGGTAGGCTCGTGATTTAATGGTTGGGTGATCACGGCTTGTGCATTTGTAGTGGATTTTATTTTATTTTTAATTCACAACACCAAAACAAGTAATGGCTCTTTATATTTTTATTATAACATTTATTTATATTTATATTTTTTTAGAAATCCATCATATCCTAATATACAAAGTGGCGATTTAGAAAACAATAGTGGAGTTAAAGGGTTGTAGAAAAACTGTTAATGAGGGTAAAGTGTTATTCTACTTTGATTAGCTCATTTTATATACTCTAAGTGACACCGCGTATTTCCATTTTGATTACATTTGTTAATTTTCCAAATGCTACATATCCCTTTCAAAATTCATTATGACACCACGTCACTAGCCAGCTAGAAAATATTTTTACGTATAGATCTTTTACAATTTGTGCATATCCACTTCCATTTTATGTGGCCTACGATCCATCCAATGATACTACATATTCAACAAGTCAAAATAAATTGTTAAAAGGAAACAAAAATTTGGTGTGGTTCCCTTGCATTGGATATACACCCACAGGTTATGGGGAAAATCAATATACGATATATCTTTGGGGAATTCTAATTGTCGAGGAAACCAGCGAGGAAATGCGCGAGGGAGGAGGGTGGAACCCTCCATCCCCTCGAGATGCGCGGCTGAACTCACTCTTGTCCCACTCCCTCCAATCTTAGGGTTCGTTCCCCTCTCTCCTTCACCAAAACTCTGTGCACCCCAAAAAAAAAAAAAAAAAAAAAAAAAAAAAATTTCTCTCTCACATCTTTTTTTGGGTCCTATTGTAATCCTACTCTTCTGACCAAAAATCTCTACAGCTTATCCCCTTCTCCTCCCTTATCCGATTCTCTCCTCTCTATACTCTACCTTTGTCGCCTTCCTTGTTCAATATTCTTCGTTACTTGGGGGGAAACTCATCTTGTAACAAGCTTTTGATTCATTCGTTTTTCGACAGCCCCTCGAGGCATCGTCGCCTCTTATTTGCATACCATCTTGTCGATTCAATCGAGGGGTTTTCTTTGTTTGCTTACCTCTTGTGCTCAAAAGCTCAAATTTATCTGGATTGTTCTTTTAATTAATTATAAATAAAAAAAATAAAAACCTTGTGTGTGGTTGGGTGTTTGGGGTTTTAATGGCTTCGATGGTGTTGGAGATTCTCAAGGGAGACGCTTTGCCCGATTTGGTGTGCTGTGCTAGGAACTTGTGGATTGCGTTGATTGTTGGGGTTGTTATTGGATGGATTTGGAAGCCCAGATGGGTCAATTTGGGAAGAAATAATAAGTTCATGATGAAGGAATCGTCCGGCTTCGTTTCTCCCATGAGTTTTGGTTCGATTCCGGGCTTGAATTCGTTGAAATCTCAGCTGCCCAGTTGCATTTCATGGGTTTCGCAGAATGGGGATGAAAAGGGAACCTTCTCTGTTCTGCCCAACATCAATTCTGATTATAGGTAATTACCATCTCTCCAGTTTTTGTTGAAACTTTGCTTCAAGCTTGAAATTTTAGTATTTTAGCAAGTTTTTTTTTAGGCTTTCCTAGTTTTACATTGATGTTACAGTTAGCTTTTTGGAAGAATTTTACATGGCCAAGTTAGACATGCTTGATTTGGTTATAAGCATTTTCTTGGCTGCTTCTTCCAAGGTGCTGAATTCCCAACTTGAGAATTGTTGAAATTTCATTCAAATTTTGGTTTTTTCTTTGCTTTAATAAATATTAGAATTGCCAATTCAACATATTAAAGATTGGATTTTATTGAATATTTTTCTGTCCAATTTTTGAATGCTCCCAACTTTAATTCTATTATGTTATCACCGAAATTTGTCGAATGTTGGGTGTTGAATGGGAGTTTGATGTAAGGGTGTATTTGGTCGCATGGAATCCTATGCCATGGAATCCACGAGGGGACACATATATTTTAGGCTAATTTGAGATATAAGTCCACATCCATCATTTGATTTTGTGATAAATGGTGGGAATTGAGTGGGATTATCATGTTCATGGGACTTCAATTCCCATCATTTATCACAAAATCAAATGGTGGATGTGGAGTGATATATCAATTTAGCTTAAAATGTAGGGGTCCCCTCATGGATTTCCATGGCATAGGATTTTATGCAACCAAACACACCCTAAGTTTATTGGTTCAATTTAACTAGACCAAACTTTTTGCAGTTTGTCACAGTGCCCTTTCTGGCTGGTTGAATTTTTCTTACCCAGATCTAGCCCTAAAGAGAAGCCACTTGCTGTGACTGGAGATGATGTGGAATACTTATGTAAGCTTGTTGAGGTGAAAGATGGAGGTCCGGCATGGATACAGATGATGGATCGTTCTGCCCCAAATATGCGCTATCAAGCTTGGCGGAGAGATCCCGAAGTAAGTTTTTTGCTTTTTCAACTATTTTGATTGGAGATTGAATTTGATAAAAGAAAATTTACACAATAAATATTTTGGTACATTATTCTAGTATTGTATGTTTCGTTATTGAATTGTGTTTTGCTTTGTTGTCTGTGTTAGACTGGTCCTCCCCAATATCGTAGCAGAACTGTATTTGAAGATGCCACACCAGAGTTGGTGAGGGATTTCTTCTGGGATGATGATTTCCGACAACAAGCAAAGTGGGACGACATGCTTATGCATTCTACAATACTGGAGGAGTGTCCCACCACAGGAACCATGGTGGTGCATTGGGTTCGAAAGGTGTTGGAAATGCTTCTCTCCTATTTTTTTTTTTTTTAAATGGAATTATTCATCTTAATAACATCTTCTTATTATGTTCTATGCTCTTTGTTGTGCAGTTTCCCTTCTTTTGTAGTGACAGAGAATACATAATTGGCCGCCGAATTTGGGAATCAGGCAGATCATATTACTGTGTGACAAAGGTATATAAACAAACTATAGTTTCTGAAAATCCTCCATTTTCTCGTTTACCTTGTTACTTCTAAGTTGAATTTGGATAATCTCCACGATTCTCCCTGTGATGAACCCAAAAGTACTGTTTGATGAGCATGGAGAATTAGAAATTACTGAACCTGTGCTAGGGATGGGGTGGTCCCTTTACGATCATATGTCTCTTTTAAACTTTGAAATACAGCTTTTGAAATAGGTTATATGCATCATACACTTTTTCAAATAAATTCACGACTTGGGTATATGTTTAGATCAGTGTTCAAAATGTTGTCATCGGCATGATGATTGAACCCTTGAAAAATGGATATGCATACACATTCTTTGTTGAAAAATCCAATATTTTGTTGAATTTTGAATGACAATTTTATATTTTTTGTGGAAAAAATCAAAAAAATTGATTATCAAAAACTAAAGCCTCAGCCTCCACAAAACACCAAATCTTCACAGAACCTTGTTAAGATCTCAAATATCACACTTTTGTAAATTAGAAAAAAATGAGAAGATCTGAAGTCCTCAAAATTCACAAAAAATAAACCTCTTACCTTTTTTATGACTTAACCCTTCCATCAGGAGAAAAGAGAGGAGAGTACTTTGCTTAAATGCCGTATGGTTGCTGACCTATGTTGGGAGAATACCTATGTTGGGAGAGTACTTTTACAAATCAAGTATTGGGAGAATACCAGTTTCATCATTTTCCTTTATGGTTGCTGACCTATGTTGGATCTTGAAAGAACATCAACTCCTTTCTCTTCTTTACTTCTTTATGTAGGGAGAGAGTAGGGAGGAGAGAAAAATGAACTAATCATTTGATGTCCTAGAGTCTAGAGTAGAAACAAGGAAAATGACAGCTGTGCATCCTATAACTTTGATTTCAAGTTTCTCGATTTGAGTCAAAGATACCAACCTGCCTGATCCTGCGTGTTGTGATCATGCCACAGATTTTCTGTTTCAGATGTTGCTATGATATTGCCATACACTGACGAGTTTTTACTTTCAAGAACTTGCATTTACTTCTACCAGTAAATGCACAGTATGCAATTTATGACCATAACATGGCGAAATACCATGGTTTAAAGGATACTTGTCTCTAAGGATTCAACTTTTATTTATATTTTCCAGTAGATATGACAATTTGTCAGTTATGCAATTTATGACAATAATATAGCGAAATACCATGGTTTAGAGTATACTTGTCTGAAAGGAATCAGTACTCAAATCGTTGAATTGAGTTTTGATTGCACATGAAAATGATATTTACTTCCGTGTGATATCCATTGTTTATTATCTATGATGTCACATGCTTGATTTTCTTAAATTCCACATCTTTTGTGCTAGATGGTGTCTGATCTTGCTCACAATTAACTTGACCCATTTTTTTCCTTCTAAAACCCAGTTTTGCTTTTTTTGGATTTTATTTTTTAAATTTGAATAATGTAGTCTGTTAGCTACTTGTACAGTTTTCTTATTACTTTCTACTCGAACTCTTGTATTTAGGGTGTTCCAAATTCAACTGTTCCAAGGCGCAACAAACCCAGACGTGTCGATCTATACTATTCAAGTTGGTGCATCAGGGCAGGTAACTAATGCACCTCATACTTGCCTTGCCTTTTCTGGTTTCAAAATAAAGCTGAAACTACTCTGTCTATTCAAATTCTATATCCTTCTTTTTTCTTTTTTCTGCCAAGTACAACTTTCAGAAATGGTCTTTCTAAAGGAACAATTTCTTATACTAGTCTCATGAAACTCGTACTGTTGGGCTTTATCAATAACTGAAGAGTTCATTCTTGCACATGTATCAGTGGAATCTGAGAGAGATGGTCAGCTGACTGCTTGTGAGGTTTTACTCTTCCATTATGAAGATATGGGCATACCATGGGAAATCGCGAAGCTCGGTGTTCGTCAGGGTATGTGGGGAACTGTCAAGAAGATAGAGCCCGGACTACGTGCCTACCAGAGACGCAGGGCATCAGAAACGCCATTATCGCGATCTGCCTTCATGGCTCAAATCAACACGAAATTAAACAGAGACTATCTGAGATCTTTGGAAAGTAAAAGTGATTCGTCAGAAGTGGAGGTAATTCCTTCACCTGAGAAATCATTACAGAGGAACAACATACCCAAGCTCCTGATCGTTGGTGGGGTTGTTGCTCTTGCATGTAGCTTAGACCGAGGGCTCTTAACAAAAGCAGTAATATTTGGTGTAGCCAGAAGGTTCGGCAATATTGGGAGGAGGTTGTGATCCAGGTTGTATAGACAGCAATATCCAAGGAAAGTTTTTTGTAATAACATCCTACTTCTTGTGAGCTACACCATATTGGGGTCACTCACCTCCTCCTCGCTCAATTTCTAAAGAGGTTCAATTCATTCTTCATTTCCATTGTCATGTAGGTGGGATAGATCAATGTAGATGGAAAGAGATTGTATGGGTGTATTCAGCAGAAATAGTAACTACATTTAAGCATCCAATGTCAGTTTACATAATTGATAAATGGAGTACTCTCATTCTTCTATTTTTTTTCTCATTAAGCTGCATATGAAAATTCTACATGAATACCTTCCCAGCTCCATTATCCCATTTGTACGTGTGGGTTGTCCGTAGTATGCAGAATGATGGATTATGATCTGAAGTTAATTGATCACATATTAGACTATTTGAGGTTTTCATTCAAAAATTTTCTTAGGGAAATCCTGAAGTTTTGGCTTTGGCTTGATTTCACACCTTCATTTCTTATAAGAGGTGAGAAATATTACTAGTATATACTCCGATATTCAAAATATTATGTACACCAAATGCAGTCCAAAATACCAAGAAGTTGAAATATGTACGTCTGAATCATGAACATACACCAGCTATTTCATGTGTTTAAGGAATACGACCTTGACAAAACCATTTCACATTTAAATGATACGTTTTCATTACACAATTAATTATATGTTTATAAATCCTGAAAAGAAAAACTAGCCTTTGTTTAAAAAATTCACATTAATCTGACAATTAGTGAGATCGGTCCAAAACCTGCAACCTTCTTCTTGTTACGAGGAAGGATCAATTCCAACAAAAGCAACTAGGAGGGAGGAGTTAATCCTTTGAAAGCGTCCTACCATTTCAACTCTTCGATGCTATTTGCCAATGTCATTTCAACAATCATTAATAAACATTACAAATAGTTATGATGCTTCATAACATGGTATATACTAGGACAAATTTTTTTTTTATTCTTCCAAGTCTTAATCATCTGTTTCTTCCCTTGGCCACTTCCTACCACTAGCTCACATTGTTTGTTGCTACACTTTTTAATTTAATTTATTATTATTATTATTATTATTATTTTTTTTTTGGTCTTTAGCCATCAACGAATCACCATTTTCTTCTCTAGCTAAAGGAGGATCCATCAACCTTACCATCCTACTTCTGTCCCTTTCCCTTTCTCCTCCAAGCCTCAACTACCGCTCGTATTACATCACTGTATTAGTTTTTTAATTCATAATTACTACTCTTTAGTCAATGCATGAAAGCCAATTAGATGATGTATGAGTACACTTTGCATGTCCTCAACCGTTGGCATTAATGCTGAAACTATGCAGATGCTTTTTTTATAATACTATGAGTGGCTTGGATTAATTGATTCACCCTGGACAACGAAACAGGCGGAGTTGGAACCAATGACGAGATTCAGACTTGGAACCCTGCTGGCCTAGCAATCTGGGAGGGACCTCACATGCCTAGTGTATCCACCTTATATGCCAAGGTGCATGCATGGAACACTGATAAGTTCACCTGCAGTCACAATAAAATTCTGGTGAGAGAAGTCACTCACTTATTAAGGGGGTGTTTGATTAAGAAGCTAGCCTTAAGAGGTTAGCTCTAGTTAGGCTACCTTTTAATAAGAGAGCAGTTAGACCCTCTAATTAGAATTAAAAGATCATTTTCCCTTAATAGTCGTTAAGCATAATCAAGCATTATAGAAGATTATAAGTTGCAATTTGATACATGTTTTTTACCTTTTTGCTATGCCATTTTTAATCTATCTAATTGTGTACAATCATATTTTCCTTTCTCTTTGATTTCATGCATTGGGGATTGTATAGGCCCAACATTTATAAGCAGTTAATGGATAGTCTAGGATTGTCTAAAAGGGTTGAGGAATAATGAAATAAAGCAAATCTTTACTAATACTAAATTTAGTGAATACAAGTGTTTGATGAATTGCTTTTGAGATTTTATTGGCGTATTTTGTGAATATAATGGGGATTGTGAATGTTTATGTGTCCTATAACAACAAACATTTCCTATATGAACAATAACTTGGTCTGTTTAAGTTTGTCACGAACCGAGTTGTGCCCAGAAAATTCAAAATCACTATTATATCCCAACCTTAAAGACAGATGAAACGTACATGGGCTTTTTTGTACATTAACCATATAGCCCTTATTTGATAAAATAAATTAGGATACTGCGAGAAGAGGGTGGTGATTAGCAAAGAAGGTGAGAATGTGATGCAGAGATTTAGTGAAAATGGATGTTGTTGTGTTGGTTGAAGAGAAAGTCATTTTGATTTTTCCTCCCAACCGTAATAGAAGATGAAAGATGGAAGAATCTTCTTTGTGAGTAGAGGTGGTAATGGAGATGTGGGCGTTGGGTGTGATCCAAGTGAGTGCCCAAGTGGAGAAAGTAGAGGTATTTGTTGATGACAATCAAACACGTTGCATGGATCAATTCTAATGAAAAAGGGTCAGGACCAAGCCAGATCCAAGTCAGGCTCAGTCCAGTCCATAAATTAGGTGATCAAGCCTAGATAACGTAAGCCCAATATGGCAGAAGTTTTGGAGCTTGGCTTAGGACAATAAGGCTAGGACACAGACCTTTGGGTTGTTTAGCATGCTAGGTCCAATTAAGCATTGAGTCCTAAAGAATGCCAAGTGCCAAAGAAGCAGTCATGGATGACTGAAGAACCCTACATTGACATAACTTGATATGGGAAGATTCTATGCAAGATCTCATTCCTTCATCACGCATTCAAAATTAGAGTCAATGAAGGAGTAAAACATTATCATGATATAAGGTGAACAAAACTGATGAGAAATGTCAAAATCAACAGGGACGGATTTGGACATTTCAGTCTAGCGCCGTATGTGGGAAACGCTGGTTTTCCTCGAATCAAAACAAATTCTATTAAATTGATAGAGTCCTGAAACATGGTTACTAGCACCATATCTCGTGCTAATAATAATAACACAAAGTTTGCCAATGCTCCGGCCGAAGGAGTCCCACTACAGGATCGAAACGATTCAACCGCGAAAGCGAGACAACCACAAAGCCCTGCTTCTGAAGTGGCCACGATGGACTCCTGTATAGATCAAATTCTGGTTCACATGGTCACCATACTCGGGTGGTGGAGCGACTTGTCTAGGATCGATAACCGCCGTCAGAGAATGACAATAACCTAGATAGATCCCTGCCCCAAGAGGACAACAGGGAGCACGTTCATGAGAGCAACATCCCTATCGAGGATTAGAAAGCCAACTACGAGGGGAACTTAAGAGATGAAGAGTCCGAGGAGAATACGCGCCAAAGCCTGACAGGACCGTCGTCGAGAATACAATCCGAACGTCCTATGCAATCTCACAGTCCCTCCATTCTCTGAGCAAATCATGAACGCACCTCTGCTAAAGAAGTCAACCCCCCAAAGCTTAAGTTCTTTGATAAAACTACAGATCCATCTGACCATTTGCGCCATAAGCACCACGTGATGGCGCTAAAAGAATGTTCAAAATTCGTCTTGTGATGGACCTTCCCTACTAGCCTGAAAAAGGTTGCTTTGACTTGGTTCCACAGCCTTCAACCAAGGTCCATCGATTTGTTCCAGACATTGGCAAAGGCTTTCATTACTCAATTCGTATGAAGCCAACAGATCATAAAAAGGCCCTATTATTTGTTCTGCCTCAAACAGAAACATGGTGAGACCCTCAGGGACTATGTGACTCGATTCATTGATGAGATGACTCTGATCGATGGTTGTAGTGATGATACATTTGTCATTGCCTTCACTTTCGGCCTTAGAAGAGGTCAATTATATAACTTCCTCACCTTGGAGCCCCCAGCAGACATGGCGAATTTGTTGAAAAATGCGCAAAAGTACATCATCTTAGAGGAGATGTTGGCAGACAAGAAAGGGGGAGATAGCAAGACTAAACACTCCTCCAAGACCAGAGACATGGGTGAGGACAAGGAGGAAGACAGATAAAAAGGGAGGCAGAGTGATAACAAGCCTGAGTCTGGCAGAGTAAAGCCTGACAAGGTCGCTTACTACGTCAACTTCAGGTACCACGACTACACTCCACTCGATGCCAGTCTGTCCCAAATCATCTCCACTATGAAGAGTTGGGAGGATATCAAGTGGCCTTCGAAGCTCAGGGAACATCCTTCAAAATGAGATAAAAATTAATATTGTTCTTACCACAAGGAACCAGGTCATGGTACCCAGGACTGCAAAAGCCTCAGAAACAAAATCGAATACTAGGTCCAAAAAAAGAGATTGGAAAAAAAATTCGTTGGCTTTGGTGAAAGGCAGTCTTGGGGAAAAAAAAGAAATAGGTTGTGCAGGAGGTCAAAGAAAAGACTTCAGATGTTATATGTGTCTTGCATGGCACGTATGAATAGGGCGAACACTCCAATCGGTGTCTAAAAAAATCAGTTCGGGAATTGTGGATCAAATCCCATTAATAGGATGGCGTTGCTTAGCTTGCCCTGGGGGGAAGCTCAACTTCGAGCTTGATGTTCACGAAGCGGGATATGTGAGGAGTCTGCTTCCCTCACAATGACGCCTTAGTTATCTCGGTTGAGATATCAAATTGGGATGTGAGAAGATCACTGGTGGACACTGGCAGTTCGACCAACGTCCTGTTTCTAGACGAATTTGGCAGAATGCAATTAAAAGAATAGGAGTTGATGCCTGCCAACCAAGCCATGATCGGCTTCAGCCGGGAGAGTTGCTACCCAATTGGAAAAATAAAATTGTCGGTAGTAGTAGGAGAGCCAGACTTACAAAAGATCATGTTGACGGAGTTCTCGGTCGTAAACACCCCTTCTACGTACAATGTGATTCTAGGTAGACCTTGGTTCCATCTAATGGGGCAGTGGTCTCAACACAACACCAGTGTCTCAAGTACCCTGCGGACAATGAAGTAGGGACAATTATAGGAGACCAAACTATCGCTCTAGAATGTTACTATGTTGTGGCTAAGCGGTTAGACGAGGGGCCACCACAGTCCGAACCAAAGGACTCAATCATGGAGGTCCCAAGTTTGGAGCCAGAAAATTAGTCTAGAACCTGAGACGGAAAACGAACGCTAGACAGCCGAAGGAGGAGCCTGTCACCATTTACCTGGATAGTCCGGATAACACCAAACTGTCCAGATAGGCTCCAATCTCAGCAAGGCGCTAGCAAACTAGTTAGCCATGCTATTAAAAGGAAACCTGGATGTATTCGTCTGAACAATGACGAATATAGTGGAATCGACCCCTCCATAATCACGCACCGACTGCCAGTCAATTCAGACCTGAAGCCAGTCAGACATGAATATGAGGTCGTAGCACCGAGTGCAACTAGACCATTAACGAATAAGTGCAAAGGCTACTGAAAGCCGGCATGACAAGCGAATCATGCTATCCAGACTGGCTGGCGAATACGGTCCTAGTAAAAAAAGAAAAATGGAAAGTGGGGAGTATGCATGGACTACACAAACATCAATAAGGCTTGCCCGAAAGACAAATTTTCCACTTCCCCGGATAGACGTGATAGTTGACGCAACGTCCGGACACAACCTTTTCAGTTTCATGGACGTGTACTCTGAATACAATTAGATCAGTATGCATTCGCCGGACCAGGAGAAAACTTTATTCATAATGGACAAGGGCATATACTCCTACAGGGTGATGTCATTTGGGTTGAAAAATGCGGTAGGCACATAGCAGAGGTTGGTACTGCATATTCAAATGACAGATTAGGAAGACAATGGAGGTCTACATCGATGACATACTGATAAAAAACCTCCACAATCCAAACCACATTGGGAACCTTCAAGAGGTCTTCTGCTAGCTCCGCAAGTATTGAATGAAGTTCAACCAATAAAAGTGCACTTTGAAATAGAATTAAAAAAATTCCTTGACTACATAGACAACCAAAGGGGAATAGAAACTGACCGAAGCAAATTCGGGCTCTTTTTTACATGAGAGCACCTACAAAAATCAAAGGATTTTAAAGCCTGATTGGAAGGGTGGTAGCCTTGAATAGGTTCATTTCCAAGTCTTCGGCCAATGCCTTCCTTTTTTCAAAATTTCAAAACGGAATAAGGAACTTCAATGGGGCGAACAATGCGAAAAGGCTTTCCAGGATCTAAAAGTGTACATGGGAAGCATAGAGTTGCTCTCAAAGCCTATTATAGGAGAGACGTTCTACCTGTACCTCTCAGTCTTAGAACACGCAGTCAGCTCAACCCTAATCCGAAAAGACAAAGGGAAACGAAGTCACTCTACTACGTCAGCAAAACATTTGCTGAGAGAAAAGCTAACTACCCCAACCTGGACAAATTGGCCCTAGCACTAGTTACCTCTTCTAGAAAGCCGAAACCTTACTTCCTAGCTCATTCAATAACAGTCCTTACCGAGTACTTAATCGAGTCAGTATTGCACAAACCAGAGTTGTCGGGAAGGATGGTCGTTCTTGGAGTCTAATGAACTTCATCGTTGAGTTCATTGGAGCAGAATAACCAAAGCAAAAAAGCCAATAATAAAATGAGAACCACAAATTAATCTCACAAGGGTGGATCCTGCGATGTGATGGGTCATCCAACGAGAAAGGAAGTGGAGCCGGGATCATTATGTATACCCCAGAGGGAATCACCCTAAAGAAAACAATAAGATTTGGTTTTAGTGCCTTTACCAACGAAGCAGAATATGATGCCCTCATAGCCAGGCTGAAACTGGCTAAAGGAATCGGAGTAGAAGAAATGTCTGTGTTCAGCAATTCCCAACTGGTAATCAACCATGTGAATTATGAATTCAACACTAAAGACCCTTGGATGTTGGCTTAATGAGAAATAACAATTGACACCGAGAAGGGATTTAAGAAAATTCTACTCTGGCATTGTTCAAGAACAGACAATGAGGAAGCTAATGCCACGGCCAAGATGGCCTCGTCCGCAACGGACAACTTCGACAAACTTATAGAGCTCCAAAAAAATCATCTTTAGAAGAAAAGGAACTCCACAAAGCTTTTTCCACAAATGGGGAATAGTTGGATGAATCTTCTTGCCAGTTACATCAAAGATGGAGTCATCCCAGTTGAAAATTTGTAGACGCGCAAGCTGAAGAACAGAGTGGTATGGTACGCACTCCTCAATGACAAACTATACAGAAGATCAACAATTGACCTACTGCTCATATGTCTGACTCCTTATTAGGCCGACCATGTCTTCAGAGAGATCCATGAAGGAATTTGTGGGAATCATCCCAGAGGAAGGACATTAGCCCACAAAGCCCTCACCTTAGGGTATTACTGGCCCAAGATTCAGTAAGAGGCTAAAGAATTTGGTCCAAAAATGTGATAAGTGTCAAAGGTATGCTCCGTACACACATATGCCCACTCAGAACTTGGTCCAAATAACCAGTTCATGGCCCTTTGCACAGTGAGGAGTGGACATCGTAGGCCTACTCCACTTTTGAGAAGAAGAAATTTCTCTTTGTAGTCGACGACTACTTTACCGAATGGGTAGAAGTAAAACCAATTTCTAAATTTGGAGAGAATAAAATTGAGAATTTCTTCTGGAAGTCCATCATCTGTATGTTTGGAATCCGAAAACATTGGTCAGTTACAACGGGACCCAATTCAATGGAAAAAAGGTGAATAAACTTTGCGCTAATTTGAAAATTGATCAATACTATTCAACACCGAGACACCCCCAGGCCGACGGACAAGCATAAGTCACCAACCGAACCATTCTAGAAGCCATAAAAAAAGAAACTCGAAGCAGGTAAAAGGCTCTGAGTTCTAAGATACCAGGTATCCTCTGGGCTTATCGGACCACAAAGAGTACCCCAACTGGAAAGACACGATTTGCCCTCGCCTACAGGTCTAAGACGATGGTTCCAGTGTAACTAGGGATGCTAACATTCAAAACAGAGGAATTCAGGTTGGAAGACAATGATGAACTCTAAGAGTCGGATTAGATCTACTTGAAAAATGGAGAAATAGAACTTCCATCAGAATGGTGGCCTACCGGCAAAAAATAGCCCAGTACTACAATAAGAAGGTCAAGCATCGAGAAGTTAAAGTTTGCGATTGGGTAATCAAAAAAAACCCAGCCGAACACGAAATACCCAAGAGATAGAAATTTGAGTCCAAACTGGGAAGGGCTCTATATGGCAACGAAGATCTATAGGCCCAAAACCTTTTGGTTAGAGGACCTGAGTGGAGAGCGTCTTAAAAGACCGCGGAATGTAGAACACTTAAATAAGTATTATCAATAAAAATACCCTCTTTAAAGAATTCCATTTCATATACAACTCTAGATGCAGGGGCAAGCCTAGTTCGACTAGAAGACCATGATGGCGCAAATCGGCCGAGTATAGTCCTATTCAGGATGACGACAACTCAACGCACCTAAGTGACCTAGTCCAACTAGATGACCACGATGGTGCACAGTGGCCGAGTCTAATCCTATATAGGATGGCGACTACTCGCCACATCTAAGTGACCTAGTCCGTTTCAAGGACCATAATGGCGCACAAGGCCGAGTCTAGTCCTATTCAAGATGACGACAACTCGCCGCATCTAAGTGACCTAGTCCAACTAGAAGACCATGACGACGCACATCGGCTGAGTCTAGTCATATTCAGGATGACGACAAATCACCACACCTAAGTGACCTAGTCCGACTAGAGGACCATGATGGCGCACATAATCGAGTCTAGTCCTATTCAGGATGACGACGACTTGCCGCATCTAAGTGACCTAGTCCGCTTAAGCATAGTCATTTTTAGGATTAAGACGACTCTTATTTTTTTAGTCTAGTCCGTTTGGACCAAGATGATTACTCGACAGCTTAAACCCTCTTTAGGATTAAGTTAACTATTTTATGAAGTCTAGTCCGTTCAGACCGAGATGACTTTTCTACAACTTAAGTCCACTTCAGGATTAAGTTGGCTTATATTATGAGTCTAGTCCGTTCGGACAAATATGACTTCTCTGCAGCTTAACTCCTCTTCAGGATTAAGTTGGATATATTATAGAAGTCATCTAGTCTTTTTTAGTATTAAGACGACTCTTATTATCAAAGTCTAGTCCGTTCGAACCAAGATAAATTCTCTGTAGTGTAAATCCTCTTCAGGATTAAGGCTCCGCTTGGTATACAGTAAAAGAATGCATAATGCAAAAGTTTACGGCGGTTACATAAATTGGGTGCTTGGTTGGCTTTACGGAAAATGGTTATTGGAATTTGAATTCAAGACCTTTGCATCTCCTAGTTATAAAATTCTGCAAAAATTTGTGGGACAAAATTTCCCCCATTACTTTTCAAAACTCTCATCATTTCCTTGAGTACTCCCAACTCCTTCATAAACACCCCAACCACCATCACTTTCACAACTACCATCGTCGCCATTACCACGACCACCGTAATATAACCAACATAACCACCACCACCGCCGCCATCTCCACCACTACTACTACCATAGCATAATTACCACAACAACACTACCTTACTATTACTACAATAACCGCCACCATCGCAAGCCACCACCGCAACCACCATTGCCATTGCAACTACCACAACCACTATAGCCATCACTACTACCACCACCACCGCCGTCGCCTCCACCATAACAAAACCATTACAACCACCACCAACTTCAGTAAGTACAACCATAATCGTTGTCGCCGTCACAACCACTATTACCACCACAACTACCATAGCATAATCACCACCATTACTACTACCACCGCCACAACCACCATAGCCACCAAAACCATTGCCACCACTACAACAACCACCATGATTGTCGGCATAAACACCACTATTTTAACAACCACTGCCATCGCTACCACTACCACCATCAGTGTCCATATTCGCAATCACCATCACCACAATCACAATCACCATCACCATTACCATGCCATAATTACAACTACTACCATTATCAACACCACCCACAATTATATGTATGATTTGCATTAATTTTCTTTAATTACTACCAAGCGTCCGTAAAGTATTGCATTACAAACTAATGTAGAATAAACTAATGCATCTACATCAATTTGCGAAATGCATTATTTTATAGTGTACCTAGCGGAGCCTAAGTTGGCCTATATTATGAAGTCTAGTCCGTTCGTACCAAGTTGACTTCTCTACAGCTTAAATCATTTTCAGGCCCAATGTTCATTTAGGCTACTTTAGGTCCAATGAAGTATTGAGTCCTAAAGAGAGCCAAGTGCCAAAGAAATAGTTATAGATAGGTTAAGAACCCTATATGAACATAACTTGACAAGCGAAGATTCTAAGCAAGATCTCCCCCTTCATCACACATTCAAATGTAGAGTCAATGGAGTAAAACACTCTCTAGATATACGGTGAACAAAACGAATGAGAAATCTCAAAATCAACAAGGATGGATTTGGACGGATCAGGTGTGATTTGATGTCTTAAACCACTCAAACAAACCCATAGTTCTTGAGTTAGTGGGAAGCTCCAAAAGATATGAAGTAAATCTTCAAATGGGTGTGAACAAAAGTAACAAGCGATGTTTGATGAACAATGTCGAGAGGACAACAAAGAACGGTGAGACACAATAATGACTGAAGCATTGTCATAAAAATGTTTAACCTTAATTTGGAATGAGGGGCAGTAACAATTGAGTCCAATATAAAGGTTTTTTCGAAGCTCCTGCCTGGGTCACTAGCAGCTATGTTATTTGGTTGATGATTAATTATCTTATTACTAGTTGAGCGTTATGGATTTTGAATTAATCATTTAAATAATCTTTGGCCGATTAATTGACGAGAATTGGCAAATTCTTGTCGTATTCCCAATTAATCACTTTTGAAACTCACTAATTAATTGGTCCATGACAATATGTTATAAATAAAGTGAGATAAACTATTGTTACTTTTTATGAGAAATAAATACTGGGTGCCTAGAGCTCCGTTGAGTGGCCAAGTCGTGAAATGTGGGGCTTCCCCATTTTTTAAGGAGATTATGTCTTGTAAATTTATAACTTTGAGCAATTCTTTCTGGCGTATTGGCAGGGGTAACATCAGCTTCTTTGAAGAAAACTGAAACCTTGTGACCTCTTTCAAAAGATCGGAGGATTTTATTAATTGTGGGTTTTGAACCACGGTTAGGGAAGTGATAATGGGAGATTACGAATTGGTCAATCCATACCTCATACAGCTGGCACGTGGCCTATTCGCAGATAGGTTGCGGGGTAAGAATTATGGTGATGACGGGTGTGTTTGGGCGCGGGATCCGGATGGTCTATTTTCCATTCATTCTGCATATGAATTGCTACGAAAGCAGGGGGTGAAAAATGAGCTAAAGGAAAAAATTTGGCAAAACATTATCCCGTCAAGAATCTCAGTGTTTGTTTGGAAACTATTGCGTAGAGGAGTGCCAGTGGACGGGGAGTTGTATCGATGCGGTTTTAGCCTCGCCTTGAGGTGTAGGCGCTGCGCTAATCCAAAGATGGAATCTTTGAACCACTTATTTCTGGAGGGCAATTTGGCGGTAAAAGTATGGAGTCATTTTGATGGGTTATTTGATGTGCATGTCAGGAAACCAGCAAAGATCTCCACAGTGCTACAGATTTGGTTCAAAAGAGCAAAGATGACCACGCAATCAGGTGTGTTTTACTTCCTCACTCCTATGTTTATTCTATGGGAAATCTAGAAGCAAAGATGCAAGGCTGTCTATGAAGATATTACTCCAAATTATGCATTTTTGATTTTAAACATTAGGCGTAATTTGAGGTTAGCTAATACCTTTATCATTCCGAAACATATTAGTCGGAATAAGGCCCATTTAAGGGCGCTTGGGTTACATGAGATCTTAGTTAGAAGAAGTTTTGTTAGATTTGTATATTGGTCTCCTCCTCCTACAGATTTTGTGGCGCTTAATGTTGATGGTTCCTCTCGGAAAAATAAGGCGACAGGAGGTGTGATTATAAGAGACCCAAGGGGTCTTTGTGTGGTTGGAAAGCAATTGTTCTTTGGGGAAGGATCAAACAATAAAGCTGAAGCGTTAGCCCTTGTGGAAGGTTTGAGTTTTTGCTCCTCATTGGGGTTGAGAAAAGTAATGGTTCAATCGGATTCGGAACTTGTTTGTGGTTGGTTTAGGGAGACCTTTACGATCCCGTGGCATTTGGAGAACATTTTCAGAGAAATGAAGTTGATGGCGGGAAAAATGTTTATAGAGTGCAAACACATTTATAGAGAGGCCAATGCGGTCGCGGATGCGGTAGCTGATAAAGCACAAAAAGATTGTAGGTCTGTCACCTATGGAGCGAATGAGTTACCTAGGCGACTTGCAGGTTTGGTTTTGCTTGACAGTTGCCACACGGCTTATGTTCGTCATGCATATGAATAGAGAAAGCTTTGAGGTAGCAGGATATTATTTTTCCAGGGGTGTATTGACGAGATTTGGTACTGCGGACATTATTTTCAGGTTTGTAATGACCTGGACAGAGTGCTCTGTCCAGATGCAGTATAACTTCACTGGATTTGCGGCTATTATGGTCTTTGTTTCCTATGCATTTCTCAGTCATAGTATCGGAGTGACAGGGTTGCGGAGCAGTAGTTTTTTGTTCCTAGTTGCAGGGTCGGTGGTGCCGAGGATCAGGACAGATTTGTTGCCATGGAAATGGACTTGACAAATCACGTTTTTCAGTGTGTATATGTGGAGTGCGATGCTGGTGCGGCGCGGGGTTTAATTCATGCTGTTTGGTGATTGGCTTGGTTAATGAAAAGGATTGTGTGCTGGGTCTAGGCAATTCCTTATTGATGGTAACTTGCATTTGGTTATTTATGGTTGCAAGTTGCATTTTGAATAGTTTCTTGCAATTTCAAGTGGCAAGTTTTGGGCAGAATTTGCAATTTGATTAAGGTCTTTTGATTTGTTTTATGAGTCCTTAACTTTTGGTGTGTTGGCCTACTTTTAAGGTCTAAAACTCCCCATGGTTTGAGGACTTTTAGGCCTCCTCCTTAGGCCTAAAGCTCTCTTTGGTCGAGGCCTTATTCTTGGTGAGTTAGGTCTAGTTTAAATTTTCCTTTTTGTTATGCTTTGAAACAGGACTTTGCAAGGTCTTACTTTTGAACTAAAAAAAAAAAAAAAAGCTATTGTTACTTTTTAAAATTTGACTTAACCTTATGAATACATTATCATAGGGAAATACCAATAGTGTCTACAACCAGAAAAGGAAAATGAAAGAGAATATATATACAAAAGATTTACGAGAAATGAGAAAAAAAAATGACAAAAGGAAAGTAACAACCAAAAGTAAAGAATATAAAAAACTGCACCTTTATCTAACATTGATTTTTTTTATTATTATTAATTTTAGTTTAAATTTTTATTTTTATAATTTGCCTTAAATTGTGACATGTGATGTAGACTACTTTAATATTCATTATTTTTCACATTTTTTTGTAATAAATATATCAGTTAGAAGGACAGAAAAATATGTTTATCAAATAAAGGTCGATTTATTCTAAAAAAAATAGTTCTAATTAATTCCAATTAATATTTTAATGTTATTGATCGATTAGAGTCCAAATAATACTTTTAACGACACAGGGAATGCACAAGAGGGAATACCTTATATATTGTTGCAGTTCTTTATCGATTCCCAAGTGTCTACGTAATTTTATCTAGTGACCTCAACTTGTCAATGAGATGGTCATGTTTGAGGCTTTTGAATTCCTTGGGAAAGCTCAAACCACACTGATGATACGATCTAGTCAAGTAAGAAGAGGTACAATTGAGGTCGGCTTGATCTTGAAGTGATGAGACTACTATAAAGGAGTTTCTTAGCATAATTGCAGAATAAAAGCTTTTGATGTTATCAAATCTATATACATCCATACTCATAAAAAAAATGTGATAGTAGACAATTAGCCAGGGCTTATGGTCTTTGTCAGAGAATGTTTATTACTAGGAAATTCTCTCAATGGAATGTGGATCTTATTATCATACATGTATGCTGCAAGCTGAGAAATGTAATGCTTAGTTTAAGTTCTTTTTAGGGAAATAGGAGCCGCTATAGGCAATTGGGAAATAACTAATTAAGATTGAGATTTGAGATTCAGAGTTGTTAGAATGGGTTTTTGTTATATTTTTTATTTATCTGTGACCTGAATGATGTTTGATGCTTTCCTAGTAACTTCCCTATTGTAGCTTGCAGAGTGTCAGATTGGGTGTTGTATTCAAATGAAGTAACAAAACCATGACTATTTCTTCGAAGTAATTTATGAAGTAGTAAATTAATGGTAATAAATAGTAAATACATAACTTTGAGACAGGATTGGGATGAGTTTGATCAATCCCAAAAGAACCCAAAAAATTGGGACGAGACCTGGACAAGATCGGGTTTGTGGGATGGGATACCCATCCCTAAAGGTGAGAGGTTTTGGTGAGAAAAGGCAATGCCTACTTCACACCACCAAATGTACTGTTCCACACCACTATTCAGGTCTCTCTTTTTTTTTTTTTTTTTTTTTTTAATTTTAACCTACTAACCCACATCACCCAAAATACCGTTTTTGTCAAAATCAGTAATATAAAAATAGGGTAACTTTCAACCAATTTAAATCATCAATTGAAAACGATTTTCAAGCTCATCAAAATATAACAATTGTAGTACTCTGAGTTACCTAATAAACACAATTTGAATTAGTTGAAAGTGTCATGAAATGAGCAAGTTATGATCATTTTACTAAAGTCAAAACGGGGTAGTGTCTCTGACTTTCGGCCAACTTATATGCTCGATCAAGACTGATTCTCAAGCTCATCAACACATAAAAATTGTAGTACTCTGAGTTATCTAATAAACACAATTTGAACCACTTGAAAATATTTTGAAATGAGAAAGTTATGACTATTTTACGACAAACACTCAAACTGTCCAAAACAAAAGTATGTTTTCACACATTCGCGTTGGGCAATGCGAGTACGAGACTAAAATTCGCTCAAACCTATGCGAATTTGAGACTTCTACTCGCATGGACCTTTGCGATTATGAGACTCCCACTGGCATTGTCCTATGTTAATGGGTGAAAACACAGACTCTGTCTTTTTTTTTTTTTGAACAGTTTGAGTGTTTGTAGTAAAATGACAATAACTTTCTCATTTCAAAACATTTTCAAGTGATTTAAATTGTGTTCATTAGTAAGTGAGAGTAATAAATTATTCATGTTTTGATGAGCTTGAGAATCAGTATCAATCGAGTGTATAAGTTGGCCGAAAGTCAGGGACACTACCCCATTTTCTTTGCGGGACAGATTTGCGTGACTTTAGAAAAATGACCATAACTTGCTCATTTCAGAACATTTTCAAGTGATTCAAATTGTGTTTATTAGATAACTCAGAGTGCTACATTTTTTTGTATTTGGATGAACTTGTGAATCAGTCTCAATCGAGTGTATAAGTTGGCTGAAAGTCAGAGACATTACACCGTTTTCTTTGCGAGAAATTTTTTCGTGACTTTAGTAAAATTATCATAACTTGTTCATTTCATAACATTTTCATCTGATTCAAATTGTGTTTATTAGGTAACTCATAGTACTACAATTGTTATGTTTTGATGATCTTGAAAATTAGTCACAATTGAGTGCATCAACTGGCCAAAATCAGGGATAATACCTTTTTATTTTTTATTTTGTTTTATTTTTATAGTTTTGAGTGAGTTTCGTAAAATGACCATAAGTTGCTCAATTCACAACATTTTTAATTCATTCAAATTGTGTTATTTAGATAACTAAGAGTAGTACAATTTTTATGTTTTGATGAGCTTGAGAGTCGATCTCAATTAAGCGTTTAAATTGAACCAAAGTCAGAGATAATACCCTATTTTCAGAGACAAAGGGTGAGAGAGGTGGCGGGGTGGTGATGGTGCTTGATGAAAAAAAGATGGAGAAAGGTGGCGGTGGTGGAATGGTGGTGTCTAATGGAGAAGAAAGGGAGGGAGGAAAAGAAGGGAAGAAAAGAATATGAAGAGAGGGGAGGAAAGAAAATTTAAAATTTTGAGTTTTTATTGATGGCGTGGAAAATAAAGTAAATATTATGGGAAAGAAAAAAATATTACGATGGCATAAACAGTCACTGCCGTGTGAAAACCTTCCTGAAATTTGCCAACATTTTTATTCATACTTCTTATGTTCTCATAGGGAAAATTCATTTGATATTTGGGCGTTAAAAGGAAAGTTGTGGGTGCAGCCCTTATTCTCGATCTCAGTTCAGTCGCGAGTTGTAGTTAACCAGATATGGAGGGAAAATGAGGAAAGATTGTTCAGAGGTTTGTTCGTTGAATCGCATATTGGAGTTATGTTGGTTGAAAGCTGATGACTTCTCTCTCCGTATCATCATTGCTCTCGAGTTGGTAAGGTTAGTTTTTATTTTCTTTTGGTTGGATATCTTGATTGTTTACTTATTTATTTGGTTCAATTGCATGCATTTTTTAGTGGTGTATCTTCTTGGTATTATTTGAGAGGGTTTTAATATAATATTCTTTGTAGTATTTTGAGTTTCAAGGCTCTGAAATGAATTAACCCTTTTGGTTTAAATTTGGGACAATTTGATATGCTTCTGGGGAAATGGGGCTTCCATTACTTGCTTCAATTGCATTGATTTATCCTTATCCTTTCTGGCCTCAGACTTGTGCCTAATCTTCTAAAGATCAACCGCGAGTCAAAGAACTCCTCTTTCGTAGTACACTTCTTTATTTGAATTGACTGTAAAAGGTGTGATGGTCTCGCCAATGAATTTCCTCGTTAACAGCAGGATCTCTTCAACTTCTTGCTGAATACCTTTTCTTGCTTCCTCCAATAGGCAATAGGCCATCCTCTCCTAAGGAAGTACTTCAATGAATGCATCGAGTGATTTCACCCCTTAAGTAAGGCTCATCCATCGCTCGGGATGGAGGTTGCTTTTTCTTGGCTGTAAGCTGCTTTCTTAGTTGTAAAAATCCATCACTAGTCTTTCACAACGAATAAACACCAACCATCATATGTGAATACGGTACGTACTGCTTGCCCTCTTATCTTGCTTTCCATTTTTCGTAATGTGCATTTAAGGACTTTTTCCCTTGTATAGACTCTTTCATAGAGAGAGATGAGTGAGAGAGCCGACCGGACCTCTAATAAGCCAAATTTTCCTTCACTGCAACAAAGGCTTACCCCACAGATTCGCCATCAGCATATCTATAAGTACTTTAAAAGTCTGCAATCAGTACTGTACTTTAAGGCTTCAATAACTTAATTAAGTCTGAAAGATGGCACTCCTTTCATAAGAACTCCCTTCTGATATTATATGGAGGCATTAGTTAACCCGGTGTATTCGCGACTGAAGGAAGTAGGGCTCCTATGGAAACGCTTTCCCTCCCTCATAAAGGCGGACCAACTTTCAATACTAGTTGTTACGTTACGCTGCCATTTTTCCAATATTTGAGAATAGCATGGCCTGCTTCAAGGCTTTCTCTTCGAAGAGGTATACATGCAACAGCCGCCAGGCTTTGTCGATCCTACTTCATCCATCTCATGTATGTCGCCTACATAAGGCTATCTATGGCTTTAAACAAGCCCCGTGAGCTTGGTTTCCTCGCTTCAGTTCCTTTTCCTTCCTTCTCCACCTCGGTTTTCACTGCAGCCGTGCGGACTCCTCTATGTTCATCAGACATTCCTGGTTTGGTACGTTGGTACTCTTATTATATGTTGATAACATTTTAGAGTCTTCGTAACTCACTCGGTTTATCCGTAGTCTTGGGAATTAGTTTGACATGAAAGACCTTGACCCCCTACACTTCTTCCTAGGTATGGAAGTTTCTCGTTTCTCTAATGAACTTGTGCTTACTCAAACAAAGTATGCTCTTGAGTTACTACGTCGCACTAATATGCTTGCTGCTAAGCCCCTCTCCACACTAGCTCCTTTTTGGCTTCATATTTTCTCTATTTTATGGTGACCTTTTGTCTGACGCGACCGTCCATAACCTGGCAATCTTCCCCGCCGGGTAGGGGGCATTATAAGTCTTAGGCGAAGAAATATCGATAGAGGAATGCAGGGAAAAAGAGCAGTGAAATACATCTTTCTAAGCTTGGTTGCCTCCGTCGATGTATCGCTCTATCGGTCCGGCCGTTTGAGCCTTCTTCCCATTCTGTCTTCCAAAACCGGGGTTCATTGGTGCTGCCATCTTTGCTAATCAACCCCCTTCACTCTCTCCCGCATCTGGGAATCCGGGTTGTCTTGGTATACTTCGCCAGACAACCAACATGAATAAATCCATCAATGCATTTTAGATTCTATAATTAATCTGGGTTCAGAGGACGGACCTTTTATAACTAATCCTACTCTTGGGCACCAGGTTTCGAACCGAAAGTACTCGATTGTCGATATGTCGAATCTGAAAGAAGGTCCAAGAACGACAACTCAGAAAGCCAAACTCTGTCATGCCCGTCCTCCTTTGAGTTTCTAAAATAAATATCCCTTCCGTTTTTCCGTCTTCTTCTCTGCCGAAAGGAAAGACAAAGGCAAGGGAGTCATCGGATAGGGAAACCCACGATTGAGAGGTCAGATCACACCATCCTCATTGATCCATCTCGGGTTGGTATGCACACAAAGAGAGACCCTACCACATGTGTTTCAGTTTGAGAGCCACCCCGTTCTCTATGGGTCGAAGCCCCCGACCAAGACCCATGAGACCTTGTCGTCGATGGAGTTGCCCGATGATATGACTTACTGTGTATGGCTCCGTTGCTGGACAAGCAACGGGAATTCCAGGCTGTCCTTGACTAGTGATCAATCCAAAGAGCTCCGGTTGATGGAAAAAAGCGAGCACTCAACCTCACCTAGATCCTCTTTTGTTGCACCTCATAGAGAAATCACACTGGTAAAAGGTATTAAATATCTATTTATTAAAATAGATTTATTTACTAATCGATCTAAGTGTAGCCTTTTTCTTTCGATTCATCCAATTGTGGAGAGTGAGTCTAGTCTCATACTTCCAATTCCTCTATTGTGGAAAGGAGTTGACCCGCATCAGTTAGAGGGATATATTGACAGACTTCTCCCAGGAGTCGATCAGTAGTAGTAGTAGAAAGTACCCCCTTTTCCAATATGGATTATGCTTCCATAGAGAACTCTCTCTAAGCAAAATCCCCTATGTGCCTCCTCCGAAAGAGAGTTCTTTCCCCCTACTATAGACCCCATTGGCTCTTTCATCCTCACTCGAGACTCTCAAAATTCAAAAATGGATCGGCTCACCAGATTCCTGTCTCCAGCACGAAAGTGAAAGGCGCATGTCAACCCTTTGATGTGATAGCCTAAACGTCCTTTTCAAATGGAACAATCCCCAAATATCAGAGACCTTTTTGTCAAATTTTTTATGCAGGGGTGATAAACAAGTTGGAATTTGGTTTGTTATGGATCCAACAAAAATGAAAAAAAATGAAGGAGACTGCCCCGCCCACTTCTTGTGAAGCTAATGAATCATTTACTTTTTGTGCTTAGACCCTCTTGATCTGGTTAAAACATCAGACACCACCCTTCGATCGATGTACGAGTGCCCCTACGGACCGATAGACTTGCCCATGGCTGCAAAGCCCTTCTATCCTTATTCGAGATGAAAGCCTGGTCGGATTCACCTTTCCAGTCAGATCAATCAACGCTGGACTAACGA